>JASDDO010000016.1:110744404-111353501 GCA_030015575.1 Agapanthus africanus | reverse complement strand
AAAACCCATTATTTAAATATAATTAGTCACTAAACAAATCCTAAGGTGTTACAATCTCTCCCCCTTAAAGAAATTCGTCCCCGAATTTCAAAAATCTAACTACACATACCTTCAAAAAGATGGGGATACGTCTTCATCATCTCGCTTTCGGTCTCCCAAGTGGCCTCCTCACGGTTCTAACCACGCCAAAGTACCCTAACTGATGGAATGTCCTTCGATCTCAACCTCTTCACTTGTCGATCCAAAATCATCACCGGCTGCTCTGCATAGGAAAGGTCGCGCTCCAGCTGGATCGTCGGGTGCTGAATCGCGTGCGAAGGATCATGAAGATATCTGCGGAGCATCGAGACATGAAACACGGGGTGCACATCTGGAAAGCTGGGCGGAAGGGCCAAACGGTAGGCTACTGCACCAACACGCTCGAGGATCTCGAAGGGGCCCACATACCTGGGACTGAGCTTCCCCTTCTTCCCAAACCTCATCACACCTTTCATCGGGGAGACCCTCAAGAAAACATGATCACCAACAGAAAACTCAAGTCTGCGTCGCCGACGGTCTGCATAAGATCTCTGCCTACTCTGTGCCGCTCTCATCCTATCGCGAATCAACTAGATCTTCGCGGTCGTCTCCTCAACAATCTGTGGCCCTAAGATACTGCTCTCACTGAGCTCTGTCCAACAAGTGGGCGACCTGCATCTCCTCCCGTAGAGAGCTTCAAACGGTGCCATCTGAATGGTCTCCTGGTAGCTGTTATTGTATGAGAACTCTACCAAGGGTAAGTGATGATCCCAGCTACCTCCAAAGTCTAATACACATGCTCTGAGCATGTCCTCGAGAGTCTGAATGGTCCGCTCTGACTGTCCGTCGGTCTGCGGATGAAATGCTGTACTGAAACTCAAGCGAGTGCCCAAAGCCTCCTGAAGCCTCTGCCATAGTCTACTGGTAAACTGGGTGCCTCTGTCGGACACAATACACGTCGGGACTCCGTGTAGTCGCACAATCTCGTCGATGTAGATCTGGGCATACTGAGTAAATCCGAAAGTCGTCTTCACTGGTAGGAAGTGAGCCGCTTTCGTCAAACGATCCACGATCACCCAGATGGAGTCATACCCCCGACTAGTCCTGGGTAGACCCACCATGAAATCTATCGAAATCTGTTCCTATTTCCACTCCGGAATGGGTAACGGCTGTAGCTCTCCCGCGGGCCTCTGGTGCTCAGCCTTGACTTGCTGACAAGTCAGGCATCTCGACACGAAATCTGCGATGTCCCTCTTCATTATGTCCCACCAATAAACATCTCTCATATCATGATACATCTTGGTGGAACCGGGATGGACTCTATATACCGATCGATGTGCCTCCTTAAGAATCTCGCGCCTCAGTCCCTCAGCATCTGGTACGCACAGTCTGACTCCAAATCGTAGTACCCCCTGATCATCGATCACGAACTCGGAAAATCTTCCCTGTCCAATCTGTGCCATGATCTCTGAACATCGGTCATCACTGAGCTGTGCCTCACGTATACGATCGATCAACTGTGGGCGTGCACGGACATGAGCTATCTGTCCTCCAATCGGCGTGAACTCGAACTGTACTCGGCTGTCGCATAATATCTGCCAATCTACTGACGACTGCCCCTGTACTGCGCTCAAACAAGATAGGCTACTCCCGGGCCTCCTGCTCAAAGCATCCGCCACCACATTTGCCTTGCCCGGGTGATATAAGATCTCGCAGTCGTAATCCTTCACTAACTCCATCCATCGGCGCTATCGAAGGTTCAGGTCCCGCTGCTGAAATATGTATTTCAGACTCTTGTGATCCGTGAATATCTGGCACGACTCGCCGTATAGGTAATGTCGCCAGATCTTAAGTGCGAAGACCACTGCAGCCATCTCCAAATCGTGAGTGGGGTAGTTCTGCTCATGTTTCTTCAATTGTCGCGAGGCATACGCGATCACCCTGTCATGCTGCATCAAAACGCACCCTAGCCCTACTCGAGAGGCATCACAAAAGACCACAAATCCGCCCGATCTGGAAGGTAAAGATAACACCGGTGCCGTCGTCAGCCGAGTCCGCAACTGCTGAAAACTGTGCTCGCACTCCTCCGTCCAATCGAAAGGAACTCCCTTCCGGGTCAACCCGGTCAACGATGTAGCAATACGGGAGAAGTCCTGCACAAAACGCCTGTAGTAACCGGCCAACCCCAAAAAGCTGCGAATCTCCGTCACCGATGTGGGTCTGGGCCAACGCTGAACGGCCTCGATCTTCCTCGGGTCTACACATATACCGTCTCATGAAATCATGTGTCCCAAGAAGTCTACGCTGTCCAGCCAAAAAGCACACTTGGAAAATTTCGCATAAAGCTGGTGCTCCCTCAAGGTCTGCAATGTAATCCGCAGGTGCTGCTCATGCTCCTCACTACTCCGGGAATACACCAAGATATCGTCAATGAAGACTATGATGAACAGATCCAAATATGGCCGGAAAATACGGTTCATCAAGTCCATGAAGGCTGCTGGCGCATTGGTGAGTCCGAACGACATCACCAAAAACTCGTAATGGCCGTAGCGCGTACGGAAAGCTGTCCTGGGAATGTCCTCCTGTCGAACCCGCAGCTGATGATAGCCCGATCGTAAATAGATCCTCGAAAAGTATCCTGCCCCCTGAAGCTGGTCGAACAAATCGTCGATACGCGGCAAAGGATACCTGTTCCGCACTGTCACCCTGTTCAGCTGGCGGTAGTCGATACACAGACGCAAACTGCCGTCCTTCTTCTTGACAAACAGGACTGGAGCACCCCAAGGAGAAACACTGGGTCGAATAATTCCCTTATCCAGCAAATCTTGCAACTGACCCTTCAACTCTCGAAGTTCCGCCGGGGCCATCCGATAAGGCGGTATGGAGATAGGCCCCGAGCCAGGAACCAAATCAATACAGAAAGAAATGGCGTGCTCGGGCGGCAACCCTGGAAGCTCGGCAGGGAACACATCAGGAAACTCGCTAACAACCGGAACCTGATCCAATGGGACCTCTGTAGCGCGAGCATCGCAAACATAGGCGAGAAATCCCTGACATCCCTTCCTCAAAAGCTGTCCAGCGCGAAAAGAAGAAATCACACTGTGAGGGGCGGCACCACGGTCCCCCAACACAACAAAAACCGACTCACCGGGAAAGCAGAATCTAACTTTCTTCTCACGGCAGTCCACAGAAGCATAGCACGTGGCTAACCAATCCATGCCCAAAAGAACGTCGAAGTCTAACATCTTCAGAAGGATCAAGTCGACAGGCAACTCCCTCTCGCCAATACAGACGGTACAGGATCGGAACACGTGCCTAGCTACAAACGACTCTCCCACAGGAGTGGTCACCACAAGCGGCTGATCAAGCAAACCGGACTCTCTACCCAAACTCGGCACAAAGTGTGTGGATACGTACGAGTGTGTGGATCCGGGATCGAACAATACGTGTGCATCAACTGTACAAACAAGAAGGATACCTGAAACCACTGCATTGGATGCCTGCGCGTACTGATGCGTCAAAGCAAAGACCCGTGCCTGTCCACCACCTGCAATTGACTGCCCTCTGCCTCGGTCATCTCGTCCTCTCTGAGCAACTCCTCCACGGCCACGACCTCGCTGTGTATGAGTCTGGCGCGGAGCAACGGTAGGTATAACGGGCAATGCCCTCTGGGGTGGTGAAGGTGGTAAAGTAACATGCGGTGCTGCCGCCTCCCTCCGGTGTGTCTCGGGACAATCCCTAACGAGGTGAAGTAGGCTACCGCATCTAAAGCAACCCCGCGGCGACTGCTGACTCTCTCGTGGATATGAACTAAACATCTGGCTCCGTCCCGAATCTCTGCCACTCCCCGTACCTGGGCGATACCTGTCGCGGCGTCTGAATATCTGTCTCCGTGCGGATATACCAGTACGAACTCTCTTCGGCTCTGGGACTGCCGAAGTCTCAGCAAGGTGCTCCTCGACTACTAGGGCTGCGTCTACAGCTGCTGCATAGGTCTCGTAGTGCTGCGCGCTGATCGTGAGGAACAGTGGTGTAAGCAAGCCTCGAACAAATCTCTTGACTCGCAACTCCTCAGTAGCCACCAAATATGGGGCATAGACTGCCAACTCTGTAAACAGCACGTCATACTCTGCCACTGTCATCCCTGGCGTCTGGCGCAAGGACTCAAATCTGCGTGCTCGGGCATCCCTAACACTATGGGGAAGGAAACGGGCTAGAAATACTGTCACGAACTCCGTCCAGGTCATAGGAGGAAGACCTGCTGCTCTGCCCTTCTCAACTGAATCACACCACTTCTGCGCAAGACCTTCCAGACGAAAGCTCGCGAACTCAACCCATCTCGTATCTGCGCATCTGAGGGAACGGCATATCCGGGCCATCCTGTCGATGAAAGACTGTGGGTCCTTGGCTGTATCGGTGCCTGTGAAGACCGGAGGCTTCAGCCTCATGAACTCCGATAGCGAAACTGTAATCACCTCTTTGCCTGCAGGGGCAACTGGTTGTGCGGTAGGTACCATCGCGGTCTCTGGAACGGGTGGAGCTACCTCTGGTCGCTGCGCTCGAAGCGTCTCAACTAGCGATCCAATCATCTGGCGCATCTCCTGCATGCTAGATCCCACCGTCTGGCGCATCTCCTGCATACCAGCCCCAAGCGTGGCGATCTGATCTGTCACGGCAGGAACAGCCTGCTCGGGTACAACGGGTGCACTGCCCGGATCAGTCCTCGTCTCGGACGAGTCAACTCGAATCTCGGCCCTCGCGGCCGCTCTCTGTGCCCTCGTAGTCTTTGGCGGCATGGTGGCTGAAAGAAAATTAGGATTCGATAAGAACGCGGAAATCGAATCGCAGGAATGTATGTATTCGAGAAGGAATTTAAATCAACAAGTCCTAAGGTCGCGTAGGCGGAGTACCGTGTCGTGAGTATGCCGCGGAACATACACACGCTACGCTACCCTGCTGCAGCTACCTACTCCATCATACCAGGATCATACTACACTCCGAAGGTAAAACCTACACTCTGATACCAACTTTGTCACGACCCGAGAGTTTCGACTCGTGACCGGCACTTAACCACGCAACGTCTACAGGCGTAACGCGGCTAAGTAAGCCGAACCCAGAAATCAAAACCAAAAATTTAAGAGTGATTAAAACATTTTGTAAAAACAGTTGTACATGTCTAGAAAACTTTAATTAATTTAGTAGAAATCCTTTTTAAGTTCAGGAGTTATAACTTTTATAATTTTGGCAACATTTCCTTTTTAAACATTTGTCCCGTAAGTCGGGTAAAAGTAAGGTGTAGCAGAAATAACAAGTGAAATAAATAAAGCATCCCAATATGATATACGACGCCGTAGCGAAGAATACACAGTAAAGCAAGGACAATATCACAAAATGTAAGACTGCATAAAATAAAGCCGGCTCACATGCGAGCTCGACACCAGAGTATAAAATCATACACATCGTCCTCACAACTGTCTCTAAGTCAATACAGAAAGGTAGATGGAGAGTACTAGATACATCAATATACAACTGAAAGATAACAGATACCGTACAAAACCCACCTAACGGCAAAAGGCTAACTCGCCTCAGCAATGGTATCTGTGTCAAAAGATGCGGTAAACAGCCAGCCGCGACTACTCCCAAGGGCAACCTGCAAATACTGTGGCACAACGGGGGTGAGTTGCCAACTCGTGAATAGAGATAACATATAAAGGTGATCGCGAGCATGCATATATAGCGTGGCTCTACTAATGCCAGCAGATGATATCAATGCATGCCAAACAGTGGATGCAATAGTAATACAAGTGCTCTATCAGGTAGATACTACAGGATGAGATACATAGCAATCAATACTGAGCATGGGATAAATAACATCTACATGGAATGTGTCAACATGGAAAACAATAGGCGGTGCCTCAAGCTGCACCCAAATCCCAAATATACTCAGGCGCCGGCACACCCATCGGCCCTCAAATCCTGTAAACCTCTGCGAAATCACGAGTGCCCAACATCGGCACCCAAAACATCATCAAATACTCGTGTCCAACATCGACACGCAAATCCTCATATATCGGGCTCCGTCAGTCCGGATCAGCCCACGGGGTCCGTCTGCGGTGTCGGCCCTCGGCCCCGGCAGTACGGGTCATCCCGCATCCATCTCTCGACTCTGGCCAGTATCCTCCGGACAACTGCCTGGTCCAACCAATCACCGGTAGGTACTCGCCCACCTCCAGGCTCAATCGGCAAAACCCATCGATCATCTCGCCGAGGGGAACCATACCGGGCCCACCACGAACCCGCAAACGGAACATCCACTACTCGAATCGGGTTTCAAGCACACGTCTCAGCACCGAGAAAACGCGTGGTGGACACACCAAAATATCATATCACGAGGTACCGGGTTTTCAAAATAATGCATCTTTTCTTAAATATTTCCACGGTCCTCAAAACCAAAAATCACATGAAAATCCATCACCAATAAGTCAATCCAATGCGAGGTACAATGTAAATCAATCCATGGTATGAGTATAAGGGGAAAACCGCCTTTAAAATAGTTCTCGTTCTTAAAGATGTCATGCGGCTTCCAATTTCTAGAAAATCATAACCAATCATATGTAAGATGAACTACAGCAGTATAATCATGGCAGCTATACAGTGAGTGTGGCATGGCAATTACTAACGGTGTGTGTGTAGCATGCAGAATCGTGCCCGTGCAATATAAGCCATTAGTAATAGTGCAGTGTTCTATCAGTTCTAAGCATATATACATATATAAATATAGCAGGGAGTGCAATATGCGATGACAATCTATGGTATGGTATATGCAATATATAACAATAAGGTCCTATCAGCCCTGACGCATAACGCCATGCGGGCGATATCCCCGTAGATGTGAAATCTACTCACCGAAGTCCCGCGCTAAGTGTATCCAACAATTTGCTTGCCCTTCTTCTCAGCGCCCGTCTCACTGGCCTGCGAACCTAGAATCACATAACATATATCACACATAAGCTCAATTTCACAGAAACACGACATTACGGTCCAACTAGAAACCCGTGTCGCAAACCAATCGCGCGTGTGCGTGATACGCTAAAACGTGAGATCACGCGCCTGAAACTACCCCGACGCGTCGCGATACGCAGAAACCCAAACCTACTCACGTATCACGCGTGTCGCGAAGGTTTAGAAAAACGGCAAAACAGGTATTTGGTTCCAGATTTCCATACAGAACTTAACTTACAAAAATATATATATCACAGAACCCTACACACTAGCAGATACCTACAGGACCAAACCCCAACCCAAACCCTACCCATCTGGCCGCAATTGGCGGCCAGAACAAATTATTTGGCGGCCTACTGTAGCGGTTAGGCGGTCGAGTTAAACACAGGGTATCAGCACATCTCCACTCTACTGCAGTATGCTCAATTTCACTCAGAACTCATCGGGTCAAAAGCAGTTCCAGAAAGTTCAAATTTGCACAAATACGGTGAATTTTGCATCAACTAGGGAAACTGGTGGTATTTTAGTGCAATTTGGGTTAAGCTAGGTTAACATGGTCTCAATAACCCACTAACACCCTACTGAAACCAAACCACACCACATTAGCACAAAATTCCTACAAAACACCCCATATCGCACTAAAACGCACTAAAAACCACTAACCGATGCAAATCTACACTAACCAAGAAAACTAGGGAAGCAAGTTAGGAAATATACCTCACACTTAACCCTAGGGAGCTACAGGAAGATGAAGAAGTGAAGGGGAGAAGCTGCAGTTGCTGCTGTTGCTGTTGCTGCACACTGTAGCTGCTGTTGCTGATCTCTGCTGCTGCTGCTACTGCTTCTTGCTGTTGCTGCTGCTGTGCTTCTTGCTGTTGCTGCTGCTGTGCTTGGTTCTGGAGCTGGGGGTTGAGAAGTAAGTGTGTGTGTGTATGTGAGAGTTGAGAGAAAAACACAAGGAAATGAGAGGAAACAATTATCACCCAATTGTCAACCCTCCTCTCTCTCTCTCTTCATGATTGCAAGCATGGCTTGAGCCATGATGCCCTCTCTCTCTCTCTCTCTCTCTCACAAGTCAACACCCATAACCATTCTAAATAAAGTAACAACTACTTAACTAATTAACTTAATTAAAACCCAAAAGGCTTAATCCTCAAGATTAACCCACCATGGTCACTTAACATGGTAAAAACTCATTTAAAAACCCTAGATTACATGCACATGTGTGTGCAAGCCTAGAAAAATTTTAGAAAAATATTTATTAAATTAGGAAAAATATTTGAAACACAAATTGGTAAACATTTTATTAAATCCCATTATTTAAATATAATTAGTCACTAAACAAATCCTAAGGTGTTACAGTTATGAACATATTCCTAGATCAAAAGTTGATTGCATCAGGCTCGTTACATAATGGCATATTCATTCTAAATCAGAATACAGTCCTGAATATACAAAACACACACAAGAGGAAAAGTTCAGATGTGAACGAATCCTACTTGTGGCATTGTAGACTTGGTCATATCAATTCTACACGACTGGCTAAGTTACATAAGGATGGTTATTTGAATCCGTTCGAATTATCATCTTATGATACTTGCCATTCATGTCTCAAAGGAAAAATGACCAAAGCTCCGTTTAGTGGACACGGAGAAAGAGTTACTGAACTCTTAGGACTAATACATAGTGATGTATGCGGTCCCATGTCTACGCATGCCAGGAACGGTTCTTCCTACTTCATTACATTCACTGACGATCTCTCTAGATACGGACATGTGTTTCTGATGAAACACAAGTCTGAAGCTTTTGAGAAATTCAGAGAATATAAGCACGAAGTAGAGAACCAAACGGGCAAAAGTATTATGATTCTTCGATCTGATCGAGGAGGTGAATACTTAAGCGGTGAGTTCCTAGATTATCTAAAAGAGAATGGGATTCTCTCTCAGCTTACTCCTCCTTATACACCACAGCACAACGGTGTATCGGAACGAAGAAATCGCACCCTATTAGATATGGTGCGCTCGATGATGAGTACAGCTGAGTTACCTATTTCCTTCTGGGGGTATGCACTTGAAACAACAGCATACCTATTGAATCAAGTTCCGTCTAAATCTGTGCCTACCACACCGCATGAGATATGGAGTGGGAAGAAACCATATTTTAAAAGAGTTAAGATATGGGGTTGTCCGGCCTATGTCAAAAGACAAAATCCGGACAAACTCGAGGCAAGATCTGTCTTATGTAAGTTTGTAGGATATCCCAAAAACTCACAAGGGTATATCTTCTACCACCCCGAGGAACAAAAGGTGTTTGTTTCTCGACATGCCACTTTCTTAGAAAAAGGTTTTCTTATGAAACAGAACAGTAGCATTGAGGTAGAACTGGAAGAGGTTCCAGCAGAACAAACTACAACAGATGATTTAGTGGAACCAGAGGATTCAGTAGTACCCGACGAACCACAGCCTCTCCGCCGATCTAATAGGGTTTCTCGTCCACCTGAGAGATACTACGGTTTTCTCATTGATGGTGGAAGCGAGGATTGCATCATGGATGATGATGACCCGACTAGTTTCGAGCAGGCCATCACGAGTGGTGACTCTGTGAAATGGCTGGATGCAATGCGATCTGAGATAGAATCCATGTACACCAATAAAGTATGGATTTTGGAAAATGCTCCTGAGGGGGTAAAACCCATTGGGAGCAAGTGGATTTTTAAAAAGAAATTTGGTGTAGATAGAAAAGTTGAGACTTTCAAAGCTAGACTTGTAGCAAAGGGTTTTCGTCAACGACCAGGTGTGGATTATGACGAAACCTTTTCTCCAGTGGCTATGCTTAAGTCCATCCGGATCTTACTTGCCATTGCTGCATACCATGACTACGAAATCTGGCAAATGGATGTTAAGACCGCCTTTCTAAATGGTGATTTAGAAGAGAGCGTGTACATGACTCAGCCAGAGGGCTTCGTAGATAGTAGGAGCAGCGGAAAGGTGTGCAAGCTGCTTAAATACATTTATGGGTTAAAGCAAGCATCGCGGAGTTGGAACATCTGTTTTGATGTTGTAGTCAAAGAGTTTGACTTCATCAAGAATATAGATGAACCTTGTATCTATAAGAAGGTAGCAGAGGGTAAGGTTGTCTTCCTCGTATTGTACGTGGATGACATACTCTTGATAGGAAATGATATTCCTATGCTGCAATCAGTCAAGCTCTTCTTATCACAGAGATTCTCAATGAAAGATCTAGGTGATGCCTCCTGCATATTGGGAATCATGATCTATAAAGATAGATCTAAACGGATACTGGGATTGTCCCAATCCAGATACATTGACACCATACTAAAGAGGTTTAGTATGGAAGAATCCAAGCGTGGGAACCAACCCACGATCTCTGGACTCACTCTCTCCAAAGAGATGTCTCCCAAGACTGATTTGGAGAGAGCTCGCATGCAAGGGATACCCTATGCTTCGGCAGTAGGCTCTATCATGTATGCGATGCTATGTACCAGACCTGATGTAGCATACTCACTAAGTGTAATGAGTCGGTATCAAGCAGATCCTGGAGAGAGTCACTGGACAGCTGTGAAGAACATTCTCAAGTACTTACGAAGGACTAAAGAGATGTTCTTGGTGTATGGTAACGGAGAACTCCAGGTGGAGTCCTTTACCGATTCCAGCTTCCAAAGTGATAAGGACGACTCTAAGTCGCATTCGGGTTTTGCCTTTACCCTCAATGGAGGGGCGGTATGTTGGAAGAGTTCCAAACAGGATACCGTTACAGACTCAACGATGGAGGCTGAATACATCGCTGCCAACGATGCTGCCAAGGAGGCTGTCTGGATAAAGAAGTTCATTAGTGAACTTGGTGTGGTACCATCCATTGAGCATCCAATACCTCTGTATTGCGATAACAATGGAGCTGTGGCGTTAGCCAAGGAACCCAGGTCCCATCAAAAGTCCAGACATATTCTGAGGCGGTATAACCTGATCAGGGAGATAGTTGATCGCCGGGAGATCGAGGTCAGGAGAGTAGATACGAAGGACAACACTACGGATCCATTCACGAAGGCTATTCCCCAGATACAGTTTGAGAGATTATTCGGGATGCTAGGTATGAGATACTACAGCAGCTGGCCTTAGTGCAAGTGGGAGATTGTTAGTTATGTATATACCCTAAAGGCCATTGTTGTACATATGATGTATATTATAATGGATGCTTGGATATATATAGAGATGACTTTCTTGCTCGTCATGATAGTATGCTATTTGGTTTCACTTTATCTTAACATGTTGACTTGTATTGGTTTACTGTTTTACTCTCACATGTTGATAAAGCCCTTAGGATCTGTACTCGACTACTGGGACTATGATGAGATCATACTAGTGGGGCCACGTTAGTCGATGAGTACATCCTATAACTGTTCCTAGTCGAGGGTATATCGAGACAGGGCATCGATACACCAGAGTAGACTAGCGTATACGCATCTTGACCCATATGATGGGTGATGGATGATCCCATATCCATCGGTGTTAGACATCAGAGATGGTGTACGGGTGCTCAGTGGAGACTGGGTACACTGGACGGACTCGCCGAGAACTCCCAGATGGTGATATACCACACGTCAGATGGCAGTTCTCCGGTGACACAGGTACAGGGTAGTCTGTAGACCCGAGATCGTCATAGAGTCTTGTGTGATTCCCACTGTGCTTTGATTTCCACCTTACCACGTCTAAGAGGGCATGCAAAACGGTGGCTTTTGGGTACAGTCCCGAATCACATGGAGGCAATGAGCGTTAGGAGGGGATTCGTCTCTCCCGGTATAGGGAGTTGATGTTGTGCTGTGTTCGATTGGCTATAACTGGAAGTCCCTGGCCAGGGCTGATATAGAGATTTACTGGCAAGTGTTACTAGTAGTTTCTCGACCCGTTATGAGCCACACATCGACACGACTTATCGGTTACTGGGGTCTGACGTATACCACCCCTAGACTTGATATGCGACATATCAGACGAACAGACCGGACTGTACGGGAGTGTTACTGATTGGATTCACAGGAGAACGCACAGGCTAGCTTGTTGATCTTCTGATCGCTCAATACCTGGGTGGCTATTACGTTTAGCTGACCGCTTGCAGCTTGTGGGTGTTTGATATGATTATCACCTGCTACCGGCGTATTGACGATTCTTTAAAGTCCTACACAGAGGTTTCTTGGCTCAGGCGAAACGGAGTAGAGGCACATATGTGATATGTGCAGGACCGAGAATAATGCGATATGGGATACCGTATTATATTCTCGCGATATTTAGAAATGAACCGGGTCATCGGATCAAGTGTTGATTCGATGAATCAGTACATGATATATTAGTCGGTAATATTCGATATAACCGGATCGTCGGATCAAGTGTTGATTCGATGATTTAATGTATAATAATATATATATGATATATTATTACATTATCTAATATTGGCTCGCTTTATTATTTCATTTTCTCATTGGATGATACATTGATATATATGCGATATATGTTAATTGTATTATTTTCTTTTGTTGCAAATATATAATATATATATGATATATATTATTGTGACATGATATGATTAATTGTTAAACATGTTTAAGGATGATTAATTGAGGTTAGGGTTTGATTAGGGTTAGATGCTTCATGCACCTTCTAGAAGCTTTTTCTTTTGTCATTCTTAAGATATTTTTGGATGACACATTCTTTAACCCAACCAAACCCTAACTCTAGTTTATTCTCTACTAAATCCTAGCCACTCATCCTTGACCATGGTTTACAAATCAATCATATAGTCTTCTTTCTATTCATCACAAAAGAATTAATCTTATTATTGATTTTCCATTATCATCTTCTTCTCTCTTGAAGAAAGCTTACTTGATTTTCTTTATGTGATGAATAAATATGAGAAAATGATTTAAAAAGAAAGCAAAATTACTACTCTCTCATCCTCATCTCATCTAGCCCATGAGATTAGTGTGTTCATCTCTTTAGAGTGAGAAAGTTTGAGTCTTTGCAACTTCGACGTAGATCATCGGAGATTTGGAACACTTCAAGCTAGCATGGATCGTTCGAGTCGTGGAGCCTCTCATGAGTCCGGGAGATCGTGGATCGCGGCAAAGGGACTTCTACTCGGAGCTTGTGAAGCGAAGGAGCGGACTACAAAGGTTGTAATCCCTCACACTTAGATAAAAGTTATCATCTTGCATGTTAAACCCTAATAATCTAGCAAAGATCCCGGCTTTGGGTTGTTCGGCACGTCTAAATTTTTATCCGGGCATGTTTGATTCCTTATGAACCTTCACAAGAGTGCCTAGGAACCCTACAGATCTATCATCATAATTATATCTCGTACGGTAAATCCATCATACGGCATCCCAAAATCAGGGTACGGGTCGAATATCATATTTATCATATTATTCATATGGTATCATCATCATAATATCATGAGTTAGGGTACTGATCTAAGTCTAGTACATACTGATACCATCAACATATATCCGCGTGTGTATGAAAACACATCGCTCAATGATCTGCTAATATATAATGTCATGTCTCATAATACGACCCAAGTCACCTCACCGATCTCACGGCATCCTGCCCAATCACATCGACTCAACTCCAAGTATAATATATTATCCTCATCATCCGTGTATATGTATACATATATATATATATATACATACTCACATGCATACCTGTATATATATATACCCATATACGCACAAGAAAATCAAATGTATACGTATGTGTGTGTGTGTGAATCCTTACTCTAGGGTTTCACGACTAAGAAACTAAACTAAAAGCATTTTTCTACAATTACGCTAAAACTAACCCAAAGTCACCTAAGCATTCTTGCTAAGTATACGCATCTCATAAAACACATAAGTATATAAATATCAAGACGCATTCGTGTGCTATACTACGAAACTGTGGGAGTGTTATACGCCATCCACCCGACTTCCCCCGTAGATATATATCTACTCACCTTGATCCTTACTTGCCGAAGTCGATGTCGCCATGCTCTTTCTTGTCATACCGAAGTTCACGCGGAGGTACCTACATATCATAACACATCATATCAAATTAAAATCCGATTCAAAACCAAAACGACACGCGAATCGCACATAGGTTAAAACCTATGGTCTGCGCATGCAAGAATAACCAACCCTAGAGATTGACGTGCAAACGTCACACCACCGAGTCAAAACCCAAATACTAAAATCCAAGTCATAAATAGTTGCAAAACCAAACCAGCAACATAGGAAAGCACTCCCAGATTTCGTTTCAGGTGAAATTAGCCAATTCTGCATATGGGGTAGGTCTAATTTGCCTAAAATGGAGCCACAGATCAAGCACGAGGAGATTCCGCCGTACCAAGGCCCCAAATTGCAGCCAAAATGAAGTAATTGGTGGCCAGAACATGGAGTGGAGGTCTCAGGTTTTGGGGTTAGCTTCTAGGTTACCTGCACACCTCTCAGTCTTCGCTAAATATTTTTTAGGTGCCCCGGGTCACAGCAGAACTCCAAATATCGCCACAATTCCCACAATCTTCCGATGTCGGGGTTTCTAAGTTTGGGGTTTGGGGTTCTAGTCTTTGGTCTAGTTCAAAATACTAACACTACAGGGGTTGCAGTCACTAATTACACTCACATACACCATCCCAACTCAAGGAAAGCCCTAACCCTCATCTTGGAATTTTCTAAGTTCACTAAACCACACTTAATCAATTCTAAACTAACATGGATGCTAAAGGAATTGAAATACTGCACTAATGGTGAAGAATATACCTCATTTGGCAACTCAAGAATTTTCTTGAGTTGCCCCCAAGTGCTCAAAATCCAATTTTTCTTGATCTCCCATGCTTGTAATGAGCTTGTGCATGTTTTTAGTGAAGAGAATAAAGTGTTTTGATGTGTTTTAGATGGAGTTGTGAGGGGTTGAGGTGGTGGAGGGAAGAGGGAAGCCATGGGTGAAGGAGAGGAGAGGAAAATGATGGAGATAATGGAGGGAAAGAAATGTCCATGGTCAACTTGACCCCTCACCTCTCTCTCTCTCATGCCCATACCTCTTTCTTTATCCTTTTTCTTTTCTTTTCTATTTCCTTTTTTCTCTTTTCTTTTAAATTCAAAAACAAATACAACCCATAAACATATGAAGGAAAAACAAAATGTCATGGTTCATAAAATGTAACAAGTATTTATTTGAAAAAGTGACATGGTGCATGTCATGTGCACAAATCAAGCTTAATGCACGATTAGTGATATTTAATCGAGATTAGCACTTAACCCTATTTTAAATGAGTATTTAAAATCTATAAATGCTCATATCATATAAAACGGCCTCATTCACTAATTCTTATAAATTTCCAAATATTTCCCAATTTATCGGTATATAATTATACTGCATCATTAAAATATTCATAATATTTATTATTTAATTATATAAATTCCCAAAAATAATATTTTATTCTTCTGAAATGTTACAATTAGGAATATGTATACCCTAAAGGCCATTATTGTATGATATAGTGAATTCTTGGACATATATATAGAGAAATTTCTTGCTCGACATAATAGTATGCTATCTGGTTACTCTTTATCTTAACATATACGCTTGTATTATTGTACTGTCTCTCTGTTACATGTTGATAAAGCCCTTAGGATGTTGGCTTCACTATCAGGATTATGATGCAGATCATACTAGTGGGGCTTGTGTAGTCCATAAGCACATCCTTTAACAGTTCCTAGTCGAGGAAGTATTGAGATAGGGCATCGATATTCCAGAGTAGACTGGTGTGTACGTTTCTTGACCCTGTATGGGGCGATGGTTGATCCCACAATCATTGGTGTTTGACATCAAAGATTGTACACAGGTGCTCATTAGAGAATGGGTACAACGAACAGGACTCGCCGAGAACTCCTAGATGGTACCATACCTATCGTCGGATTGCAGTTCTCTGGTGACACTTATACAGGTTTGTCTGTACACCCGAGATCAATATAGTGTCTTGTGTGGTTCCCACTGTGCTTTGATTTCCTCCCTACCACGACTTAAAGGAATCGTGCAAACAGGTGGATTTTGGGTACAGTCCTGAGTCACATGGAGGCAGTGAGCGATAGGAGGGGTTTCGTCTCTTCCGGTATAGGGAGTTGATGTTACGCTATGCTCGATTGGCTATAACAGCAAGTCCTTGGCCAGGGCTGATGAGATTTACTGGTAAGTGTTATCAGTAGTTTCTCAAAAGGATATAGGCCACACATCGGCATGACTTATTAAGTTACTACGGTCTGACGATTCTACCCCTAGACTCGATATGCGGCATATCAGACGAAGAGACCAGACTGTACGGTAAGTGTTGCTTATTGGCTTCATGGGAGTTTGTGCAAGCCAAACCCTAGGCATGGTGCTAGAGAAACCCTACAGTGGTATCAGAGCCAAGCTAGAAACTTAGTCGATGTTAGAAATATTACGAAACCGAAACAACTCAGAAACTTCAATAAACTGAAACCCTAAAATTTTCTTTCTGTCGATTTTTTAAATGACCTCCTAAAATTTTTCAAGCAACTGCAGAAGCTTGCATTTGATGCATTGAGAACACTGGAGAAAAACGAGGTCATTCCACTGGTTTTCACTCGGTGAAAACGCTGAAATGTCCGGCCTGGCCGGCCCAAACCCCCCCCCCCCCTCTTTGCCTCGTTTTTCTTGGGTGCTTCGGTCTGTATATTTTGGGGTTTCAGGTATTGTTTCTTTAGCCCAAAATTTCATGTGATGATAATTTTGTTAAGGGGCTAATTCGGAGTATTTTTTAGTTGTAATTTTAACATTGTTTTAGGTAACCTGGACGACGTTTAACAGTTCGAACGAACATCAAACACCACCTCATTACTCTCGCTGGGAATTTTCCAGGTTAAAGATATTCGTAAGATCATGCAAGTAACCCTCTGGACCCTGTAGAAGAACGTAACCCTAACTCGATTCTATGACCACGGAACCGTGGTCAAACCTTAGGGTTTGTCGTAGTTCCGTAGCGCCATAGGTGAGGCAAGGGTTGACCCTTCTACGGTTGGTCCATAGGCACTGTGGCATGTTTTGGGTATTTTAACTTTGCTCAAGTGTTGAGCTCTCGGGGAAATTTGTGGGTATTTGTTGATTCGATTGAAGCATTTAACATCATCTAGATATTTGTGAATGTGATACAATAATTGGAATCTACACTAATTAGTTTTATGAAAAGTAATTAGTTGCGTGTAAATCTAACATTTTGGCCTCGGGTGGAATCGGGAATCTTGTTGAATTACCCGACTTCTTTTGAAAAGGTGTTTTCATAGATGAGACCCAAATGTAGGATTTGCATCGTTTGGCATGAAATCCAGAATATGTGATAATCCGGGTTTATGATGTCTAAAGGCAGTGATGATTCCAATTATTATAGTTTTTCACTTTCTTTTATGCGATCGTAAGTGTAGTATGTGGTGTATCGCCGGTTTCGTTGCTATACATCAACGACAATTGGGGTACGCATACTTACATACGTTGATGACATGTGATGTTATGTGTTGCTGAGATATGATGTATAGGATCGTCGTGATTGAATGGCCGGGGTTTTATGTAAGATGAGAGTTTTTCTTTTCATTCATGTAAAATTCATTGTATGTAATATTCATTTATTGGGGCACTTCCGGGTTGAGGATGATGTCACAATTGTTATATATTATTTACTTTTCCACATTAAGATAGACCCAAGGTGGGGAGCACAAGTGACCGGGTTCTAGGGTTCAGTGGGAGGCCATCTCGAGGAGTCGAGACCGGGTCTCCTAACTCTAGAATTGGTAGGGTCACTTATCGCTCTCGTAGGGGTCTAGGGGTGTGGGCTTGGCTATTCATCGCGACCGTGAAATCCGTATTTTCTATTGTTGGCTAAATAAAAATTACGACCTCCTAGTATATCCTATATTTTCATATATGTACTTCTGTTGTTGATATTCTGTGATGTGATCACTTTATTGTTGGTGGATGTTGCACACCTCACAACACTTGTGAGGAAGGCGGAAGTGAAAAACAATAATTTTTCTTGCATGCAACACCCACATAACCCAAGAATAGTGCTTAAACCCTAACTAGCAAAAACCATCAAGAGATCTAATCTACTATGATAGTATTTATACCTAATGGAACCGGTCCTTCGGGTCTTCACTTGAATGTGACTCCTACGCTCCTTGTGGTTGCAATGAGCTCGATCTCTGGTCACCTCAAGATCCAAGACGATCCACCCGAGAGCTTTGGTACAAGCTTCAAACTCTTCACAAGAGTTCAACTTAGAGATCAAGTTTGCTAGGAGTGATCACTAAGATGAAGTAGAGATTAAGTATTGGAGTATGATTTTGCTCTAGGGTTTTGATTCACAACACATGTGAAGGTAAAGCAAAGAGGAGGAGGAAGGAGAGAAATGAAGAGAGAGAATGTGATAGTGTAAAATGAAAAGTTCAAGCATGGAAAAATAATATGACTCAAAATAAAATAATTGAAGCATACAATAAAAAATTGCACCATGCTTCAATAGTAACTCCAAATGAATAAATAATTAAACAAGCCATTCCTTCATCCATGCATAGACTTTTCCAAATGCCACCTCATTTATTTATTTTCACAAAATAAATATCCATTTATGAGGTGTCTCCTTCTAGAAGGTATTGTTGTAACAATTACAATAATACCCCTCCACCGTATACCATATAAGTATACCCGTATCTGAATTCCAAAAAATACGAATACAAATAATCCAATAATATAATACAAGCATGTGGCTTAAACCAAAGCATGTCAGTATTAACATTCCGATCATTATTCCTGTAACGATTACACAAACATGATCGAAACCCTGCCGTAACAACTTACGGCCTCTACATCTTTTGCCGGAACCAAGGAACTCTCTTTGTGGGACTCTAAAGACTCGACAGTACGCTGGCAGTGGATTTAACCACAAGCACATCAGCGGCACTAGCTGTGCAAAACGGCTACCCAGGTACATGACGAAAAAGAGGTGGCCGACGAGCGAACCCATCCCAACTCTAACGAGCATGTTAGCAACACTTACCGTACAGTCCGGTCTCTTCGTCTGATATGTCGCATATGAAGTCTATGGGTGGTAAATGTCAGACCCCAGTAACTTTATAAGTCATGCTGTTTTACGGCCCATAACGGTTCGAGAAACTACTGATAACTCTTATCAGTAAATCTCGAGAACCCTGGTCAGGGATTTGCTGTTATGGCCGATCAAGCATAGCGCGACATCAACTCCCTATACCGGGAGAGACGAAACCCCTCCTATTTCTCACTGCCTCCGTGTGATTCGGCACTGTACCCAAAATCCACCTGTTTGCACGACTCAGTAGAGCCGTGGTAGGGAGGAAATCAAAGCATAGTGGGAATCACACAAAACACTATGACGATCTCGGGTCTACAGACTAACTTGTACAAGTATCACCAGAGAACTGCTATCTGACAATAGGTATATATACCATCTAGGAGTTCTCGGCGAGTCATGTTCAGTGTACCCATTCTCCAATGAGCACCCGTGTACAATCTTTGATGTCAAACACCAATGGTTATGGGATCAACCATTACCCCCAGGGACAAGAAACGTACACACTATTCTACTATGGTAATATCGATGCCCTGTCTCGATATACCCTCGACTAGGAACTTTTAAAGGATATGCTTATAGACTGCCCAGGCCCCACTAGTATGATCCACATCATAATCCCGGTAGTCAAGCATAATCCTAAGGGCTTCATCAACATGTTTATAAAGATATGAAATGCAACACATCACACGTTATGATGAAGATAAACCAGATAGCATACTATCATTTCGAGCAAAGATTGTTTCTGTACATATATGTGCCTAACATCCTATACAGTACAGGCCTCTACGGCATACATATCTAACAATCTCCCACTTGCACAAAGGCCTGTAGTCGGTTCAATAAGTACCCACTGTCTATATTAGAACCAGTTGACGGCGCACCGCATGCCCAACAGCTCGAATAATTTCTCAAACTGGACTTGAGGGATGGCCTTGGTGAATGGATCTACTGTGTTGTCTTTCGTGTTTACTCTTCGTACCTCGATGTCCCGGCGATCCACTATCTCCCTGATGACGTGATACCGCCTCAAGATATGTCTGAATTTCTGATGGGACCTTGGTTCCTTTGCCAAAGCCTTGGCTCCTTTGTTATCGCAATACAGAGGTATTGGATTAGCAATGGATGGAACCACCTGAAGTTCAGAAATGAACTTCCTCATCCAGACTGCCTCTTTTGCGACATCATTAGCAGCATTATACTCAGCTTCCATCGTGGAGTCAGCGATGATATCTTGCTTGGAACTCTTCCAACATACCGCCCCTCCATTTAGGGTAAATACAAACCATGAGATGGACTTACTATAATCCTTGTCGCTCTGGAAGCTGGAGTCAGTAAAGCCCTCCATTTGGAGATCTCCGTTACCATACACCAAGAACATTTCTTTAGTTCTTCTCAAGTACTTCAGAATGTTCTTCACAGCAGTCCAGTGTTTCTCCCTAGGTTGGATTGATACCTGCTTACTACACTCAGTGCATAAGCTACATCTGGGCGAGTACACAACATCGCATACATTATAGAACCTACTGTGGGGATGCTAGGCACACGCACAAGGGTCTATGAGGCATCAACCATGCCCGATTAAAATTTTAGCCGTGCCGAACAACCCGAAGCCGGATCTTTAAACTAGGGTTTAGGCGAAAACAAGCATGTTAAAATCTTTAACACTAAGTGAGAGGAATTACAACCTTTGTAGATCCGGTCCTTCACTTCTTAAGCTCTGTGTTGAGGTCCCTTCGCTGCGATCATCGTGTTGTGGACTCTCGAGAGGCTACACGAAGAGAATGATGCAACCTTTGCTTCCGATCTTCGATACAAAGATGATCTACCTTGAAGTTGCGTTAACACAAGCTAACACTCATAATATGAAGTGAACACCCTCATCTAAATGGCAAGGATAGATGGGGATGATGAAGTAGGATTTTTTCTCTCATTTAAAATCTTTTTCTCACTCACTTTCATCACAAAAGAAAGCTTTTTCATGAAGGAACTCAAGCATGAAGAAGAAGAATGAAGATGATAACCTTAATCCTTTTGTGATGAATAATGAATTATTGTAGTGGTTACAAATCAAACCAAGGGTTAAACATGAGAGAGTTAACCCTTGTAGAGAGTTACCTAGAGTTAATGGTTTAGATTGGGTTAACATAATATCTCACAAAAATATCAAGCAACCACAAAGTCAAAGCTTCATGAAGCTTCATGGAAGCTTCATGCAAAAGCTAACCCTAATCCAAACCCTAACCAAGTTTAAACCCTAATCCATTGTTAAATTTGTAACCCTAACATGTTACAATATTATATATCATATATACAATATATTTTGTAACAATAGAAAATAATACAATTAACATATATCGCATATATATCAATGTATTATCCCGTGAGAAAATGAATCTTTTAGTGAGCTAATATTAGTTAATGTAATTTAATATATCACATACATTAATATACATTAAATTATCAAATCAACACTTGATCCGACAATCCGGTTATATCGCATATAACCGACTAATACGATGACCCGGCTATATCACATATACCCGGCTGATATCTCATATCACGAGAATCCAATACGGTATCATATACCGCATTATCCTCGGTCCCGCACATATCACATATGTGCTCCTACTCCGTTTTGCCTGAGCCAAGAAACCTCTGTGTAGGACTCTAAAGAATCGTCAATACGCCGGCAGTAGGTGATGATCATATCAAACACCCACAAGCTGCAAGCGGTCAGCTAAACGTAACAGCCACCCAGGTATTGAGCTCAGAAGATTAACAAGAAAGCCTGTACATTCTCCCGTGAATCCAATCAGTAACACTCTCGTACAGTCCGGTCTCATCGTCTGATATGTCGCATATCTCACCTAGGGGTGGTAAACGTCAGACCCCAGTAGCTCGATAAGTCATGTCGATATGAGGTCTATAACAGTTCGAGAAACTACTGATAACACTTACCAGTAAATCTCAGCAACCCTGGCCAGGGATTTCCGGTTATAGCCAATCGAACACAGCGTAACATCAACTCCCTATACCGGGAGAGACGAATCCCCTCCTATCGCTCATTGCCTCCATGTGATTCGTGACTGTACCCAAAAGCCACCTTTTTGCACGCCCTCTTGGACGTGGTATGATGGAAATAAAAGCACAGTGGGAATCACACAAGACACTATGATGATCTCGGGTCAACAGACTACTCTGTACCAGTGTCACCGGAGAACTGCCATCTGACGTAAGGTATAATACCATCTGGGAGTTCTCGGCGTGTCCGTCCAGTGTACCCAGTCTCCACTGAGCATCCGTACGCCATCCTTGATGTCAAACACCGATGGATATGGGATCATCCATCGCCCATCATATGGGTCAAGATGCGTATACGCTAGTCTACTCCGGTGTATCGATGCCCTGTCTTGATACACCCTCGACTAGGAACAGTTATAGGATGTACTCGTCGACTACCGTGGCCCCACTAGTATGATCTCATCATAGTCCCAGTAGTCGAGTACATATACTAAGGGCTTTATCAATATGTAACATAGAGACAATCAGAGTACATGTTAAGATAAAGTACAACCAGATAGCATACTATCATGTCGAGCAAGAAAGTCCTCCCTATATATGTCCTAGCATCCACTACAATATACATCATATGTACAGTAATGGCCTCTAGGGCATACATATAACTAACAATCTCCCACTTGCACTAGGGCCATCTGTTGTGGTATCACATACCCAACAATTAGCTGCGGTTGAAGTATCTCATACTCAACCATCCCATAAAAGTCTCTACTGGGAAAAAGGCCTTTGTGAGTGGATCCGTGCTGTTGTCCTCTGTGTCTACTCTCCAAACCTCGATCTCCCTTGAGATCAACCATCTCCATGATCAGGTGATATTGCCTAAGAATTATATCTGGATTTCTGATGGGACGGTAGTTCCTTGGCTAAAGCCACAACTCCATTGTCACACACAATGGTAGAAACGAAGTTCATCTCATGAACTTATATATATCCAGACTGCCTCTTTGGTAGCATCCTTGGTAACGATGTATCTTGCCTTTAATCGTCTAGTAAGTCACGGTATCTAGCTTGGAACTCTTCCAACATACCGTCCCTCCACTGAGGGTAAAGACAATGCCTGCGACTGACATTCAGTCGTCCTTATCACTCTGGAACCTTTCCAGTGATTCTCCCCAGGATCGATTGATACTATCTCACTACAACTAGTGAGAATCCTAACATCCAATTAGATCTATCTCATAGATCCAAAACCTAGGATTTAGGAGGTATCAATTTCGATCCTATATGGAGAATCCTTGTGATAAGAGGAGATTGACCGAGCGTAGCATAGGAAACCCCTTCCCTATCAAGAGTATGTCATCCACGTACTCTACAAGGATCATCACCATACTCTCTACTACCTTTTTGTATATACAAGGTTCATCTACCATTTTGATGAAGTCAAACACTTTGACTACCACATCAAAACAGATGTTCCAACTCCGCGATGCCTGCTTTATCCTATAAAGCATCTTGCACACGTTTCCGCTGCTCCCACTGTCTACGAAGCCCTCTAGCTGTGTACTTATAGACGCTATCTTCTAAAACATCATTTAGAAAAGCAGTCATGACACCCAACCACCAGATATCGTAGTCATGGTATGCAGCCGTGGCAAGTAGGATCTGGATGGACTTAAGCATGGCTTTGAAAGTCTCAACTTTTCCATGTACACCAAGTAATCTTCTCAAGATATACTTGCTCCTGATGGGGATTTAACCCTTCAGATAAAGCAACCAAAGTCCATACTTTGTTGGTGTATAAGGATTCCATCTCAGATCAATAAGCATCCAGTCATTCTTACAGAGTCCTACTCCTGATGGCCAGCCCGAAACTAGTTGGGTCATCATCTCATGATGCAATCCTCGCTCCCACTGTCATAGAGAAACCAAAGTATCTCTCAGGTGGGTGAGGAACCCTACTGGATCGGCGGAGAGGCTGAGGTTCGTTGGAAACTATTGAATCCTTTGGTTCTACCAAATCATCAGCTGCAGTTTGTATAGCTGGAACCCTTCCAGTTCTACATAACAGAATTTGCCTCGAGCTTATCCGGATTTTGCTTTTAGACATAGGCCGGACAACCCCAAATCTTAACCAACTTAAGATATGGGCTCTTCCCTTTCCATATCACATATGAAGTGGTAGGAAACTGATTTGATTTGAACCCTATTCAATAGGTATGCATCTTCTCAAGCGCATAACTCCCAAAAGGAAATAGGAAACTCAGTAGTACTCATCATAGAGCACACCATATCACATAGGGTGTTATTGCTCCGCCCCGATACACCGACTTGCTGTGGTGTATACGGAAGAGTAATGCTGAGAGAGAATCTCATTCTCCTTTAGAATAGTCCAGGAATTCCGTGCTCAAGTATTCTCCTCCTTGATCACATCAAAGGACATAATACTTTTACCCGTATTTTGGTTCTCTACTTCTAACTTACATTCTGTGAATATCTCAAAAGGTTCGGACTTGTGTTTCAATAGGAACATATGTCCGAATCTTGAGAGATCATCAGAGAATGTAATGAAGTATAAAGAACCAGTCTTGGCATGTGTAGACAGGAGACTTTCATACATCAGCATGTATCAATCCCAAGAGTTCACTAACTCTTTCTCTGTTTCCAATAAACGGAGCTGTGGTCATCTTATCTTTGTGACATGACCGGCAAGTTTCACAAGATGTAAATTCAAACAGATTTAAATATGCATCTAAATGTAACTTAGCTAGTCGGGTCGCATTGATATGACCTAGTCTACAATGCCTCAAGAAGAATTCGTTCATTTCTGAACTCTTCCTCTTGTGTGTGTTCTGTATACTAAGAACTGAAGTTTGATTTAGAACGTCAATGCTTTTAGATAACGTGCCTGAACCGATCAACTCTTGATATAGGAAATGTCCAAAACATTATCCAACAATACAAAATTATATCCTTTCTTTACTAATAAAGAGACTGATATGATGTTGTATATCAGGTTCGGTATCTAATAACATTTGTTCAGAATCAATGTATTCTGGTAATACAGGGTGATAGTGACCAACAGACTTTGCTGCAACACTTGCACCATTTTCTGTCTCATGAAACTTATCACCCGTTCTCAGTTCTCTACCTATCTGTAGCCCATGTAACAGATTATATATGCGGGATCCTGATCCGGTATCACATACCCAGGACGTAAAGGATACTGAGAAACAGTTCTCTGTAATGAACACACCCGGAGATGATGCATCTGTTAGTTGTATGTATGCCCTAGAGGCCAGTATTGTACAGATGTTGTATATTATATTGGATGCTTGGACATATATAGAGATGACTTTCTTGCTCGATATGATAGTATGCTATCTGGTTACTCTTTATCTTAACATGTACACTAGTCTCTTTATACTGTCTTGTAGTTACATGTTGGTAAAGCCCTTAGGATGTGTACTTGACTACCTGGACTATGATGCAGATCATACTAGTGGGGACATGGTAGTCCATAAGTACATCCTTCAAGGTCCCTAGTCGTGGGTGTATCGAGACGGGGCATCGATATACCAGAGTAGACTAGCGTATATGCTTCTCGACCCATGTGATGGGCGATGGATGATTCCATATCCATTGGTGTTTGACATCAGAGATGGTATACGGGTGCTCAGTGGAGACTGGGTACACTGGACGGACTCGCCGAGAACTCCCAGATGGTATTATACCTCACGTCAGATGGCAGTTCTCAGGTGACACTTGTACAGGTTAGTCTGTAGACCCGAGATCGTCATAGAGTCTTGTGTGATTCCCACTGTGCTTTGATCTCCACCTTACCACGTCCATGAGGGCGTGCAAAACGGTGGTCTTTGGGTACAGTCCCGAGTCACATGGTGGCAATGAGCGATAGGAGGGGTTTCGTCTCTCCCGGTATTGGGGGTTGATGTTGCGCTGTGCTCGATTGGCCGTAACAGGGAAGTCCCTGGCCAGGGCTGATCAGAGATTTGCTGGTAAGTGTTACCAGTAGTTTCTCGACCCGTTATGAGCCTCACATCGGCACGACTTATCGAGTATTGGGGTCTGACATTTACCACCCCTAGACTTGATATGCGACGTATCAGACGAACAGACCGGACTGTACGGTAAGTGTTACTGGTTGGATTCACAGGAGTGTGAGCGGGCTAGCTCGTCGATCTTCTGATCGCTCAATACCCGGGTGGCCGTTACGTTTGGCAGACCGCTTGCGGCTTGTGGATGCTTGATATGATCATCATCTGCTACCGGCGTATTGACGAGTCTTTAGAGTCCTACACAGAGGTTTCCTGGCTCAAGCGAAACGAAATAGGAGCGCATATGAGATATGTGCAGGACCGAGAATAATGCGTGTATGTGATACTGCATTTCATTCTCGCGATATATGTTTCGATTGGTTATATTCGATATGACCTAGTTATCGAATCATTGATTCGATAAATCGATACATTGGATTCTAGTCGGTTATGTGCGACATGACCGGATCATTGAATCAAATGTTGATTTAATGATTTAATGCATAATTATATATTTGATATATTACTTTGCATTAGCTAGTATTGGTTCACTTTATATGGATTTTCTCACTTGATGTGCATGATGTATATGTGATATACTTTTGTGCACTTGTTTGTATCATGTTTGATGATGCATGTTTAAATGGTTAAGTGTAAAGATTAAAACCATGGTTAAGTAGATAATTAGGGTTTTGTTTTACTCTCTCATTTATTTATCCATTCTTATTTATTTAAATAATTTTATGAAAACAAAATGGTTTTCCTTTTTGACATGAAGCTTGTTGAAGCTTCATGAAGGTTTGACTCAAAGACCATTTTGTCTTCATGCTAAACCCTAACTATTCCCACTTACCATGGTTTGCTCTCTACACTTAACCTTAGTTATATTACGATAAGTATTAATTTTATTTCATTATTGAAAAAGACTTATCATAATTCTAGCTCATCTTCTTCTTCTTCTTCAAGTTTGAAACCTTGAGGCCATCAATGGCAACTTGAGCTTGAGAGTGAGAAATCCAATTCTAAAGAGAACCCACCTCCTATTTCTTCATCCTCTACCTCTTGCCAAGTAGTAGAGTGTGTTTTCTTCACAAGTTTCATCACTTTGTGAAGTGGGAGCTTGATCTAGCGATGCCTCGACGTAAATCATCTTCGGCATCGTCGTCGATGACCAAGCCCGTTCATTCTCCGATGAAGCCGACGCTAGAGTCCGAGGTTCGACTTGGACAGCGAGGAGACTTCGTTGCGGAGCCGTGGAGGTGGATATCCGGATCTACAAAGGTTGTAATTTCCGTATACTTATAGTTAAGTGTTAACTAGTTTACCTTTTCGCCTAGATTTCTAGTCTAAGATCCGCGTTAGGGTTTCGTGGCACCCATAATTTTTTAAATTGGCATGTTCGATGCCTTGTGAGACCGTTTTAGGATGCCTAGGAACCCTACAGCATCAACATGCACTTTCTTCGTTTGGGTGGCACGGAAAATCTGGTATTCCCTAATTTCTTGCTCTGTCTTATAACAATTATAAGTTGGAGCGGGACCAACGTTTCCCAGCTCAGTATAACAAGCGGGTTCGGTCAATATATCTGTTTTATTATCTTGATTAAGGCATGATATGGTCGCTACCTGGAGAGAGAGAGAAGAAAACACTCAGCGTATGCTCTTGCAAGATTAGATTGGTTATCTAATATATCTAATCAGGATATCTCCCACTGTTTTAATCAAATCTTCCTTCAAACCCTAAAAGGAAAGATTAGCCGGGATTAATTACACGCTACAAGTTCGCCAATCTTTCAGCCAGGCCAGTGTCGGTACTTTGAGGGAGGTCCCCCGTGCTTTCGCACAAACCTAATTAAAGTAAACCTCGTTTTCCCATAGGCATAACCCCGTTAACACCTTTCTAGACACCTACTTGATCGGCTAATTGTAATGTGTAAAACTCTCCCAGGATTAACTCTTACTCGCAGCGGGTATCGGGATCCAACTATCTCATAGAAGGTATGCAATCTCATTGCAAATTTCAACACTTGAAATTCCCAATAATATTTTGCCCCAAGCGATCTATGACCTTGACTGAGTCAACAAACCATAGACCACAAGTAAAGTTCAACCCGTCATTTCCCGATTGAATTAAACCCACCCGCACGACCCTTGACTGAGTCAACAAGGCCGCACGACTACCCAAATCCAATCGCATCATATGCTTTGCAGATAAGCACTAATCAGCTACCGCACACTATGCCTTGACTGAGTCAACAAACGCAGCACGAATACTAAATACTACTTATCTGAAATGACGGAGGGCTACGACAGGTTTTTAAGAAAACCTTTTGCGTAATGAACTTTATATCGTTGTAGAATCGAGTGATTTTAAATGGAGTGTTTTTTAGGCTTTTCTAGTTTTGCTAAAGGGGTCACTCCCGGTGAAGGGATCGTCGGCCCTTTCCTCATCGAATAAGGTGCAGGATATATCATATATATCACTATGCAAAGCAAAAACTATAGAAGCAATCAAAAACAAACCGAGGGGTGTAGCATCTGCCAGTTATTGCTAAAGGGGTCACTCCCGGTGAAGGGATCTCGGCCCTTTCCTTATCGAATAAGGTGCAGGATGTTCTATAAGGAACACCGCGATGCAAAGAAAGAACCGTAGCTACCTATTTTTGAAAATTCGATTCCACAACATCATTAGGTTTCTTTTATTTCATTAATCTCATTAATGAAGTCCCATTTTAATTGTGCTTCACAAGCATCACATTTGAAACGAAATCTGCAATATAACATATATCTCATATATATAATATAAACATTCGTCTCAGGCAGTAATATGATCTCATCACACAACATTGCAGCAGAAGAACATATATGAAATATTGGATATACTAGGACGTCCGTGTTTTAATACGAGCCTGTATAAAACACGGATTCCACGGTCGCGATGAATAGCCAAACCCACATCCCTAGACCCCTATGAGAGCGGCAAGTAACACTGCCAATTCTAGGGTTAGGAGACTCGGTCGCGACTCCTCGAGATGGTCTCCCACTGGACCCTAGAACTCGGTTACTTGTGCTCCCCGCCTTGGGTCTACCTAATGCGGAAAAGTAAATAATATACAATGGTGGCATCATCCTCAGCCCGGAAGTGCCCCAATAAAAGAATATTACATACAAATGAATTTTACATGAATGAAAAAGAAAAACTCTCATCTCACATAAAACCCCCGGCTATTCAAAATGCGACGATCCAATATAACATATCACAGCAACACATAATATCTCATATCACCAACGTAAGCAAGTATGCGTATCCCGATTGTCGTTGATATATAGCAACGAAGCCAGCGATACACCACATACTACGCTTACGGTCACAGAAAAGAAAGTGTAAAACTACAACAGTTGGAATCCGCAACCACTTTAGACATCGCATGCCTAACCAAATGAATTCCTTAGATATCGCATGCCTAACAATTATAAACCCCGCATTTTAGTCTCATTATCGAAAACTCTTTTCAATATCAAGTCGGGCAATTCAACAAGATTCCTAACAACCTGATCGAATGCTCGTCGCAAATTTTAGTAGACGGCCGCACCCCTGGATGCCGTCGATGAAGTGCACTAAGGCGGAACACCGCTGCCGCTACCACCCGAACGGATGCTTTTGGCGACGGGGTTCTCCTACAGTCACTTGGTCAGGGCTATGGGGCGTGGCTGTCTGTTAAGTTTACCCGGCGAATATCCGCGTACGCTACGTGATTGCGACGGACTTTTGATCACATCAAAATCCCGTGGCAACCGATCATCTGAGACTAAACTGCAATGTTTATAACAATCAAATTAGTTATCTCATAACTACCTGTGGATTCCAAATATTGTATCACATTCCAAATAATTAGACAATGTCAAACTTTCCGATCGAATAATCAAACACCCAAGATTTCCCCAATATATCTCAACACTTGAAATCAGTTTAAAAACATCCATCACATGCCACAGTACCAATGGTCCAGCCGTAGAAGGTTCAAGCCAACGCCTCACATGTGGCACGCCGTACTGCCACAAACCCTAAGGTTCAGAGGCAGTTCAAGACGGTCACATAATCGAGTTAAGGTTTGTTGTCTTCTAGAGGGTCCACCGCGTTACTTGCACGACTTAGAACGTTCTTAAACTCGAGAAAAAATCCAACATTTGAAAAAAATTCTGACTGGAGAAAAAGTGAGTTATTGATATCCGTTCGAACTTTTTAACAATTTCTAAAATTATCCGGAAAAACTAAACAAAGTTAAATTATCCGATCGAATCAACGAGTCCCCAATACAACCCTAAAAAACTCAACATTTGAGTGGAATAAAAAAATTCCCAGAAAAAAATAACAAGAAAGGACCTAAAAACAATTACATGAAATTTCAGGGACTAAGTCACAATTTCGGCTGCGGAACCGCCGCCAATCCCTTGGTTTGGCCGCGGTTCCGCGGTCAAATAGTTGACTCAGTAGACCGTATTTCACAGTAATTCTTAGTTTTTCCTGCTTGTTTTTCTGAGCATTTTTAATTCTGAAAAAATCACATTTTTAGAAAATGTACAGAGAGGGGTTAATATCGGGTATTCGGAGTTCGATCGGATTTTAAACTTCGTCTAGACTTCGCCTAAAGCTCTAACTTGGCTCTGATACCACTGTGGGGATGCTAGGCACGCACACAAGGGTCTATGAGGCATCAACCATGCCCGATTAAAATTTTAGCCGTGTCGAACAACCCAAAGCCGGATCTTTAAACTAGGGTTTAGGCGAAAACAAGCATGTTAAACTCTTTAACACTAAGTGAGAGGAATTACAACCTTTGTAGATCCGGTCCTTCACTTCTTAAGCTCCGTGTTGAGGTCCCTTCGCTGCGATCATCGTGTTGTGGACTCTCGAGAGGCTACACGAAAAGAATGATGCAACCTTTGCTTCCGATCTTCGATACAAAGATGATCTACCTTGAAGTTTCGTTAACACAAGCTAACACTCATAATATGAAGTGAACACCCTCATCTAAATGGCAAGGATAGATGGGGATGATGAAGTAGGATTTTGCTTTCATTTAAGATCTTTTTCTCACTCACTTTCATCACAAAATAAAGCTTTTTCATGAAGGAACTCAAGCATGAAGAAGAAGAATGAAGATGATAACCGTAATCCGTTTGTGATGAATAATGAATTATTGTAGTGGTTATAAATCAAACCAAGGGTTAAGCATGAGAGAGTTAACCCTTGTAGAGAGTTAACTAGAGTTAATGGTTTGGATTGGTTTAACATAATATCTCACAAAAATATCAACCAACCACAAAGTCAAAGCTTCATGAAGCTTCATGGAAGCTTCATGCAAAAGCTAACCCTAATCCAAACCCTAACCAAGTTTAAACCCTAATCCATTGTTAAATTTGTAACCCTAACATGTTACAATATTATACATCATATATACAATATATTTTGTAACAATAGAAAATAATACAATTAACATATATCGCATATATATCAATGTATTATCCCGTGAGAAAATGAATCTTTTAGTGAGCTAATATTAGTTAATGTAATTTAATATATCACATATATTAATATACATTAAATTATCGAATCAACACTTGATCCGACAATCCGGCTATATCGCATATAACCGACTAATACGATGACCCGGCTATATCACATATACCCGGCCGATATCTCATATCGCGAGAATCCAATACGGTATCATATACCGCATTATCCTCGGTCCCGCACATATCACATATGTGCTCCTACTCCGTTTTGCCTGAGCCAAGAAACCTCTGTATAGGACTCTAAAGAATCGTCAATACGCCGGCAGTAGGTGATAATCATATCAAACACCCACAAGCTGCAAGCGGTCAGCTAAACGTAACAGCCACCCAGGTATTGAGCGCTCAGAAGATCAACAAGCAAGCCTGTACATTCTCCCGTGAATCCAATCAGTAACACTCCCGTACAGTCCGGTCTCGTCGTCTGATATGTCGTATATCTCACCTAGGGGTGGTAAACGTCAGACCCCAGTAGCTCGATAAGTCGTGTCGATATGAGGTCTATAACAGTTTGAGAAACTACTGATAACACTTACCAGTAAATCTCAGCAACCCTGGCCAGGGATTTCCGGTTATAGCCAATCGAACACAGCGCAACATCAACTCCCTATACCGGGAGAGACGAATCCCCTCCTATCGCTCATTGCCTCCATGTGATTCGGGACTGTACCCAAAAGCCACCTTTTTGCACGCCCTCTTGGACGTGGTATGATGGAAATCAAAGCACGGTGGGAATCACACAAGACTCTATGACGATCTCGGGTCAACAGACTACTCTGTACTAGTGTCACCGGAGAACTGCCATCTGACGTAAGGTATAATACCATCTGGGAGTTCTCGGCGAGTCCGTCCAGTGTACCCAGTCTCCACTGAGCACCCGTACACCATCCTTGATGTCAAACACCGATGGATATGGGATCATCCTGTAAGTGCACGGCGGCGCCCCGGCCGTCAATCTGACGGCCAAACGCGGAAACGGTGGTAAACTTAAATTTTGCGGACTTTGCAAACCGGCACCACCGCGCACTAAACCCCGGATCGTGCCATTAAACTAAATCTAGCTAACTACAAAGAGAAGGGGAAAAGATATACCGACGATCCAAGTCCTCCGGTCTTCATCTCCTCTCCGATCTCCTCGCGGGATCTCCGGTCGCCGCCTCCTCGCCGGAAGGGCACCACGTCGCCTGCATCTTTTACGGGCTCCCGCCTCTATACCGAGGCAACTCGGGCATGAAGCCGGCAACTCGACATGCTCAAGATGTGCTGTAGGAAGTGTGTAGTGCTTATGTCTCATTGGGGTTTTGGTGTTGCCTTTTGAAGATGGAGGAATGGAGAATAGAAAAATGGTGCTTGCATTTTTCTAGCAAGAAAATGAGATCATGGATGAAACTCTCAAGATCAAGCTCTCTTCTTCTTCTTCTCTCTTTCTTTTTCTCTCTTGAATCAAAAATGAATCTTACATGCAAAAGAGAATGGTGGAGGAATGATATGAAGCATGAAGGGAGGTGAGTGTAGGAGAAGAAGGAGGTGACCACATCCAAGGGACAAAGAAACATACAACCATGCTTATTCTCCTATTCACTCCATAACCTTTCAAATCTCTCAATTCAAAAGCATGGAGCAAAAGAAATGAAAGCTATCATAATCAACACTTTTACAAGAAACCCCCTCCACAAATGTAATTTGCAAAACTGCAAATTACCCCCTCCATCGGAAAAGTCCGGCCGGGAAAGAACAAAGGAAAACCGGCCGGAACGGAAAGCAAACTGGCAACTCCAGAAAACTGGTCCCGTAATAAATTACAGGAAAACCCCACACTGTGCATACACACCCGCATTTGTATTCCGTCCGGATACAAATGCAATGAGACAAAATCTACACTGTACTAAACTAGGACCGGCTTAAACCAGAGCCGGCTAGTAATATTCGTTCGATCCTGATCCGTGCAATACCGCACGTATCTGATCGAACCCTGCCATATATCTATACAGCTACTAGTACAAACCGTCCGATCCTGATCCGTGCAATACCGCACGTATCTGATCGGACCCTGCCATATCTCCATACGGCCTCTACAGCGTTTCGCCCGAAAACTTGAGTAACTGAAAGTGTGGTGGACTCTAAAGACTCGTCAATACTATGGCTGTGGATTTAACCACTAGCACGTCAGAGGTATAAGCCAATACGTGACGGGCCACCAGCTATTGACTAAAAGGGACGTCGATGAGGAAGCTCATCCCGACACCCAACTGAGCCTGTCAGTGACAATATCCGTACAGTCCGGTCCGTTCGTCTATGAGCATCGCATGGCGGGCCTAGGGGGTTGGTAAAAGTCAGACCCCCAAAAGCGGTACAAGTCGTGTCGGAGTGTAGCCCAGAACACCCTGAGATACTACTGGAATACCTACCAGTAAATCTCCTGCCTTGGCCAAGGTCTTTGTGTAATGGCTCTCCTAGACACAGCGCGACCTCACCCCCAATACCGGGAGAGACGAACCCCCGAAGATCCGCTCACTGCCTCCATGTGGCTCGGGACTGTACCCAACTACAACCTGTTTGCACGACTCCTTTGAGCCGTGGTAGGGTAGTAATCAAAGCACAGTGGGAACTCACACGAGACAAATGACGATCCCCAGGTCGATGAACTAACCTGTACACATGTCACCTGGGAACTGCTATCTGACGTCAGGTATAAGACCAACTAGCATGTTCCCGGCGAGTCCTGTCCGGTGTACTCATAACCCAATGAGCACCTGTATACATCTTAGGTGATCCAACTGACACCAATGGCTTGTGAGACCGGCCACCGCCCCTCGTCGGGGTCTCGACTGTATACACTAGTCTACTCTGGAGTATCGATGCCCTGTCTCGAAACTCCTACGACTAGGGACCTTTTAAGGATGTGCTTATAGACTACCAGCTCCCACGTATATGATCGCCCTCATACTGCCGGTAGTCAAGCAAGAATCCTAGGGGCTCTATCAACGTGCAATAGTGATCTGTCATGTCACCTAAAGCAGTACACGATGATAAAGGTAAACCAGATAGCATACTATCATCTCGAGTAAGACTGTCCTACCGGGATAGGTCCTCCCTCAATCATTGCAATCACGTGCCTGTGATCCAATAATTGACTCTGAGGGCACCATCTCCAACAATCTCCCACTTGCACTCAAGGCTAATTATTGCGATGTCGCATACTCACAGCCCGTGTGATACCGAACACCCAACTCCTCTACTAGTCAGTCTCACAAATCCCGTTTGTGAAACTATTGCGGTCGAGGAATAGCCTCAGTGAGTGGATCCGCCTAGAAGTTTCTTTCTATGTCTCTCTATATCTCAAGTTCGCGGAGAAAACCATCTCCCGAAATGAGCAATACCTGCCTTAGAATGTCTGGATGTCTGATGGGACGTAGCTCATAAATGAACTCCAAATCCAAACTTCTTAGACTGTATCTTCAACTGAACTTAATCAGTATCCTGCGCCATGCCACCCTCAGTATTGCCTTGGACCACCTGTCCAAAATACTGCCCCTCATTAGAAGGAAAACTATAACTCTGACAACCTCCTTGTCGTCCATGTCACCTTGGAAGCCTGGAATGATAACTGTCTCCTGAATGAGGCTGTCGTTATCATATCCCTAGAACATCCACTTATGTTCTAAAACTGCTTCCGACTGTTTCTCCAGGATTGGATTAATGTCAACTTATTGCATCTAGTGCAAGAACAATATCTGGTGTGGTACTTGACATCTCATGATTGACTCAATTGCCTAAGCAAGTGATCTGCCAATCATGCACGTCCATCTCCCCTTCAGTCTGTAAGATACCTTTGGAGAGGGTGACTCTATTACCTGCAGGTACACTACCGTGCCAGGAGTCGTCCATCCTAAATACTCTTAGAATGCTGTCGAGTACCCTGATTGGGAAACCACCCAAATCTAGATCTAAAACCACAGATCTAGTAACCAGTATGTCAGATATAAAATCCATTTCCTTTGTGGAGAAACCACTGTGTGACGACCAAAGTATAACCGATTGTAGTATAGGAGTTTCTTTTCCTATTCTGTGTATGTCATCCAAATACCAGGATATCACACCCTACTACCTTCCCAACAGATCCATCCCCTATTCTGATGAAGTCAAACCCATGACTGTCATGTCAGAAATAGATGATCTATCTCCGCTACATCTGCTTTAGTCTATAAATAGACATAAGCCTGATGTCCACCAATGCTTCCGCTGCTCCCACTGACTACGACAACCCTCTGGCAGAGTCATATACACGTACACTTCTGAAGCGAGTTCAGAACGACGCTATACTCATCCTCTCGCCGGGTCTCGCAGCCTGGAACAACAGCAATGGTAATTGTGGGTAAACAAGAACTTCCCTGTCACCGTCCTTGAGGCTACCGGAGTACCTCTCAGGTGCCTGAAGTTACCCACCTTATTTGCGGAGTGGCCAATGGAATGTCAAATCAGATTGAATCTTTAGGTTCCTTATCAAATCTTCAGTAATCGTTTGCGGTTCTGGAATCACTTCCAGTTCTACCATACTCCCACTGCTGTTTTTGAAAAAATCCATTTTTAGTAAAACTGTGGCGAGTCTAGATGATAGAAAATCAACCCGCGTCATAGCCTGGGTCAACCCACAAACAGCCATTACAGAAACGTGCCTTGAGTTGTCCAGTGTCTGGTTTTAAGCATAAGCCAGACAACTCCCCGTACCTTAACAATGTTAAGATATGAACTGTACTATATCCAATATAGAAATAGAGGCACAGATTTAATTGAACCAGATTCAAATCATGCAGCTATCCCCAGTGCATGTCAACTAAATGGAAGGAGGCCGATCAGCGTTACTCAACTTAGGAATGCTTCCAATTATGAGTAACCTGAAAGAGAAGTAATTTCTCTTTGTCATTACTATCAACTGAATACCATACACAAGTATCTACATCTTCGATCATTTTGAAGAATCCCGATACCTGCTACACCTGGTTCTCTACTCTATTCAAATACCTATAACTCCTCAAAAACTCAGACCCTGTGTTTCTACGAAACACATGTCTAAGAACTAGAGAAGTTAAAAGTAAACAGAATATAGTACGAGGACCAAAACCCCTCTGTCCTAATGGACAGTGGACAACATACAATACTCTGTATAAGTCCACCGAGTCTGACAACCCTTTCACTGTGTGTCGTAGGTTGAAAACTGTACTTATGGTTAAGAAGAATTACACCGCTGTTTAATGCTCCTTACCTAACCATCCACTGATATAGGTAAATGTCATCGACATAATATCAAAAGGTATATCTCACTCTATGAAAATAGACGTACAGATATATCAATTTGAAATTGGTGCACAACAGCGGATATTCAAAACCAAATATTTGCCGACCGGCAAACAGCCCAGATGATCTCCTCAAATATCACCGATTACAACGAATCCCGATATAATGAGGATGATCACCCAATTCCCAATAACCTACTCCCACTCATCATCTGTAAAACCATACAGATGTGAGAATCAAACCTGGTAAATACATGCCCTGGAGCAAGTGTCTAATCGGGAAATCAGTTTTCCATTAACAGTACACAGTTGAACTGAAACATTGAAATGTTTCGATGGGGTATCCTGGTATTCCTAGTAATGCCTCTACCATTATCCAGATTCACAACTATAACCGTATAATTCTTTGCCACCTCTCCAAATCCCTTCATATGTCTTTAGTCTTTACCTTCTGTACACCCCTTTAGGCCAATTGGTTTTCTACCTTCCCTACCGTTCGGCACCAGCCTATGGTTTGGAAGAAGACTATCCAATAAGCATAATGGGTGTACTGTCCTAATCCTAGGAGCACTCGCAACGCGAGAGAAGGTGAAGATAAAAGGCACCTGAATGTACTTTATTCCTATTTCTCCTGAACCAGGATCCATCCCCGAACTGGAACAAGTTCCTTTCGAGTTCGTATATAACCATACGATGGATTATCCAATAAAATGGGATCTTCGTAGTGATACGGAGTGTCCTGGAGAAATACAAAGGTGATTTAGGATTGGCGAAGAAATACTTGGTTTGGTCGTGAATAGCAGTCGCAATTTACTTTGCCCTCTTACTAATCCCTTGCTTTGTCTGAACTTAATACCTTCTGTACACCGTTTAGGCTAATTGGCTTTCTTCATTCCCTACCGGTCGGCACCAGCCTATGGTTTGGAAGAAGACTATCCAATTTGCATAATAGGTGTACTACTCCTATACTAAGGAGTACTCGCAACATGAGAGAGGGTGAAAAGAAAAGACAACTGAATAATCCTATCCGTTTTCTCCAGAACCGGAAACCATCCTCGAATTCCTTCGAGTTCGTATCTAACCATACGATGGTTTTGTCCAATGGAAGTGGACGTTCGTAGTAATACGGGGTGTCCTGGAGAAAAGGGTAAAAGTAGGAGTGGCAATGAGGTTCGCAACTCTGACAATCCAAAAGCCAGTGTTAAGTAGGTTCGGTCAACTTGGTCACTGAGTCATAGTCTAGGGTCGGGTCAATGGTCGCTGCCAGAGAGAGAGAGAAAAGAAACACTCAGCGTGCACTCTAACCTAGATCAGAATGGTTACCAATTTATCTAATCTGGAAACCTCCCACTGTACCTCAAATTCTCCTCCAAACCTGAAAGAAGAATTAGTCGGGGTTACCCGAGGAGTAAACTAACTCATCAGTGGGAATCGGGATCCAACTCTCATCGCATGACAACGTGACGGAATCCGCTCACGGTATCACACTCCAGAAGGTATGCGCATATCTGGCAAGTTTCAGTACTTTTGAAACTCCCGATGTGATTTCTGCCCCATGCTCTTATGACCTTGGCGTGAGGTCAAAATATCATAAGTCGCATGTCAAGTTCTACCCGTCATTATCCAGGTTAATTTGAATCCACCCGTACATACCCTTGACGTAGGCCAAAATAGTAGTACGACTGTCCCAAACCAACGCATCTATCTATGCAACAGATAAATACCCGGCAGCTACCAATCACTATGCCTTGGCGTGAGGTCAAAATACATAGCTTGAATACTACCGAATATTTAACTGAAATGACGGAGGGCTACGAATGGTTTCTGGCGAAAACCTTTAACGTAATGAACTTGATATCGTTGAAGGAACGGATAGCTTTTTAGAAAATATAGTGACGAAAACCTTTACTAAAGAGGTCACTCCCGGTGAAGGGATCTCGGCTCTTTCCCCGTAGAATGGGGTGCAGGATATTCCAACTGAATACCACGGTGCAAAGCAAAAGTAATCGGCTATAGTGAAGTTAATGCCCTGACGCAAACTTCTGTCCAAGGGGTCACTCCCGGTGAAGGGATCTCGGCCCTTGCCTCGTCGACTGAGGAGCAGGATATTCCAAATGAATACCACGATGCAAAACAAAAGTGAACGTCCTTGCAATAACAGCTTTTTGAAAAAGTGTTCCAACAACATCAGATTAGGTTTGTTTTTAACTTGCATTGATCCGAATCAATGCAGTCCCATCAATTGATCACACCAAAAAGAACGAAAATATACTGACGTACGTATATGCCATCTGCATTCGCCACTGGGTCCCGTCATCACCCGTTAGGTTAGCTAACTAACGGCAGAGCGGGGACTGGACTAGCGCGGATGAAAAGCATATACAACATCTACTAATATATATACCAATATATTATATTTCGCTCAAGGCGTGAAAAGAAATGCAACATCACAGAAATGTACAGCATCACAGAACAATACAGATATCTGGGATCCCCGGGTTTCACAGAGCCACTACTGAAACCCGACGTTCCCCTGGTCGTGTGGATAGCCTGTGCAATGAAATCCTAGACCCCTACGGGCGCGGCAAGTCACCCGCCAAAACCTGAAGCGAGGCAGCCCCCTTCAGCTCCGTGAATGGACCACCCAGCACTCCACGGAATCCGGCAACTTGGGCACCCCTCCTGGGTCAACCTGTACCCCCTACGAGTGCGGCGAATAGCCCGCCTATCCCAGAGTGAAGCCCCCTCCTTCTCAATGCCATGAGATGCGGGCTTGTTGCCCTCTAGAACCCGGCCATCCGTGCACCCCACCGCGGGGTAATCCTAGTACAGAAAGTAAAATATACATACACCGGGTACATCGACCGCAACCAGGTCGTGCCCCAAAAGAATAATACATACAGGCAGTGACGGCAGTCCACATGTCGGACGCTCGCCCCGCAATATCAAATGTACATAATACAACATCACAGTACTAGCATTGCATCCAGGCTATCCCCCACGACCGATCCGCAACATCACAGCATAAACATAGAACATCAACGTGAAAGTCACGTTCGCAAATCCGTCTAACCGGGCTATAGCAGTTAGACCGGATTTACCGATCGAGTGACATTCACGGTCGCAGATATAATGTAAATACTGTGAAAAATGTGTTTTAAAATATTCCGATTGATCAAACAATTAACAACTGGGCCCCAAAGAAAACTGTAGCACACACAGAAATAATTGGCCCAACTTTAATATCCCAAAACCCACATTTTCAACTCAGGAAAATACTGGAAAAATTTGGGGGGGTGAACAGTAAATTCCGCGGCGGAAGCGCCGCACGAGGTGGGGTTTCGCGGCGCTTGCGCGGCGGAATAGTGAGATCATGGTACCAATTTTTTTCAGCAACCTTAGAATTCCCTGCACATCACACTGAGACAACCAGAAAAATTTTTGGACCCAAAAAAAATTCGACAGAAACTGATGTGCATGAAATACGTGTTTTCGGGATTTTGTTCGATCGGAAACGTAAAACACATTACACAAAAGCTAGACAAAGTTAATGGCGAGGCTCTGATACCACTGTAAGTGCACGGCGGCGCCCCGGCCGTCAATCCGACGGCCAAACGCGGAAACGGTGGTAAACTTAAATTTTGCGGACTTTGCAAACCGGCACCACCGCGCACTAAACCCCGGATCGTGCCATTAAACTAAATCTAGCTAACTACAAAGAGAAGGGGAAAAGATATACCGACGATCCAAGTCCTCCGGTCTTCATCTCCTCTCCGATCTCCTCGCGGGATCTCCGGTCGCCGCCTCCTCGCCGGAAGGGCACCACGTCGCCTGCATCTTTTACGGGCTCCCGCCTCTATACCGAGGCAACTCGGGCATGAAGCCGGCAACTCGACATGCTCAAGATGTGCTGTAGGAAGTGTGTAGTGCTTATGTCTCATTGGGGTTTTGGTGTTGCCTTTTGAAGATGGAGGAATGGAGAATAGAAAAATGGTGCTTGCATTTTTCTAGCAAGAAAATGAGATCATGGATGAAACTCTCAAGATCAAGCTCTCTTCTTCTTCTTCTCTCTTTCTTTTTCTCTCTTGAATCAAAAATGAATCTTACATGCAAAAGAGAATGGTGGAGGAATGATATGAAGCATGAAGGGAGGTGAGTGTAGGAGAAGAAGGAGGTGACCACATCCAAGGGACAAAGAAACATACAACCATGCTTATTCTCCTATTCACTCCATAACCTTTCAAATCTCTCAATTCAAAAGCATGGAGCAAAAGAAATGAAAGCTATCATAATCAACACTTTTACAAGAAACCCCCTCCACAAATGTAATTTGCAAAACTGCAAATTACCCCCTCCATCGGAAAAGTCCGGCCGGGAAAGAACAAAGGAAAACCGGCCGGAACGGAAAGCAAACTGGCAACTCCAGAAAACTGGTCCCGTAATAAATTACAGGAAAACCCCACACTGTGCATACACACCCGCATTTGTATTCCGTCCGGATACAAATGCAATGAGACAAAATCTACACTGTACTAAACTAGGACCGGCTTAAACCAGAGCCGGCTAGTAATATTCGTTCGATCCTGATCCGTGCAATACCGCACGTATCTGATCGAACCCTGCCATATATCTATACAGCTACTAGTACAAACCGTCCGATCCTGATCCGTGCAATACCGCACGTATCTGATCGGACCCTGCCATATCTCCATACGGCCTCTACAGCGTTTCGCCCGAAAACTTGAGTAACTGAAAGTGTGGTGGACTCTAAAGACTCGTCAATACTATGGCTGTGGATTTAACCACTAGCACGTCAGAGGTATAAGCCAATACGTGACGGGCCACCAGCTATTGACTAAAAGGGACGTCGATGAGGAAGCTCATCCCGACACCCAACTGAGCCTGTCAGTGACAATATCCGTACAGTCCGGTCCGTTCGTCTATGAGCATCGCATGGCGGGCCTAGGGGGTTGGTAAAAGTCAGACCCCCAAAAGCGGTACAAGTCGTGTCGGAGTGTAGCCCAGAACACCCTGAGATACTACTGGAATACCTACCAGTAAATCTCCTGCCTTGGCCAAGGTCTTTGTGTAATGGCTCTCCTAGACACAGCGCGACCTCACCCCCAATACCGGGAGAGACGAACCCCCGAAGATCCGCTCACTGCCTCCATGTGGCTCGGGACTGTACCCAACTACAACCTGTTTGCACGACTCCTTTGAGCCGTGGTAGGGTAGTAATCAAAGCACAGTGGGAACTCACACGAGACAAATGACGATCCCCAGGTCGATGAACTAACCTGTACACATGTCACCTGGGAACTGCTATCTGACGTCAGGTATAAGACCAACTAGCATGTTCCCGGCGAGTCCTGTCCGGTGTACTCATAACCCAATGAGCACCTGTATACATCTTAGGTGATCCAACTGACACCAATGGCTTGTGAGACCGGCCACCGCCCCTCGTCGGGGTCTCGACTGTATACACTAGTCTACTCTGGAGTATCGATGCCCTGTCTCGAAACTCCTACGACTAGGGACCTTTTAAGGATGTGCTTATAGACTACCAGCTCCCACGTATATGATCGCCCTCATACTGCCGGTAGTCAAGCAAGAATCCTAGGGGCTCTATCAACGTGCAATAGTGATCTGTCATGTCACCTAAAGCAGTACACGATGATAAAGGTAAACCAGATAGCATACTATCATCTCGAGTAAGACTGTCCTACCGGGATAGGTCCTCCCTCAATCATTGCAATCACGTGCCTGTGATCCAATAATTGACTCTGAGGGCACCATCTCCAACACATCCATCGCCCATCATATGGGTCAAGATGCGTACACGCTAGTCTACTCTAGTGTATCGATGCCCTGTCTCGATACACCCTCGACTAGGAACAATTATAGGATATACTCGTTGACTACCGTGGCCCCACTAGTATGATCTCATCATAGTCCCAGTAGTCGAGTACATATCCTAAGGGCTTTATCAACATGTAACATAGAGACAATCAGAGTACATGTTAAGATAAAGTACAACCAGATAGCATACTACCATGTCGAGTAAGAAAGTCCTCCCTATATATGTCTTAGCATCCACTAGAATATACATCATATGTACAGTAATGGCCTCTAGGGCATACATATAATTAACACCTACCGCCGAAGCGTAGGGTATAATGCTCATGCGAGCCCTCTCCTCATCAGTCTTTGGAGACATCTCTTTGGAGAGGGTGATCCCATGATAAGCGGGTAAATTACCTCGCTTGGAATCTTCTATACTAAACCTCTTTAGTATGGTGTCAATGTATCTCGATTAGGAAAATCCTAATAATTTCTTAGATCTATCTCTATAGATCTTAATCCCCAGAATGTACGAGGCATCACCCAGGTCTTTCATAGAGAACTGCTGCGATAAGAATAGTTTGATCGATTGTAGCATAAGAACATCATTTCCTATCAAGAGAATGTCGTCCACGTACAATACGAGGAATGTAACAGTACTCTCTACAATCATTTTATAAATACATGGTTCATCTACATTTTTGATAAAACCAAACTCTTTGATTGTAACATCAATCCAGCTCCGTGATGTCTGCTTTAATCCATAGATGGATTTAAGCAACCTGCATTCTTTTCCGCTGCTCCCACTATCAATGAAGCCTTCTGGATGATCCATAAAAACGCATTCTTCTAAATCACCATTTAGGAATGTCGTTTTAACATCCATCTTCCAGATCTCATAATCATAGTGAGCAGCTATAGCAAGCAAGATCCGAATGGATTTGAGCATTGCGACTGGTGAAAAGGTTTCATCATAGTCCAAGCCTGGTCTTTGACGAAATCCTTTTGCTACCAGTCTAGCTTTATAGGTCTCTAGCTGACCATCCACACCAATCTTTCTCTTAAAGATCCATTTTCACCCTGTGGGTTTTACTCCAGAAGGTGCAACCTCCAAAGTCCATACTTTGTTGGTGTGCATGGATTCCATTTCGGATCTCATGGCATCCAGCCACTTCACTGAGTCACCACCCGTGATAGCTTGCTGAAAACTAGTAGGATCATCATCATCCATGATGCAATCTTCTCTATCACCGGAAATTAGAAAACCGTGTAGGGTTGGTGGGCACTGCCATAAGGGTCTACGAGGCATCAACCATGCCCGATTAAAATTTTAGCCGTGCCGAACAACCCAAAGCCAGATCTTTAAAGTAGAGTTTAGGCGAAAACAAGCATGTTAAGCTCTTTAACACTAAGTGAGAGGGATTACAACCTTTGTAGATCCGGTCCTTCACTTCTTAAGCTCCGTGTTGAAGTCCCTTCGCTGTGATCATCGCGTTCCGAACTCTCGAGAGGCTCCGCGAAGAGAATGATGCAAGCTTGCTTCCGATCTTCGATAACAAAGATGATCTACCTTGAAGTTTCATTAACACAAGCTAACACTCACTAAATGAAGTGAACACTCTCATCTAAAGGGCAAGGGTAGATGAGGATGATGAAGTAGGATTTTTTCTCTCATTTGTTTTCATATTCTCACTCACTTTCATCACTTAGCAAAAAGCTAGAAAGCTTTTTCCAAGAAGGAACTCAAGGAAGAAGAAGATAGAATCCTTTTGTGATGAATAATGAATTAAATGTAGTGGTTACAAATCTAATCAAGGGTTAAGCATGAAGGAATTAACCCTTGTAGAGAATTAACTAGAGTTAATGGTTTGGATTGGGTTAACATAATATCTTCACAAAATATCAAGCAAAACACAAATTCAAAGCTTCATGATGCTTCATGGAAGCTTCATGCAAAAGCTAACCCTAATCCAAACCCTAACCAAGTTTAAACCCTATACCATTGTTAAATTTGTAACCCTAACATGTTACAATATTATATATCAAATATACAATATATTTTGTAACAATAGAAAATAATACAATTAACATATATCGAATATATATATCAATGTATTATCCCGTGAGAAAATGAAGCTTTTAGTGAGCTAATATTAGTTAATGTAATTTAATATATCATATATATTATTATACATTAAATTATCGAATCAACACTTGATCCGATAATCCGGCTATTTCACAAATAACCGACTAATACGATGACCCGGGTATATCACATATACCCGGTCGATATCTCATATCGCGAGAATCCAATACGGTATCACATACCGCATTATCCTCGGTCCCGTACATATCACATATGTGCTCCTACTCCGTTTTGCCTGAGCCAAGAAACATCTATAGGACTCTAAAGAATCGTCAATACGCCGGCAGTAGGTGATGATCATATCAAACACCTACAAGCTGCAAGCGGTCAGCTAAACGTAACAGCCACCCAGGTATTGAGCGCTCAGAAGATCAACAAGCAAGCCTGTACATTCTCCCGTGAATCCAATCAGTAACACTCCCGTACAGTCCGGTCTCATCGTCTGATATGTCGTATATCTCGCCTAGGGGTGGTAAACGTCAGACCCCAGTAGCTCGATAAGTCGTGTCGATATGAGGTCTATAACAGTTCGAGAAACTACTGATAACACTTACCAGTAAATCTCAGCAACCCTGGCCGGGGATTTCCGGTTATAGCCAATCGAACATAGCGCAACATCAATTCCCTATACCGGGAGCGACGAAACCCCTCCTATCGCTCATTGCCTCCATGTGATTCGGGACTGTACCCAATAGCCACCTTTTTGTACGCTCTCTTGGACGTGGTATGATAGAAATCAAAGCACAGTGGGGATCACACAAGACTCTATGACGATCTCGGTTCAACAGACTACTCTGTACCAGTGTCACCGGAGAACTGCCATCTGACGTAAGGTATAATACCATCTGGGAGTTCTCGGCGAGTCCGTCCAGTGTACCCAGTCTCCACTGAGCACCCGTACACCATCCTTGATGTCAAACACCGATGGATATGGGATCATCCATCGCCCATCAAATGGGTCAAGATGCGTATACGCTAGTCTACTCTGGTGTATCGATGCCCTGTCTCAATACACCCTCGACTAGGAACAGTTTATAGGATGTACTCGTCGACTACCGTGGCCCCACTAGTATGATCTCATCATAGTCCCAGTCGTCGAGTACATATCCTAAGGGTTTTATCAACATGTAACATAGAGACAATCAGAGTACATGTTAAGATAAAGTACAACCAGATAGCATACTATCATGTCGAGCAAGAAAGTCCTCCCTATATATGTCCAAGCATCCATTACAATATACATCGTATGTACAGTAATGGCCTCTAGGGCATACATATAACTAACAAACCGTAGTATCTATCAGGTGGGCGAGAAGTCCTACTAGATCTACGGAGTCAGGTTCTACTGAAACCTCAGTTTCAACCAAATCATCGGTAACTGTTTGTGTATCTGGAATTTCTTCCAGTTCTACTGCATTGCCAACAGTATCATTTATAAAAAATTCTTTTTCTAAAAATGTTGCATACTGAGAAACAAACACCCTTTGTTCCTCCTTGTGGTAGAAAAGATATCCATAAGAGTGTTTTGGATATCCCACAAATTTACATAAAACCGATCGTTTCTCAAGTTTGTCCGGATTCTGCTTTTTCACAAAAACCGGACAACCCCGTATCCTAACTCTTTTAAGAGATGTCCTCTTCCCATACCATATCTCATATGGAGTGGTAGACACAGTTTTGGTCGGAACCCTATTAAGTAGATAAATCGCAGTCTCCAATGCGTGCCCCAAGAATGATATTGGTAACTGTAATACCCCAGGTGGAGTTGGGGGTGGATACCACCTACCCCGTGAGAAGTGTGATGTTATCTGGTATCGAGGTGGGGATGTAACCCATACGGATGCACATGGGGACCCACCAGAACAATGGGAAGTATCGAATTCCATTCCGAAAGAGGGCACGATCTGAACTATAAATGGAATGATACAACTCTTATAACACAGAGGCGCTTTTTGGATGAATCGAAACTCCGGAGTTTGAAGAACTCCGTAGTTAAGCGTGCTTGAGCCAGAGAAATTCTTGGATGGGTGACCTACTGGGAAGTAGCCCCGGGTTCATTCAAAGGGACAAAACCGTGCGGTTTCGGCCAGAGCGGACAATACCATCTGTGTTTGGGGTGGGTCGTGACAAAGTTGGTATCAGAGCGTTAGGTTTTACCTTCGGAGTGTAGAATGACCCTTGGTTGATGGAGTAGGTGACTCGAGTAGAGTGACGTACCGTGTGTATGTTCCGCAGCATACTTACGATACGATACTCCGCTTAAGAAGCCTTAGGATGTATATTTCCTTGCACAGTATTATATTCATTCCTATGATCTAGCCTCATCAGTACCAGTTATGGTTTTGTTGTAACGATTGTACGGGCGCGGAGAGCTATGGCTAGAGTTGCGGTCAGCATGAGCTCGTCATGGACGAGGACTGACCAGAGCGTGATTGCAGGGACATACGATTGCATAGAGGCGTCGTTTTATTGTGTTTTCGCGCCACGAGTGTTTGATGGATCGCTTTTACGAGATTTCTTGGACGTGCAGATCAGTACCAGAGGATTGGGCCACTGCAAGAGGCCAGCCAGATTGTGATGACCGTCAAAGCACAGATTATTTTGATGATTGAGGTACTGTTCAGCATGCGGACGAATGAGCCAGTGATTTTGGAAAATGAAAAGATATCGCCTCAGATGTTTGAAGCTAACGCCGCACGGGTTATACTTCGAGATATGATAGAAGATCGCTAGTCACCAGAGATGAAAGACTAGGACATGTGATTCAATGCCTACCCCGATGCGAGGTCATCAGATTGATTGATTCCAGCTAGAGACGACTTTATGCGGATACGTTGAGAGTCGATAGAGACGATCGAATGTCAGGAACCCATTTTCCAAGTTTAAAGTATTCGGAAAACAATGCAAGCAATTCTATGGACCCTCTAGAAGAATGAAACCCTAACTCGACTTAATGACCATGGAACGCCGTTGAACCTTAGGGTTTGCGACAGATCAGCGGTGCCATTAGTGAGTCTTGGGTTTGACCTTCTACGGTTGGTCCATAGGTGTTGTGGCATATATTCGATACTATTAAACTGTACCCAAGATGTTGAGCTCTTGGGGGATTATGGAACCTCGACGAATCGATCGAAAAGTTCGACATCATTCGGATATCATATGATGGGATACATTGCTTGGGAGACTTCAGATACTAGTATAGCCGTTGGAGCGCAGTCCATGCAGCCACAAGGAGACAAGTCCGAACCAGTCGACATTAGAGAAAAGTGGAACAAGAGGTTCGTACGAGATATTGCTAAGATGACGTTCCACTCCGCTGAGATCAGAGATGTGATACGCAAGCAGAGGCGTTGACTATGGATATATCTTCTAGGAGGAGTCATGATGAGTATGCAGCCGTTCCGGAACAAGAAATAGATTTAGTAATGATGATGACTTCCGGGCAGTTCGGCAGAAACGAGATTTGGGGAAAGACCTTGATAGGACCTTTCTGGGATACTATACGAGAAGACTTGGACCCAGGATCAGTCATATTGCACACGCCCAGCAGGCCAAAGTTCAGCATCGTCGACGAGACATGTTATGAGTGACCATAAAAGTTGGCTAGAGATCTTTAGAGGATATGCCAGAGTGGACTACTTCCATTATCGTTTCCATATTAGACCGTTGAGCCGGGGAGCTATGTACTTAGCAATTCGCAGTGAGAGACGAGAGCCAAAGGGCACCAGGCGACAGGCCATGATCAGGGGGCAAGTAGATATCTTGCTCTGCTAGCATTTGATGCACCGACACCTTCTCGACTTTGAAGGAGGACATATCGACAACAGTGTTTGCGATCTAGGTTTTGGTGATTTGAATATCACGCATCCGTCATTTTTGGATTGCGGTATTTTGGGACGATTTGTTGCATGATTGAGATTTTGTGCACCACAGTTGCACTTGACTTCGATTCGATGTCATTCGAGATGCTGATTTTGATTTCATACCTATGGTATACATATGATTTGATTTGTGTTTTCGGCATAGATTTCATGCACTTTAGTATTTTGATGCGATTTTGATGCACACCAGATGCACTAAATCGAGATTCTTCGTGCAAATCAGATGCACCTGGTTTTGCTGTCAGGCACACACGTTGCCCTTGACAGGTGTTTTCATGCACACCCGTTGCACTCAGATTTTGTTTATGTGCACATGTATGGCACATTCATGGATTTCGATTTCCGGGCGCACCAGACGCACGTGGCATATATTTGGGATTGATTTCTTTTGGAGCGGTATATTTTATGATACTTGCTATTTGGTTTAGTACTGAGGAGGACTAGTCAAAGGACAGTACCTGAGTATATTTTTGCATGCATTGATAGTTATCGAAGGGATTTCCAAGGAGGATCTATAGTCTCAGTATTTACCTACGTGTCAGTGATGGCACGAAACTGTTTAAAAGGGAAACCCTTCTAAATTGTTTTCAAAACGGCGGGACGTGTATGTTAAACAAAGGATATATATATATATATAGTTATATAGTTATTTTCTCACAATGGACGTCCTCCACTGTGCAGTGATACACACATCGCACAGCGATTTGAAAAAGGTTTTGCATGCATCGCTTCCAGATGTTTTAATGATGTTTACCTGTATAGTTCTGACGTTTACAGGTATAGTTTTGATGTATATCATATTGATTTTCATTTTGGATCTTGACATTGGTGTCTTCACCATAACTCCGATGATTGCGGGATACTTGACGGAGTTTTGATTTTGGTTTATATATCTGTTTTTCATGCGCATGCATTGCGTTACGATATGTTTTATGTATTTATGATTTCGGAGCCCCAACGACTTGATGGTTTTGCTGAAATTTTTTAGTATTTGGGGGAGTTTTAATTTAAATTCGGGGACCGAATTTCTTTAACGGGGAAAATTGTAACGTTTTGAAAATCGTTCAGGTGAAATTTTGGTTAATCGGTAAAATAACGGGTGTTTTCCGGAAAAATCGAGATATAAATATCTTTTAATATAAAATTAAATATACATATTCTAGCTATGTAATTGCTAGTATTTGGTGTTTATTGAGCCACTTATAAAATTTCTAGTTTACTAAAAAAATTTCCGAAATTAATTATTTTAATATTATTTTAAGCCGTCACTAATACATTTAATTAGGGATAATTACAAATTGGAATGGGTTGATACAAATTTTGTGCATCATGACACATTAAACTAACATGTAAAATATTATTTTTGAAATGAAAAGAAATTATTCAGATGGTTTTAGAAAATATCAAAGAAAAAGGCTTAAATGGTGAAAATAAATTAAATGGGAATTGGGGTATAACATTTATCATTTTTCCCTCACCCACACCCTCTCTCCTCCCCACTAAGCTGCTGGCCAAGCCCTTGGCAGCCCCAAAACTTGGTCCCATTTCACAAAAGAAAAGAATAAAACAAAGGAAAAGAAAGAAAGACAATAGATAAATGAGGTATGGGCTTTGACTTTTGTTGACTTGTTAATTCCAACCTCACTCTCTCTCCCATCCCCTCCCCCCCCCCCCCCCACACACACACACACTTTGGCCGAGCCTCCCCTCTCCCCAATCAGCAGCAGCCCCTCCCCACTCTTCCCTCCAAATTAAAGAAAAAAACAAATGAAAAGAAAAGAAAAGAAAAGAATAAAGAGAGAAGAAGTTGTGTGTTGACTTGGGGTATCTTTTCTTGACTTGGACTTTCTTTCCCCACACCCACACACCCCACACTCCCTCCCCATCCCTGCTGGCCGAGCCCTCCCTCAAGCAGCAGCCCCTCTCCATTTTTGACCCCATTTTCACTTCAAAATCCCTCACAAAATCCTTCAAAAATCAACACAAAATCCTCACAAAATCAAAATCCAAGCCTTACCCATTATTTCTTGGCTACTATAGTATGGATCTTGGTGAAAAGTTTGCATTTTGGAGACAAGTTGCATGTGGGATCTCATGATCTTTGAGGTATAATCTTAACCCATGTTTTAATTGTTTCTAAATTATCTTAATCTAACCTAATTAGGTATTTAATTAGGGTTTAATTTCATGGAAAAATTATCAAGAGAAGGTTTTTGAATTGGATCTTGGGTTTGATTACTTGATGTTGGTTGTGATGTGTAGCTTTACATCTTGAGCATGCTAAAACCTAACCAAATTGCTAAATTTCAAATTTTTACATTTATTTTGCCCAAATTGGGATTTTTATGCAAACTAGATTTTTGAGATTAATATTAAGAGGTAAGTTTAAAATCTAATTAACATTGGTATGACTTAATTAAGATGTTTAATGAACATTATAGCCACTAGAATTGTTAAAATATTTAGATTGGTTAAAACACCAAGTTTTGAACTAAAATGGGAATTTGTGCTAACTAGGTTTTTGGATTAATGTAATTAAGCGAGATTAAAAATCTAGTAAATGTTTATGTGGCCTATTTAAGCTAATTAGTGAATATTGTGACCACTAGTTTTGCTAATACATCAAGATGTTGTATTAAAGCGGTTAATTTTCCTTACTAGGTTTTGGAAAAAAAATAGCTTTTAAAGCGAATTTGAAGTTTTGATAATTCAAACCCTATTTCATATATACTTAGTGTGTTGTGAAACCACGAATGGTGCGTTTGAGTTTTTCTTGATCACTCGGCGTTTGTACGCCGATGTCGAGGGTTTTTGGGTTGATTTGAGAGAGCAAACCATAGGTTTTGACCTATGTGAGATTCGTGTGTCGTTTTGGTCATGAGTCGGATTTTAATATGATACGATGGGTTATGATACATAGGTACCCCATGTGGACTTCAAGAAGACGAGGATGAGCGTGGCGTCATCGACTCCAGCAAGCAAGATCGAGGTGAGTAGATTATATCTACGGGGGAAGTCGGGTGGATGGCGTATAGCACCCCCGCAGTCTGTAGTATAGTTTATGATATTATGTTTATATAGGTGTTTTATGATACGAGGATGATTATCAAGATATGATTTTGTGTTTATGGTTTAGTTTAGGATAGTTAGAAGTAGCTTAGTTTAGCTTCTTAGTCACGAGCCCTAGAATAGGTTTTTACCCACACGTACACACATACATGCATACGTTTATTTTACTTGTGCGTATATGGGGATATGTATGTGTGTGTGTGTGTCTATATATATATATATATATATATATATATATATACATGGATTTTGAGGATAAGTACTTGGGATTGGAGATGAGTCGATGAGATTGGGCTTGGGGCCATGAGGTCGGTGATATGATATGGTTCGTATTTAAGATACGACATGATATTTTAGCGGGTTCTTTAGGCATGGTGTTTTCATACACACGCATGCGTTACATAGATGGTATCAGTATTGTACTAGACTTAGATCAGTACCCCTAGATCATGATATATGATGGAAAGGATACCAGACGAATAATGAGATAAATGTGATATTTGACCCGTACCAAGTTTTAGGAGGCCGTACGACGGATTAACCGTACGAGCTATATATTGATTATAGATCTGCACTCTTGACTCGAGGATGTCTATTATATAGGGTATCGTATGGGATACTATTGAGGCGGGATCACCGACACACACACACACACACACACACACACACACACACACACACACACACATATCGACTCAGATTTAAGTAGTTTTCATACCCCTTCTGATTGGTTGTTAGTTAGACCTGTAGTTACCTAGTAGATGTTAGACTGGATCGAGTCATACCTATTTCCAAAACTAATGAATCGTGAGGATTTTAAAGACATGTCAAGGGATACTACGAATATTTCAAAAGACGTACATTTTCTTAAAAACACCGTAGCCCTTATTTTCAAAACACCACGATTCATACTATTTCAAACGGCAAAACAGTATAACACAGGTGTAGCGATGTAGATTCCTTATTGTTACGTTATCATTCATATTCCGCATATTATTGTTGCAATTACTATTCATTGCCATTTATCATGTTGTTATCGTCTCATTGCATATTTATTGTGTACTTAGTAATTATGAACCATGCTGTCAGGACACCAACACCATTACCGATGATGCGTATGTTCCACATACACTTACTTGCCGGCTCACACACATCATCATCGGTAATTGCCATGTCACGTACACTTTAGAAAATACATTTTTCATTGACATAGCTTGATAGCTGATAGTCGCAATATGTTATAGCTTCCATATGCTAGTTTAAATATTGCATTCATTGCATGATATTAGGTGCATTCATATATTCATTGGTTATGCAGTATTATGGAAATTTTTGCCGGTATTCACTGTTTATTGGTATCATGATTTTGATGATTTCGGATTTACATGAGATTTCTGGATTTGGGGGAAAACAGCAAGAATATATATAAACTTCTATCTCCCTCTTTTTAAAATGCAAATTGCGGTTTTCTCATGATGTATGAGTCGTCCACCGTGAGTTTTCATGATAGTTGTTGGATTTCGAGACCCGAATCGAGGAGGAGTTGTAACCGTTTCGGGTACATGGTGGACCTGGTGAGGTACCCCAAGGCGAGAGTGATTTCATGGAGGATGATGAGCCTGGCAGGGGGCACTACCTACCGGTGATATTATTGGGACTCGTCGGTTATCCGTAGGATACCGACCAGAGTCATGAGATGGATACAGGCTGATCCGTTCTGCCGGAGCCCGCGGGCCGATCCCGCAGATGATACGGACGCCTGAGATATTGGGATTTGAGATACTGAGATTTTGAGATATTGAGATTTATGTTTTGGTTTCGATGCTTGACGCTGATTTCTCTGTTGATTTCATTGATGATACTCAATTTATATACTTACAGAAGTCTCATTAATTAAAGAAAACAGTTGTCTCACTCATGATGTATTCTGTTTTCATTCGTCGTGCATTCATACATCATATATCTAATATGTTGGTACCTGAGGCACTGACACGAGCATGTAGTATTACACTCATACATAGATGGACCCAGATATTATTTGATCGTATGACCTAGGATTTATGTCATACATTTGATTTCTACTCGTAGATGTTTTCTACTCACGAGTTGGCAACTCACCCCCGTTGTGCCACAGTTCCTTGCAGGTTTTGCCGTACGGGTTTCGTTGCGGCTTTGTTGACACACTGTTCCTTCCGGGTGATTGCTTTAGTGGGTGGGTTCTTTTGCATCAGGACCACTATTGTATATTGTTATTTCAGTTGTATCTAGTAAAACTCCATCAACCAGATTGTATATTTGATAGAGATAGAAGACCGGACTTGTTATTCTTTCGACCTTAGAGTCACGTGTTGTATTATTATGGTTTTCATGTTGATTTTGGGTTTTCTTTCGAGTTTTGATCCTCGCCCTTCGGCGTTGTATATTATATTGCTTGCGTGGTTGTGACCGTCGATTGACGAAGAGCTAGCTCCCACTTGGGGATGCCGTTTATCATTTCGTATACTATTCATGTTGTATCCCGTTTGGGGGCCAGTTTTTACAAAGGAGACTCTGCCGAAATTTTCAGAAAATACTTGAGATTTTAAAAATACATACTTCGGCCTATATTGTTAAAACTACTTGCTTTAAATTGGTTTTTCCTTCACTCTACTGCTTCTTTGGTTTTGATTTCTGGGTTTTGGCTTACTTCGATTACGTACGCCTCGAGACGTTTCGTAATTTAAGTGCAGGTTGAAGGGTTCCTAGGCACGCTAATGAGGTCTCACAAGGCATCAACCATGCCAATTTCAAATTCTACGATGCCGAGAAACCCTAGACTACGGATCGTTAACTAGATTTTAGGCGACAAATGAAACTAGTTAACAACTTTAACTAAAAGAACGGAAATACAACCTTTGTAGATCCGGTCCTCCGCCTCCATAGCTCCGCAATGAAGTCTCCTCGCTGTCCAAATCGAATCCCGGGCTCTAGCATCGGCTTCATCGGAAAAATGGGCGGGCTAGGTCATCGACTACGATGCGGAAGATGATCTACGTCGAGGCATCACAAGATCAAGCTCCCACTTCACCAAGTCATGAAACTTGTGAAGATAACACCCTATACTACTTGACAAGAGGTAGAGGATGAAGAAATAGGAGATGGGTTCACTTTAGAATTGGATTTCTCACTCATTTTCTCAAGTTGCCATTGATGGAGCAAGGTTTCTTCATGAAGAAGAAGAAGAGGAAGAAGATGATAGAATATTATAAGTCTTTTTAATAATAGAAAAAGAATAGATTCTTATCATATTCTAACCTTAGTTAAGTGTAGAGAAGAGACCATGGTTAGTCATGATGGTTAGGGTTAAGCAAGAGACAAGAATGGTGGACTAGGTCAAAGTTTCATGAAGCTTCAACTAAACTACAAATAAAGCCACCATTCTTTTCTTTATGCTTATTATTTTTCAAAATGAATAACTAAATAAGATAAATGAAAAAGAAAACAAAACCCTAACCATTCATATAACCATGGTTTAATCTTTACACAAACCTAAGTTAGCATGCATCATCAAACATGATACAAACTTGTGCACAAAAATATATCACATATACAATGTGCACAAACAAGTGAGAAAATCCATTTAAAGTGAACCAATACTAGTTAATGCAAAGTAATATATCAAATATATAATTATGCATTAAATCATTAAATCAACACTTGATTTAACGATCCGGTCATATCGCATATAACCGACTAATATTCAATGTATCGGCTTATCGAATCAATCCTTGATTCGATAACTAGGTTATATCGCATATAACCATATCGATACATTCATCGTGAGAATAGAATACTGTATCACATACACGCATTATTCTCGGTCCCGCACATATCTCATATGCGCTCCTATTTCGTTTTGCTTGAGCCAGGAAACCTCTGTGTAGGACTCTAAAGACTCGTCAATACGCCGGCAGCAGGTGATGATCATATCAAACACCCACAAGCCGCAAGCGGTCTGCTAAACGTAACGGCCACCCGGGTATTGAGCGATCAGAAGATCGACGAGCAAGCCCGCTCACACTCCTGTGAATTCAACCAGCAACACTTACCGTACAGTCCGGTCTGATCGTCTGATATGTCGCATATCTCGCCTAGGGGTGGTAAACGTCAGACCCCAATAGCTCGATAAGTCGTGTCGATATGAGGTCTATAACTGTTCGAGAAACTACTGGTAATACTTACCAGTAAATCTCAGCAACCCTGGCCAGGGATTTCCGGTTATAGCCAATCGAACACAGCGCAACATCAACTCCCTATACCGGGAGAGACGAATCCCCTCCTATCACTCATTGCCTCCATGTGATTCGGGACTGTACCCAAAAAACACCGTTTTGCACGCCCTCTTGGACGTGGTAAGGTGAAAATCAAAGCACAGTGGGAACCACACAAGACTCTATGACGATCTCGGGTCAACAGACTACTCTGTACCAGTGTCACCAGAGAACTGCCATCTGACGTAAGGTATAATACCATCTGGGAGTTCTCGGCGAGTCCGTCCAGTGTACCCAGTCTCTACTGAGCACCCGTATATCATCTCCGATGTTAAACACCAATGGATATGGGATCATCCATTGCCCATCTGTATGGATCGAGAAGGTATACGCTAGTCTACTCTGGTATATCGATGCCCTGTCTCGATACACCCACGACTAGGGACCTTGAAGGATGTACTTATGGACTACCATGTCCCCACTAGTATGATCCGCATCATAGTCCAGGTAGTCAAGTACACATCCTAAGGGCTTTACCAACATGTAACAGAGAGACAATCAGTATACACGTTAAGGTAAAGAGCAACCAGATAGCATACTATCATGTCGAGCAAAAAAGTCCTCCCTATATATGTCCCAGCATCCACTACAATATACATCCAATGTACAGTAATGGCCTCTAGGGCATACATATAACTAACAATCTTCCACTTGCACTAGGGCCATCTGATAGCAGTGGTTGTAGTATCTCATACTCAACCATCCCATAAAAGTCTCTTTCTGGGAATAGGCCTTCGTGAGTGGATCCACCGTGTTATCCTCTGAGTCTGCTCTCCTTGCCTCGATCACCCTGGAGATCAACCATCTCCATGATCAGGTGATACTGCCTTAGAATAAGTCTGGATCACTGATGGGACCGGCGTTCCTTGGCATAAGCCACAACTCCATTGTCTTACAATGGTAGGAACGTAGTTCATCTCATGAACTAATATACACCCAAACATCCTCTTTGGTAGCATCTTAAGTAGCGATGTATCGTGCCTTTATCGTCTAGTATGCAACGGTATTTAGCTTGGAACTCTTCCAACATACCATCCCTTTACTGAGCGTAAAGACAATGCCTGCGACTGACATTCAGTCGTCTTTATCACCCTGGAACCCTTCCAGTGATTCTCCCCAGAATTGTTTGATATCATCTCACTAAAACTAGTGAGAATCCTTACATCCAATTAAATCTATCTCATAGATCCAAAACTCAGGATTTAAGAGGTATCATTTTGATCCTACACGGAGAATCTTTGTGATAAACGGAGATTGATCAAGCGTAGCATAAGAAACTCCTTTCTTATCAAGAGTATGCCATCCACGTACTCTACGAGGATCACCACCATACTCCCTACTACCTTTTTGTTTATACAAGGTTCATCTACCATTTTGATGATGTCAAACTGTTTGACTAACTCATCAAAACAGATGTTCCAACTCCGCGATGCCTGCTTTATTACATAAAACATCTTGCACACGTTTCCGCTTCTCCCGCTGTCTACGAGGCCCTCTGGCTGTGTACTTATAGACGCTCTCTTCTAAAACATCATTTAGAAAAGCTGTCATGACACCCAACCACCAGATATCGTAGTCATGGTATGTAGCCGTGGCAAGTAGGATCCGGATGGACTTAAGCATAGTCCCCAGAAAAGGTTTCATCATTAGCCACACCTGGTCGATGACGAAAACCTTTAACAAGTCTAGCTTTGAAAGTCTCAACTTTTCCAAGTACACCAAGTAATCTTCTCAAGATATACTTGCTCCTGATGGGGATTTAACCCTTCAGATATAGTAACCAAAGTCCATACTTTGTTGGTGTATAAGGATTCCATCTCAGATCACTAAGCATCCAGCCATTCTTACAGAGTCTTACTCCTGATGGCCAGCTCGAAACTAGTTGGGTCATCATCTCATGATGCAATCCTCGCACCCACTGTCATAGAGAAACCGAAGTATCTCTTAGGTGGGTGAGGAACCCTACTAGGTCGGCGGAGAGGCTGAGGTTCGTTAGTATCTACCGAATCCTTTGGTTCTACCAAATCATCTGCTGTAATTTGCATAGCTGGAACCTTTCCAGTTCTACATAACAGACCTTGCCTCGAGCTTGTCCGGATTTTGTTTTTAGACATAGGCTGGACAACCCAAAATCTTAACTATCTTAAGATATGGGCTCTTCCCTTTCTATATCACATATGAAGTAGTAGGCAACTGATTTGATTTGAACCCTATTCAATAGGTATGCAACTTCATAAGTGCATAACTCCCAAAAGGAAATAGGTAACTCAGTAGTACTCATCATAGAGCACACCATATCAAATAGGGTGTATCTGCTCCGCCCCGATATACCATCGTGCAATGGTGTATTCGGAGGAGTAATTCTGAGAGAGAATCTCATTCTTAGAATAGTCCAGGAATCCCGTGCTTTAGTATTCTCCTCCTTGATCACATCAAAGGACATAATACTTATACCCGTATTTTGGTTCTCTACTTCTAACTTATATTCTGTGAATATCTCAAAAGGTTCGGACTTGTGTTTCAACAGGAACATATGTCTGAATCTTGAGAGATTATCAGAGAATGTAATGAAGTACAAAGAACCGGTCTTGGTATGAGTAGACAGGGGACCTTACATACATCAACATGTATCAATTCCAAGAGTTCACTAACTCTTTCTCTGTTTCCAATAAACAGAGCTATGGTCATCTTATCTTTGTGACATGACTGGCGAGTTTCACAAGATGTAAATTCAAACTGCTTTAAATATGCATCTAAATGTAACTCCAGCTAGTCGGGTCGCATTGATATGACCTAGTCTACAATACCTCAAGAAGAATTCGTTCATTTCTGAACTCTTCCTCTTGTGTGTGTTCCGTATACTTAGAACTGTAGTTTGATTTAGAACATTAATGCTTTTAGATAACGTGCCTGAACCGATCAACTTTTGATATAGAAAATGTTCAAAACATTATCCAACAATACAAAATTTTATCATTTCTTTACTAATAAAGAGACTGATATGATTTTGTATATCAGGTTCGGTATCTAATAACATTCGTTCAGAATCAATGTATTGGTAATACAGGGTGACAGTGACCAACAGACTTGGCTGCAACACTTGCCCCGTTTTCTGCCTCATGAAACTTATCACCCGTTCTCAGTTTTTCTACCTTTTTGCAGCCCTATGTAACAGATTACATATCTGGGATCCTGATCCGGTATCATATACTCAGGATGCGGAGGATACTGAGAAACAGTTCTTTGTAATGAACACACCCAAAGATGATTCATCAACATGCACTCTCTTCGTTTGGGCGGCACGGGAATTCTGGTAATCCCCAATTTTCTGCTCTATCTTATAACAATTATAAGTTGGAGCGGGACCAACGTTCCCCAGCTCAGTATAACAAGCGGGTTCGGTCAATATATCTGTATTATTATCTTGATTAAGGCGTGATATGGTCGCTACCTGGAGAGAGAGAGAAGAAAACACTCAGCGTATGCTCTTACAAGATTAGATTGGTTATCTGATATATCTAATCAGGATGTCTCCCACTGTTTTAATCAAATCTTCCTTAAAACCCTAAAAGGAAAGACTAGCCGGGATTAATTACATGCTACAAGTTCGCCAATCTTTCAGACAGGACAGTGTCGGTACTTTGAGGGAGGTCCCCCGTGCTTTCGCACGAACCTAATTAATGTAAAGCTCGTTTTCCCAGGGGCGTAACCCCGTTAACACCTTTCTAGACACCTACTTGATCGGCTAATTGTAATGTGTAAAACTCTCCCAGGAGTAACTCTTACTCGCAGCGGGTATCGGGATCCAACTATCTCATAGAAGGTATGCAATCTCATTGCAAATTTCAACACTTGAAATTCCCGATAATATTTTGCCCCTAACGTGCTATGACCTTGACGAAAGCCAACAAACCATAGCCCGCTAGTCAAGTTCAACCCGTACATTTCTTGATTGAATTAAACCCACCCGCACGACCCTTGACGAAAGCCAACAAAGCCGCACGACTACCCTAATCCAATCGCATCGTATGCTGGCAGATAAGCAGCATATAGCTACCGCACACTGCACCTTGACGAAAGCCAACAAATGCAGCACGAATACTATATACAACTTATCTGAAATGACGGAGGGCTACGACAGGTTTTTCTGAAAACCTATTGCGTAATGAACTTGATATCGTTGCAGAATCAAATAATTTTAAAATGGAGTGTTTTTGAGGCTTTTCTAGTTTTGCTAAAGGAGTCACTCCCGGTGAAGGGATCGTCGGTCCTTTCCTCGTCGAATGAGGTGCGGGATATATCATATATACCACTGTGCAAAGCAAAAACACTTAAAAGCAATTAAAAGACAAACCAAGGGGTGTAGCATCTGCCAGTTATTGCTAAAGGAGTCACTCCCGGTGAAGGGATCTCGGTCCTTTCCTCATCGAATAAGGTGCAGGATATATCGTATATACCGCTGTGCAAAGCAAGAACTGTAGCTACCTGTTTTATTTTGAAATTCGATTCTACAACATCTTAGGTTTCTTTTCTTTCATTAATCACATTAATGAAGTCCTATCATTTAATCTACCTAAACATCACAGATAAATACGACGTACACTTATGCCATCCGCATTCGCCTCGATGTCCCCTCGTGCACCGTTAGGTTAGGTGACTAACGACAGAGCGGGGCAGGGCTAGCGCGGGTGTAAAACATAAGTAACGTCTATATAATATATCATATATACTATATACTGTATCTATCACAGAACATCACATGATCACAACACAGATATCGCAGCAGAAGAAACATATGAAATATTGGATATACTAGGACGTCCGTGTTTTCAATACGAGCCAGTATAAAATACGGATTCCACGGTCACGATGAAAAGCCAAACCCACACCCCTAGACCCCTACGAGAGCGGCAAGCAACCCTACCAATTCTAGAGTTAGGAGACCCGGACTCGACTCCTCATTTGGTCTCCCACTGGACTCCAGAACCCGGTTACTTGTGCCCTCCTCCTTGGGTCTATCCTAGTGCGGAAAAGTAAATAATATACAAAGGGTGACATCTTCCGCAACCTGGAAGTGCCCCAATAAAAGAATATTACATACAAGTTTTTACATGAATGAAAATGAAAAACACTCATCTCACATAAAAAAACCCCGGCTATTCAAACACGACGATCCAATATAACATATCCAGCAACACATAACATCACATGTCATCAACGTAAGTAAATATGCGCATCCCAATTGTCGTTGACATATAGCAACGAAACCGGCGATATCACATATTACACTCACGGTCACAGAAAAGAAAGTGTAAAACTACAACAGTTGGAATCCGCAACCTCTTTAGACATCGCATGCCTAATCAAATGAATTCCTTAGACATCACATGCCTAATAATTATAAACCCCGCATTTTAGTCTCATTATCGAAAACACTTTTCAATATCAAGTCGGGCAATTCAACAAGATTCCCGACATCCTGATCGAATGCTCGTCGCAAACTTCAGTAGACGGCCGCACCCCCGATACCGTCGACGAAGTGCACCAAGGCGGAACACCGCTACCGTGAGCACCCGAACGGATGCTTTCGGCGACGGGGTTCTCCTACAGTCACTTGGTCGGGGCTATGGAGTGAGGCTGTCTATTAAGTTTACCCGGCGAGTATCCGCGTACGCTACGTGATTGCGACGGACTTTTGATCACATCAAAATTCCGTGGCAACCGATCAAGTGAGACTAAACTGCTATGTTTATAACATTCATTTAGTTATCTCATAACTTATTGTGAATTCCAATTATTGTATCACATTCCAGATAATTAGAAAATGTTAAACTTTCCGATCGAACGGTCGAACACCCAAGTTTTCCCAAAACAGATCAACACATGAAACAAGTTTAAAGACATTCACTTCATGCCTCAGTACCAACGGTCCAGCCGTAGAAGGGTCAAGCCAACGCCTCACATGTGGCACGCCGTACTGCCCCAAACCCGAAGGTTCAAAGGGCATTTCAAGACGGTCACATAATCGAGTTAAGGTTTGTTGTCTTCTAGAGGGACCATCGCGTTACTTGCACTACTAAGAACGTCGTTAAACTACGGAAAAATCCAACACTTGGAAATTTCCCGGCAGGGGAAAAAGTGGGTATTTATATCCGGTCGAACTTTTTAACATATTCAAAAATTATCCGGAAAGCCACAGAGACAAAGTCTGATAATCCGATCAAATCTTCGAATCCCCAAAACAACCCCAGAAAATTCAACTCTTGAATAAATATTAAAAATTCCCATAAAATTCAGCACCAGAAAATAGGAATTACTGTGCAAAAAGGAGAGGATGACGTCATCATTTTGCCGCGGAACCGCCGCAGAAGCTAGGCTTCTGCCGCTGTTCCGCCGCGGTTTGGACTGTTCATGAGTTAAATTTTGCACCGTAATTCTTATAATTCCCTGCTGAATTTTTAAAGCATTTTTAATGTGGAAAAATCCCAGTTTTTAGAAAAAAGTCCAGAGAGCAATTTGTTTTAGGGTTTCGATGTTCATTCGGGTTTCAAACGTCGTCTACACTTCGCCTAAGGCTCTAGCTAGGCTCTGATACCAATGAAGGTCAGGCAGCCACCCCATCCAATGGGGTCACCGTGGCACCAACGGGTCCCTCAGCCGCTACTTTTTATGCTTGCCCCCTCGCGAGGACTACAACCCGCCGGAACACCTTCCGGTCTCGGGACACCCTGGGGGTAAGAGCCTATGCTTCGCCACATTATCACACAGTGAGAACCCCCCATAGGTCGACATCCAATGCCTAGTAGCTCTGATACCACAGAAGGGTTCCTAGGCATGCTAATGAGGTCTCACAAGGCATCAACCATGCCAATTTCAAATTCTACGATGCCGAGAAACCTTAGACTACGGATCGTTAACTAGATTTTAGGCGACAAATGAAACTAGTTAACAACTTTAACTAAAAGAACGGAAATACAACCTTTATAGATCCGGTCCTCCACCTCCATAGCTCCGCAATGAAGTCTCCTCGCTGTCCAAATCGAATCCCGGGCTCTAGCGTCGGCTTCATCGGAAAAATGGGCGGGCTAGGTCATCGACTACGATGCCGAAGATGATCTACGTCGAGGCATCACAAGATCAAGCTCCCACTTCACCAAGTCATGAAACTTATGAAGATAACACCCTATACTACTTGGCAAGAGGTAGAGGATGAAGAAATAGGAGATGGGTTCACTTTAGAATTGGATTTCTTACTCATTTGCTCAAGTTGCCATTGATGGAGCAAGGTTTCTTCATGAAGAAGAAGAAGAGGAAGAAGATGATAGAATATTATTGTAAGTCGATGTAGTACACCCCAGTGCTTATGGGGAGGCGGAATTAACAAAAACTTATCAAGTTTAAACAACAAACATCGACTAACCGCTTGAATCGAAGCTAAACCCTAAAAACCGTATTCTTATGAGTTTCATTACATAAGTGATTAGGGATTATACCTAATGAACCGGTCCTTCTTCTTTATGTCCTCCTTGGTTCTCCTTGGCCTTCTCTAGGTAGTAGACGATCCACCCGAGAGCGAAACTCCAAGCTTAACCTCTAACTTGAGGTAACTAACCAACTTTGATTGCTAATCAAAGATGATAGAATGATAAAGAGTGAAGGTTATGGATTGTTTAGTCTAACTAAACCTTTGATCTCAACACATGAGGATTAAGGTTAGTATCTTGAAGATGAGAGCTTGAGGAGAGAGAATGTGTAATATGATAATGAGAGAAGAGAGAGAGTGTATCATAATATTATGTGAAGCATTCTTATTTTCAACAAATGAATAAAATGAAATGAATAAGCATGCTTCAAAATATCTTGTGATGATTCATTAACATGAGTCATTAAGCAATAAATGTGCATTAATGAGATGAATGAATCACCACTATGACTCACTCTCTTTCCAAAACAAACCTCCTTAGTCACATCTTCTAGAAGCTTCTCGAGCAATTACGAGAACGCCCCTCCGATCCGTAAAAATACGGAAAAACTTTAGACTGTAAAAATCCAATAACCGGATACCAGTAACTGGCTTAAACCAAAGCCGACTGGTAAAAACTGTCCGAAAGTCGTACGCGCGTAAACGCACGTATGCGTCCGAACCCTTTGTCGCAAAACCATGCAACCTCTATATCGTTTCGCCTGGAGTAGGAAACTCTCTGTGTGGGACTCTAGAGACTCGACTACTACGCTGGCAGTGGGTTTAACCACAGACCGCAAGCGGCACTAGCTGTACGTAACGGTCCCCAGGTAGTTGTCGATAAGAAGGCCGATGAGTAAACCCATCCGAACTCCTACTGAGTCTGATGTGACAATCTCCATACAGTCCGGTCCGTTCGTCCATGACTATCGCATATCGGGCCTAGGGGGGCGGCAAGCGTCAGTCCCCTAATAGCGGTATAAGTCGTGTCGGAGCGAAGCCCATTACACCCTGAGAAACTGCTGGAACCTACCAGCAAATCTCGCTTGCCCTGGCCAGGGACTTTGCGTAATGGCTCTCTGACACAGCACGATATCTACTCCCAATACCGGGAGGGACGAATCCTGTCTAACCGCCACTGCCTCCAAGTGCTCGGGACTGCACCCAACTGCTACCTGTTTGCACGACTCCATAGAGCCGTGGTAGGGTAGCAATCTAAGAACAGTGGGACACACTCAAGGCGAAGTAGCAGTGTCAAGTCTGCGGACTACGCTGTACTCATGTCACCTGGGAACTGTTCACTGACGACTGGTATCAAACCAACCAACAGTTCCCTGTGAGTCCTGTCCGGTGTACCCGTAACCTAACGAGCACCTGTATACTATCTCCAGTACGACGTACTGATGGCTGTGGGACAGACCATCTCCCCAACTGGGATGAGAAGCGTACACACTAGTCTACTCCGGAGTATCGATGCTCTGTCTCGATAATCCAACGACCAGGGACCTGAATAAGGATGTGCTTGTAGACTACCCAGCCCCCACTAGTGTGACTGCCATCACAACGCCGGTAGCCAAGCAAGATCCTAAGAGCTCTATCAATACGTACACTCACATATTAAGATAGAAAAACCAAGTAGCATACTACCATGTTTAGCAAGACTGTTATATACATGTGAATATCCCAAGCTTCCATTAAGTAATATACAAGCTAGTATGATACAGTAATGGCCTTCTAGGGCATAAACACTAACAATCTCCCACTTGCACTAGGGCCATGTACTGGCATATCGCAGACCAATGATCTCGAGTAGCCTCTCGAACTGAATCTGAGGAAGGGCCTTCGTGAATGGATCAGCAATGTTCTCTTCTGAAGCAACTCTCCGAACCTCGATCTCCTGACGATCAATGATCTCCCTGATCAGGTGATACCGCCTCAAGATGTGTCTGGACTTCTGATGGGACCTTGGTTCCTTCGCTAAAGCTATAGCTCCGTTGTTGTCGCAATACAGAGGTATTGGATCAACTATGGTAGGAACCACCTGAAGTTCTGTTAGGAACTTCTTCATCCAGACTGCTTCTTTTGCGGCATCGCAAGCAGCTATATACTCCGCTTCCATCGTCGAGTCAGCAACGGTGTCCTGCTTGGAGCTCTTCCAGCACACCGCCCCTCCATTGAGGGTAAAGACATAACCCGACATGGACTTGGAATCGTCCTTATCACTCTGGAAGCCGGAATCAGCAAAGGCCTCCAACCTGAGGTCTTTTCCGCCGTAAACCAAGAACATCTCCTTAGTCCTCCTCAGGTACTTGAGAATGTTCTTTACTGCTATCCAGTGCTTCTCCCCTGGGTCTGACTGATACCGGCTTACCACGCTCAGTGCGTAAGCTACATCTGGTCTGGTACACAACATCGCATACATTATAGAGCCTACCGCAGAAGCGTAGGGTATAATAGACATGCGTTCCCTTTCCAAATCAGTCTTGGGAGACATCTCTTTGGAGAGGGTGATTCCGTGACAAGCCGGTAGATTACCGCGCTTTGAATCTTCCATACTGAATCTTTTCAGTACAGTGTCGATATACCTGGACTGCGAAAGTCCCAACATCCTCTTGGATCTATCACGATAGATCCGGATCCCCAGAATGTAAGAGGCATCACCCAGGTCTTTCATGGAGAACCTGTGTGACAAGAATCCTTTGACAGATTGTAGCATAGGAATGTCATTTCCTATCAATAGAATGTCATCCACGTACAAGACGAGGAATACGACACTTCTGGCCACAACTTTACTATATATGCACGGTTCATCTGGATTTTTGATAAAGTCATATTCTTTGACTGTCTCATCAAAACAGATGTTCCAACTCCGCGATGCCTGCTTTAGTCCATAAATGGATTTAAGCAGCTTGCATACTTTCCCGCTGCTCCCACTCTGATTGAAACCCTCTGGCTGATCCATATAGACGCTCTCTTCTAAATTTCCATTCAGAAAAGCCGTCTTTACGTCCATCTGCCAGATTTCATAATCATGGAAGGCAGCAATAGCAAGAAGGACCCGAATGGATTTGAGCATAGCCACTGGAGAAAAAGTTTCGTCATAGTCCAAACCAGGTCTTTGACGAAAACCCTTTGCAACAAGTCTAGCCTTATAGGTTTCCACCTGTCCATCTACACCAATCTTTTTCTTGAAGATCCATTTGCATCCTATGGGTTTTACCCCATCTGGAGCAAAGTCCAAAGTCCATACTTTGTTGGTGTACATGGACTCCATTTCGGTCCGCATTGCATCTAGCCATCGTACCGAGTCGCCGCTCTGGATGGCCTGCCTGAAGTCAGTAGGTTCATCATCATCTATGATGCAATCCTCTCTATCCCCATCTATGAGAAAACCGTAGTATCTCTCAGGCGGACGAGACGGCCTACTACTCCTGCGGAGGGGTGCGGGAATGTTCTGTTCTTCTTGAACCTCTGGTTCTACCAAACTTTCAGTAGCAGTTTGTGGTTCTGGAATTTCTTCCAGTTCTATTTCGCTCCCACTTATTTCCTTTTCTAAAAACTGATTTTCCAGAAAATGGGCATTACGAGAAACAAAAACCTTTTGTTCCTCTGCGTAATAGAAATAATATCCCTTGGAGTTCTTTGGATATCCCACAAACATACATTTTACTGATCGTGCCTCGAGCTTGTCCACATGCTGCTTTTTAACAAAAGCTGGACATCCCCAAATCTTCATATGCTGAAGATGGGGTTTCTTCCCAGTCCACATCTGATATGGAGTGGTAGGCACAGTCTTGGTAGGAGCTCTGTTCAGAAGATATGCCGCTGATTCAAGCGCATAACCCCAGAAAGATCGCGGTAACTCAGTATTACTCATCATGGATCGTACCATATCCAATAGGGTTCGATTCCGTCTCTCCGATACACCGTTATGCTGTGGAGTGTATGGAGGAGTAAGCTGAGAGAGAATTCCTTTCTCTTTTAGGTAACCTAGGAACTCGGCACTCAAGTATTCTCCACCTCGATCAGATCTAAGTGTCTTTATACTTTTGCCGGTTTGGTTTTCTACTTCATTCTTATACTCTTGGAATTTCTCAAAAGCCTCGGATTTATGTTTCATCAGATAAATGAATCCGTATCTTGAGTAATCATCCGTGAAAGTAATGAAATAGGAAAAACCACCTCTCGCATGTGTAGACAATGGACCGCATACATCGCTGTGTATGAGTCCTAAGAGCTCGCTCGCTCTTACTCCTTGTCCAGTGAATGGAGTCTTTGTCATCTTTCCTTTGAGACAAGATTGACAAGTGTCATAAGTTTGATATTCGAACGTGTCCAAATATCCTTCTCTATGCAACTTAGTCAACCTTCTCTCATTGATGTGACCCAGTCTACAATGCCATAAGAAAGCTTTATTTAAATCTGGAGACTTTCTTTTTAGTGTGTTCTGGACATTGAAAATTTGGAGTTGGTTTAACACATATATGCCGTTATTTAGAGTACCGGACCCAATCAAACCATGATTAAGGTGGATGTTGACAACATCTCTTACAAACGTGAAATCATAACCTTTATTTGATAACAAGGAAACTGATATGATATTACACGTTAAGCTGGGTACAAAATAACAGTTATGTAAAACCAAAATGTGTCCACTCGTCAATCCTAGGTGATAATCCCCGACGGACGCAGCTCCCACGCTAGCTCCGTTAGCAACCCTGAGGATCATATCACCTTCCTTCAGCACTCTACGGTTTCTCAGTGCCTGCAAAGAATTGCAAATATGAGATCCTGACCCGGTATCCAATACCCAGGAAGTAGAGTTGATCGACAGACAATTCTCAATTACAAACACACCTGAAGTCGAAGCCACAGCTTGCTTCGGTTCCTGGTTCTTGGCGTTCCACGCCTTGCAATCCTTCTTCCAGTGCCCTTTCCTGTGACAATGGAAGCACTCATCCAGGCCAACTACCGGTGCTGTAAACTTTTTCTTTCCCTTCTTTCCCACCTTACTAACACCTCCTCTAGGTCTGGGTGCGGCCTTCTTCTTCCTTCCTTTGGCCCTAGCCTTGGACCCTGAAGAAGATGAACCGCCAACAAACATAGCGGGTGTTTCCCTTGCCTTCTGCAAGGTGCCCTCTGCACTCCTTAACATGTTCAGGAGTTCCGCAAGTTCAACTTCTTTTCCTTGAAGATTGAAGTTGAGGATAAACTGGGCGTAGGTGGGAGGAAGGGACTGGAGAACAAGATCTGTATAGAGCTCATTATCCAAAGTCGTTCCAAGGTCCGCGAGCTCTTCAATATAGCCGATCATCTGTAGGACATGTTCACCTACCGATGACCCGACAGCCAACCTCGCTCGAAACAGTTTCTTCGAGGTCTCGTATCTTGCTATACGAGATTGCTCTCCATAAAGTTCCTTTGTATGGAGAAATATGCCATCTAGAGACATATCCTCGTGCCTCCTCTGATGTTCATTATTCATCGAGGCAAGCACGATGCACTTGGCTCTCGCGCAATCTAAATCCCAGGTTTTACGGATTTCCTTATCCGCATTGCTGGATTTGGGACCAAGGGCAGCAGGTGCTGTAGCGGTGAGGACGTACCCCAGTTTGTCATAGGTCAAAGCCATCTTGACATTCCGCAGCCAATCTTTATAGTTTGGCCCTGTCAGTATATTTTTCTCTAAAAGTAACTTAAGTCCAGTCATTTTCAGGGTCGCTGCAATTAGGAGAGAGAGAAGAAAACTCTTTAGCATGATGCTCTTGCAAGTTTAGAGTGGTTTTTAGTTTATCTAAACTGGATGGCTCCCACTGTTTCTCGAATCCTTCCTCAAACCATAAAAGAAGAATTAGCCAAGACTATTCTCACCGTACAATACTTGCTTAACCGTTCAGCCAGGCTGGTGTCGATACTTCGAGGGAGGTTTTCCAACGCTTTCGCGAAGTTCCTTAATTAAAGAACCTCTTTTCTCTGGGGGCGTAACCCCGCTGACACTTTTCTGGACACCTACTAGGTTTATAGCATTGATCGTTAAGCGACGAATATCCTGATAAGTAGCAAATACTCACAGTAGGATCGGGATCCAAATATCATCGTATGATAATGTTGAAGGAATGCTACCAACATTCATCAAACTCCAAATGGTATGCATCTCTTTGCAAATTTCAGTTTCTTTAGAAATTCCCGATATAAGTTTTTGCCCCATGCTCTTATGACCTTGGCTTTGGTCAAAATGTCATAAGTCACATGTCAAGTTCTACCCGTCATTATCTTGTCAATTTGAACCCATCCGTATATACCCCTGACTTTGGTCAAATGGTAATACGACTGTCCCAAACCAACTCATCTATCTTATGCAACAAATGAAAACCCAGTAGCTACCAAACACTATGCCTTGACTTTGGCCAAAATGCATAGCTTGAATACTACTGAATACCCAAATGAAATGACGGAGGGCTACGACTGGTTTTGGCGAAACCGTAAACGTAGTGAACTTGATATAACCGAAGGAACCTGATAGCTTTCAAAAGGAGTGGTTAAAGCTCCGCATTTAAAAATATCTGTTTTAAAAATAACCGAGTGGTTTCTTTTAAATTGTTCCAACGATTTAAACTTTGGTTTGTTTTACTTTGCATTATTGATAATGCGTCCCATCATTAACCTATCATTGCAGAAAACAACGAAAATATAACGTCCTCTTATGCCATCCGCATTCGCCACGGGGTCCCGTCATCACCCGTTAGGTTACTTAACTAACGACAGAGCGGGGGCTGGGCTAGCGCGGGTGTAAAACATAAGTGACGTCTAAATAGCTATAGTAAATATAGATATTTTACATTCGTCTGACGCAATGATATTCATTCCAGAACACAGATAAACAATATTGGATTTGCAAGCAATCTGTATTTCTTTTGAGCCTGCAAGAAAAGACAGATTACACAGTTGTGATGAATAGCCGTTTACCCCACCCTCGACCCCTACGGGTACGGCAAACTACCCACCCGGCAGTCTGTGTACCCCACCTTGGGTCAGTCCTAGGAGCAAAAACAGTAAAATGAAATAATACAACGGTGGCTACAACCGCAACCTGGAAGTGCCCCGCGAAAATAATATTACAACAAATTACATTTCCAACAAATGAATAAATCAATAAACCATTGTTAACCCGGCTATACACCACAACAGTCCAATACAGTTTATATGCACAAACAGATATAACCATTTCAGAAATGTGCAACCCCCTGCCAACCGACATACTAGCAGTTGGGGGAGGTTTACGAACACATCAAACAATCACAGATATAATCCAATACGCAAATACTGTATTTTTCGATCGAATAAACAACTTCAAAATTGCTCCAAAATCTGCTCTGTTAAACAGTAACCTGAGCAATAATTAAATATTCCAGAAAACCCCAAATTTCACAGGGGACCCACACAAGAAAAACGAGTCCATGACTCGGCCAAAGCGCCGCGGTTGCGCGGCAGATCCCACCGATCCGCCGCGCTTTCGCGGCCGAGTTGCCGATTCATGGTCTCGAATTTCTTGGGTGTTCTCCTGGACCCCTTTCTAGCTCTCTGAACACTCCAAAAAAATTTTAGGACTTGATTTTAAGTTCGACAGAAACTATACAGAACTAGGGTTTTCCGGGATCGTTTTTTCGTTCGAAATTCGTACAAATTTGCGATTAAGTTATTTAGTGTTTAGCGAGGCTCTGATACCACTGTAAGTCGATGTAGTACACCCCAGTGCTTATGGGGAGGCGGAATTAACAAAAACTTATCAAGTTTAAACAACAAACATCGACTAACCGCTTGAATCGAAGCTAAACCCTAAAAACCGTATTCTTATGAGTTTCATTACATAAGTGATTAGGGATTATACCTAATGAACCGGTCCTTCTTCTTTATGTCCTCCTTGGTTCTCCTTGGCCTTCTCTAGGTAGTAGACGATCCACCCGAGAGCGAAACTCCAAGCTTAACCTCTAACTTGAGGTAACTAACCAACTTTGATTGCTAATCAAAGATGATAGAATGATAAAGAGTGAAGGTTATGGATTGTTTAGTCTAACTAAACCTTTGATCTCAACACATGAGGATTAAGGTTAGTATCTTGAAGATGAGAGCTTGAGGAGAGAGAATGTGTAATATGATAATGAGAGAAGAGAGAGAGTGTATCATAATATTATGTGAAGCATTCTTATTTTCAACAAATGAATAAAATGAAATGAATAAGCATGCTTCAAAATATCTTGTGATGATTCATTAACATGAGTCATTAAGCAATAAATGTGCATTAATGAGATGAATGAATCACCACTATGACTCACTCTCTTTCCAAAACAAACCTCCTTAGTCACATCTTCTAGAAGCTTCTCGAGCAATTACGAGAACGCCCCTCCGATCCGTAAAAATACGGAAAAACTTTAGACTGTAAAAATCCAATAACCGGATACCAGTAACTGGCTTAAACCAAAGCCGACTGGTAAAAACTGTCCGAAAGTCGTACGCGCGTAAACGCACGTATGCGTCCGAACCCTTTGTCGCAAAACCATGCAACCTCTATATCGTTTCGCCTGGAGTAGGAAACTCTCTGTGTGGGACTCTAGAGACTCGACTACTACGCTGGCAGTGGGTTTAACCACAGACCGCAAGCGGCACTAGCTGTACGTAACGGTCCCCAGGTAGTTGTCGATAAGAAGGCCGATGAGTAAACCCATCCGAACTCCTACTGAGTCTGATGTGACAATCTCCATACAGTCCGGTCCGTTCGTCCATGACTATCGCATATCGGGCCTAGGGGGGCGGCAAGCGTCAGTCCCCTAATAGCGGTATAAGTCGTGTCGGAGCGAAGCCCATTACACCCTGAGAAACTGCTGGAACCTACCAGCAAATCTCGCTTGCCCTGGCCAGGGACTTTGCGTAATGGCTCTCTGACACAGCACGATATCTACTCCCAATACCGGGAGGGACGAATCCTGTCTAACCGCCACTGCCTCCAAGTGCTCGGGACTGCACCCAACTGCTACCTGTTTGCACGACTCCATAGAGCCGTGGTAGGGTAGCAATCTAAGAACAGTGGGACACACTCAAGGCGAAGTAGCAGTGTCAAGTCTGCGGACTACGCTGTACTCATGTCACCTGGGAACTGTTCACTGACGACTGGTATCAAACCAACCAACAGTTCCCTGTGAGTCCTGTCCGGTGTACCCGTAACCTAACGAGCACCTGTATACTATCTCCAGTACGACGTACTGATGGCTGTGGGACAGACCATCTCCCCAACTGGGATGAGAAGCGTACACACTAGTCTACTCCGGAGTATCGATGCTCTGTCTCGATAATCCAACGACCAGGGACCTGAATAAGGATGTGCTTGTAGACTACCCAGCCCCCACTAGTGTGACTGCCATCACAACGCCGGTAGCCAAGCAAGATCCTAAGAGCTCTATCAATACGTACACTCACATATTAAGATAGAAAAACCAAGTAGCATACTACCATGTTTAGCAAGACTGTTATATACATGTGAATATCCCAAGCTTCCATTAAGTAATATACAAGCTAGTATGATACAGTAATGGCCTTCTAGGGCATAAACACTAACAATTATAAGTCTTTTTAATAATAGAAAAAGAATAGATTCTTATCATATTCTAACCTTAGTTAAGTGTAGAGAAGAGACCATGGTTAGTCATGATGGTTAGGGTTAAGCAAGAGACAAGAATGGTGGACTAGGTCAAAGTTTCATGAAGCTTCAACTAAACTACAAATAAAGCCACCATTCTTTTCTTTATGCTTATTATTTTTCAAAATGAATAACTAAATAAGATAAATGAAAAAGAAAACAAAACCCTAACCATTCATATAACCATGGTTTAATCTTTACACAAACCTAAATTAGCATGCATCATCAAACATGATACAAACTTGTGCACAAAAATATATCACATATACAATGTGCACAAACAAGTGAGAAAATCCATTTAAAGTGAACCAATACTAGTTAATGCAAAGTAATATATCAAATATATAATTATTCATTAAATCATTAAATCAACACTTGATTTAACGATCCGGTCATATCGCATATAACCGACTAATATTCAATGTATCGGCTTATCGAATCAATCCTTGATTCGATAACTAGGTTATATCGCATACAACCATATTGATACATTCATCGCGAGAATAGAATACGGTATCACATACACGCATTATTCTCGGTCCCGCACATATCTCATATGCGCTCCTATTTCGTTTTGCTTGAGCCAGGAAACCTCTGTGTAGGACTCTAAAGACTCGTCAATACGCCGGCAGCAGGTGATGATCATATCAAACACCCACAAGCCGCAAGCGGTCTGCTAAACGTAACGGCCACGCGGGTATTGAGCGATCAGAAGATCGAAGAGCAAGCCTGCTCACACTCCTGTGAATCAAACCAGCAACACTTACCGTACAGTCCGGTCTGATCGTCTGATATGTCGCATATCTCGCCTAGGGGTGGTAAACGTCAGACCCCAATAGCTCGATAAGTCGTGTCGATATGAGGTCTATAACAGTTCGAGAAACTACTGGTAACACTTACCAGTAAATCTCAGCAACCCTGGCCAGGGATTTCCGGTTATAGCCAATCGAACACAGCGCAACATCAACTCCCTATACCGGGAGAGACGAATCCCCTCCTATCGCTCATTGCCTTCATGTGATTCGGGACTGTACCCAAAAACCACCGTTTTGTACGCCCTCTTGGACGTGGTAAGGTGGAAATCAAAGCACAGTGGGAACCACACAAGACTCTATGACGATCTCGGGTCAACAGACTACTCTGTACCAGTGTCACCAGAGAACTGCCATCTGACGTAAGGTATAATACCATCTGGGAGTTCTCGGCGAGTCCGTCCAGTGTACCCAGTCTCTACTGAGCACCCGTATATCATCTCCGATGTCAAACACCAATGGATATGGGATCATCCATCGCCCATCTGTATAGGTCGAGAAGGTATACGCTAGTCTACTCTGGTATATCGATGCCCTGTCTCGATACACCCACGACTAGGGACCTTGAAGGATGTACTTATGGACTACCATGTCCCCACTAGTATGATCCGCATCATAGTCCAGGTAGTCAAGTACACATCCTAAGGGCTTTACCAACATGTAACAGAGAGACAATCAGTATACACGTTAAGGTAAAGAGCAACCAGATAGCATACTATCATGTCGAGCAAGAAAGTCCTCCCTATATATGTCCCAGCATCCACTACAATATACATCCAATGTACAGTAATGGCCTCTAGGGCATACATATAACTAACACAGGTCATGTTCCGTACTTTTTGGGTCGCGACAGTAACTCAGCATCACTCATCATAGATCGTACCATATCTAATAGGGTACGATTTCTGCGTTCTGACACACCATTGTGCTATGGTGTGTACGGAGGAGTGAGCTAAGAGAGAATCTCATTCTCTTTTAGGAAATCTAGAAACTCTGAGCTTAGATACTCACCTCCTCGATCCGATCGAAGTTTCTTTATACTCAAGCCTGTTTATTTTTCTACTTCAGATTTATACTCCTTGAATTTTTCGAAGGCTTCGGACTTATGTTTCAATAAGAACATGTGCCCGAATCTCGAGAAATCATCAGTGAAAGTTATGAAGAACGAAAAACCACCTCTCGCATGTGTAGACATTAGTCCACATATATCACTATGTATGAAGCCTAAGAGTTCAGTAGCTCTTTCTCCGTGTCCAGTAAACGGAGGTTTGGTCATTTTACCTTTGATACAAGACTGGCAAGTCGCATAAGATTTATATTCAAACGGGTTTAAATATCCATCTTTATGTAGCTTGGTTAGTCTTGTCTCATTAATATGACCAAGTCTACAATACCAAATGAAAGCTTCATTTTTGTCTGAAACCTTTCTTTTGTTTGTGTGTTGTATATGGAAAACTGTGTGCTGGTTTAGGACGTATATCCCGTTATTTAATGTACCAGACCCAATCAACTCTTGATTAAGGTTAATGTTCATAACATTAGATTGTAATACAAAATTATATCCAGCATTGTCCAACAACGATACAGATATAATATTACATAACATCGAAGGTACAAAATAACATAGGTTCAAAACCAATATACAACCCAACGGCAAACCAAGGTGATACTCTCCCACTGCTGTAGCATGTACTGAAGAACCATTCCCAACCCGGAGAGTGTGATCACCTTTCTTCAAAAACCTGCTATTTCTCAGCCCCTGCACACAATTGCAGATGTGAGATCCTGACCCGGTATCTAATACCCAGGAAACAGAGTTAATTGAAAAACAGTTTTCTGTTACAAACACACCTGAAGTGGAAGTGTCACCATGCTTCTTCTTCTTCTTGAGGCCGGCCAAGTATCCAACGCAGTTTCTCTTCCAGTGCCCAGTCTGGTGGCAGTGGAAGCATTCCCCTCGTCCTGTCGCAGCAGCCCCTTTCTTATCCTTTCTCGGTGCCTTTTTCATTCCGCCTCTCGGCTTGATGGGATTCTTCTTCTTCTTTCCCTTAGCCTTGGATTTCGGGACGGAGGAAGAAGATGTCCCAGCAATTAGAGCGGGAGTTTTCTCTACCTTTAGCGTGCTCTCTGCACTCCTCAACATATTGAGGAGTTCAGGTAAGGACTTCTCCATGTTGTGCATGTTGAAGTTTACAATGAACTGAGCAAAGGCAGGGGGAAGGGACTGTAGAACAATATTAACATATTGTTCGTTCTCTATGGTCCAACCCAGGTCCTCAAGTTCTTCTATAAGTCCAATCATCTTCAATACATGGCCACCTACAGACATTCCAGCAGCCATCCGCATCTGAAACAACTTTCGAGATGTCTCGTATCGAAGAGTACGAGATTGCTCTCCATACAACTCTTTTGTATGGAGAAAGATGGATTGTAGGTCCATCTTATCGTGCTGCTTCTGATGTTCATTGTTCATAGAAGCTAGAGCGAGGCACTTGGCTGTTGCGCGGCCTATATCCCATGTCTTGCGGATTTCTTTATCCGCAACTGAAGAATCAGGGCCTGGGCTAGGAGGAGCTGGAGTAGTCAGGACGTATCCGACCTTATCATAGGTCAGAGCAATATTTATGTTCCTTAGCCAATCTTTGTAATTCGGTCCCGTGAGTTTATTCTTGTCTAATAAAAGCTTAAGTCCCGTCATAGATATCCACCATTAGGAGAGAGAAAATAAGACAATCAGCGATTGCTCTTGCATAATTAGATTGGTTATTAATCTTATCTAATTGATGTCTCCCACTGCTTTTTATCAAATTTTCCTTCAAACCTTTAAAAAACTGGCCAGGATTAATTGCAATCTACAAGTTCGCTAACCGGTCGGCCAGGCCAGTGTCGGTACTCCTAGGGAGGTTCCCCGTGCTTTCGCACGGACCTAATTAAAATAAACCACATTTTCCTAGAGGCTTAACCCTGTTGGCACCTTTCTAGACACCTACTGGATTAGCTAATTGTAAAGTGCAAAACTCTCCCGGGAGTAACTTTTACTCACAGTGGGATCGGGATCTTACTATCATATAGAAGGTATGCAATCTCTTTACAAATTTCAACTCTTGAAATTCCCTATATGATTTTTACCCCTAGTGTCTTATGACCTTAACTATGGTCAAAAAATCATAAGCACTAGTCAAGTTCTACCCGCCATTTCGGGATTGATTTAGACCCACCCGCATGACCCTTAACTATGGTCAAAAAAGTCATACGAATGTCCTAATCGATCGCATAAAATGCTTTGTAGGAAGACATCACTTAGCTACCGTACACCACGCCTTAACTATAGTAAACAAATGTGGCACAAATACTAAGTACTCTGCTTCCTAAAATGGCGGAGGGCTACGGATGGTTTTTATGAAAACCTTTAACGTTTTTAACTTGATATCGTTGTAGAATCGAGTGAGAAGAAGTGGTTTAAGCTCCAGTTTTAAAAGTCGAATGGTTTTATAGCATATTTCTAATCTTGCTAAAGAGCTCACTCCTGGTGAAGGGATCTCAGCTCTTTCCTTATCGAATAAGGTGCTAGATATATAAATACCATGATGCAAAGCAAAAAATTAGATCAACTATAAAATCAAATCGAGTGCTTTGTAACATTTGCTAGTTTCGCTAAAGGGGTCACTCCCGGTGAAGAGATCTCGGCCCTTTCCTCATCGAATGAGGTGCAAGATATTCAAGAATACCACGATGCAAAGCAAAAGCTAGAGTTACCCATTTTAAAAAAGTTTGATTCTACAACATCTTTAGGTTTCTTTTTCTTAACATTAATCACATTAATGTTGTCCTATCATTTACATTTCCTAAACATCACAGAAAAGAAACGAAAATAGAACGTATGCTTATGCCATCTGCATTCGCCACTGGGCCCCGTCATGCACCGTTAGGTTACTTAACTAACGACAGAGCGGGGGCTGGACTAGCACGGGTGCAAAACATAAGCAACGTTTATTATATATATCATATATAAATATAGCCATTTCAGATCACAGATGAATGCATTGGATATACTTGGAATTCCATATTTCATTCAAGCCCTTAATGAAAGACGGGTTCCACGGTCGTGATGAATAGCCAAAACCCCACCCTAGACCCTTACGGGTGCGGCAAACTACCCGCCAAATTCCCTAAGTGAAGCAACCTCCCTCAACAAAGTGAGTAGGCCACTCGGCACTTCGAGAACCCGGTAGTTTGTGCACCCCACCTTGGGTCTATCCTAGGAGCAAAAATGGTAAAAAGAAATTATGCAACGGTGGCTACAACCTCAACCCGGATGTACCCCACAAAAAAAATATTACATTATTTTTTAAAAATTATATTGAATGAAAGAAAAGAAAAACGCTCATCTCACATCCCCCCGGCCATTCATCACGACGATCCAACACATTCATATACACTACCATCTTATGATATCAAAACCGATGTGTGCAACCCCGACTAATCATCATATAGCAATTAGTCGACGTTTCCAAACACACATCCACATCACAAAGCAAGTAAAGAAGTTGCAACATTAGAATTCCGCCCGAGATTTGCAAACTACATCATTTTCCAACACTTGAAAAAAATCAGTGAGCAAGTTTTCAAAAACCGATCTTTTGAGCCAATCCGGGAGTCGAAACGAACTCGAAACCCACCTGAACATCGCGGAGGCGAAGAACACCAAATATATTGTCGAATGGGGGCCTCAGGGGGTACCCACCCTCGGGGGTCACCTCGAGGTGGCCCCAAAGGGTGTGCAGACCCGACAGCACCCTATGGGGGTCCTCTCAGGTCACCCACCCCTAAGGCCACCTTGAGGTGGCCTTAAGGTATGGTCCCGGCCTTTGGTCCCCCCCCGGGTGTCCCCGGGGTGCGCACGCTCTATCCCGCGGCTTCTCGGTTCAAACCGTGAGCCCGCGGGATGTGCAAACAACTCAAAACTTTGTTTTTCGAAACTGTTTTTTCGGCAGTTTTTGCACGAGGAAAAACGATGGAATTCTAAGGTTTCAACAAGCTATTTAAGGTTTAAGTTAGGCTCTGATACCATGTTGGTGGATGTTTCACACCTCACAACACTTGTGAGGAAGGCGGGAGTGGAAAACAATAATTTTTCATGCATGCAACACCCACATAACCCAAGATTAGTGCTTAAACCCTAACTAGCAAAAACCATCAAGAGATCTAATCTACTATGATAGTATTTATACCTAATGGAACCGGTCCTTCGGGTCTTCACTTGAATGTGACTCCTACGCTCCTTGTGGTTGCAATGAGCTCAATCTCCGGCCACCTCAAGATCCAAGATGATCCACCCGAGAGCTTTGGTACAAGCTTCAAACTCTTCACAAGAGTTCAACTTAGAGATCAAGTTTGCTAGGAGCGATCACTAAGATGAAGTAGAGATTAAGTATTGGATTAGGATTTTGCTCTAGGATTTTCATTCACAACTCATGTGAAGGTAAAGCAAAGAGGAGGATGAAGGAGAGAAATGAAGAGAGAGAATGAGAGAGTGTAAAATGAAAAGTTCAAGCATGGAAAAATAATATGGCTCAAAATGAAATAATTGAAGCATACAATAAAAAATTGCACCATGCTTCAATAGTAACTCCAAATGAATAAATAATTAAACAAGCCATTCCTTCATCCATGCTTAGACTTTTCCAAATGCCACCTCATTTATTTATTTTCACAAAATAAATATCCATTTATGAGGTGTCTCCTTCTAGAAGGTATTGTTGTAACAATTATAATAATACCCATCCGCCGTATACCGTATAAGTATACTCGTATCCGATTTACGAAAAATACGAATACAAATAATCCAATAATATAATACCGGCATGCGGCTTAAACCAAAGCCTACCGGTATTAACATTCCGATCATTATTCCTGTAACGATTACACGAACATGATCGAAACCCTGCCGTAATAACTTACGGCCTCTACATCTTTCGCCTGAACCAGGGAACTCTCTGTGTGGGACTCTAAAGACTTGACAGTATGCAGGCGGTGGGTTTAACCACAAGCATGTCAGCGGCACTAGCTGTGCGTAACGGCTACCCAGGTACATGAAGAAAAAGAGGTGGCCGACGAGCGAACTCATCCCAACCCTAACGAGCATGTTAGCAACACTTACCGTACAGTCCGGTCTCTTCGTCTAATACGTCGCATATGAAGTGTAGGGGTGGTAAATGTCAGATCCCAGTAACTTTATAAGTCATAATGATTTACGGCCCATAACGGTTCGAGAAACTATTGATAACTCTTATCAGTAAATCTTGAGAACCCTGGCCAGGGATTTGCTGTATGGACGATCAAGCATAGCGCGACATCAACTCCCTATACCGGGAGAGACGAAACCCCTCCTATCGCTCACTGTCTCCATGCGATTCGGGACTGTACCCAAAATCCACCTGTTTGCATGACTCAGTAGAGCCGTGGTAGGGAGGAAATCAAAGAACAGTGGGAATCACACAAGACACTATGACGATCTCGGGTCTACAGACTAACCTGTACAAGTGTCACCAGAGAACTGCTATCTGACAATAGGTATATATACAATGTAGGAGTTCTCGGTGAGTCCTGTTCGGTGTACCCATTCTCCAATGAGCACCTGTGTACAATCATTGATGTCAAACACCAATGGTTGTGGGATCAACCATCGCCCCCAGGGACAAGAAACGTACACACTAGTCTACTCTGGTAATATCGATGCCCTATCTCGATATACCCTCGACTAGGAACTTTTAAAGGATATGCTTATAGACTGCCCATGCCCCACTAGTATGATCTACAGCATAATCCCGGTAGTCAAGTATAATCCTAAGGGCTTCATCAACATGTATATAAAGATATGAAATACAACACATCACACGTTATGATGAAGATAAACCTGATAGCATACTATCATTTCGAGCAAAGATTGTTTATGTACATATACATGCCTAGCATCCTATACAATACAGGTCTCTAGGGCATACATATCTAACATTTATATGCTGAGACGAATGGTGTATTATATATATGATAAATAATAAACGTTGCTTATTTTTTGCATCCACGCTAGTCCCGACTTGCTATGCTGTTAGTTAAGTAACCTAACGGTACATAACGGGACATTGTGGCGAATGCGGATGGCATAAGAGTACGTTTTATTTTCGTTTCTTTTCTGTGATGGCTTAAGGACTTAAATGATGGGACTACAATAATGAGATTAATGTAAAGAAAAAGGAACCTAAAAGATGTTGTAGAATCGGATTTGAAACCTATTCGGATTTTTGTGAAAAAACAAGTTTTCAAAGTGCGGAGCTTAAGCCACTCCTTTTAAAACCAATAGATTCTACAACGATATCAAGTTCAAAGCGTTAAAGGTTTTCTTAAAAACCATTCACAGCCCTCCGTCATTTTAGGAAGTAGAGTACTTAGTATTCATGCTACGTATGTTGACTATAGCCAAGGCGTAGTGTACGGTAGCTAAGTGATGTCTTCCTACACAGCATATGATGCGATTAATTAGGATAGTCACACGATTATGTTGACCATAGCCAAGGGTCATATGGGTGGGTCTAATTACTCATGAAATGACAAGTAGAACTTGACTAGTGCTTATAATATGTTGACTATAGACAAGGTCATGAGTGCTAGGGGTAAAAACCATATCGGGATTTTCAAGAGTTGAAATTTGCAATGAGATTGCATACCTTCTATGTGATAGTAGGATCTCGATCCCACTGTGAGCAAGAGTTGCTCCCATGAGAGTTTTGCACTTTACAATTAGCTAACCCATTAGGTGTCTAGAAAGGTGTCAACGGGGCTACGCCTCTGGGAAAACGAGGTTTATTTTAATTAGGTCCGTACGAAAGCACGGGGAACCTCCCTCAAAAGTAACGGCACTGGCCTGGCTGAACGGTTAGCGAAGTTATAGAATGTAATTAATCCTGGCTAATTTTCTTTTAAGGTTTCAAGGAAAATTTGATAAAAGCAGTGGGAGACATCGATTAGATAAGATAATAAACCAATCTGATCTTTGCAAGAGCTTTCGCTGAGTATATTCTTTTCTCTCTCCTAATGGCAGATAACCATGACTGGACTTAAGCTTTTGTTAGAGAAAAATAAGCTAACCGGACCGAACTATAAAGATTGGCTGAGGAACATTAACATTGATCTCACATATGATAAAGTATCATATGTCTTCACTGCCTCAGCCACTCCCAGCCCAGGCCCTGAATCTTCTGCTGCGGATAAGGAGATCCGCAAAACGTGGGATATTGACTGTGCTACTGCCAAATGCCTCGCGCTTGTATCGATGGACAATACACATCAAAAGCAGCATGAGCAGATAGATGTTCAATCCATCTTTCTCCATACAAAAGAGTTGTATGGGGAGCAATCTCGTACCCTACGATACAAGGCATCTCGAAAGTTGTTTCAGATGCAGATGGCTCCTGGCACATCAGTAGGTGATCACATTTTGAAGATGATAGCTCTTGTTGAAGAGCTTGAGGACCTCGGATGGACAATGGAGAACGAACAGTATATTGATATTGTTCTACGGTCTCTTCCCCCTGTCTTTGCTCCATTCATAGTGAACTTCAACATGCATAACATGGAGAAGTTACTACCCGAACTTCTTAATATGTTGAGAAGTGCGGAGAGCACGCTTAAGGCGAAGTCTCCCTCTCTGATTGTTAGACAATCTTCCTCTTCCGTCCTAAAAGCCAAGGCCAGGGGAAGGAATAAGAAGAAACCCACCAAACCGAGAGGTGGAATCAAGAACGCACAAGGGAGAGACAAATCCAAGCTTGAGAAGTCGGGAAAAGGAGAATTTTTCCAGTGCAAAAAGATGGGGCACTGGAAGCGGAACTGTACTGAATACCTTGATCTCAAGAAAAAGAAGTTGGTGATACTTCTGCTTCAGGTGTGTTCATAACTGAAAACTGTTTTTCTATAAACTCTGCCTCCTGGGTATTGGATACCGGTTCGGGTTCTCATATCTGCAATTCTGTGCAGGGCTTGAGAAATAGCAGAGTTTTGAAGACCGGTGACCACACTCTCTGAGTTGGAAATGGTTCCAATGTACATGCAGTTTCAGTGGGAGAGTGTCACCTAGGGTTGCCGTCGGGTTGTATATCGGTTTTGAACCCATGTTATTATGTACCTAGCATGCTTTGTAATATAATATATGTTTCTTTGTTAGACAATGAAGGATATCATTTTGTATTGCAGCACAATGTTATGAACATTAAACTGAATCAAGAGTTGATTGGTTATGGTACACTTAATAACGGGATATACGTCCTAAATCAACACACAGTTTTCAACATACAACACACAAATAAAAGAAAATTTTCAGATATGAATGAAGCTTTTCTTTGGTATTGTAGACTAGGTCATATTAACGAAATAAGACTAAACAAGTTTCATAAAGATGGATATTTAAATCCTTTTGAATATAAATCTTATGCGACTTGTCAGTCTTGTATCAAAGGAAAAATGACCAAAACTCCGTTTACAGGACACGGAGAAAGACCTACAGAGCTCTTGGGCTTCATACATAGTGATGTATGGGGCCAATGTCTACACATGCGAGAGGCTGTTTTTCTTACTTCATAACTTTTACTGATGATTTCTTAAGATTTTGTCATGTGTTTTTATTAAAGCATAAGTCTGAAGCTTTCGAGAAATTCAAGGAGTACAAATTTGAAGTAGAAAAACAAACAAGAATGAGCATCAAATTACTTCGATCAGATCGAGGTGGGGAGTATCTTATTACAGAGTTTTTGAACTTCTTAAAAGAGAATGGAATTCTCTCTCAGCTCACTTGTAAGTCGATGTACAACACCCCACGACTTGCGGGGAGGCGGAAATATGAAAAACGATCTTGTTTTTATGCTAAACATCGACTAACCGCATGAATTGAAGCTAAACGATAACTAACAACAAATATAGAAGTTCTAAACTACTATGTAAAGGGATTATACCTAAAGAAACGAGTCCTTCGTCTTTACGAACTCCACCTCCTCTTCGGCCTTCTCCAAGTAGTAGACGATCCACCACGAGAGCTAAACTCCAAGCTTTGCCTCTAAACTTGAGGCAACTAGGTATCTTTAAGTGCTAATCAAAGTACCTAGATGAAATAGAGAGACGGTTATGGATTAAGTAGTCTAACTAATCCTTGTACTCAACACATGAGAGGGGAGGATTAGGGTTTGAAGAGAGAGAGCTTGAGGAGAGAGAAGGTGAGAATAATAATGAAATGAGATAAAGAGTTATCATAATATATATCAAGAATTTTATTTTATCAAGAAAAGAAAAGATAATGTTTTACAACCATGCTTGATAAATATCTAATGGTGATTCACATCCATGAGTCATTAAGCAATTATGAAGCATTAATGACATGGATGAATCATCCATATGACTCACTAATCTCATTTAATGTATATGCCACCTTAACCTCCTTAGTCACCATCTTCTAGAAGCTTCTCGCACAATTACGAGAACTCCCCTCCTATCCGTGAAAACACGGAAAAACTTTAGACTGTATAAATCCAATAACCGGATACTAGTAACTGGCTTAAACCAAAGCCGACTAGTAAAAACTGTCCGAAAGTCGTACGTGCGTAAACGCACGTATGCGTCCGAACACTTGTCGTAAAACCATACAACCTCTATATCGTTTTGCCTGGAGTAGGGAAACTCTCTGCGTGGGACTCTAGAGACTCGACTACTACGCTGGCAGTGGGTTTAACCACAGACCGCAAGCGGCACTAGCTGTACGTAACGGTCCCCAGGTAGATGTCGATAAGAAGGCCGATGAGGAAACCCATCCGAACTCCTACTGAGTCTGATGTGACAATCTCCGTACAGTCCGGTCTGTTCGTCTAAGACTATCGCATATCGGGCCTAGGGGGCGGCAAGCGTCAATCCCCTAATAGCGGTATAAGTCGTGTCGGAGCGAAGCCCATTACACCCTGAGAAACTACTGGAACCTACCAGCAAATCTCGCTTGCCCTGACCAGGGACTTTGCGTAATGGCTCTCTGACACAGCGCGATATCATCCCCCAATACCGGGAGAGACGAATCTTGTCTAACAGCTACTGCCTCCAAGTGCTCGGGACTACACCCAACTGCTACCTGTTTGCACGACTCCTCTGAGCCGTGGTAGGGTAGCAATCTAAGAACAGTGGGACACACTCGAGGCGAAGTAGCAGTGTCAAGTCTGCGGACTATGCTGTACTCATGTCACCTGGGAACTGCTCACTGACGACTGGTATAAAACCAACCAACAGTTCCCTGTGAGTCCTGTCCGGTGTACCCGTAACCTAACGAGCACCTGCATACTATCTCCAGTACAACGTACTGACGGCCGTGGGACAGACCATCTCCCCAACTGGGATGAGAAGCATACACACTAGTCTACTCCGGAGTCATCGATGCCCTGTCTCGATGATCCAACGACTAGGGACCTGAATAAGGATGTGCTTGTAGACTACCCAGCCCCCACTAGTGTGACTGCCATCACAACGCTGGTATTCAAGCAAGATCCTAAGAGCTCTATCAATACGTATACTCACATATTAAGATAGAAAAACCAAGTAGCATACTACCATGTTTAGCAAGACTGTTATATACATGTGAATATTCCAAGCTTCCATTAAGTAATATACAAACTAGTACGATACAATAATGGCCCCTAGGGCATATACACTAACAATCTCCCACTTGCACTAAGGCCATGTACTGGCATATCGAAGACCGATGATCTCGAGTAGCCTCTCGAACTGAATCTGAGGTAGGGCCTTTGTGAATGGATCAGCAATGTTCTCTTCAGAAGCAACTCTCCGAACCTCGATCTCCTGACGATCAACGATCTCCCTGATCAGGTGATACCGCCTTAAGATGTGTCTAGATTTCTGATGGGACCTTGGTTCCTTCGCTAAAGCTATAGCTCCGTTGTTGTCGCAATACAGAGGTATTGGATCAACTATGGTAGGAACCACCTGAAGTTCTGTTAGGAACTTCTTCATCCAGACTGCTTCTTTTGCGGCATCGCAAGCAGCTATATACTCCGCTTCCATCGTCGAGTCAGCAACGGTGTCCTGCTTGGAGCTCTTCCAGCATACCGCCCCTCCATTGAGGGTAAAGACATAACCCGACACGGACTTGGAATCGTCCTTATCATTCTGGAAGCCGGAATCAGCAAAGGCCTCCAACCTGAGGTCTTTTCCGCCGTAAACCAAGAACATCTCCTTAGTCCTTCTCAGGTATTTGAGAATGTTCTTTACTGCTATCCAGTGCTTCTCCCTTGGGTCTGACTGATACCGGCTTACCACGCTCAGTGCGTAAGCTACATCTGGTCTGGTGCACAACATCGCATACATTATAGAGCCTACCGCAGAAGCGTAGGGTATAATAGACATGCGTTCTCTTTCCAAATCAGTCTTGGGAGACATCTCTTTGGAGAGGGTGATTCCGTGACAAGCCGGTAGATTACCGCGCTTAGAATCTTCCATACTGAATCTTTTCAGTACAGTGTCGATATACCTGGACTGCGAAAGTCCCAACATCCTCTTGGATCTATCACGATAGATCCGGATCCCCAGAATGTAAGAGGCATCACCCAGGTCTTTCATGGAGAACCTGTGTGACAAGAATCCTTTGACAGATTGTAGCATAGGAATGTCATTTCCTATCAATAGAATGTCATCCACATACAAGACGAGGAATACGATACTTCTGGCTACAACTTTACTATATATGCACGGTTCATCTGGATTTTTGATAAAGTCATATGCTTTGACTGTCTCATCAAAACAGATGTTCCAACTCCGCGATGCCTGCTTTAGTCCATAAATGGACTTAAGCAGCTCACATACTTTCCCGCTGCTCCCGCTCTGATTGAAACCCTCTGGCTGATCCATATAGACGCACTCTTCTAAATTTCCATTCAGAAAAGCCGTCTTTATGTCCATCTGCCAGATTTCATAATCATGGAAGGCAGCAATAGCAAGAAGGACCCGAATGGATTTGAGCATAGCCACTGGAGAAAAAGTTTCGTCATAGTCCAAACCAAGTCTTTGACGAAAACCTTTTGCAACAAGTCTAGCCTTATAGGTCTCCACCTGTCCATCTACACCAATCTTTTTCTTGAAGATCCATTTGCATCCTATGGGTTTTACCCCATCTGGAGCAAAGTCCAAAGTCCATACTTTGTTGGTGTACATGGACTCCATTTCGGTCCGCATTGCATCTAGCCATCGTACCGAGTCGCCGCTCTGGATGGCCTGCTGGAAGTTAGTAGGTTCATCATCATCTATGATGCAATCCTCTCTATCCCCATCTATGAGAAAACCGTATTATCTCTCAGGCGGATGAGACGGCCTACTACTCCTGCGGAGGGGTGCGGGAATGTCCTGTTCTTCTTGAACTTCCGGTTCTACCAAACTTTCAGTAGCAGCTTGTGGTTCTAGAATTTCTTCCAGTTCTATTTCGCTCCCACTTATTTCCTTTTCTAAAAACTGATGTTCTAGAAAATGGGCATTACGAGAAACAAAAACCTTTTGTTCCTCTGCGTAATAGAAATAATATCCCTTGGAGTTCTTTGGATATCCCACAAACATACATTTTACTGATCGTGCCTCGAGCTTGTCCACATGCTTCTTTTTAACAAAAGCTGGACATCCCCAAATCTTCATATGCTGAAGATGGGGTTTCTTCCCAGTCCACATCTGATATGGAGTGGTAGGCACAGTCTTGGTAGGAGCCCTGTTCAGAAGATATGCTGCTGATTCTAGCGCATAACCCCAAAAAGATCGCGGTAACTCAGCATTACTCATCATGGATCGTACCATATCCAATAGGGTTCGATTCCGTCTCTCCGATACATCGTTATGCTGTGGAGTGTATGGAGGAGTAAGCTGAGAGTGAATACCTTTCACTTTTAGGTAACCTAGGAACTCGGCACTTAAGTATTCACCACCTCGATCAGATCTTAGTGTCTTGATACTTTTGCCGGTTTGGTTTTCTACTTCATTCTTATACTCTTGGAATTTCTCAAAAGCCTCGGATTTATGTTTCATCAGATAAATGAATCCGTATCTTGAGTAATCATCCATGAAAGTAATGAAATAGGAAAAACCACCTCTTGCATGTGTAGACATTGGACCACATACATCGCTGTGTATGAGTCCTAAGAGCTCGCTCGCTCTTACTCCTTGTCCAGTAAATGGAGTCTTTGTCATATTTCCTTTGAGACAAGATTGACAAGTGTCATAAGTTTGATATTCGAACGAGTCCAAATATCCTTCTCTATGCAACTTAGTCAACATTCTCTCATTGATGTGACCCAGTCTACAATGCCATAAGAAAGCTTTATTTAAATCTGGAGACTTTCTTTTTAGTGTGTTCTGGACATTGAAAATATGGAGTTGGTTTAAAACATATATACCGTTATTTAGTGTACCGGACCCAATCAAACCATGATTAAGGTGGATGTTGACAACATATCTTACAAACGTGAAATCATAACCTTTATTTGATAACAAGGAAACTGATATGATATTACACGTTAAGCTTGGTACAAAAAATCAGTTATGTAAAACCAAAATGTGTCCACTCGTCAATCCTAGGTGATAATCCCCGACGGACGCAGCTCCCACGCTAGCTCCGTTAGCAACCTGTAGGGTCATATCACCTTCCTTCAGCACTCTACGGTTTCTCAGTGCCTGCAATGAATTGCAAATATGAGATCCTGATCCGGTATCCAATACCCAGGAAGTAGAGTTGATCGACAGACAATTCTCAATTACAAACACACCTGAAGTCGAAGCCACAGCTTGCTTCGGTTCCTGGTTCTTGGCGTTCCACGCCTTGCAATCCTTCTTCCAGTGCCCTTTCCTGTGACAATGGAAGCACTCATCCTGACCAACTACCGGTACCGCAAACTTTTTCTTTCCCTTCCCTCCCACCTTACTTACACCTCCTCTAGGTCTGGGGACGACCTTCTTCTTCCTTCCTTTGGCCCTAGCCTTGGACCCGGAAGAAGATGCACCGCCAACAAACATAGCGGGTGTTTCCCTTGCCTTCTGCAAGGTGCCCTCTGCACTCCTTAACATGTTCAGGAGTTCCGGAAGTTCAACTTCTTTTCTTTGAATGTTGAAGTTCAGGATAAACTGGGCGTAGGTGGAAGGAAGGGACTGGAGAATAAGGTTTGTATAGAGCTCATTATCCAAAGTCGTCCCAAGGTCTGCGAGCTCTTCTATATAGCCGATCATCTTTAGGACATATTCTCCTACCGATGACCCGACAGCCAACCTCGCTCGAAACAAGTTCTTTGAGGTCTCGTATCTTGCTATACGAGATTGCTCTCCATAAAGTTCCTTTGTATGGAGAAATATGGCATCTAGTTCCATATCCTCGTGCCTCCTCTGATGTTCATTGTTCATCGAGGCAAGCACGATGCACTTGGCTTTCGCGCAATCGAAATCCCAGGTTTTGCGGATTTCCTTATCCGCATTACTGGATTTGGGACCAGGGACAGCAGGTGCCGTAGCGGTGAGGACGTACCCCAATTTGTCATAGGTCAAAGCCATTTTGACATTCCGCAGCCAATCTTTATAGTTTGGCCCTGTCAGTATATTTTTCTCTAAAAGTAACTTAAGTCCAGTCATTTTCAGGGTCGCTGCAATTAGGAGAGAGAGAAGAAAACTCTTTAGCATGATGCACTTGCAAGTTTAGAGTGGTTTTTAGTTTATCTAAACTGGATGGCTCCCACTGTTTCTCGAATCCTTCCTCAAACCATAAAAGAAGAATTAGCCAAGACTATTCTCACTGTACAATTCTTGCTTAACCGTTCAGCCAGGCCAGTGTCGATACTTTGAGGGAGGTTTTCCAACGCTTTCGCGAAGTTCCTTAATTAAAGAACCACTTTTCTCTGGGGGCGTAACCCCGCTGACACTATTCTTGACACCTACTAGGTTTATAGCATTGATCGTTAAGTGACGAATATCCTGATAAGTAGCATATACTCACAGTAGGATCGGGATCCAAATATCATCGTATGATAATGTTGAAGGAATGCTACCAACATTCATCAAACTCCAAATGGTATGCATCTCTTTGCAAATTTCAGTTTCTTTAGAAATTCCCGATATAAGTTTTTTTTGCCCCATGCTCTTATGACCTTGGCTTTGGTCAAAATGTCATAAGTCACATGTCAAGTTCTACCCGTCATTATCTTGTCAATTTGAACCCATCCGTATATACCCCTGACTTTGGTCAAATGATAATACGACTGTCCCAAACCAACTCATCTATCTTATGCAACAAATGAAAACCCAGCAGCTACCAAACACTATGCCTTGACTTTGACCAAAATGCATAGCTTGAATACTACTGAATACCCAAATGAAATGACGGAGGGCTACGAATGGTTTTGGCGAAACCGTGAACGTAGTGAACTTGATATAACCGAAGGAACCTGATAGCTTTTAAAAGGAGTGGTTAAAGCTCCGCATTTAAAAATATCTGTTTTAAAATTAACCGAGTGGTTTCTTTTAAATTATTCCAACGATTAAACTTTTGGTTTATTTTCTTTGCATTATAAATAATGCATCCCATCATTAACCTATCATTGCAGAAAACAACGAAAATACAACGTCCTCTTATGCCATCTGCATTCGCCACGGGGTCCCGTCATTACCCGTTAGGTTACTTAACTAACGACAGAGCGGGGGCTGGGCTAGCGCGGGTGTAAAACATAAGTGACGTCTAAATAGCTATCATATATAGATATTGTACATTCGTCAGACGCAATAATAGGCATTCCAGATCACAGATGAACTTTATTGGATTTACAAGCAATCCGTGTTTGTTTTGAGCCTGCAACAAAAGACGGATTACACAGTTGTGATGAATAGCCATTACCCCACCCAAGACCCCAACGGGTACGGCAAACTACCCACCCGGCAGTTTGTGTACCCCACCTTGGGTCTGTCCTAGGAGCAAAAATAGTAAAATGAAATAATACAACGGTGGCTACAACCGCAACCTGGATGTGCCCCGCAAAATAATATTACAACAAATTACATTTACATCAAATGAATTAAATAATAACCCATCACAAAACCCCGGCTAAACATCATAACAGTCCAACACAGTTCATATACACAAACTGTAAAAACCATTACAGAAATGTGCAACCCCCTGCCAACCGACATACTGGCAGTCAGGGGAGGTTTACGAACACATTATACAAACACAAATATAATCCAACAAGCAAATACCGTATAATTTCGATCGATTAAACACATTTAATTTTGCTCCAATACTTCTCTGTAAAATTGAAATCTGAGCAAAAATTAAAAACTTCCAGAAAATTCCAAATATCACAGAGAACCATCACAGGAAATTTGGGATGATGAATCGGCAACTCGGCGGCGGAATCGCGGCAGATCGGTGGGATCCACCGCGGTTCCGCGGCGCTTTAGCTGATTCATGATCCCAATTTTCTTGGGTGTTCTTCTACTATCATTTAAGGCTTTCTGAAGGTCCCTGAAAAATTTTTGGACCTCTTTTAAAAATCGACAGAAACACATGATTTCGGAGTTTTCCGGTTTTGTTTTTTCCGTTCGAAATTCATACAATTTTGCAAGTGAGTTAATTATTGTTTAGCGAGGCTCTGATACCACTGTAAGTCGATGTACAACACCCCACGACTTGCGGGGAAGCGGAAATATGAAAAACGATCTTGTTTTTATGCTAAACATCGACTAACCGCATGAATCGAAGCTAAACGATAACTAACAACAAACATAAAAGTTCTAAACTACTATGTAAAGGGATTATACCTAAAGAAACGAGTCCTTCGTCTTTACAAACTCCACCTCCTCCTAGACGATCCACCATGAGAGCTAAACTCCAAGCTTTGCCTCTAAACTTGAGGCAACTAGGTATCTTTAAGTGCTAATCAAAGTACCTAGATGAAATAGAAAGAGGGTTATGGATTAAGTAGTCTAACTAATCCTTGTACTCAACACATGAGAGGGGAGGATTAGAGTTTGAAGAGAGAGAGCTTGAGGAGAGAGAAGGTGAGAATAATAATGAAATGAGATAAAGAGTTATCATAATATATATCAAGCATTTTATTTTATCAAGAAAAGAAAAGATAATGTTTTACAACCATGCTTGATAAATATCTAATGGTGATTCACATCCATGAGTCATTAAGCAATTATGAAGCATTAATGACATGGATGAATCATCCATATGACTCACTAATCTCATTTAATGGATATGCCACCTTAACCTCCTTAGTCACCATCTTCTAGAAGCTTCTCGCACAATTACGAGAACGCCCCTCCTATCCGTGAAAACACGGAAAAACTTTAGACTGTATAAATCCAATAACTGGATACTAGTAACTGGCTTAAACCAAAGCCGACTAGTAAAAACTGTCCGAAAGTCGTACGTGCGTAAACGCACGTATGCATCCGAACCCTTGTCGTAAAACCATACGACCTCTATATCGTTTCGCCTGGAGTAGGGAAACTCTCTGCGTGGAACTCTAGAGACTCGACTACTACGCTGGCAGTGGGTTTAACCACAGACCGCAAGCGGCACTAGCTGTACGTAACGGTCCCCAGGTAGATGTCGATAAGAAGGCCGATGAGGAAACCCATCCGAACTCCTACTGAGTCTGATGTGACAATCTCCGTACAGTCCGGTCTGTTCGTCTAAGACTATCGCATATCGGGCCTAGGGGGCGGCAAGCGTCAGTCCCCTAATAGCGGTATAAGTCATGTCGGAGCGAAGCCCATTACACCCTGAGAAACTACTAGAACCTACCAGCAAATCTCGCTTGCCCTGGCCAGGGACTTTGCGTAATGGCTCTCTGACACAGCGCGATATCATCCCCCAATACTGGGAGAGACGAATCCTGTCTAACCGCTACTGCCTCCAAGTGCTCGGGACTGCACCCAACTGCTACCTGTTTGCACGACTCCTCTGAGCCGTGGTAGGGTAGCAATCTAAGAACAGTGGGGCACACTCGAGGTGAAGTAGCAGTGTCAAGTCTGCGGACTATGCTGTACTTATGTCACCTGGGAACTGTTCACTGACGACTGGTATAAAACCAACCAACAGTTCCCTGTGAGTCCTGTCCGGTGTACCCGTAACCTAACGAGCACCTGTATACTATCTCCAGTACGACGTACTGACGGCCGTGGGACAGACCATCTCCCCAACTGGGATGAGAAGCATACACACTAGTCTACTCCCGAGTCATCGATGCCCTGTCTCGATGATCCAACGACTAGAGACCTGAATAAGGATGTGCTTGTAGACTACCCAGCCCCCACTAGTGTGACTGCCATCACAACGCTGGTAGTCAAGCAAGATCCTAAGAGCTCTATCAATACGTATACTCACATATTAAGATAGAAAAACCAAGTAGCATACTACCATGTTTAGCAAGACTGTTATATACATGTGAATATCCCAAGCTTCCATTAAGTAATATACAAACTAGTATGTTACAATAATGGCCCCTAGGGCATATACACTAACATCACTCCCCCTTACACACCACAGCACAATGGTGTGTCAGAGCGGCGGAATCGTACCTTATTAGATATGGTATGATCCATGATGAGTGATGCTGAGTTACCTCTCTCCTTTTGGGGGCATGCATTGGAGACTGCAGCATTCTGTTAAACAAATTTCCAACCAAGACCGTGTCTACCACTCCATAAAGATATGGTATGGGAAGAGACCATCTCTTAAACTAGTTAAGATTTGGGGTTGTCCGACTTTTGTCAAAAGCAGAATCCAGACAAACTCGAGACACGATCGGTTAAGTGTATATTTGTGGGATATCCAAAACATTCGTTTGGATATCTTTTCTACCACAAAGAGGAACAAAATGTGTTTATTTCTCAACATGCCACATTTTTAGAAAATGAGATTTTTCCAAATGATACTGATGGAAATGTGGTAAATCTAGAAGAGGTTCTAGAGACACGCGTTACAAATGACGACTTGATTGAACCTGATGTTGCAACAGAATCTTATGAACCTCAGCCACTCCGTAGATCTGGTAGGACTTCTCACCCACCGAAGAGATACTACAGTTTTCTCATTGATGGTGATGGAGAAGATTACATCATGGATGATGATGACCCTACCAGTTTTCAGCAAGCTATCACGAGTAGCGACTCTGTGAAGTGGCTGGATGCCATGAGATCCGAAATGGAGTCTATGTACACCAACAAAGTATGGACTTTGGAAGTTGTACCCTCTGGGGTAAAACCCGTAGGGTGAAAATGGATCTTTAAGAGAAATATCGGTGTTGATGGGCAGGTGGAGACCTATAAGGCAAGGCTTGTGGCGAAAGGATTTCATCAAAGACCAGGACTGGACTATGACGAAACCTTTTCTCCTGTAGCCATACTTAAATCCATTCGGATCCTACTTGTTGTTGCTGCTCACTACGACTATGAAATCTGGCAGATGGACGTTAAAACTGCTTTTCTAAATGGTTATTTAGAAGAATGTGTTTATAGGGATCAGCCATAGGGCTTCATTAATAGTGGGAGCAGCGGGAAAGCATGTAGGTTGCTTAAATCCATTTATGGATTGAAGCAGGCATCACGGAGTTGGATCATCTGTTTTGATGATGTCATCAAAGTGTTTGATTTCATCAAAAATCCAGATGAACCTTGTGTTTATAAGAAGATTATAGGGAGTACTGTCACGTTCCTCGTCTTATACGTGGATGACATTCTTATGATAGGAAACGATGTTCCTATGCTACAATCGGTCAAACTGTTCTTATCACAAAAGTTCTCCATGAAGGACCTGGGTGATGCCTCATACATACTCGGCATGAAAATCTATAGGGATAAATCTAAAAGGTTATTGGGATTGTCCCAAACCAGGTACATTAACACCGTCCTAAAGAGGTTTAGTATGGAAGACTCCAAGCGGGGTGCTGTCACAACCCAAAATATTAGCTCGTGACCAGCACTTAAATCACGCAACGTCTAAAGGCGTAACGTAATTCAAGTAAGCTGAAACCCAGAAATCTAAACCTTTTTAAGAAAATAAAGGAGGTGATGTTTTGAAATAAAGGTATAATGAAATCAAGTTTTCTTAATGCATAGAAAAGGAACATGAAAATGCAAGTGGATTATGCAAGTTTAAAAACATGTTTCGTCTTTTTGAAAATTTGGGCAGCACCTCCTTTGTATATTTTGATCCAAAACCACATATACAAGATAATGATAAAGGCATCCCCAAGCGGGAGCTAGCTCTTCGCCAAACGGCGGATCACAACCACGCAAGACAGTATAAATAAGTATACGATGCCCAACGGCGAAGTTCACCACAAAAGATAAATAAATAAGCAAGACATCAAACCACAAGTAGCGGAAAACCCCTCGCTCTAAGTCTCGCAACCACAATCTCACTAAGTCTCATTACTTACACAATTTACTAATTTTGATTGATGGTGTTTATTAGATACAATGTGGAATATAAATACAAGAGTGGGTACGATACAAATACCCCACCTACCAATGTAAAAGACCCAAATAAAGTTATGTGCCAGCGATGCCACTATGGATCCATGCGGTCAACCTGCAAGAACTGTGGCACAACGGGGGTGAGTTGCCAACTGGTGAGTAGAAAAACATCTACAAGTAGAAATCGAATAAACGACGACTCCTAAGTCAACTATATCATAAAGGTAATACTATGATATCTAGGGTGACCGGGTCATCATATGTGCCCACAATGTAATCAATACCTATATGTATGCGGATATAATCCAACAATATAATCAAGGTATGTATTCATGTGGATCTCGTCCAACCATATAATCAATGTTTGCATGCATGTAAATATCATAAAAGAGTGTGCATGAAAGTATGAGAATATAAATCAACGGTGTCTCTCGCGACACATCAAAATCATGGAACCTGGGTGTCCAACATCGACACCCGAAAACATCATGAAACCCGTGTCCAACATCGACACGTAAATCCTCATATCTCGGGCTCCATCAGTCCGGATCGGCCCACGGGCTCCGTAGGTTCGGATCGGACCATATCATCTCTCGACTCCGGTCGGTATCCTCCGGATATCAGGCGAGCCCAAATACTATCACCGGTAGGTAGTGGTCCCTCTTCCAGGCTCACTGTCTGCAGCACAGCAATCTGTTCTCGACCTGGGTACCATACCGGGTCCATCATGTACCCGCAATTGGCCTCATCCAACTCCTCGAATCGGGTTTCACATGTCACATGTCTCAAAACCGAGAAAACGCATAGTGGACGCACTGAAATATTATATCAAGAGAAACCGGGTTTTTAAAACAGTACATGCTTTCTTTTGAAATAGTCACGGTTCTCAAATCCAGAAATCTCATGAAAACAGCATATCTCAATACGTAAAATCATAGAGCATGATGTATCCGACATATAATAGAAATGTAAGCATATCCGTATATCATGCAACATGGAACAGTGATATGACATATTAAGGAAAAACCGCTCTTTTAAATGATTCCAGTTTTTAAAATATAACATGCGGTTCCCAAATTTCCCAATAAAACCAGTTATCTATGTAGCTACAATATGTATATGCGCAAGTATAGATGTACCAATGTATGTGTGCACCAATATGGATATACAATGTGTATGTGCACAAGTATAGATGTATCAAGGTATTTGTGCACCAATATGGATATACAATGTGTATGTGCGCAAATATGGATGTATCAATGTATATGTGCACCAATATGGATATACAATGTGTATGTCATGATGCGGCAACCCTACTGTGTAGTGACATGGCAATTATCGATGATGAAGTGTGTGAGCCGGCAAATCTGTGTACGTGTAACATACGCATCATCGATAATGGTGCAGGTGTACTAGCACAGGTATAAGCAATGCGATGAGAATAATATGAATGCAGCATAAGGTAAATCATATGCAAATGCTGACGGGTATACATATCTAACATGATCGAGTCGGTGAATCTATCAATCGGCATCGAGCCTCACAACATTACGTATGGTATACTCCATCGTACGGCATCCTCTAGTCAGGGGTATGGATCAAACCTCAAGTCAAACTCATCACGTACGGAAAATCATCGTAAGGCGGCATTAACCTATCAGGGATCCTATCAACCTATAAGACAAGGAGGGTACGAACCTAACGTCTCGTACGGCTATCACTCACGATTCACAACATATATAAATTTATCTATATACCTATGTCCCAGGTCATATCCATAACAATCTCATATCACGGGACCGGCAAGGTATCAATCATCTCAATCGACTCGCATCCGTATACCAACATATCATCATATCACATGTCAAATCGTATTCTCTTTTCATCGCATTTATATCTCACAAAAGTCAATTTTACAATACATTCTACCTTTACTATAAGCATAAGTATCTAATCTAACATACACACCCGAACCATACAAACAGTTTTTGTAAGATGCAAATCGTAGTTTTGAAAGTAGGGGCTACGGTGTTTTTAAAGAAAAGATATCATTTGAAAATCCGTAACGTCCCTCAGGGTATCTGTTTAAAAGATGCATACGATTCTTCAGTTTGGAAATATGTATGGTTCGGATGACACATCTACGTCGACTATCTAGTCCTATAGTACCCTAAACGGCAATATCATCAAATATCATCCTCAAATCCCGTCATCACAAATTATCCGTATCATATCACTTCTAACTATCATTTAGTTTCTAATATAGTTTCTCTAACTATCATTTAAGTCTATCTATAGTTTTCTATTAAAGGTTTCCTTAACCATTTACTATGAATTGGTTTCCATCAAAAACTTGTGGGGGTGTTGTACGCCATCCACCCGACTTCCCCCGTGGATATAGATCCACTCACCTTGGTCTTCGCTTGCCGAAGTTGATGACGCCATGCTCCGTCGCATCGGAATCCACGCAATGGTACCTACAATAATAAACAATCACAAATGCGTATTAAAATCAAGTTCTGAAAACCGAAACAGCACACGGATTGCCTATAGGTTAGAACCTATAGCCCACGCATGAAAAACCAACCAATTATCCCTAGTTGTTGATGTACAAACATCCAACAACCAAATACAATATCAAATACTAAAATCCAAATTTCAGAATACGGAAAACATAGCCAAAAACACACCAAAGTGCTCCCAGATTTTGACTCAGGTCAAACTAGCCAATTTTGCATATAGGGTTGCTCTAGATATCACCTAAGGGACTCACCAACCAAAATTCAACGCATTTCCTCCCAACATGGCCGCAATTGCGGCCCATATGTATAAATCTGCGGCCAAAAAGTAGGGGTAGGGGCTCAGGTTTTAGGGGGTGGTCCATGGTTGGCTACACGTCTCAGGGTCATGGGAACTTATTCAATGGTTGTCTCGAGTCACTCCAGATCTCCAAATACCCTCACAAATCGTCAAATTTCCAATACCGACGAATCTAAAGTTCGTATTTTGGGATTTGGTCACTGGTCCAGGTCAAGAAATGGGTCTCGAGGGTCTTGTAACAGCCACTAGGCATCACCCAAACCACACAACACTCAAACCCTTCTCTAGGAATTTCTAAGTTCACAAATCCACATCTTAACCCCATTTCTAACTAACTAGAATGCAAGAAACTAGAAAATACACTAAAGGAAATGAATTATACCTCATGGATGTACCAAGCAAAACCCTAGCACTCCCAAGTCCTCAATATCCAACATTGATGGGTCCAAAGTGTAGAGGGTGAAGAGGGGATCAACTTTAATGAAAGGGGTTTAGGGTTTTGATGAAGCTTTTTAGATGATTTCATGGGTTGGAGGTGGAGGGAGATGAGGTTGGAGGAAGATGAAGAAAGAAAATAATGGGGGAAAGAAAAGATGGCAGCACCCCCACCCCCACCCCCCTTCTCACTTATTCTCACACTCTCTCTCTCTCTCCAATCATTCACCTTTTTGCCCATTTTCATTCCTTTTTCTTTTCTCTTTTAAATTTCAAAACCAAATCATATAATACCCATAAAACAACAAAAATGTAACAACATGTAACCAAATGTAACATGACATGGTGCACTAGCCATGAAAAACTGTAAAAACACGGATTTGGCCTAATCGCGATTAGCAGTGCACTAATCGGGTTTTTATAAAAACTGCATATAATAAATTTTAAAAATACCAAATCCTTTAAATATATTTTTAAATGAATAAATCATTTTAATTTCCATTTATTTCACCATTATCGGTATATTTTTATACCCTTTTTCGAAAACCCCAATTTCACAAATCGGGCAGTTTTCGGGAAATAGATTATTTTAATGTTAAATTCCAAAAATAATATTTTATATTTTCTGAAATGTTACAGGTGCCTTACCCGCTTGTCATGGAGTCACTCTCTCCAAGGACTTTTTCCCAAAGACTGATGAAGAGAGAGCTCGCATGAGTATTATACCCTACGCTTCAGCCATAAGATCTATAATGTATGCGATGTTATGTACACGCTCTGATATAGCTTATGCACTGGATGTAGTAAACAGGTATCAATCCAACCCAGGGGAAAATCACTGGACAGCTGTAAAGAACATTCTTAAGTACTTGCGAAGGACTAAAGAAATGTTCTTGGTGTATGGTAACGGTGATCTCCAAATGGAGGCCTTTACCGATTGAGCTTCCAGAGTGATAAGGATGACAGCAAATATATCTCAGGGTTTGTATTTACCCTCAATGGAGGGGTGGTATGTTGGAAGAGTTCCAAACAGGATACCGTTGCAGACTCCACGATGGAAGCTGTGAATAACCAATATTTGGAAGTGTCTTGTCTACTGCAAATGATGCTGCCAAGAAAGCCGTCTGGATGAGGAAGTTCATCTCGGAGCTAGGAGTAGTTCCAACCATTATTGATCCAATACCATTGTATTGTGATAATAATGGGGCTATGGCATTGGCCAAAGAGCCCAGGTCCCATCAGCGATCCAGAAACATCCTGAGGCGATATCATCTAATCCGGGAGATAGTTGATCGCTGCGAGATCGAGATTCGAAGAGTAGATACAAAAAATAACTCCGCGGATCCACTCACCAAGGCCCTCCCTCTGCCGCAGCATGAGCGACTTTTTGAGATGTTGAGTATGAGATGTACGCCAATAATTGGCCTTAGTGCAAGTGGGAGATTGTTGGATATATGTATGCCCTAGAGGCCATTATATGATAGTGGATGTATCGGTATGTGTGTGTGTGTGTATGTGTGTGTGTGTGTGCGTGTGTATTCAGAGGACATTCTTGCTCGACATGATAGTATGCTATCCGGTTGTACTTTTGTTGGATTGTTTGGCACGACAGCAAGGTTTCGGGAGGCATCGTCCATGCCATTTTCAAACTTTTGCCATGCTGAACAATCCTAACCCTAGAATCTTAACTAAAGATTTAGATAATACAATGTGTAAACAATTTTACAACTTAGTGAACTAGGAATACAATCTTTGTAGACCGTTCCTTCACTTCAATAGCTCCTTGTAGTAGTCCCTTCGCTCCAAGTAGTGATCGTGCGGACTCTAGAGTGGCTCCACAAGAAGAAAGCAACGAGCTTGCACGATGTCTTCGAGGCCGAAGATGATCTACGTCGAGGAGACACTAACCCAAGTTACTTCTTCACTAATTAGGGATTAGCGAAGCTAACACCCTAAACTAAATTTCTAATCTAGTAGAGGATGATGAAGTAGGATTTTCGCTCACTTTAGAATTACTTTTCTCACTAATTTTATGCTCCTCTCAAAAACCTAGAGAGCTTTCTCTTGAGCTTGAGGAAGATGAAGCAAATAATGGATGAGAGAGTGAATGGAAATCATGGGTGAGAAAATATCTAATATTACTCATGTAGAGACTTAACCATGAGTTTAGATAATGGTTGGGTTAACAAATATCTAGCGTAAGACAAAACTAGTGGACTAAGTCAATGGATCTCCAAGCTTCTACAAGCTTCATGCCATGTGACCAATTTCCAACTAATAATTGATTTACTCTAAATAAATAAACTCGTCATTATCATTAGCATGGTGTAAGTCTCATACACCCATGTTGCATGTGGCATCAAGCATGACACAAAAAGAAAACACAATTAACAATTATCACATATATATTAAGTGTGCACATGTGAGAAAAAGAAATGCTTAAGTAAGATAATATTACTTAATGTAAATTCATATATCAAATATATAATTATACATTAAATCATTAAATCAACACTTGATTTAATAATCCGATTATATCTCATATGACCGACTAATATTATTTGTATCAACCTATCGAATCAACACTTGATTCGATAACCCGGTTATATATTTCACATAACCGACCAAGACAGTATCGACTTATCGAATCAACATTTGATTCGATAACCCGGCTATATCTCATATAACCGATCGATACCTTATATCGCGAGAATAGAATACGGTATCATATACACTTATTAATCTCGGTCCCGCACATATCACATATGTGCTCCTACTTCGTTTTGCCTGAGCCAGTGAAACCTCTGTGTAGGACTCTAAAGACTCGTCAATACGCCGGCAGTAGGTGATGATCATATCAAGCACCCACAAGTCGTCAGCGGTACTAGCTAGACGTAACGGCTACCCGGATATTGAGCGATCAGAAGATCAACAAGCAAGCCTTCTCCTACTCCTAAATAGCCTGTCAGTAACACTACCGTACAATCCGGTCTTTTCGTCTGATATGTCGCATATCAAGTATAGGAGTGGTAAACGTCAGACCCCAATAACCGATAAGTCATGTCGATGTGAGGCTCATAACGGGTCGAGAAACTACGGATAACACTTATCAGAAAATCTCTGTAGCAGCCCAGGCTAGGGACTTATCGTTATTGCCAATCAAGCATAGCACAATATCAACCCCCAATACTGGGAGAGACGAATCCCCTCCTATCGCTCATTGGCTCCATGTGATTAGGGACTGTACCCAAAAGCCACCGTTTTGCACGTTCTCTTGAACGTGGTAAGGTGGAAATCAAAGCACAGTGGGAATCACACAAGACTCTATGACGATCTCGGGTCTACAGACTAACCTGTACCAGTGTCACCTGAGAACTGCTATCTGACGATAGGTATAATACCAGCTAGAAGTTCTCGGCAAGTCCGTTCAGGGTACCCAGTCTCCACTGAGCACCCGTATACCATCTTTGATGTCAAACACCAATGGATGTAGGATCATCCATCGCCCATCATATGGATCAAGAAGCGTATAAGCTAGTCTACTCCGGAATATCGATGCCCTGTCTCAATACACCCTCGACTAGGAACAATTATAGGGTGTACTTGTGGACTACCATTGGCCCCACTAGTATGATCTCCATCATAGTCCTGGTAGTCAAGTACACATCCTAAGGGCTTTATCAACATGTGAGAGCAAGACAGCATCACTTATACAAGTCAATATGTTAAGACAAAAAGCAACCAGATATCATACTATCATGTCGAGCAAGAAAGTCCTCTCTATATATATCCAAGCATCCACTATAATATACATCACATGTACAATAATGGCCTCTGGGGCATACATATAACTAACAACTTTATCTTGACATGTTCATTTGATCATGCATCTTACTCATTTGGTACATGTTGATAAAACCCTTAGGATATGCTTGACTACTGGGATTATGATGCAGATCATACTAGTGGGACATGTGTAGTTTATAAGCATATCCTTAAAATGTTCCTAGTCGTAGGTATATCGAGACGAGGCATCAATATTCCAGTGTAGATTAGCGTATACGTTTCTTGACCCATATGATGGGCGATGGATGATCCCATATCCATTGGTGTGGTGACACCAAAGATTGTATACGGGTGCTTAGTGGAGACTGGGTACACTGAACGGACTCGTCGATAACTCCTATGTGGTATTATATCTATCGTCAGATAGCAGTTCTCAGGTGACACTGGTACAGGTTAGTCTGTAGACCTGAGATCGTCATAGAGTCTTATGTGTCCTCATACTGTACTTTGATCTCCACCCTACCACGGCTCTACTGAGTCATGCAAACAGGTGGATTTTGGGTACAGTCCCGAGGTACATGGAGGCAATGAGCGATAGGAGGGGTTTAGTCTCTCCCGGTATGTTGGGTTACGGCAGCGCCCTGGCCATCAAACCGTGGCCAAATGCGGAACAAAAATTTTCTAAACTAGCGCTACCATGACCCGATGCCCGGATCTACCCTAAACCCTATACTAGCAATATGTAAAATTAGAAGTTAGATGGTTATACCGAGTTGATCCGTGTCCTTCGGTCTTGAACCATCATCCCAAGCTCCTAGAGGCTCCTTGATCGAATTTGGTTGGCGGTCTTCCTCCATATACGATGATCCACCTGAGGGAAACGGCGCAAGCTTCAGTCTCGCCAAGCGAGGCAACCGACGCTCCAAGGTTTCTAGCAATGGAGAGTGGAGGTGTAGGAATGTGTCGCTATAATTTTTCTCTTATCACAATGCTCAAAAGAGCAACTCAAGAAGATGAAGGAGGTGAGGAAACATGTGGCATGAGCAACTCAAGAAAGTGACTAAGTGTTTCTCCAAGTGAGTGAGAATGAGATAAGAGAGCAAGTGTAGAAAACAAATGAACAAGGCAACTTAAGAAAAGGTGGCTGCCCCCTCTCTCTCAATCATGCACATACACACAAAAAATATCTTCTCCAATTTTTGCAATAAACAAAAGAGAGCCATACCTCTCTACATGCCATGACCCATGCTCATGCCAACTCACCCTCCACCTCATTTCCCAATTGATTTTCTAAAATGAAAATCAATTAATGAGGTGGCCATCTTCTAGAAACAATTCCGTATAAATACGGAATACAACCCGGTACAAGTATCAAAATACATATACGCGTATTCGTACAAAAATACGAATAGCCAAGAGAGAAAATGAATAATGAAAAATAATACTAGAATACATATATATATATATATATATACATGTATAAATTATTAAATCAAAACCTGATTTAATAATCCGGCTTAATCCTAAGCCGCTAGTATTATCAACCATCCGATTAAAGTCTGTGCAGCATGTACACATATTTAATCGGACACCTGTATGTACCAACATACGTCATCTACACCATATCGCATGAACCGTGAAAACCCTCTGTGTGGGACTCTAAACACTCGTCAATATGCTGGCAGTGGGTTTAACCACAAGCACGTCAGCGGCACTAGCTGTACGTAACGGCTACCCAGGTATTGAGCGAAAGGAAGGCCGACGAGCAAACTCATCCAAACCCCTACTGAGCCTGACAGTGACAATATTCGAACAGTCTGGTATGTTCGTCTAAGAGTATCGCATATCGAGTCTAGGGGGTGGATAAAGTCAAACCCCTAACAACGCGACATTTAGTGTCGGCATGAAACCCATCACCACCTGAGAAACTATCAATCCTGGATCAGTAATTCTCCTCTACCTTGGACAAGGATTTCTGGTAATGGCCATCCATGCACCGCGCTGTAAGTCTACATAGCGCCCCGGCCGTCAATCCGAGGCCAAAATGCGGAAACAAAAACTTTTTCATAAACTTGAAACTGGTGCTATCGTATACTTTCACCCGGATCGAACCATTAACACAAACTAGCTAACTAGAGAAGGGTTAGAAAGGCTATACCGATCGATCCGTGTCTTTCGGTCTTTGGCCACTATCCCAAGCTCCTCGCGGCATCTCTGATCTCCGGTCTCCTCGTCGGAAGGGCACCACATCAATGAGTCTTTTTACGGGCTCCCGCCTCTGAACTGAGGCAACTCGGACACGAAGTTTGCTAGCCGACGTATCCAAGATTGTTGTAGAATATACGTAGAACACTTTGTCTCAAGGGTTAATCGAAGTTGCCATTTTGGGTGGAGATGAAATGAGCAATGAAAAAGGAGCTTAGGAATTTTGTAGTAATGAAATGAGATCAAAATTCCCACACCCAAAAGAATGAGGGGCTGCCTAAAAATAGCTCGGCCATGGCAATAAAAGGAATGGTGGTAGTGAGTGTAGGAGCAATAAAATGGTGACCATAAGCACACAAGATCACAACCAATATCTAAAGCAATAAATGCTACAAGATGGCTCACAAATCACTCAATCAATCAAGAAACCATGAGAAGTTGCTGGAATGGCCTGGAGCCCCAGTGGCCACAGAAAACCCCTTCCTTTTATAAATCCCCAATTTGCAAATAAGCCCCCCCCCCTCAATGCAAAAATCAGCCAAGAAAAGAAAGAAAGGAAAATGGCCGAAATGGAATGCAAACTGGCAACTTCAAAAAGTGATCCCGTAATAAATTACAGGATAACCCCGTGATTGTATATACATACCCACATTTGTATTTCGACCAAATACAAATGCAATGAGACAAAATCTATACAGTATAATACTAGGATCCGGCTTAAACCAAAGCCCGCTAGTATTATCCGTCCGAACCATGACACGTGCACAAGTGCACGCGTATGTTCGAACCCTTCCATAAATCCATGCGGCCTCTACAACGTTTCGCCCGAAACTTGAGAAACTGTATATGGGGGACTCTAAAGACTCGTCAATACACTGACTGTGGATTTAACCACTAGCATGTCAGCGGTACTAGCTGTACGTGACGGGCCACCAGGTATTGACCAAAAGGGAGGTCGATGAGCGAACTCATCCTTACACCCTACTGAGCCTGTCAGTGACAATATCCGTACAGTCCGGTCCGTTCGTCTATGAGTATCGCATGTCGGGCCTAGGGGGTTGGTAAATGTCAGACCCCCAAAAGCAGTACAAGTCATGTCGGAGTGTAGCCCAGAACACCCTGAGATACTAGTGGAATACCTACCAGTAAATCTCCTGTCTTGGCCAAAGACTTCATGTAATGGCTCTCCAAGACACAGCGCGATCTCACCCCCAATACCGGGAGAGACGAAACCCCTGCCGATCCGCTCACTGCCTCCATGTGGCTCGGGACCGTACCCAACTAAAACCTGTTTTCACGACTCCTTTGAGCCATGGTAGGGTAGTAATCAAAGCACAGTGGGAACTCACACGAGACAAATGACGATCTTAGGTCGATGAACTAACCTGTACACATGTCACCAGGGAACTGCTATCTGACGTCAGGTATAGTACCAACTAGCATGTTCCCGGTGAGTCATGTCCGGTGTACTCATAACCCAATGAGCACCTATATACATCATAGGTGATCCAACTGACACCAATGGCTTGTGATACCGGCCACCGCCCCTCGTCGGGGTCTCGACTGTATACACTAGTCTACTCTGGAGTATCGATGCCCTGTCTCGAAACTCCCATGACTAGGGACCAATTTTAAGGATGTGCTTGTAGACCCCAGCTCCCACGTATATGATCGCCATCATACTGCTGGCTGTCAAGCAAGAATCCTAAGGGCTCTATCAACTTGCAATAGTGATCTGTAACATCATCTAAAGCATGTACACGATGATAAAAATAAACCAGATAGCATACTATCATCTTGAGTAAGACTGCCCTACCGGCATAGGTCCTCCCTCAATCATTGCAATCACGTGCCTACGATTCAATAATTGAATTTGAGGGCACTATATCCAACAATCTCCCACTTACACTCAAGGCTAATTATTGCGATGTCGCATACTCACAGCCGGTGTGATACCGAACACCTAACTCCTCTATTAATCAGTTTCACAATGCCCGTTTATGAAACTATTGTGTTCGAGGAATAGCCTCAGTGAGTGGATCATCCCTGATGTTTCCTTCTATGTCTCTCTTTATCTCAAGTTCATGGAGAAAGCCATCTCCTGAAATGAGCAATACATGTCTTAGAATATGTCTGGATATCTGATGGGACATAGTTCATAAATGAACTCCAAATCCAAACTTCTTAGACTGTATCGTCAACTGAACTTAATCAGTATCGTGCGCCATGCCTCCCTCGGTATCCGCTTGGACCACCAGTCCAAACTACTGCCCCTCGTCAGAGGGAAAACTATAACTCTGACAGTCACTCTGTCATCCAGGTCACCTTGGAAGCCTGGAATGATAACCGTCTCCCAAAAGAGGCTGTTGTTATCATATCCCTAGAACATCCGCTTGTGTTCATAAACTGCTTCCGAACGCTTCTCCAGGATTGGATTAATATCAACTTATTGCATCTAGTGCAAAAACAACATCTGGTGTGGTACTTGACATCTCATGATTGACTCAATAGCCTAAGCAAGTGATATGTCAATCATGCACATCCCTCTCCCCTTTAGTCTGTAAGACACCTTTAGAGAGGGTGACTCCATCACCTGCAGGTATACTACCGTGCCAGGAGTCGTCCATTCTAAAACACATGTAGAATGCTGTCTAAGTACCCAGATTGGGAAACTACCCAAATCTAGATCTAAAACCATAGATCTAGTAATCAGGATGTCTGATATTATATCTATATCCTGTGTGGAGAAACCACTGTGTGACAACCAAAGTATAACCGATCGTAGTATAGGAATTTCACTTCCTACTCTGTGTATGTCATCCAAATACCAGGACATCACACCCTACTACCTTCTTAACAGATCCATCCCCTATTCTGATGAAGTCAAACCCATGACTGTCACATCAAAAATAGATGATCTTTCTCTGCTATATCTGCTTTAGTCCATAAATAGACATAAGCTACTTGTCCACTATGCTTCCGCTGCTCCCACTGACTACGACAACCCTCTGGCAGAGTCATATACACGTGCACTTCTGAAGCTAGTTTAGAACGACGCTATACTCATCCTCCTGCCAGGTCTCATAGCCTAGAACAACAGTAGTGTCAAGTCTGGGAAAACAAGAACCTCCCTGTCACTGTCTTTGAGCATACCGAAGTACCTCTCGAGTGCCTGAGGTTACCTACCTTATCTGCGGAGTGGCCAATGAAATGTCAAACCAGATTGAATCTTTAGGTTTTTATCAAATTTTCAGTAATCGTTTGCGGTTCTGGAATCACTTCCAGTTTACCATACTCCCACTACTGTTTTCTGAAAAAAAATCCATTTTTATTAAAACTGTGGCGAGTCAAGAACAATATCACTATTGATCTTCCACATGGTAGAAAGCCAACCCTCGTCATAGCCCGGGTCAACCCACAAACTGCCACTACAGAAACGTGCCTTGAGTTATTCAGAGTCTGGTTTTAAGCATAAGCCGGAAAACTCCCCGTACCTTAACAATGTTAAGATATGAACTATTCTATATACAATGTAGAAATAGAGGCACTGATTTAATTGGAACCAGATTCAAATCATGCAGCTGTCTCTAGTGCATGTCAACTAAATGGAGAGAGGCCGATTAGCATTACTCAACTTAAGAGTGCACCCAATTATGAGTAACCTGAAGGAGAAACAAATTTCTCAAAACCATTACTATCAACTGAATACCAAACACAAGTATCTACATCTTCGATCACCTTGAAGAATCCCGATACTTGCAACACCTGGTTCTCTATTTTACTCTTATACCTATAACTTCTCAAAACTTGGATCTTGTATTTCTACGAAACACATGTCTAAGAACTAGAGAAGTCATAAGTAAATAGAATACAGTACGAGTACCAACCCCTCTGTCCTAATGGACACTGGACAACAGACAATATTCTGTATAAATCCCCTGAGTCTAATAACGCATTCCCTGTGTGTTGTAGGTTGAAAACTGTACTTATGGTTAAGAAGAATTACACCGCTGTTTAATGCTCCTTACCTAACTATCAACTGATATAGGTAAATGTCATGGACATAATTTTAAAAAGTTATATCTCACTTTATAAAAATAAACGTACAGATATATCAGTTTGAAATTGGTGCATAACAACGGATATTCAAAACCAAATATTTTCCATCCGGCAAAAACCCAGGCGATTTCCTCAAATATCACCAATTACAACGAATCCCGATATAATGAGAATGATCACCTAATTCCCAATAACTTACTCCCACTCATCATCTGTAAAACCATACGGATGTGAGAATCAAACCTGGTAAATACATAGCCTGGAGCAAGGGCTAATTGGGAAATCAGTTTTCTTTTAACAATACACAGTGAAACTGAAACATGAAAATGTCTCGAAGGGGTATCCAGGTATTCCTAGTAATGCCTCTTCTATTATCCAGATTCATGACTGTAACCATACATTTCTTTGCCATCTCTCCAAATCCCTTTATTTGTCTTTACTCATTACCTTCTGTACACCCTCTTAGGCTAAATGGTTTTCTTCCTTCCCTACCGTTCGGTACCAGCCTATGGTTTGGAAGAAGACTATCCAATTAGCGTAATAGGTGTACTGTCCTAATCCAAGGAGCACTCGCAACCCGAGAGAAGGTAAAGATAAAATACAACTGAATAAACCTCATTCCTATTTCTCCTGAACCAGAATCGATCCCCGAACTGGAACAAGTCCCTTCGAGTTCGTATATAACCATACGATGGAGTATCCAATAAACTGTGGATCTTCGTACTGATATGGGGTGTTCCGAAGAAATACAAAGGTGAAATAGGAATGGCGATGAAATACTTGGTTTGGTCGTGAATAGCAGTCGCAATTTACTTTGCCCTCTTTCTAATCCCTTTATTTTGTCTTTACTTATTACCTTCTGTACACCTCACTTAGGCTGATTGGTTTTCTTCCTTCCCCACCTTTCGGCACCTGCCTATGGTTTGGAAGAAGACTATCCAATAAGTATAATAGGTGTACCATCCTAATCCAAGGAATACTCGCAACCTGAGAGAAGGTAAAAGGAAAGACAACTGAATAGTCCTATTCATTTTCTCCAGAACCGGAAACCATCCTCGAATCTGGAACAAGTTCCTTCGAGTTCGTATATAACCATACGATGGTTTTATCCAATGGAAGTGGACGTTCGTAGTGACACGAAATGTTCCGGAGAAAAAGGGTAAAAGTAGGAGTGGCAATGAGGTATGCAACTCTGACAATCCAAAAGCCAGTGTTTTTAACAAGGTTCGGTTAACTTGGTCACTGAGTCATAGTCTAGGGTCAGGCCATGGTCGCTGCCAAAGAGAGAGAAAAGAAACACTCTGCATGCACTCTAATCTAGATCAGAATGGTTACCAATTTATCTAATCAGGAAACCTCCCACTGTATCCTCAAATTCTCCTCCAAACCTGAAAGAAGAATTAGTCGGGATCACCCGAGGAGTAAACCAACTCATCAATGGGAATCGGGATCCAACTATCATCGCATGATAACGTGATGGAATCTATTCACGTTATCACACACCAGAAGGTATGCGCATATCTGGCAAGTTTCAGTTTCTTTAGAAACTCCCGATGTGATTTTTACCCCAAGCGGTTTATGACCTTGACTTTGGCCAACAAATCATAACCCGCAAGTCAAGTTCTACCCGTCATTGCCCTGATTGATTCAGACCCACCCGTATACACCCTTGACTTTGGCCAACAAAGTGGTACGACTGTCCTAAACCAATGCATCTATCTATGCAACAGAAAGCTAACAAATAACTACCATACACTATGCCTTGACTTTGGCCAACAAACATAGCATGAATACTAAGTGCTACACGTCTGAAATGACGGAGGGCTATGATTGGTTTTTGGCGAAAAACCTTTAACGTAATGAACTTGATATCGTTGAAGGAACCGGATAGCTTTTTATAAAAATATAGTGGCGAAAACCTTTGCTAAAGAGGTCACTCCTGGTGAAGGGATCTCGGCTCTTTCCCCGTAGAATGAGGTGCAGGATATTCCAACTGAATACCACGATGCAAAGCAAAAAGTAAACGACTATAGTGAAGTTATCACCCTGACGCAAACTTCTGCCCAAGGGGTCACTCCCGGTGAAGGGATCTCGGCCCTTACCTCGTCGACTAAGGTGCTGGATATTCATAACCGAATACCACTGTGCAAAACAAAAGAGAACGTCCTTTTAATAACAGCTTTTTGAAAAATTGTTCCAACAATATCAAACAGGTTTATTTAGCTTGCATTGATCCGAATCAATGCAGTCCCATCAATTAATCACACCACAAAAGAACGAAAATATGATGTAGCCATCCGCATTCGCCACTAGGTCCCATCGTCACCCGTTAGGTTACTTAACTAACGACAGAGCGAGGACTGGACTAGCGCGGGTGTAAAACATATACAACATCTACTAGTATATATATCAATATATAATAATTGCTTAAGGCATGATAAAATGCAACATCACGGAGTGTAATAAGCATCACAGAACAAATTATCTGGGATCCCCGGGTTTCATTGAGCCACAAATGAAACCCGACATTCCCCTGGTCGTGTGGATAGCCTGTGCAATGAAATCCTAGACCCCTACAGGCGCGGCAAGTTACCCGCCAAAACCTGAACCGAGGCAGCCCCCTTCAACAAAGTGAATAGACCACCCAGCACTTCACGGAATCCGCTAACCTGAGCACCCCTCCTTGGGTCAACCTATACCCCCTACGAGTGCGGCGAATAGCCCGCCAATTCTAGAGTGAAACCCCTCCGTCTCAAAGCCATGAGATGCGGGCTCGTTGCCCTCTAGAACCCGGCTATCCGTGCACCCCACCGCGGGGTAATCCTAGTACAGAAAATAAAATATATACAACGGGTACATCAACCTCAACCCGGTCGTGCCCCAAAAGAATAATATACAAACAGGCAGTGACGGCAGTCCACATGTCGGACGCTCGCCCCGCAATATCAAATGTACAAATATAACCAAACTGTACTACCATTGCATCTAGGATATCCACCACGACAAATCCGCAACAACACAGCACAACACAGAACATCAATGTGAATGTCACGTTCGCAAATCCGTCTAAAAGAGCTATAGCAATTAGACAAGATTTACCGCTCAAATGACATTCACGGTCGCCGATATAATGTAAGTACTGTAAACTAACGTATTTAAAATTTCTATTGACAAAATTTCCCGAAGTGGGCCCTAAGTACAAATCCAGTACTCAAAATAATCTGGGCCAAAACTAAAAATTCCAGAAACCACATTTTCACACAAAAGACCAGCACAAGAAAAATAGTGCACTGAAGCCACATAACAGCGGCGGAACCGCAGCCATAACGTGGTTATTGTCGCGGTTCCGTGGCGTTACTGTGGATTCACAATACTAAATTTCTACAGATGTCTTAAAAAAGCCTGCTTGATTTTCTGACATACCCAAAATAATTTTTCGACCACAAAAAAATTTCGACAGAAACTCAGAAAATGAAAATGCGGTTTCGGAAATTTTGATCGATCGATGTTTCAAATATGTTAGAACAAGCTAGTAAAGGTTAATGGCGTGGCTCTGATACCATGTAAGTCTACAGTAGCTCCCTGGCCGTCAATCCGAGGCCAAAATGCGGAAACAAAAACTTTTTCATAAACTTGAAATGGGCGCTATCGTATACTTTCATCCGGATCGAACTATTAACACAAACTAGCTAACTAGAGAAGGGTTAGAAAGGCTATACCGATAGATCCGTGTCCTTCGGTCTTTGGCCACCATCCCAAACTCCTCGCGGCATCTCCAATCTCTGGTCTCCTCGTCGGAAGGACACCACATCAATGAGTCTTTTTACGGGCTTCCGCCTCTGAACCGAGGCAACTCGGACACGAAGTTTGCTAACCGACGTGTCCAAGATTGCTGTAGAATATACGTAGAACACTTTGTCTCAAGGGTTAATCGAAGTTTCCACTTTGGGTGGAGATGAAATGAGCAATGAAAAAGGAGCTTAGGAATTTTGTAGTAATGAAATGAGATCAAAATTCCCACACCCAAAAGAATGAGGGGCTGCTTAAAAACGGCTCGGCCATGGCAATAAAAGGAATGGTGGTGGTGAGTGTAGGAGCAATAAAATGGTGACCATAAGCACACAAGATCACAACCAATATCTAAAGCAATAAATGCTACAAGATGGCTCACAAATCACTCAATCAATCAAGAAACCATGAGAAGTTGCCGGAATGGCCTGGGCCTCCGGTGACCACAGAAAACCCCTTCCTTTTATAAATCCCCACTTTGCAAATAAGCCCCCCCCCCCCTCAATGCAAAAATCAGCCAAGAAAAGAATGAAAGGAAAATGGCCGAAATGGAATGCAAACTGGCAACTTCAAAAGGCGATCCCGTAATAAATTAGAGGATAACCCCGCAACTGTATACACATACCCGCATTTGTATTCCGACCGAATACAAATGCAATGAGACAAAATCTACACAGTATAATACTAGGATCCGGCTTAAACCAAAGCCCGCTAGTATTATCCGTCCGAACCATGACATGTGCACAAGTGCACGCGTATGTTCGAACCCTGCCATAAATCCATACGGCCTCTACAACGTTTCGCCCGAAACGTAAGAAACTGTCTGTGGGGGACTCTAAAGACTCGTCAATATACTGGCTATGGATTTAACCACTAGCACGTCAGTGGCACTAGCTTTACGTAACGGGCCACCAGGTATTGACTTAAAGGGAGGTCGATGAGCGAACTCATCCTAACACCCTACTGAGCCTGTCAGTGACAATATTCGTACAGTCCGGTCCGTTCGTCTATGAGTATCTCATGTCGGGCCTAGGGGGTTGGTAAAAGTCAGACCCCCAAAGGTGGTACAAGTCATTTCGGAGTGTAGCCCAGAACACCCTGAGATACTACTGGAATACCTACCAGTAAATCTCCTACCTTGGCCAAAGACATCGTGTAATGGCTCTCCTAGACACAGCGCGATCTCACCCCCAATACCGGGAGAAACGAAACCCCTGCCGATCCACTCACTGCCTCCATGTGGCTCGGGACTGTACCCAACTAAAACCTATTTTCACGACTCCTTTGAGCCGTGGTAGGGTAGTAATCAAAGCACAGTGGGAACTCACATGAGACAAATGATGATCTCAGGTCCATGAACTAACCTGTACACATGTCACCAGGGAACTGCTATTTGACGTCAGGTATAGTACCAACTAGCATGTTCCCGGCGAATCCTGTCCGGTGTACTCATAACCCAATGAGTACCTGTATACATCATAGGTGATCCAACTGACACCAATGGCTTATGAGACCGGCCACCGCCCCTCGTCGGGGTCTCGACTGTATACACTAGTCTACTCTGGAGTATCGATGCCCTGGCTCAAAACTCCCACGACTAGGGACCAATTTTAAGGATGTGCTTATAAACCTCAGCTCCCACGTATATGATCGCCATCATACTGCTGGCAGTCAAGCAAGAATCCTAAGGGCCCTATCAACATGCAATAGTGATCTATAACATCACCTAAAGCATGTACACGATGATAAAAATAAACCAGATAGCATACTATCATCTTGAGTAAGACTGCCCTACCGGCATAGGTCCTCCCTCAATCATTGCAATCACGTGCCTGCGATCCAATAATTGAATTTGAGGGCACTATATCCAACACGCGCGACATCAACCCCCAATATCGGGAGAGACGAATCCCCGACGATCCGATCACTGCCTCCATGTGGCATGGGAATGTACCCAACTAAAACCTTTTTGCACGACTCCTTTGAGCCGTGGTAGGGTAGTAATCAAAGTACAGTGGGAACTCACATGAGACAAATGACAATCTCAGGTCGATAGACCAACCTGTACACATGTCACCTGGGAACTGCTATCTGACAATAGGTATAATACCAACTAGCAGGTTCCCGGCGAGTCCGTCCAGTGTACTCATAATGCAATGAACACCTTTATACTATCTTAGGTGAACAAACTAACACCAATGGCTTGTGAGACCTGGCCACCACCCCTCGTCAGGGTCTCGATAAGTATACACTAGTCTACACTGGAGTATTGATGCCCAGTCTCGATACTCCCACGACTAGGGACATTTAAGGATGTGCTTATAGACCACCTAGCTCTCACGTATATGATCGCCATCATAATGCTGGTAGTCAAGCAAGAATCCTATGGGCTCTATCAACATGTAATAGTGATGATAAAGACAAACCAGATAGTATACTATCATCTCGAGTAAGACTGCCCTACCGGTATAAGTCCTCCCTCAATCATCATAATCACCTAACTGCGATTACGATAATTGCCTTGAGGGCACTATAGCCAACACAGTATTGGGGGTTGATGTTGCGCTATGCTCGATTGGCTATAACAGGAAGTCCCTGGCCAGGGCTATTGAGATTTACTGATAAGAGTTATCGGTAGTTTCTCGATCTGTTATGAGCCATATACCGGCATGACTTATTGAGTTATTGGGGTCGACGATACCATCCCTAGACTCGATATGCAGCATATCTGACGAAGAGAACGAACTGTACGGTAAGTGTTGCCAGTTGGCTCAACGGGAGTTTTGACAGGTTCGCTTGTTTTTCTTCTGATCGCTCAATACCTGGGAGCCGTTACGTACAGCTAGTGCCGCTGACGGTTTGTGGGTATGTGATATGATCACTGCCTACTGCTAGCGTATTGACGAGTCTTAGAGTCCCACAGGGGGTTTCCTAGCTCATGCGAAATGATGTGGGGTGCATATGGGATATGCACGGGAGCTCGATTAAATACGTGTATTTGAAACCGTATTTTAATCGGGCGTTTTCTATATGGTCGGGTCGTATGTGATATGACCGAATTATTAAATCAAGTGTTGATTTAATATTATTGACTTTTTAGCTCATTTATTTAAAACATTTTCTTTATGATGTATGCATGTATGTATGTATGTATGTTGATATAAATGCACACATGCATGAATACATGTCTCATGGTTGATGATACAATGGAGATGGCAATGCAAGACTCACATGGTGAAATATTTATATATTTTGTTTATTGAGAAAAAGGAAAATGGGAATAAATCATGGATAGGTTTCTACACTCTTCTTTACTTGACCTAGGATTAACCATGATCTATTTTCTATTTGTTCTTTAACTCAATATTAAAAATATCTAGATATTTTATAACCATGTTTGTGGGTGAGTGTGACTCTCTCATATTTATTTTCTTTTATCATTATTATTGTGAGAATTATCAAAAGAGCTCAAGCTTAGCCATTCTCCTTCTTCTTCCTCATTCAAGCTCTCTAGCTTTTTCAAGTGAGTGAAGAACACAAAAGAAAGTTTTTCTAAGTGAGATCCAAACCCACATCACCAATCTATATTAATCTAGCCCACTAGTGTAGGTTGTTTGCTCCACTTCCATTTAGATCAAGTAAAGCTAGGAGATTGAGCCAAGGGACTCCGTAGTGGATCGTCGTGGACTTCGAAGGTTTCAAGCGAACACGTTCAAACACCAAGTTGATCCAAGGAGTCATAAGAGGAGGTCTACAAAGGTTGCATTACTTTCCTCTTAGTGTTAGACACTTGTTAGTATGTGATACTAGTTCTTGTTACCCTAATTTTCTAGTTCGATTCATGGTTGGTTTTGTTTAGCACCCCTAAATTTTTGTTATGGCATGTTTGATGCAAGCCAAACCCTAAACAAAATATATAAATATTTCACCATGTGAGTCTTGCATTGCCATCTCTATTGTATCATCAACCATGAGACATGTATGCATGCATGTGTGCATTTATATCAACATATATACATACATACATTCATGCATACATTACAAAGAAAAGGTTTTAAATAAATGAGCTAAAAAGTCAATAATATTACATCAACACTTGATTTAATAATCCGGTCATATCACATATGACCCGACCATATAGAAAACGCCCGATTAAAATACGGTATCAAATACACGTATTTAATCGAGCTCCCGTGCATATCCCATATGCACCCCACATCATTTCGCATGAGCTAGGAAACCCTTCTGTGGGACTCTAAGACTCGCCAATACGCTAGCAGTAGGCAGTGATCATATCACATACCCACAAACCGTCAGCGGCACTAGTTGTACGTAACGGCTCCCAGGTATTGAGCGATCAGAAGAAAAACAAGCGAACCTGTCAAAACTCCCATTGAGCCAACTGGCAACACTTACCATACAGTCCGGTCACTTCGTCAAATATGTTGCATATCGATTCTAGGGATGGTATCGCCAACCCCAATAACTCAATAAGTCATGCCAGTATATGGCTCATAACAGATAGAGAAACTATCAATAACTCTTATCAGTAAATCTCAACAACTCTGGCCAGGGACTTCCAGTTATAGCCAATGGAGCATACCGCAACATCAACCCCCAATACCGGGAGAGACGAAACCCCACCTATCACTCATTGCCTCCATGTGCCTCGGAACTGTACCCTGTTAGTTGTATGTATGCCCTAGAGGCCAGTATTGTACAGATGATGTATATTATATTGGATGCTTGGACATATATAGAGATGACTTTCTTGCTCGATATGATAGTATGCTATCTGGTTGCTCTTTATATTAACATGTATACTTGTCTCTTTATACTGTCTTGAAGTTACATGTTGGTAAAGCCCTTAGGATGTGTGCTTGACTACCTGGACTATGATGCGGATCATACTAGTAGGGACATGGTAGTCCATAAGTACATCCTTCAAGGTCCCTAGTCGTAGGTGTATCGAGACGGGGCATTGATATACCAGTGTAGACTAGCGTATACGCTTCTCGACCCATGAGATGGACGATGGATGTTCCCATATCCATTGGTGTTTGACATCAGAGAGGGTATACGGGTGCTCAGTGGAGACTGGGTACACTGGACGGACTCGCCGAGAACTCCCAGATGGTATTATACCTCACGTCAGATGGCAGTTCTCAGGTGACACTTGTGCAGGTTAGTCTGTAGACCCGGGATCGTCATAGAGTCTTATGTGATTCCCACTGTGCTTTGATTTCCACCTTACCACGTCCATGAGGGCGTGAAAAACGGTGGTTTTTGGGTACAGTCCCGAGTCACATGGAGGCAATGAGCGATAGGAGGGGTTTCGTCTCTCCCGGTATTGGGGGTTGATATTGCGCTGTGCTCGATTGGCCATAACAGGGAAGTCCCTGGCCAGGGCTGATTAGAGATTTACTGGTAAGTGTTACCAGTAGTTTCTCGACCCGTTATGAGCCTCACATCGGCATGACTTATCGGTTATTGGGGTTTGACGTTTACCACCCCTAGACTAGATATGCGACATATCAGACGAGGAGACCGGACTGCACGGGTAGTGTTGCCGGTTGGCTCGACGGGAGTTATAGCAGGTTCGCTTGTTTTCTTCTGATCGCTCAATACCCGGGTGGCCGTTACGTTTAGCTGACCGCTTGCGGCTTGGGGGTGCTTAATATGATCATCACCCACTGCCGGCGTATTGACGAGTCTTAGAGTCCCACAAAGGAGTTACCTAGTCCAGGCGAAACGTTGTGATGCGCGTATGCGATATGCGCATGGACCCGGTTAAAATGCGCGTATGAGATACCGTATATTAATCGGGAGGCTTGCTTTTGGTTGGGTCGTATGTGATATGGCCGGATTGATAAATCAAGTGTTGATTTATCATTTAACCATTAGTTTCTCACTAGAAATCCTTTCTTGTATTTATGGATGTATGCATGCATGTATGCATTCTTTCTTGATTCATGCACATATGGATGTGCATGTACACATACATACATACATCATCCTTCATGGTTGTATATACATAGAAAATGGTGGCAATATAAGACTCAAACCATGGTTTTATATATATATATATATATATATATATATATATATATATATATATATATATGTATGTATGTATGTATGTATGTATGTATTATTATTGCATTTGTTTTAAAACAAAAAAAAAGGAAAGGATAATTCATGGTTTCTTTCTACACTCTTCTTTGACCTAACCATGCTCACCCACCATTTAACCATGGATTAACTTTCCTTTTGGGTTTTAACTCAAGTTCAATAATATCCTTATTGTTCAACCATGGTTTGAGATGAGAGGTAATATATATATATATATATATATATATATATATATATATATATATATATATATATATATATATATATATATATATATATATATATTTTCTATTTTCTCAAGAGAGTTTTATCTTTACTCTTATTCTAAAAGGCCACCATCTTCTTCCTCCTTCATCTTTTGCTCTCTAGATTTATCTAGTGAGCAAATTACTCATCAAGTTAAGATTTTGAAGTGAGAAAAGCCACCACAACACCATTCTACACAAGTCTTGCCCACTTGTTTAGAGTGTTAGCTTCATTTCATTCTCTTGATAAAGTGAAGTTGCAAGCTTGGACAAAGCGGACTCCGGGTGGATCATTGTGGACCTAGAGGAGTTCAAGCGGACTTTTTCCAAACCCCAAGTAGCCGAGGAGTCTAGCGTAGGGAGCTACAAAGGTTGTACTCTCAAAACCCTAGCTTAATCTACTTGTGATGAAGTGTTGTTTTTGAAACCCTAATTTTTCTAGGAATGATTCTTTGTATGCTTACTTAGCACCCTAAAAATTTAATCTTTGGTACATGTGATGCTTCCAAACCCTTCATGAGGTGCTAGGTAAACCCAACATTGGTATCAGAGCTGACCTAGAACATTAGGCGACACTTTAACGAAGTTAAAACTCCGATCGAACCGGAAAATACGGATTTTTAGCACTCTCTAGACAATTTTTAAAATCTGTCATTTTTCAGAATTAAAAATCCTTAAAAAATTCAGCAGGTAAATATAAGCACAACTGTAAAAAAAACGAGCCCATGAACAGTTACTTCCACCGCGGAAACGCGGCCAAAGCTTGCTTGGGCCGCGGCTCCGCGGCCATACAGAGGCTATATTTTTTTATTTTTATACAGTAATGCTTATAACTGCTTGTATATATTTTTAGGTATTTTTAACCTGAATTTAGTGCTGAATATTCTAGGGATGGTTTTGGACTCTTCAATTCGATCGGAATTTTGATTTCGTGTTTCTTTCCGGGTAATTTAGAAAGTATTGAATTGTTCGAACGAGTATCATTTACTCACTTTGTCACGGGGTTTTAATCTTTCGGAAATACGTGCAAGTTTTATGGTGGACCCTCTAGAAGACAACAAACCTTAACTCGATTATGTGACCGTCTTGAACTGCCTTTTGAACCTTAGGGTTTGGGGCAGTACGGCGTGCCACATGTAAGGCGTTGGCTTGACCCTTCTACGGCTGGACCGCTACTACTATGTCACACTCCGGGTTTTTGAACTCCGCTCAAGTGTTGAGCTTTAGGGAATTTTGGGTATTTGGTCATTCGTTCGAAAACTTTAATACTGTCTATTTATCTGGAATGTGATACAATATGTGGAATTCATATAGTTAGGCATGAAATACGAAATATGTGATATTTCGCATTTACGATGTCTAAAGAGAATGTGGATTCCAAATATTGTAGTTTTACACTTTCTTTTCTGTGACCGTAAGTGTAGTATGTCGATATTGCCGGTTTCATTGCCTACATCAACGACAATTGGGGTACGCATACTTACTTACGTTGATGATATATGATATTATGTGTTGCTGAGATATGGTGTGCAGGATTGTCGCGATTGAATAGCCGGGGGGTTTTATGTGAGATAAGATTTTTATTTTTCATTCATGTAAATTCAAATGTAATGTAATATTCTTTTATTCGGGGCACTTCCGGGTTGAGGTTGATGCCACCAGTGTTGTATATTATTTACTTTTTCGCATTAGGATGGACCCAAAGAGGGGAGCACAGGTGACCGGGTTCTGGGGTTCAGTGGGAGGCCATCTCGAGGAGTCGAGACCGGGTCTCCTAAACTCCAGAATTGGTAGGGTCGCTTGCCGCTCTCGTAGGAGTCTAGGGTGTGGGCTTGGCTATTCATCGCAACTGTGGAATCCGTATTTTCTGTTGTTGGCTAAATACTAAATACGGACGTCCTAGTATATCCCACATTATGTCTATGTTTCTGTTGCGATATCTGTGATGTGATCATTAGATATGTTCTGTGAAAAATACTGTATATAGTATATATGATATATTATATAGGCGTTACTTATGTTTTACACCCACGCTAGCCCTGCCCTGCTCTGCCGTTAGTTACCTAACCTAATGGTGCACGAGGGGACATCGGGGCGAATGCGGATGGCATAAGTGTACGTCGTATTTATCTGTGATGTTTAGGTGAATTAAATGATGGGACTTCATTAATGTGATTAATGAAAGATAAGAAACCTAAAAAATGTTGTAGAATCAAATTTTCAACTAAAAAAGGGTAGCTACAGTTTTGCTTTGCATAGCGGTATATATGATATACCCTGCACCTTATTCGATGGGGAAAGAGCCGAGATCCCTTCACCAGGAGTGACCTCTTTAGAAAAACTGGCAGATGCTACAATACTCGGTTTGACTTTTGACTGCTTTTGAAGTTTTGCTTTGCATAGCGATGTATATGATATATCCTGCACCTTATTCCTTAAGGAAAGAGCCGAGATCCCTTCACCGGAAGTGACCTCTTTAGCAAAACTTCAAAAGCAAAACTTTTGAAACTTCAATGCACCTTATTCCTTAAGGAAAGAGCCGAGATCCCTTCACCGGAAGTGACCTCTTTAGCAAAACTAATGAAAGCCTCAAAATCACTCCATTTCAAAATTCACGCGATTCTACAACGATATCAAGTTCATTACGCAATAGGTTTTCAGAAAAACCTGTCGTAGCCCTCCGTCATTTCAGATAAGTTGTATATAGTATTCGTGCTACATTTGTTGGCTTTCGTCAAGGTGTAGTGTGCGGTAGCTATATGCTGCTTATCTGCTGCATATGATGCGACTGGATTAGGGTAGTCGTACGGCTTTGTTGGCTTTCGTCAAGGGTCGTGCGGGTGGGTTTAATTCAGTCAAGAAATGTACGGGTTGAACTTGACTAACGGGCTATGGTTTGTTGGCTTTCGTCAAGGTCATAGCACGTTAGGGGAAAAATATTATCGGGAATTTCAAGTGTTGAAATTTGCAATGAGATTGCATACCTTCTATGAGATAGTTGGATCCCGATACCCACTGCGAGTAATTGTTACTCCCGAGAGAGTTTTACACAGGACAATTAGCCGATCAAGTAGGTGTCTAGAAAGGTGTCAACAGGGTTACGCCTCTGGGAAAACGAGGTTTACTTTAATTAGGTCCGTGCGAAAGCACGGGGAACCTCCCTCAATGTACCGACACTGGCCTAACTGAAAGATCGGCGAAGTTGTAGGGTGTAATTAATCCCGGCTAGTCTTTCCTTTTAGGGTTTGAAGGAAGATTTGATAAAAACAGTGGGAGCCATCCTGATTAGATAAGATAATAACCAATCTGATTTTGCAAGAGCATACGCTAAAGTGTTTTCTTCTCTCTCTCTCCAGGTAGCGACCATGTCGTGCCTTAATCAAGATAATAATATAGATGTATTGACCGAACCCGCATGTTATACTGTGCTGGGGAACGTTGGTTCCGTTCTTTCTTATAAGAGTTATAGGATTGAACAGGACATAGGGGAATACCAGGATTCCCATGCCACCCAAATGAAGAAAGTACATGATGATGCATTTTCTTCCGGTGTGTTTATTACAGAGAACTGTTTCTCCATTTACCCTACGTCCTGGGTATTAGATACCGGGTCAGGATCCCATATATTTAATCAGTTACATGGGCTTAAGAAAGGTAGAGAACTTGGAGAAGGTGATAAAGACATAAGGGTTGGAAATGGTGCAATTGTTGCAGCTAAAACCGTCGGGGAATATCACCTTGTATTGCCAACTGGTAATACATTAATTCTGAACGAATGCTATTACATGCCGAACCTGATATGCAACATTATATCGGTTTCTTTATTGAGCAAAGAAGGATATAATTTTGTATTACAGGATAATGTTATGAACATTTTCCTTAACCAAAAGTTGGCTGGATCAGGCACGTTGTGCAATGGCATTTATGTTCTAAATCAATCAACTGTTCTGAGCATAACAAACACACACAAGAGGAAGAGTTCAGAACTGAACGAATCCTTCTTGTGGCATTGTAGACTAGGTCACATCAATGCGACACGACTAGCTAAGTTGCATAAGGATGGATATTTGAAACCGTTCGAATTTTCATCTTATGACACTTGCCAGTCATGTCTCAAAGGTAAGATGACCAAAACTCCGTTTACGGGACACGGAGAAAGAGTTACCGAACTCTTGGGACTGATACACAGTGATGTATGCGGTCCTATGTCTACACTTGCCAGGGATGGTTCATCGTACTTCATTACATTCACTGACGACCTCTCAAGATACGGACATGTGTTCTTGATAAGACACAAGTCTGAAGCTTTTGAGAAATTTAGAGAATATAAACAAGAAGTCGAGAACCAAACCGGAAAAAGTATTAAAATCCTACGATCTGATCGAGGAGATGAATACTTGAGCAATGAATTCCTGGACTTCCTAAAAGAGAATGGGATTCTCTCTCAGCTGACTCCTCCATATACACCACAGCACAACGGTGTATCGGAATGGAGGAACCGCACCCTATTAGATATGGTGCGCTCTATGATGAGCACAGCTGAGTTACCTATTTCCTTCTGGGGGGTATGCGCTAGAGACAGCCATACATCTACTGAATATGGTCCCCACCAAATCTGTGCCTACCACTCCATATGAGATATGGAAAGGGAAGAGACCATGTCTTAACTATGTTAAGATATGGGGTTGTCCAGCCTATGTCAAACGACAAAATCCGGACAAACTCGAGACACGGTCTGTTCTATGCAAATTTGTAGGATATCCCAAGAATTCACAAGGGTATATCTTCTACCATACTGAGGAACAAAGAGTATTTGTTTCTCGGCATGCCACCTTTTTAGAAAAGGAATTTCTTGCAAAAGAAATTAGTGGTCATGAGGTAGAACTGGAAGAGGTTCCAGCTATAAAAGCTGCAACAGAAGATCTGGTGGAACCAGAGGATTCCGTAGTTCCCGATGAACCCCAACCACTCCGCCGATCTAGTAGGGTTCCTCGCCAACCTGAGAGATACTACGGTTTTCTCATGGATGGTGGGAGCGAGGATTGCATCATAGAGGATGATGACCCAACTAGCTTCGAGCAGGCCATCACGAGTGGGGACTCAGTGAAATGGCTGGATGCAATGCGGTCTGAGATGGAATCCATGTACACCAATAAAGTATGGACTTTGGAAGGTGCTCCTGAAAGGGTAAAACCCATTGGGAGCAAGTGGATCTTCAAGAAAAAACTTGGTGTAGATGGGAAAGTGGAGACTTTCAAAGCTAGACTTGTTGCAAAGAGTTTTCGTCAAAGACCAGGTGTGGACTATGACGAAACCTTTTCTCCAGTGGCTATGCTTAAATCCATCCGGATCATGCTTGCCATCGCTGCATATCATGATTATGAAATCTGGCAAATGGATGTTAAGACCGCCTTTCTAAATGGTGATTTAGAAGAGTGCATGTACATGACTCAGCCAGAGGGCTTCGTAGATAGTGGGAGCGGCGGGAAGGTGTGCAAGCTGCTTAAATCCATTTATGGATTAAAGCAAGCATCGCGGAGTTGGAACATCTGCTTTGACGTCGTTATCAAAGAGTTTGATTTCGTCAAAAACGTAGATGAACCTTGTATCTACAAGAAGGTGGCAGAGAGTAAGGTTGTCTTCCTCGTATTGTACGTGGACGACATACTCTTGATAGGAAATGACATTCCTATGCTGCAATCGGTCAAGCTCTTCTTATCACAAAGATTCTCAATGAAAGATCTTGGTGATGCCTCCTGCATATTGGGAATTAGGATCTATAGAGATAGATCCAAACGGATATTAGGATTGTCCCAATCCGGGTACATTGACACCATACTAAAGAGGTTTAGTATGGAAGAATCCAAGAGTGGGAACTTACCCACGATCTCTGGAGTCACTCTCTCCAAAGAGATGTCTCCCAAGACTGATTTAGAGAGAGCTCGTATGCAAAGGATACCCTATGCTTCGGCTGTAGGCTCTATCATGTACGCGATGCTATGTACCAGACCCGATATAGCATACTCACTAAGTGTAGTGAGCAGGTATCAAGCTGATCCTGGAGAGAGTCACTGGACAGCTGTGAAGAGCATGCTCAAGTACTTGCGAAGGACTAAAGAGATGCTCTTGGTGTATGGTAACGGAGAACTCCAAGTGGAGTCCTTTACCGATTCGAGCTTCCAGAGTGATAAGGACGACTCTAAGTCGCAGTCGGGATTTGTCTTTACTCTTTACGGAGGGGCGGTTAGCTGGAAGAGTTCCAAGCAGGAAACCGTGGCAGACTCGACGATGGAGGCTAAATACATCGCTGCCAACGATTCTGCCAAAGAGGCTGTCTGGATCAAGAAGTTCATTACTGAACTTGGAGTGGTTCCATCCATTGAGAATCCAATACCTTTGTATTGCAATAACAATGGAGCGATTGCTTTGGCCAACGAACCCAGGTCCCATCAGCGATCCAGGCATATTCTGAGGCGGTATCACCTGATCCGGGAGATAGTTGATCGCCGGGAGATCGAGGTCAGGAGGGTTGACACGAAGAATAAGACAGCGGATCCACTCACGAAGGCCATTCCCCAGATACAGTTTGAGAGACTCTTCGGGATGCTCGGTATGCGATACTACAGCAGCTGGCCCTAGTGCAAGTAGGAGATTGTTAGTTGTATGTATGCCCTAGAGGCCAGTATTGTACAAATGATGTATATTATATTGGATGCTTGGACATATATAGAGATGACTTTCTTGCTCGATATGATAGTATGCTATCTGGTTGCTCTTTATCTTAATATGTATACTTGTCTCTTTATACTATCTTGAAGTTACATGTTGGTAAAGACCTTAGGATGTGTGCTTGACTACCTGGACTAAGATGCGGATCATACTAGTGGGGACATGGTAGTCCATAAGTACATCCTTCAAGGTCCCTAGTCGTAGGTGTATCGAGACGGGGCATCGATATACCAGTGTAGACTAGCGTATACGCTTCTCGACCCATGAGATGGGCGATGGATGATCCTATATCCATTAGTGTTTGACATCAGAGAGGGTATACAGGTGCTCAGTGGAGACTGGGTACACTGGACGGACTCGCCGAGAACTCCCAGATGGTATTATACCTCACGTCAGATGGCAGTTCTCAGGTGACACTTGTGCAAGTTAGTCTGTAGACCCAGGATCGTCATAGAGTCTTATGTGATTCCCACTGTGCTTTGATTTCCACCTTACCACGTCCATGAGGGCGTGCAAAACGGTGGTTTTTGGGTACAGTCCCGAGTCACATGGAGGCAATGAGCGGTAGGAGGGGTTTCGTCTCTCCCGGTATTTAGGGTTGATGTTGCGCTGTGCTCGATTGGCCATAACAGGGAAGTCCCTGGCCAGGGCTGATTAGAGATTTACTGGTAAGTGTTACCAGTAGTCTCTCGACCCGTTATGAGCCTCACATCGGCTTGACTTATCGGTTATTGGGGTCTGACGTTTACCACCCCTAGACTAGATATGCGACATATCAGACGAGGAGACCGGACTGCACGGGTAGTGTTGCCGGTTGGCTCGACGGGAGTTGTAGCAGGTTCGCTTGTTTTCTTCTGATCGCTCAATACCCGGGTGGCCGTTCGTTTAGCTGACCGCTTGCGGCTTGGGGGTGCTTGATATGATCATCACCCACTGTCGGCGTATTGACGAGTCTTAGAGTCCCACAAAGGAGTTACCTAGTCCAGGCGAAACGTTGTGGTGCGCGTATGCGATATGCGCATGGACCCGGTTAAAATGCGCGTATGAGATACCGTATATTAATCGGGAGGCTTGATTTTGGTTGGGTCGTATGTGATATGGCCGGATTTATAAATCAAGTGTTGATTTATCATTTAACCATTAGTTTCTCACTAGAAATCCTTTCTTGTATTTATGGATGTATGCATGCATGTATGCATTCTTTCTTGATTCATGCACATATGGATGTGCATGTACACATACATACATACATCATCCTTCATGGTTGTATATGCATAGAAAATGCTGGCAATATAAGACTCAAACCATGGTTTTATATATATATATATATATATATATATATATATATATATATATATATATATATATATATATATATGTATGTATGTATGTATGTATGTATGTATGTATTATTATTGCATTTGTTTTAAAACAAAAAAAATGGAAAGGATAATTCATGGTTTCTTTCTACACTCTTCTTTGACCTAACCATGCTCACCCACCATTTAACCATGGATTAACTTTCCTTTTGGGTTTTAACTCAAGTTCAATAATATCCTTATTGTTCAACCATGGTTTGAGATGAGAGGTAATATATATATATATATATATATATATATATATATATATATATATATATATATATATATATATATATTTTCTATTTTCTCAAGAGAGTTTTATCTTTACTCTTATTCTAAAAGGCCACCATCTTCTTCCTCCTTCATATTTTGCTCTCTAGATTTATCTAGTGAGCAAATTACTCATCAAGTTAGGATTTTGAAGTGAGAAAAGCCACCACAACACCATTCTACACAAGTCTTGCCCACTTGTTTAGAGTGTTAGCTTTATTTCATTCTCTTGATAAAGTGAAGTTGCAAGCTTGGACAAAGCGGACTCCGGGTGGATCATCGTGGACCTAGAGGAGTTCAAGCGGACTTTTTCCAAACCCCAAGTAGCCGAGGAGTCTAGCGTAGGGAGCTACAAAGGTTGTACTCTCAAAACCCTAGCTTTATCTACTTGTGATGAAGTGTTGTTTTTGAAACCCTAATTTTTCTAGGAATGATTCTTTGTATGCTTACTTAGCACTCTAAAAATTTAATCTTTGGTACATGTGATGCTTCCAAACCCTTCATGAGGTGCTAGGTAAACCCAACATTGGTATCAGAGCCGACCTAGAATATTAGGCGACACTTTAACGAAGTTAAAACTCCGATCGAACCGGAAAATACGGATTTTTAGCACTCTCTGGACAATTTTTAAAATCTGTCATTTTTCAGAATTAAAAATCCTTAAAAAATTCAGCAGGTAAATATAAGCACAACTGTAAAAAAACGAGCCCATGAACAGTTACTTCCACCGCGGAACCGCGGCCAAAGCTTGCTTGGGCCCCGGCTCCGCGGCCGTACAGAGGCTATATTTTGTTATTTTTATACAGTAATGCTTATAACTGCTTGTATATATTTTTAGGTATTTTTAACCTGAATTTAGTGCTGAATATTCTGGGGATGGTTTTGGACTCTTCAATTCGATCGGAATTTTGATTTCATGTTTCTTTCCGGGTAATTTAGAAAGTATTGAATTGTTCAAACGAGTATCATTTACTCACTTTGTCACGGGGTTTTAATCTTTCGGAAATACGTGCAAGTTTTATGGTGGACCCTCTAGAAGACAACAAACCTTAACTCGATTATGTGACCGTCTTGAACTGCCTTTTGAACCTTAGGGTTTGGGGCAGTACGGCGTGCCACATATGAGGCGTTGGCTTGACCCTTCTACGGCTGGACCGCTACTACTGTGTCACTCTCCGAGTTTTTGAACTCCGCTCAAGTGTTGAGCTTTAGGGAATTTTGGGTATTTGGTCATTCGTTCGAAAACTTTAATACTGTCTATTTATCTGGAATGTGATACAATATGTGGAATTCATATAGTTAGGCATGAAATACGAAATATGTGATATTTCGCATTTACGATGTCTAAAGAGAATGTGGATTCCAAATATTGTAGTTTTACACTTTCTTTTCTATGACCATAAGTGTAGTATGTCGATATTGCCGGTTTCGTTGCTATACATCAACGACAATTGGGGTACGCATACTTACTTACGTTGATGATATATGATATTATGTGTTGCTGAGATATGGTGTGCAGGATTGTCGCGATTGAATAGCCGGGGGGTTTTATGTGAGATGAGAGTTTTATTTTTCATTCATGTAAATTCAAATGTAATGTAATATTCTTTTATTTGGGGCACTTCCGGGTTGAGGTTAATGCCACCAGTGTTGTATATTATTTACTTTTCCGCATTAGGATGGACCCAAGGAGGGGAGCATAGGTGACCGGGTTCTGGGGTTCAGTGGGAGGCCATCTCGAGGAGTCGAGACCGGGTCTCCTAAACTCCAGAATTGGTAGGATCGCTTGCCGCTCTTGTAGGGGTCCAGGGTGTGGGATTGGCTATTCATCGCGACTGTGGAATTCATATTTTCTATTGTTGGCTAAATACTAAATACGGACGCCCTAGTATATCCCATATTATATCTATGTTTCTGCTGCGATATCTGTGATGTGATCATTAGATATGTTCTGTGATAAATACTGTATATAGTATATATGATATATTATATAGGCGTTACTTATGTTTTACACCCGCGCTAGCCCTGCCCTGCTCTGCCGTTAGTTACCTAACCTAATGGTGCACGAGGGGACATCGGGGCGAATGCGGATGGCATAAGTGTACGTCGTATTTATCTGTGATGTTTAGGTGAATTAAATGATGGGACTTCATTAATGTGATTAATGAAAGATAAGAAACCTAAAAAATGTAGTAGAATCAAATTTTCAACTAAAAAAGGGTAGCTACAGTTTTGCTTTGCATAGCGGTATATATGATATACCCTGCACCTTATTCGATGGGGAAAGAGCCGAGATCCCTTCACCGGGAGTGACCTCTTTAGAAAAACTGGCAGATGCTACAATACTCGGTTTGACTTTTGACTGCTTTTGAAGTTTTGCTTTGCATAGCGATGTATATGATATATCCTGCACCTTATTCCATAAGGAAAGAGCCGAGCTCCCTTCACCGGGAGTGACCTCTTTAGCAAAACTAATGAAAGCCTCAAAATCACTCCATTTCAAAATTCACGCGATTCTACAACGATATCAAGTTCATTACGCAATAGGTTTTCAGAAAAACCTGCCGTAGCCCTCCGTCATTTCAGATAAGTTGTATATAGTATTCGTGCTACATTTGTTGGCTTTCGTCAAGGTGTAGTGTGCGGTAGCTATATGCTGCTTATCTGCTGCATATGATGCGACTGGATTAGGGTAGTCGTACGGCTTTGTTGGCTTTCGTCAAGGGTCGTGCGGGTGGGTTTAATTCAGTCAAGAAATGTACGGGTTGAACTTGACTAACGGGCTATGGTTTGTTGGCTTTCGTCAAGGTCATAGCACGTTAGGGGAAAAATATTATCGGGAATTTCAAGTGTTGAAATTTGCAATGAGATTGCATACCTTCTATGAGATAGTTGGATCCCGATACCCACTGCGAGTAATTGTTACTCCCGGGAGAGTTTTACACAGGACAATTAGCCGATCAAGTAGGTGTCTAGAAAGGTGTCAACGGGGTTACGCCTCTAGGAAAACGAGGTTTACTTTAATTAGGTCCGTGCGAAAGCACGGGAAACCTCCCTCAAAGTACCGACACTGGCCTGGCTGAAAGATCGGCGAAGTTGTAGGGTGTAATTAATCCAGGCTAGTCTTTCCTTTTAGGGTTTGAAGGAAGATTTGATAAAAACAGTGGGAGCCATCCTGATTAGATAAGATAATAACCAATCTGATCTTGCAAGAGCATACGCTAAAGTGTTTTCTTCTCTCTCTCTCCAGGTAGCGACCATGTCATGCCTTAATCAAGATAATAATATGGATGTATTGACCGAACCCACATGTTATACTGTGTTGGGGAACGTTGGTTCCGTTCTTTCTTATAAGAGTTATAGGATTGAACAGGACATAGGGGAATACCAGGATTCCCATGCCACCCGAATGAAGAAAGTACATGATGATGCATTTTCTTCGGGTGTGTTCGTTACAGAGAACTGTTTCTCCATTTGCCCTACGTCCTGGGTATTAGATACCGGGTCAGGATCCCATATATGTAATCAGTTACATGGGCTTAAGAAAGGTAGAGAACTTGGAGAAGGTGATAAAGACATAAGGGTTGGAAATGGTGAAATTGTTGCAGCTAAAACCGTCGGGGAATATCACCTTGTATTGCCAACTGGTAATACATTGATTCTGAACGAATGCTATTACATGCCGAACCTGATATGCAACATTATATCGGTTTCTTTGTTGAGTAAAGATGGATATAAAGACATGCCTCACATGATACTCATGTGAGTGCCAGAGTATGATTTGGATACTATATCCATAGTCCTAAATGACTGAGTGCTTAGCACTGACGGGGGTATACAAACTCAATCTTAGCCCTAAATTGGCTAAGTCTGAGAAACTTAAGCTTCTTCTTTGATTTTAAATCAACTGAGCCTATATGCTCATGATATCCAAGTTGATCTTAGTCCCATATACGATTAAAGATCTTTCATCGATGATATCCAAACTGATCTTAGTCTCATATACGACAAATGATCTTCATCCTATATCTTCTAAGTTAATCTTAGTCTCATATAAGACTAATGATCCTTAGATCTACCATGTTCTCTTCCTTCATATATGGGATTTGGTTTAAAGGTACATCTTTCCACACCTTTAATATACATCATCGTAATTCCTCAACGTCTTCAGAGAGGTGGCGGGTCCCAACAACCAACAACTCCTTATCCCAACTTGATGAAAGATATAAAATTTCATCAAGACAGTGAATGTCCTGATCCTTATATTGATACACCCCATATTTATACACTTTCATATTGATGTGCACACCTCATATTAACACGCATCTCATATAGATGCGAGTGTCATATTGAGCTCCAGTTTTATACATATATGTATATGTATATCTTTGAGTGAAATATGAATGCCTTCAAATTAGATCGCACCCTAGTATTGGGTTAATCCATGTTACCATCATTCACTTCGCCACATAAAATATACACGTGCGCGCAAGATGAAAGATGGACTGAAACGTCCTTAAACTGATACTTCGTTCCGAACACGGGAATGTTAGACCGAAATATCCCTAAACTAATATTGGACCGCGATGTCCTTAAACTAATATATGTTTGGCCCTATGGCTGGTCTCCATATTGACCCCCGTATATAATCCACTGGCACAAACTAGCCATATTCTATCCATGTCTCCTATGGACCGTGATGTCCTTAAACTAATATGTTTTTCCCTACGGATTGTCTCCATACTGACTACCTATACTATCCATGGGCTATTCATATATGATCTGATAAGCAGTTGATCCTATATGCTCATTATTTCCAAGTCGATCTTAGTCTGATATACGACTAACGATCCTTAAATCAAACCCAAATATCCCGTGAACTGATGGACCTCATTTATATGAGATCTGCATCCTAAGTTCAAAACCTCAAATCTAATATACGGATTTGGACTAATCTGTGCCCTAAGGGCGATGATATATATTAGTCTCCATACACAATCCAAAGGCAACCCCAAGATAAACAATATATAACACGACACAAGGTGATATGACTGGAGCAGATGAATGCTTTTATCACAATGCGATAACGTAATTAACTGCAGGGGCTTGTGCCTGCAGGGAAGAACGTCTCCACAATCAAAAACCCCTCACAAATGAGGGGGAATCTGATAGGTCATACTACGTCGGTCGCATCCATCCAAACCTCCGATTTACGGTGCCATAAATCAACTTGGCATCTTCGGAGAGGTGGATGGATATGTTCCAAATAGAATCTGCCCCCGTATTCAAGCTAGACGTCCTCCCGATGCCTTAGACCAGTTTTCGGCGGTAAACAGTTACAATTCGGTTCCATTCTTGATTTTCCCTTTTCCCCAAGTATACATTCATGTCAATAATCAATATAGTATTTTACCTAATGCCAATATAAGAACAAGCATGTACGAGTAATTTCTATCAAGACAACAGGTCAATATCAAGAATTGTTGGCATACGGGTAAACATCACGATATAAGTGGTGTGTCATGATAACAGTTTCAGTACAATAATAGTAACAGGTTATCCGGGATATATGTCAACAATCAGTATAAACAATCAGGCAATACATATCATAAACATGTCAAGTAACGTGTCAGGTAAGATATATCGTATGTGTGAATCGATGTAACTGTTTACCGCCGAAAACAGAAACGAACTGTGTTTGAACGTCTTTCCTGAATTTGGGGGCAGATGATATATGGAACATGTCCATCCACCTCTCCGAAGATACCAAGTTGATTTATGACACCGTATATCAGAAGTTTGGATGGATGCGACCGTTTTAGTAGACTTACCAGATTTCTCCTCATTTGTGAGGGGTTTTTGATTGTGGGGACGCTTTTTCCTGTAGGCGTAAGCCCCTGCAGTTAATTACGTTATCGCAACACGATAACAACTTTCTCCTTCTCCAATATTGCACTTCGTGGCATGTTATATTTATTATTTATTTTTGGGTTGCCCTTGGATTGTATACGGAGACTAATATGGTCGCCCGTAGGGCGCGGATTATTCCAAATCCGTAAATCTTGGATTTAGGATGAACTTGGGTATCTTCTGTCGTCGGTTCAGAGGTTTAAGGATCGTTAATCTTGTTTTAGACTAAGATCGACTTAAAATATGTTTAAGGACCATTAATCTTTTTTTATATTAAGGTCGACTTAAAATATATGAGCTTGTTTGATTTTCTATTTAAAATCAAAGAAGTTTGAAACTTCAGGGGCTTAGTCTAAACATTAGACTTTGTGTTACCCAACAGTGCTAAGCACTAAGCCATGTATTTTGTTTTGGGCATTAAATAACCAAACAATGCTAGCACTGGGCCCAGAAGCTTAAGATTCATCATATGGTATAATATCCTTCCCGCTTCAGCGTTCACGTGAATAGCTATGTCTCTTGGTGTTCACGTGCCTTTTATATGAGTAGTGCTAAGCACTCATTCATATAGCGCTCATGTGGATGTCACGTGAACCGCTGCCTTCATGGTCGCTCACGTGTCTTTCATGTGATTAGTGCTAAGCACTCATTCATATAGCGCTGACATGGATGTCACGTGAACCGCTGCCTTCATGGTCGCTCACGTGTCTTTCACGTAAGTAGTGTTAAGCACTCATTCATATAGCGCTCATATAGATGCCACAAGAACCGCTGTCTTCATGGTCGCTCACGTGTCTTTCACGTGAGTCGTGCTAAGTACTCATTCATATAGCGCTCACGTGGATGTCACGTGAACCACTGCCTTCATGGTCTCTCACATGTCTTTCATGTGAGTAGTGCTAAGCACTCATTCATATAACACTTACATGGATGTCAAATGAACTGCATGTCTTTGGCTTTAAGCGCTCACTTGGATATCACGTGACGCACTTCTGTTTGATTTTCTTCTCATTGCTCACATGGATATCATATGAGACTTTAAATCTCGGGCACTCACGTGCTTTTCACGTGAGACTTTAAGTCTCAGTGCTCGCGTGCCTTTCACATGAGCTTTAAGTCTCATATGGCTTTTTTTTTAGCGCTCATGTAGATATCACGTGAGACGCTATCTTCATGGCTTCTTTTAAGCGCTCATATGGATATCACGTAAGATGATGTTTCGTGTTTTCTTTTGAGCGCTCATGTACCTTTCACGTGAGGCGTTGTTTTATGCTTTCTTTTGAGCGCTCACGTGCATTTCACGTGAGACGCTGTTTCTTTGGATGCTCACATGTATATCACGTGAAACATTGTTTCCTTGGGTTTTCATGTGTCTTTCATATGAGACATTGTTCTCACGAGACATGTTTTCTTGGAGTTTTCACGTGTATTTCATGTGAGCCTTGCCATGTTCATATAGAGATTAATAGATTTAAACTCTAATTTTTCCTCGCATATCTTTTTCATATAAGAACTAATTTCTTTTTTTTTGTGAGAACTAAGTTCTTAATCGTATCTTGAAGGAACTAAGTTCCTGAAATATAAATTCCATCTTTTTCTTTTCTTTCATCCATGTTCTTTTCTTTTATTCATATGGGGTGGTAAAACATCATAGTCTTTCCTTGGATCTTGAGTCTGAAGAACAAGATCTTCCCGATGAAAATTAAATTCTCTTTTTATAGGAGATTTTTCTTATGGATCTCAGATCCCAAGGAAAAACTAAGTTCTTTTAAAGGGTTAAACCCTTACATCATACGTAAGAGAGGCAGAAAGGGGAAACTTTTATCTCTACTTTTACCAAAGGTTTGAATAAGGAGATGATCTTCTTCAGAAAGAGAATTAAATTCTCGGTTGATTTTATGGAAGCTTATGGAGGGTATTCTATATCAGGAGTTTATCGAGGGTTTTCTTTCCCTTTGAGACTTGAACTCTAGGGTCCTTTATATAGGAGAGGGAAAACTATCAATTAGTTTGAGAAAATCTCTCATTGAGATATATCAATTAATCTAATTGACGTTAAAGATCACCTGGGGAATTTTATCCACCCTTGGATTTTTGATCCAGTGGCTATCTGTTGAAAATATTTCTTATTAATTTTAACAAGATTAGAGAAATATTTTTCTAACATAGAATTTAATTCTATCTTCTGCTTTGATTAATGATATTATAATCACCGTTGGATTTTAAATCCAAAAGCTCTTTGTTTAACAGAGAAAATCTTTCTATATTAGAAAGATAGGGGAAATATTTCCCAAATAAAATTTAATTCTATCATTTAGAATTTAATTCTATTAGAAGCGAGCGCTTCAAGATGATGCGCTCACGTGGATATCACGTGATACTGCCATATACATATATGGCAGCGGCGCTCACGTGCCTTTTATGTGGGCGCTGCCATATAATTATGGTCAGGGTGCTCACATGCTTTGCATATGAGTGCTCACGTGTTTAACGCGTGGAGGCTTTTATAGGATTTAATCTTATCTGAAGCCAGTACTTAAATGCTTTGCATGTGAGCGCTCACGTGTTTAACACGTGGGGGCTGCCATAGGATATAATCCTATCTGAAGCCAGTACTCACATGCTTTGCATGTGAGCGCTCACGTGTTATTATGTGGGGGGGCTTCCTTCTTTTTTTCTTTCTTTTTTTATAAGGGAACAATAACATATTAGTTTCAGCAGATTTAATCATCAGACATCTGTGGAAGACGTCTGGTCCAAGTTTATATACAGCAGACGTCTGTAGGAGACGTCAGGTCTACCTCATATTTTATTCCAGACATCTGTGGGAGAATGTCTAGTTCATCACGTTTTATATGCCATACGTCTGTAGGAGACATCTAGTCCCTACTTATACGAATTGCAAACATCTTGGGAAGACGTCTGCGGTTCATTTCATGGTTCTGTAAATGTATTTCAGAGACGTCTTGTCCTACATGGGCAGAAACTATAGTTCAAATCGATTTAATATAAATATGATTCAGTGACATCTGGTGTTCAGATAGCAGACGTCTCCACGTGATTTTTTGAGACGGTCTAATATTTTCAATTTTGGGTTTCCATTAAATTTAATGTATGCAATCACAACTATAATTATGTCGATTACTCTACGTTCCACTATATCGATTAAACAATATAAAGAAAGTATCTTTTAGAGTTTCACATCAAGTATTATGACTAGATCAAGGTTATCGACATATCGTGATTCAGATTTCGATATATCATTAAACAGGGTTTACGATCAATTTAATTATAAGACATTAACAGTAATAATAGTGTTACGCCGGATCTAATCCGGCCGTAACTAGCATGTAGCAAAGTATTTAGAAATAATTTCCTCGAAGACAAATACCACAATGACGACATAAAGCTTGAGACGTCGACAAGATCTTAACTCGATTGCTCGAAGGATTGGGGGAAGAAGACGATGATGAAACCAATGCAACAACAATGACGATGTTGGTGATGATGATACAGCTGACGTTGACGATGAAGATAACAGCTGCTCGTTTTAGAATTAGGGTTCGCTTTTGATGGGGAGAGAGAGGCTAGGGTTTTGATAAAAGAAATAATATGGAGGAAAATAGCATATGCATGTTTGCTTGAGGGTTTAAATAGGATAGATTAATTTGCATGCGGGTCAAATATCTACATGAAGCCCTATATCAGAGAGGAATAGAAAAGAGATAAAACGAAATATCTTTCCCATCTCAAAACCATATATCTTTTATCAAATAAATATTTTAAATGGTCATATGTCTCATAAGTCTATATCAATTAGGATTAGGGATTTAAGATATAGAAAATATAATTACCATTCAAATAGTAAATAACGTATATCTTTTATAACAACCAAATACTTATAACCCAATAAAACACTGCCAAACCCAAGTCACCATAACCCAATAACAGTTTGCCAATAACCTCGCGTAATAACCCAAACCAATATTCAAATAATTATTTATATAACCAGAATATTAGTTAATATCACTTTATTCAATTAAAAATATCGTACGATCGTTCTAGAGTGTTACATATTATATAGTAAAAATGCTAACATGCAGAATGCTCGGAGGGTATGGATCGTGTGGGAACGGCCTGTGTCCCGGATATGGAGGCACCCCCTCCAACTAGACAATAAAAAATGACTATATAAGTAACTTCAAAATGAATATGCATATCTATCTATAATATATCGTTCAAAATGAATATACGTGCAATATATAATATATAAATATACCTGGAAGTATGTGAACGGCCTTTGTCCCGGATGTGGAGGCACCCCCTCCAACTAGATAATAAAAAATGACTATATAAGTAGCTTCAAAATGAATATACATATATCTATAATATATGATTCAAAATGAATATGCGTGAAATATATAATATATAAATATACCTGCAGGTGTGGGAACGGCCTGTGCCCAGGATGTGGAAGCACCTCCTCTAACTAGACAATAAAAATGACAATATAAGTAACTTCAAAATGAATATGCGTGTATATCTATAATATATCGTTCAAAATGAATATGCATGCAATATATAATATATAAATATACCTGCAAGTGTGGCAAAGTCCACACGAAAAAAGTCATCTAGACTCTGTCCGGACGGGGGGTGCAACACCACCCCTCTACAGTAGGAACTGCTCCCCACATAGCTTCCCGGGAAAAATCGCTCTACCCCTGCCTCTGGAGCCGCTTCTGCCGCTGCATCTGGTGCCCTGGCCCCTCACTGGTCCAGACGTCTCCATCACTCCTAGATAGAAGTACAATCATTACATATGCATACAATACATGTTTGTAAGAGAAATAATAACAATACATGTATAGATCATAGAAAATGTAAACTCATAATATAATATTAATGATTACCTTTTTCGTTTCATAGACGCATTAGATATCGTAGGAATTGTAGGGTTGCTAGGCACGCTCACAAGGTTCTACGAGGCATCAACCATGCCCGATTAAAACTTTAGCCGTGCCGAACAACCCAAAGACGGATCTTTATGTAAGTCGATGTAGTACACCCCAGTACTTATGGGGAGGCGGAAATTACAAAAACTTATCAAGTTTAAACAACGAACATCGACTAACCGCTTGAATCGAAGCTAAACCCTAAAAACCGTATTCTTATGAGTTTCTTTACATAAGTGATTAGGGATTATACCTAATGAACCGGTCCTTCTTCTTTATGTCCTCCTTGGTTCTCCTCGGCCTTCTCTAGGTAGTAGACGATCCACCCGAGAGCGAAACTCCAAGCTAAACCTCTAACTTGAGGTAACTAATCAACTTTGATTGCTAATCAAAGATGATAGGATGATAAAGAGTGTGGGTTATGGATTGTTTAGTCTAACTAATCCTTTGATCTCAACACATGAGGATTAAGGATTAGGGTTAGAAGATGAGAGCTTGAGGAGAGAGAATGTGTAATATGATAATGAGAGAAGAGAGAGAGTGTATCATATTATTATGAAGCATTCTTATTTTCTAAAAATCAATAAAGGAAATGAATAAGCATGCTTCACAAAATATCTTGTGATGATTCATTAACATGAGTCATTAAGCAATAAATGTGCATTAATGAAGTGAATGAATCACCACTATGACTCACTCTCTTTCCAAAACAAACCTCCTTAGTCACATCTTCTAGAAGCTTCTCGAGTAATTACGAGAACGCCCCTCCAATCCGTAAAAATACGGAAAAACTTTAGACTGTAAAAATCCAATAACCGGATACCAGTAACTGGCTTAAACCAAAGCCGACTGGTAAAAACTGTCCGAAAGTCGTACGCGCGTAAACGCACGTATGCGTCCGAACCCTTTGTCGCAAAACCATGCAACCTCTATATCGTTTCGCCTGGAGTAGGAAACTCTCTGTGTGGGACTCTAGAGACTCGACTACTACGCTGGCAGTGGGTTTAACCACAGACCGCAAGCGGCACTAGCTGTACGTAACGGTCCCCAGGTAGTTGTCGATAAGAAGGCCGATGAGTAAACCCATCCGAACTCCTACTGAGTCTGATGTGACAATCTCCATACAGTCCGGTCCGTTCGTCCATGACTATCGCATATCGGGCCTAGGGGGGCGGCAAGCGTCAGTCCCCTAATAGCGGTATAAGTCGTGTCGGAGTGAAGCCCATTACACCCTGAGAAACTGCTGGAACCTACCAGCAAATCTCGCTTGCCCTGGCCAGGGACTTTGCGTAATGGCTCTCTGACACAGCACGATATCTACTCCCAATACCGGGAGGGACGAATCCTGTCTAACCGCCACTGCCTCCAAGTGCTCGGGACTGCACCCAACTGCTACCTGTTTGCACGACTCCTTTGAGCCGTGGTAGGGTAGCAATCTAAGAACAGTGGGACACACTCGAGGCGAAGTAGCAGTGTCAAGTCTGCGGACTACGCTGTACTCATGTCACCTGGGAACTGTTCACTGACGACTGGTATCAAACCAACCAACAGTTCCCTGTGAGTCCTGTCCGGTGTACCCGTAACCTAACGAGCACCTGTATACTATCTCCAGTACGACGTACTAATGGCTGTGGGACAGACCATCTCCCCAACTGGGATGAGAAGCGTACACACTAGTCTACTCCGGAGTATCGATGCTCTGTCTCGATAATCCAACGACCAGGGACCTGAATAAGGATGTGCTTGTAGACCACCCAGCCCCCACTAGTGTGACTGCCATCACAACGCTGGTAGCCAAGCAAGATCCTAAGAGCTCTATCAATACGTATACTCACATATTAAGATAGAAAAACCAAGTAGCATACTACCATGTTTAGCAAGACTGTTATATACATGTGAATATCCCAAGCTTCCATTAAGTAATATACAAGCTAGTATGATACAGTAATGGCCTTCTAGGGCATAAACACTAACAATCTCCCACTTGCACTAGGGCCATGTACTGGCATATCGCAGACCAATGATCTCGAGTAGCCTCTCGAACTGAATCTGAGGAAGGGCCTTCGTGAATGGATCAGCAATGTTCTCTTCTGAAGCAACTCTCCGAACCTCGATCTCCTGACGATCAATGATCTCCCTGATCAGGTGATACCGCCTTAAGATGTGTCTGGACTTCTGATGGGACCTTGGTTCCTTCGCTAAAGCTATAGCTCCGTTGTTGTCGCAATACAGAGGTATTGGATCAACTATGGTAGGAACCACCTGAAGTTCTGTTAGGAACTTCTTCATCCAGACTGCTTCTTTTGCGGCATCGCAAGCAGCTATATACTCCGCTTCCATCGTCGAGTCAGCAACGGTGTCCTGCTTGGAGCTCTTCCAGCACACCGCCCCTCCATTGAGGGTAAAGACATAACCCGACATGGACTTGGAATCGTCCTTATCACTCTGGAAGCCGGAATCAGCAAAGGCCTCCAACCTGAGGTCTTTTCCGCCGTAAACCAAGAACATCTCCTTAGTCCTCCTCAGGTACTTGAGAATGTTCTTTACTGCTATCCAGTGTTTCTCCCCTGGGTCTGACTGATACCGGCTTACCACGCTTAGTGCGTAAGCTACATCTGGTCTGGTACACAACATCGCATACATTATAGAGCCTACCGCAGAAGCGTAGGGTATAATAGACATGCGTTCCCTTTCCAAATCAGTCTTGGGAGACATCTCTTTGGAGAGGGTGATTCCGTGACAAGCCGGTAGATTACCGCGCTTAGAATCTTCCATACTGAATCTTTTCAGTACAGTGTCGATATACCTGGACTGCGAAAGTCCCAACATCCTCTTGGATCTATCACGATAGATCCGGATCCCCAGAATGTAAGAGGCATCACCCAGGTCTTTCATGGAGAACCTGTGTGACAAGAATCCTTTGACAGATTGTAGCATAGGAATGTCATTTCCTATCAATAGAATGTCATCCACGTACAAGACGAGGAACACGACACTTCTGGCCACAACTTTACTATATATGCACGGTTCATCTGGATTTTTGATAAAGTCATATTCTTTGACTGTCTCATCAAAACAGATGTTCCAACTCCGCGATGCCTGCTTTAGTCCATAAATGGACTTAAGCAGCTTGCATACTTTCCCGCTGCTCCCACTCTGATTGAAACCCTCTGGCTGATCCATATAGACGCTCTCTTCTAAATTTCCATTCAGAAAAGCCGTCTTTACGTCCATCTGCCAGATTTCATAATCATGGAAGGCAGCAATAGCAAGAAGGACCCGAATGGATTTGAGCATAGCCACTGGAGAAAAGGTTTCGTCATAGTCCAAACCAGGTCTTTGACGAAAACCCTTTGCAACAAGTCTAGCCTTATAGGTTTCCACCTGTCCATCTACACCAATCTTTTTCTTGAAGATCCATTTGCATCCTATGGGTTTTACCCCATCTGGAGCAAAGTCCAAAGTCCATACTTTGTTGGTGTACATGGACTCCATTTCGGTCCGCATTGCATCTAGCCATCGTACCGAGTCGCCGCTCTGGATGGCCTGCCTGAAGTCAGTAGGTTCATCATCATCTATGATGCAATCCTCTCTATCCCCATCTATGAGAAAACCGTAGTATCTCTCAGGCGGACGAGACGGCCTACTACTCCTGCGGAGGGGTGCGGGAATGTTCTGTTCTTCTTGAACCTCTGGTTCTACCAAACTTTCAGTAGCAGTTTGTGGTTCTGGAATTTCTTCCAGTTCTATTTCGCTCCCACTCTTCTGATTTTCCAAAAATTCAGTTTCTAAGAAGCGGGCATGACGAGAAACAAAAACCTTTTGTTCCTCTGCGTAATAGAAGCAATATCCTGTAGAGTTCTTTGGATATCCCACAAACTTACACTCTACTGAGCGTGCCTCGAGCTTGTCCGGATGCTGCTTTTTTACAAAAGCTGGACATCCCCATGTCTTCAGGTACTGAAGATAGGGTTTCTTCCCACTCCACATCTGATATGGTGTGGTAGGCACAGTCTTGGTTGGAACTCTGTTCAAAAGATGTATCGCTGATTCTAGCGCATACCCCCAGAAAGATCGCGGTAACTCAGCATTACTCATCATGGATCGTACCATATCCAATAGGGTTCGATTCCGTCTCTCCGATACACCGTTGTGCTGTGGAGTGTATGGAGGAGTAAGCTGAGAGAGAATTCCTTTCTCTTTTAGGTAACCTAGGAACTCGGCACTTAAGTATTCTCCACCTCGATCAGATCTCAGTGTCTTAATACTTTTGCCTGTTTGGTTTTCCGCTTCACTCTTGTATTCCAGGAATTTCTCAAAGGCTTCGGATTTATGCTTCATTAAGAAGACATGTCCAAACCTAGAGAAATCATCCGTGAAAGTAATGAAATAGGAATAACCACCTCTCGCATGTGTAGACATTGGACCGCATACATCACTGTGTATGAGTCCTAAGAGCTCGCTCGCTCTTACTCCTTGTCCAGTGAATGGAGTCTTTGTCATCTTTCCTTTGAGACAAGATTGACAAGTGTCATAAGTTTGATATTCGAACGTGTCCAAATATCCTTCTCTATGCAACTTAGTCAACCTTCTCTCATTGATGTGACCCAGTCTACAATGCCATAAGAAAGCTTTATTTAAATCTGGAGACTTTCTTTTTAGTGTGTTCTGGACATTGAAAATTTGGAGTTGGTTTAACACATATATGCCGTTATTTAGAGTACCGGACCCAATCAAACCATGATTAAGGTGGATGTTGACAACATCTCTTACAAACGTGAAATCATAACCTTTATTTGATAACAAGGAAACTGATATGATATTACACGTTAAGCTGGGTACAAAATAACAGTTATGTAAAACCAAAATGTGTCCACTCGTCAATCCTAGGTGATAATCCCCGACGGACGCAGCTCCCACGCTAGCTCCGTTAGCAACCCTGAGGATCATATCACCTTCCTTCAGCACTCTACGGTTTCTCAGTGCCTGCAATGAATTGCAAATATGAGATCCTGACCCGGTATCCAATACCCAGGAAGTAGAGTTGATTGACAGACAATTCTCAATTACAAACACACCTGAAGTCGAAGCCACAGCTTGCTTCGGTTCCTGGTTCTTGGCGTTCCACGCCTTGCAATCCTTCTTCCAGTGCCCTTTCCTATGACAATGGAAGCACTCATCCAGGCCAACTACCGGTACTGTAAACTTTTTCTTTCCCTTCTTTCCCACCTTACTAACACCTCCTCTAGGTCTGGGTGCGGCCTTCTTCTTCCTTCCTTTGGCTCTAGCCTTGGACCCGGAAGAAGATGAACCGCCAACAAACATAGCGGGTGTTTCCCTTGCCTTCTGCAAGGTGCCCTCTGCACTCCTTAACATGTTCAGGAGTTCCGCAAGTTCAACTTCTTTTCCTTGAAGATTGAAGTTGAGGATAAACTGGGCGTAGGTGGGAGGAAGGGACTGGAGAACAAGGTCTGTATAGAGCTCATTATCCAAAGTCGTTCCAAGGTCCGCGAGCTCTTCAATATAGCCGATCATCTGTAGGACATGTTCACCTACCGATGACCCGACAGCCAACCTCGCTCGAAATAGTTTCTTAGAGGTCTCGTATCTTGCTATACGAGATTGCTCTCCATAAAGTTCCTTTGTATGGAGAAATATGCCATCAAGGGTCATATCCTCGTGCCTCCTCTGATGTTCATTATTCATCGAGGCAAGCACGATGCACTTGGCTCTCGCGCAATCTAAATCCCAGGTTTTACGGATTTCCTTATCCGCATTGCTGGATTTGGGACCAAGGACAGCAGGTGCTATAGCGGTGAGGACGTACCCCAGTTTGTCATAGGTCAAAGCCATCTTGACATTCCGCAGCCAATCTTTATAGTTTGGCCCTGTCAGTATATTTTTCTCTAAAAGTAACTTAAGTCCAGTCATTTTCAGGGTCGCTGCAATTAGGAGAGAGAGAAGAAAACTCTTTAGCATGATGCTCTTGCAAGTTTAGAGTGGTTTTTAGTTTATCTAAACTGGATGGCTCCCACTGTTTCTCGAATCCTTCCTCAAACCATAAAAGAAGAATTAGCCAAGACTATTCTCACCGTACAATACTTGCTTAACCGTTCAGCCAGGCCGGTGTCGATACTTCGAGGGAGGTTTTCCAACGCTTTCGCGAAGTTCCTTAATTAAATAACCTCTTTTCTCTGGGGGCGTAACCCCGCTGACACTTTTCTGGACACCTACTAGGTTTATAGCATTGATCGTTAAGCGACGAATATCCTGATAAGTAGCATATACTCACAGTAGGATCGGGATCCAAATATCATCGTATGATAATGTTGAAGGAATCCTACCAACATTCATCAAACTCCAAATGGTATGCATTTCTTTGCAAATTTCAGTTTCTTTAGAAATTCCCGATATAAGTTTTTGCCCCATGCTCTTATGACCTTGACGTATGCCAACAAATCATAAGTCACATGTCAAGTTCTGCCCATCATTATCTTGTTAATTTGAACCCACCCGTATATACCCTTGACGTATGCCAACAAGGTAATGCGACTGTCCCAAACCAACACATCTATCTATGCAACAAATGAATACCCCAGTAGCTACCAAACACTATGCCTTGACGTATGCCAACAAGCATAGCTTGAATACTACTGACCATCCATAAGAAATGACGGAGGGCTACGACTGGTTTTGGCGAAACCGTGAACGTAGTGAACTTGATATAACCGAAGGAACCTGATAGCTTTTAAAAGGAGTGGTTAAATCTCCGCATTTAAAAATATCTGTTTTAAAAATAACCGAGTGGTTTTTTTTAAATTGTTCCAACGATTTAAACTTTGGTTTGTTTTACTTTGCATTATAGATAATGCGTCCCATCATTAACCTATCATTGCAGAAAACAACGAAAATATAACGTCCTCTTATGCCATCCGCATTCGCCACGGGGTCCCGTCATCACCCGTTAGGTTACTTAACTAACGACAGAGCGGGGGCTGGGCTAGCGCGGGTGAAAAACATAAGTGACGTCTAAATAGCTATAATAAATATAGATATTTTACATTCGTCTGACGCAATGATATTCATTCCAGAACACAGATAAACAATATTGGATTTGCAAGCAATCTGTATTTCTTTTGAGCCTGCAAGAAAAGACAGATTACACAGTTGTGATGAATAGCCGTTTACCCCACCCTCGACCCCTACGGGTACGGCAAACTACCCACCCGGCAGTCTGTGTACCCCACCTTGGGTCAGTCCTAGGAGCAAAAACAGTAAAATGAAATAATACAACGGTGGCTACGACCGCAACCTGGAAGTGCCCCGCAAAAATAATATTACAACAAATTACATTTACAACAAATGAATAAATCAATAAACCATTGTTAACCCCGGCTATACACCACAACAGTCCAATACAGTTTATATGCACAAACAGATATAACCATTTCAGAAATGTGCAACCCCCTGCCAACCGACATACTAGCAGTTGGGGGAAGTTTACGAACACATCAAACAATCACAGATATAATCCAATACGCAAATACTGTATTTTTCGATCGAATAAACAACTTCAAAATTGCTCCAAAATCTGCTCTGTTAAACAGTAACCTGAGCAATAATTAAATATTCCAGAAAACCCCAAATGTCACAGGGGACCCACCCATGAAAAATGAGCTCATGACTCGGCAACTCGGCCGCGGAAGCGCGGCGGATCGGTGGGATCCGCGGCGCTTCCGCGGCGCTTTAGTCGAATCATGGGCTCGTTTTTCTTGGGTGTTCTCCTGTGTTCATGTCAAGCTCTCTGAACACACCAGAAAAATTTTAGGACTTCATTTTCACTTCGACAGAAACTTAACAGAACTAGGGTTTTCCGGGATCGTTTTTTCGTTCGAAATTCGTACAAATTTGCGATTAAGTTATTTAGTGTTTAGCGAGGCTCTGATACCACTGTAAGTCGATGTAGTACACCCCAGTACTTATGGGGAGGCGGAAATTACAAAAACTTATCAAGTTTAAACAACGAACATCGACTAACCGCTTGAATCGAAGCTAAACCCTAAAAACCGTATTCTTATGAGTTTCTTTACATAAGTGATTAGGGATTATACCTAATGAACCGGTCCTTCTTCTTTATGTCCTCCTTGGTTCTCCTCGGCCTTCTCTAGGTAGTAGACGATCCACCCGAGAGCGAAACTCCAAGCTAAACCTCTAACTTGAGGTAACTAATCAACTTTGATTGCTAATCAAAGATGATAGGATGATAAAGAGTGTGGGTTATGGATTGTTTAGTCTAACTAATCCTTTGATCTCAACACATGAGGATTAAGGATTAGGGTTAGAAGATGAGAGCTTGAGGAGAGAGAATGTGTAATATGATAATGAGAGAAGAGAGAGAGTGTATCATATTATTATGAAGCATTCTTATTTTCTAAAAATCAATAAAGGAAATGAATAAGCATGCTTCACAAAATATCTTGTGATGATTCATTAACATGAGTCATTAAGCAATAAATGTGCATTAATGAAGTGAATGAATCACCACTATGACTCACTCTCTTTCCAAAACAAACCTCCTTAGTCACATCTTCTAGAAGCTTCTCGAGTAATTACGAGAACGCCCCTCCAATCCGTAAAAATACGGAAAAACTTTAGACTGTAAAAATCCAATAACCGGATACCAGTAACTGGCTTAAACCAAAGCCGACTGGTAAAAACTGTCCGAAAGTCGTACGCGCGTAAACGCACGTATGCGTCCGAACCCTTTGTCGCAAAACCATGCAACCTCTATATCGTTTCGCCTGGAGTAGGAAACTCTCTGTGTGGGACTCTAGAGACTCGACTACTACGCTGGCAGTGGGTTTAACCACAGACCGCAAGCGGCACTAGCTGTACGTAACGGTCCCCAGGTAGTTGTCGATAAGAAGGCCGATGAGTAAACCCATCCGAACTCCTACTGAGTCTGATGTGACAATCTCCATACAGTCCGGTCCGTTCGTCCATGACTATCGCATATCGGGCCTAGGGGGGCGGCAAGCGTCAGTCCCCTAATAGCGGTATAAGTCGTGTCGGAGTGAAGCCCATTACACCCTGAGAAACTGCTGGAACCTACCAGCAAATCTCGCTTGCCCTGGCCAGGGACTTTGCGTAATGGCTCTCTGACACAGCACGATATCTACTCCCAATACCGGGAGGGACGAATCCTGTCTAACCGCCACTGCCTCCAAGTGCTCGGGACTGCACCCAACTGCTACCTGTTTGCACGACTCCTTTGAGCCGTGGTAGGGTAGCAATCTAAGAACAGTGGGACACACTCGAGGCGAAGTAGCAGTGTCAAGTCTGCGGACTACGCTGTACTCATGTCACCTGGGAACTGTTCACTGACGACTGGTATCAAACCAACCAACAGTTCCCTGTGAGTCCTGTCCGGTGTACCCGTAACCTAACGAGCACCTGTATACTATCTCCAGTACGACGTACTGATGGCTGTGGGACAGACCATCTCCCCAACTGGGATGAGAAGCGTACACACTAGTCTACTCCGGAGTATCGATGCTCTGTCTCGATAATCCAACGACCAGGGACCTGAATAAGGATGTGCTTGTAGACCACCCAGCCCCCACTAGTGTGACTGCCATCACAACGCTGGTAGCCAAGCAAGATCCTAAGAGCTCTATCAATACGTATACTCACATATTAAGATAGAAAAACCAAGTAGCATACTACCATGTTTAGCAAGACTGTTATATACATGTGAATATCCCAAGCTTCCATTAAGTAATATACAAGCTAGTATGATACAGTAATGGCCTTCTAGGGCATAAACACTAACACTTTAAACTAGGGTTTAGGCGAAAACAAGTATGTTAAACAGTTTAACACTAAGTGAGAAGGGATTACAACCTTTGTAGATCCGGTCCTTCACTTCATTAGCTCCGTGTAGATGTCCCTATCGCTGCGATCGTGAACTCCGGACTCTAGAGAAGAACGAACGTGCTTGCTTCGATGACTTCGAGGCCGAAGATGATCTACGTCGGGGAGACACTAACTCAAGCTATTCCTTCACTAGGTCATGAACTTTGTGAAGAGAACACACTCTACTACATGGCAAGTGGTAGAGGATGAAGAAGTAGGAAGTGGGCTCACTTTAGAATTGATTTTCTCACTCTTTTTCTCATAGCACCATTGGAGCTAGTAAGCTTTTGGATGGAGCTTGATGATGAAGAAGAAGAAGAAGAAGCAAGAATGAATTATCCATCCAAATGAAAACTTATCCAATAAATAATGGCACCATGGTTGAGTTAAGCCCTCATGCTTAACTCATGTAGAGAATTAACGAAGGTATTAGGTTAAGGGTTGGGTTAAAGAATATCAAGACAAAAGACAAAAGAGTGGACTTTGTCAAAGTTTCTCCAAGCTTCTTCAAGCTTGATTACTTTGACTAAGTTTAACCCTTTTGTTAAATGTTATGATAAAAGAATAACCCTAATCTTAAAACTAATCTTGGTTCAAGTCTCATACACCCATCTTGTGTGTATCATCAAGCATGATACAAACATGTACACTTGCATATATCACATATAAACAATGTGCACAAACTAGTGAGAAAATAAATCATAAGTGAGCTAATACTAGTTAATGCAATGTAATATATCAAATATATAATTATGCATTAAATTATTAAATCAACTCTTGATTTAATAATCCGGCTATAACCGACTAATATCAAAAGTAACAACTTATCGAATCAACACTTGATCCGATAAGCCGGCTATATCTCATACAACCGATCAATGTCACGAATCGCGAGAATAAACTACGGTATCATATATCGTATTAATCTCGGTCCCACACATATCACATATGTGCTCCTACTCCGTTTTGCTTGAGCCAGGAAACCCCTGTGTAGGACTCTAAAGACTCGTCAATACGCCGGTAGTAGGTGATGATCATATCAAACACCCACAAGACGCAAGCAGTGTGCTAAACGTAACGGCCACCCGGGTATTGAGCGATCAGAAGATCAACAAGCAAGCCCGCTAGTTCTCCTGCGAATCCAATCAGTAACACTCCCGTACAGTCTGGTCTCGTCATCTGATATGTCGCATATCTCGCCTAGGGGTGGTAAACGTCAGACCCGGTAGCTCGATAAGTCGTGTCGATATGAGGTCTATAACAGTTCGAGAAACTACTGATAACACTTACCAGTAAATCTCAGCAACCCTGGCCAGGGATTTCTGGTTATAGCCAATCGAATACAGCGCAACATCAACTCCCTATACCGGGAGAGACGAATCCCCTCCTATCGCTCATTGCCTCCATGTGATTCGGGACTGTACCCAAAAGCCACCGTTTTGCACGCCCACTTGGACGTGGTAAGGTGTAAATAAAAGCATAGTGGGAACCACACAAGACTCTATGACGATCTCGGGTCAACAGACTAACCTGTACCAGTGTCACCAGAGAACTGCCATCTGACGTGAGGTATAATACCATCTGGGAGTTCTCGGCGAGTCCGTCCAGTGTACCCAGTCTCCACTGAGCACCCGTACACCATCCTTGATGTCAAACACCGATGGATATGGGATCATCCATCGCCCAACATATGGGTCAAGATGCGTATACGCTAGTCTACTCTGGTGCATCGATGCCCTGTCTCGATACACCCTCGACTAGAAACAGTTATAGGATGTACTCGTCGACTACCGTGGCCCCACTAGTATGATCTCATCATAGTCCCAGTAGTCGAGTACATATCCGAAGGGCTTTATCAACATGTAATAGAGTCAATCAGAGTACATGTTAAGATAAAGTACAACCAGATAGCATACTATCATGTCGAGCAAGAAAGTCCTCCCTATATATGTCCCAGCATCCACTACAGTATACATCGTATGTACAGTAATGGCCTCTAGGGCATACATATAACTAACAATCTCCCACTTGCACTAGGGCCATCTGTTGTGGTATCACATACCCAACAATTAGCTGCGGTTGAAGTATCTCATACTCAACCATCCCATAAAAGTCTCTACTGGGAAAAAGGCCTTTGTGAGTGGATCCGCGCTGTTGTCCTCTGTGTCTACTCTCCTAACCTCGATCTTCCTGGAGATCAACCATCTCCATGATCAGGTGATACTGCCTAAGAATTATATCTGGATTTCTGATAGGACGGGGGTTCCTTGGCTAAAGCCACAACTCCATTGTCACACAATGGTAGGAACGAAGTTCATCTCATGAACTTATATATATATATCCAGACTGTCTCTTTGGTAGCATCTTTGGTAACGATATATCTTGCCTTTAATCGTCTAGTAAGTCACGGTATCTAGCTTGGAACTCTTCCAACATACCGTCCCTCCACTGAGGGTAAAGACAATGCCTGCGACTGACATTCAGTCGTTCTTATCATCCTGGAACCTTTCCAGTGATTCTCCCCAGTATCTATTGATACAATCTCACTACAACTAGTGAGAATCCTAACATCCAATTAGATCTATCTCATAGATATAAAATCTAGGATTTAGGAGGTATCACATAGATCCTATATGGAGAATCTTTGTGATAAGCGGAGATTGACCGAGCGTAGCATAGGAAACTCCTTCCCTATCAAGAGTATGTTATCTACGTACTCTACGAGGATCACCACCATACTCTCTACTACCTTTTTGTATATACAAGGTTCATCTACCATTTTGATGATGTCAGACTCTTTGACTAACACATCAAAACAGACGTTCCAACTCCGCGATGCCTGCTTTATCACATAAAACATCTTGCACATGTTTCCGCTGCTCCCACTGTCTACGACGCCCTCTGGCTGTGTACTTATAGACGCTCTTTTCTAAAACATCATTTAGAAAAGCAGTCATGGCACCCAATCGCCAGATATCGTAGTCATGGTATGTAGCCGTGGCAAGTAGGATCTGGATGGACTTAAGCATAGCTACTTAGAAAAGGTTTTATCATAATCCATACCTGGTCAATGATGCAAACCTTTAACAAGTTTAGCTTTGAAAGTCTCAACTTTTCCATGTACACCAAGTAATCTTCTCAAGATATACTTGCTCCTGATGGGAATTTAACCCTTCAGATATAGCAACCAAAGTCCATACTTTGTTGTTGTATAAGGATTCCATCTCAGATCGATAAGCATCCAGCCATTCTTACAGAGTCCCACTCCTGATGGCCAGCTCGAAACTAGTTGGGTCATCATCTCATGATGCAATTCTCGCTCCCACTGTCATAGAGAAACCGAAGTATCTCTCAGGTGGGTGAGGAACCCTACTAGATCGGCGGAGAGGCTGAGATTCGTTGGTTACTAATAAATCCTTTGGTTCTACCAAATCATCTGCTGTAGTTTGTATAGCTGGAACCTTTCCAGTTCTACATAACAGACCTTGCCTCGAGCTTGTCCGGTTTTTGCTTTTAGACATAGGCCGGACAACCCCAAATCTTAACATACTTAAGATATGGGCTCTTCCCATTCCATATCACATATGAAGTGGTAGGCAACTGATTTGATTTGAACCCTATTCAATAGGTATGCAGCTTCTCAAGTGCATGACTCCTAAAAGGAAATAGGAAACTCAATAGTACTCATCATAGAGCTCACCATATCTAATAGGGTGTGATTGCTCCGCCCCGATACACCGACGTGCTGTGGTGTATACGGAGGAGTAATGCTGAGAGAGAATCTCATTCTCCTTTAGAATAGTCCAGGAATTCCGTGCTCAAGTATTCTCCTCCTTGATCACATCAAAGTACATAATACTTTTACCCGTATTTTGGTTCTCTACTTCTTAACTTATATTCTGTGAATATCTCAAAAGGTTCGGACTTGTGTTTCAACAGGAACATATGTCTAAATCTTGAGAGATTATTAGATAATGTAATGAAGTACAAAGAACCGGTCTTGGCATGTGTAGACAGGGGACTTTCATACATCAGTATGTATCATCCCAAGAGTTCAGTAACTCTTTCTTTGTTTCCAATAAACGGAGCTATGGTCATCTTATCTCTGTGACATGACCGGCAAGTTTCACAAGATGTAAATTTAAACTAATTTAAATATGCATCTTTATGTAACTTCAGCTAGTCGGGTCGTATTGATATGACCTAGTCTACAATAGCTCAAGAAGGATTTGTTCATTTCTGAATTCTTCCTCTTGTGTGTGTTCTTTATACTAAGAACTGTAGTTTGATTTAGAACGTCAATGCTTTTAGATAACGTGCCTGAACCGATCAACTTTTGATATAGGAAATGTTCTTTCTTTCATCGTTTTCAATCTGCGTGAAACATTATCCAACAATACAAAATTATATCTTTTCTTTACTAATAAAGAAACTGATATGATGTTGTATATCAGGTTCGGTATCTAACAGCATTCGTTCAGAATCAATGTATTCTGGTAATACAGGGTGATAGTGACCAACAGACTTGGCTGCAACGCTTGCACCGTTTTCTGTCTCATGAAACTTATCACCCGTTCTCAGTTCTCTACCTTTCTGTAGCCCATGTAATAAATTACATATGCGGGATCCTGATCTGGTATCTCATACCCATGACGTAAAGGATACTGAGAAACAGTTCTCTATAATGAACACACCCGAAGAAGATGCATCAGCATGCACTTTCTTCGTTTGGGCAGCACGGGAAATCTGGTATTCCCCAATTTCCTGCTCTGTCTTATAATAATTATAAGTTGGAGCGGGACCAACGTTCCCCGGCTCTGTATAACAAGCGGGTTCTTTCAATATATCCGTATTATTATCTTGATTAAGGCGTGATATGGTCGCTACCTGGAGAGAGAGAGAAGAAAACACTCAGCGTATGCTCTTGCAAGATTGGATTGGTTATCTAATATATCTAATTAGGATGTCTCCCACTGTTTTAATCAAATCTTCCTTCAAACCCTAAAAGGAAAGACTAGCCGGGATTAATTACACGCTACAAGTTCGCCAATCTTTCAGCCAGGCCAGTGTCGGTACTTTGAGGGAGGTTCCCCGTGCTTTCGCACGGACCTAATTACGGTAAACCTCATTTTCCTAGAGGCGTAACCCCGTTGACACCTTTCTAGACACCTACTTGATCGGCTAATTGTAATGTGTAAAACTCTCCCAGGAGTAACAATTACTCGCAGTGGGTATCGGGATCCAACTATCTCATAGAAGGTATGCAATCTCATTGCAAATTTCAACACTTGAAATTCCCGATAATTTTGCCCCTAACGTGCTATGACCTTGACGAAAGCCAACAAACCATAGCCCGCTAGTCAAGTTCAACCCGTATATTTCTTGACTGAATTAAACCCACCCGCACGACCCTTGACGAAAGCCAACAAAGCCGTACGACTACCCTAATCCAATCGCATCGTATGCAGCAGATAAGCAGCATATAGCTACCGCACACTACACCTTGACGAAAGCCAACAAATGTAGCATGAATACTATATACAACTTATCTGAAATAACGGAGGGCTATGACAGGTTTTTCTAAAAACCTATTGCGTAATGAACTTGATATCATTGTAGAATCAAATGATTTTAAATGGAGTGTTTTTGAGGCTTTTCTAGTTTTGCTAAAGAGGACACTCCCGGTGAAGGGATCGTCGGCCCTTTCCTCATCGAATAAGGTGCAGGATATATCATATATATCACTATGCATAGCAAAAACTCCAAAAGCAATCAAAAGACAAACCGAGGGGTGTAGCATCTGCCAGTTATTGCTAAAGGGGTCACTCCCGGTGAAGGGATCTCGGCCCTTTCCTTATCGAATAAGGTGCAGGATGTTCTACAAGGAACACCGCGATGCAAAGTAAGAACTGTAGCTACCTGTTTTTTGAAAATTCGATTCCACAACATATTTTAGGTTTCTTTTCTTTCATTAATCATATTAATGAAGTCCCATCATTTAATTCACCTAAACATCACAGATAAATACGACGTACACTTATGCCATCCGCATTCGCCTCGATGTCCCCTCGTGCACCGTTAGGTTAGGTAACTAACGGCAGAGCGGGGCAGGGCTAGCGCGGGTGTAAAACATAAGTAACATCTATATAATATATCATATATACTATATACAGTATCTATCACAACATATCAAATGATCACATCACAGATATCGCAGCAGAAGAAACATATATGAAATATTGGATATACTAGGAAGTCCATGTTTTCAATACGAGCCTATATAAAACACGGATTCCACGGTCGCGATGAATAGCCAAACCCACATCCCTAGACCCCTACGAGAGCGGCAAGTAACACTGCCAATTCTAGGGTTAGGAGACCCGGTCTCGACTCCTCGAGATGGTCTCCCCGCCTTGGATCTACCTAATGCGGAAAAGTAAATAATATACAAATGGTGACATCGACCTCATCCCGGAAGTGCCCCAATAAAAGAATATTACATATAATTGAATTTTACATGAATGAAAAAGAAAAACTCTCATCTCACATAAAACCCCCGGCTATTCAAAACGCGACGATCCAATATAACATATCACAGCAACACATAATATCTCATATCATCAATGTAAGCAAGTATGCGTATCCCGATTGTCGTTGATGTATAGCAACGAAGCCGGCAATACACCACATACTACGCTTACGGTCACAGAAAAGAAAGTGTAAAACTACAACAGTTGGAATCCGCAACCTCCTTAGACATCGCATGCCTAACCAATTATAAACCCCGCATTTTAGTCTCATTATCGAAAACTCTTTTCAATATCAAGTCGGGCAATTCAACAAGATTCCCGATATCCTGATCGAATGCTCGTCGCAAACTTTAGTAGACGGCCGCACCCCCGGATGCCGTCGACGAAGTGGACTAAGGAGGAACACCGTTGCCGCGAGCACCCGAACGGATGCTTTTGGCGACGGGGTTCTCCTACAGTCACTTTGTCAGGGCTATGGGGCGTGGCTGTCTGTTAAGTTTACCCAGCGAGTATCCGCGTATGCTACGTGATTGCGACGGACTTTTGATCACATCAAAATTCCGTGGCAACCAATCATCGAGACTAAACCGCTAGATTTATAAACGTCAGACCCAGTAGCTCGATAAGTCGTGTCGATATGAGGTCTATAACAGTTCGAGAAACTACTGGTAACACTTACCAGTAAATCTCAGCAACCCTGGCCAGGGATTTCTGGTTATAGCCAATCGAACACAGCGCAACATCAACTCCCTATACCGGGAGAGACGAATCCCCTCCTATCGCTCATTGCCTCCATATGATTCGGGACTGTACCCAAAAGCCACCGTTTTGCATGCCCACTTGGACGTGGTAAGGTGTAAATCAAAGCATAGTGGGAACCACACAAGACTCTATAACGATCTTGGGTCAACAGACTAACCTGTACCAGTGTCACCAGAGAACTGTCATCTGACATGAGGTATAATACCATCTGGGAGTTCTCGGCGAGTCCGTCCAGTATACCCAGTCTCCACTGAGCACCCGTACACCATCATTGATGTCAAACACCGATGGATATGGGATCATCTATCGCCCAACATATGGGTCAAGATGCGTATACGCTAGTCTACTCTGGTGCATCGATGCCTTGTCTCGATACACCCTCGACTAGGAACAGTTATAGGATGTACTCGTCGACTACCGTGGCCCTACTAGTATGATCTCATCATAGTACATATCCTAAGGGCTTTATCAACATGTAATAGAGTCAATCAGAGTACATGTTAAGATAAAGTACAACCAGATAGCATACTATCATGTCGAGCAAGAAAGTCCTCCCTATATATGTCCCAGCATCCACTACAGTATACATCGTATGTATAGTAATGGCCTCTAGGGCATACATATAACTAACAGGAATATCTACTTGGATTTGATCATCAATATCATTCCTAACCCACGTAACTTCACGCTCATCCGAAGATAACTCTTCTACGGAGACAGGCGGTTGGAGCACTCTAAGTCTTCTCTCTTCTTCTTCCTCATCGTTGTCATCTATGCGATCCTTGAATTCTGGGACATCATAAATATTCTTGGGCTTCCATCGGCATACAACACTCTATCCCGGATGCTTCAAGCACTTTGAGTAGTATACTTGAAATGCTTGGTGCGGAAATATAAACGGATCGCCTTCAAAGCAAAATTGAAGTGTGTTTATATTAGTCAATCTATATTCATCTTTCCAAGTCCCATGATTGTCTCTCCACCTCCAGTTCTGGTTAGTGTATCATACCAAATACACTGAAATATATAAAATGGTTCTGCTCGTCCGGGATATTGGATACCAAGTATGCAATCTAAGTACCTATATAAATCACACCATACGAGCTAATGTTCACAATCCCACAATTCTGTATGGTTCGAGATTCTTCTATTTTCTTAACTTCAAATTTGTATCACGGGACACCAAATCCTTTGTAGTAAGTAACCTCCATGCTAGGAAACTGAATTAGACATCTCAAGTCTTTCTCTAATGAGACAAATATGTTCGGATCTTGGATCTGACAAAACAAATTATGCTGCAATTATATAATGATATAAGTTTAGATTATGACTAGTCGCAAAAACATGAGATTCGAATATCTTACATGATGTGCAAACCAGTCACAAAAATTGTCCTAATGATATTTTTCCAATCGATAATCATTCCAATTAGGATGCCCGCCATGTATTTCATTCTTATGAATTCTGTTCTCACCATTAAATTTTGATGTCAACAATATATTATTTCATATATATATATATATATATATAAAGAACAATTAATACAAAACAGACTTACACTCTAACTTCATCAAGACATATGCTATTGAGGAGGATAAACCGATTATCTTGTTGATAAATATGGGTTCCATTCTCTTGTAATCTGCTTTACCATATGGGTCATCCTAAATTCTCTGAGGCCTGTTAAGTTTTGTCTCAATGTCTTCGTCCAAATACCGGGAACAAAATATGGTTATTTAATCTAAGAGATAATCTTCCCTAATATAACCCTCTGGTCGATTTCTATTGCGTATATATTTTTTTAGAGTCAGGAGGTACCTAAAGAAACTTATGTTAAATATGTTGGCTATAGTGCCCTCGAGTCAATTATTGAATCGTAGGCATGCGATTGTGATAATTGAGGGAGGACCTATACGGGGAGAACAGTCTTACTCGAGATGATAGCATGCTATCTGGTTTGTCTTTATCGTCATGTATAGCATTAGGTGGCATTACATATCACTATTACATGTTGATAGAGCCTATAGGATTCTTGGTTGACTACCAGCATTATGATGGCGATCATATACGTGGGAGCTGGGTGGTCTATAAGCACATCCTTAAATGTCCCTAGTCATGGGAGTATCGAGACTGGGCATCGATACTCCGGAGTAAACTAGTGTATACTTATCGAGACCCCGACGAGGGGAGATGGACGGTCTCACAAGCCATTGGTGTCAGTTAGTCACCTAAGATAGTATACAGGTGCTCATTGGGTTATGAGTATACTGGACGGACTCGCCGGGAACATACTAGTTGGTATTATACCTATTGTCAGATAGCAATTCCCAGATGACATGAGTATAGGTTAGTCTGTCGACTTGAGATCGTCATTTGTCTCGTGTAAGTTCCCACTGTGCTTTGATTACTATCCTACCACGGCTCAAAGGAATCATGCAAACAGGTTTTAGTTGGGTACAGTCCCGAGCCACATAGAGGCATTGAGCGGATCGTCGGGGATTCGTCTCTCCCGGTATTAGGGGTTGATGCCGCGTTGTGCACGGGTGGCCATCACCAAAAATCTGTGGCCACGGTGGACGAGAATTATTGATTTGGATCAGTAGTTTCTCAGTAGGTGATGGGCTTCATACCGACACGAAATATCGCGTTATTAGGGGTCTGACTTTATCCACCCCCTAGACCCGATATACGATACTCTTAGATGAACAGACCGAACTGTATGGAGATTGTCACGGACAGGCTCAGTAGGGGCTTGGATGAGCTTGCTCGTCGGCTTTCCTTTCGCTCAATACCTGGGTAGCCGTTACGTACAACTAGTGCCGCTGACATACTTGTGGTTAAACCCACTGCCAGCGTATTGACGAGTCTTTAGAGTCCCACACAGAGGGTTTCCTTGGTTCTGGCAAAATGATGTAATGGCCATATTGGATACGTGCAGGGTTCCGATCGATCAATTGTACTTTGTACCCGGACTTTCGATCGGACAGTTGATGATACTAGCAGGCTCGGGTTTGAGCCGGATTATTAAATCAGGTATTGATTAAATAATTTACATATATATATTTCGATATGTATATTCTAGTATTATGTTCTTTGTGTTATTCTATCTCTTTGGGTATTCGTATTTCGGTACGAATGTATGTATATACAGTAGAATGTAATCCGTATTTTTCCGGAAAACATTCTAGAAGGTGGACCCTCATTTTAGGGTTTGACCATTTATTATAAATGGATAAATGAGGTGGCATTGAAAATGGGAAGTATGGTGAGGACCATACTTGCATAGTGTGCACAAATGAATTATTAATTCATTTGTGCATACTATTCAAGTAATGAAAACAATGTTTTACAAAACCTAGCCACTTGATTTTCTCTCTCCATAGAGACTTCATTATTTTTGAGATGGTTCATTTCTTGAGCTCCCATCTTCTCACCATTTGGCTTCACTCCCTCTCTAGCTCTCATGGTTTCTCCACCTTCATCTTCCACCTCCTCTCAACCCTCTCATGTGTTGAGAATCATGAGAGGAGGTAAGATGAGATAGATAAATACTTAGACCACTACATCCTAGGAATTCTAGACTAGCATCCTAGAATCCCTAGTTGCTTCACTTGCTTTCGATGTGGAGCTAGAGCCATTACTACATCCCTCAGGTGGATCATCTTCGACGGATGAAAACCGGCGGCCAAGTTTGTCCGAGCACGCCTCAAGGAGCTAAAGAGGATGACGAAAGACCGAAGGACTTGGTTCTTTTGGTATAACCCTTTAGTTTAGCTCTTTGTTATTTTGCTAGCATAGGTTTATGGTTCAATCTTGAGTGGGTTTTGTTTGCGCCAAAAATTTTAAACTCCAGTTTTTGTTCCGCATCGGCCATGGTAGATGGCCAGGGCACAGGTGAAAAGCCAACATGGTATCAGAGACACCCATAAACCAATACTAGCTAATTTGCACGAAATTAGAATATCGATCGACCAAATTTTCTGAATCAAAATTCCATTTTGCCATGCTTGCTGTCGATTTTGAAAAGCGTTCAAAAAAAATCTTTCTGAGGATCTTAAAAATCTGTGCAGGCAATTTTAGAGAAACTGAAGAAATTTAGAAATGTGAACCCACTAAACGGCCGCGGAACCGCCGCATTATACCATCATTGGCCGCGGTTCCGCGGAGGATTTGTGGCCACGTTGCACCAAATTTCTTCAGGCACTCTTTGACATGGAATTTTGATTTTTGGGATATTTAGTTTTGGCCCAGATTTGTTTAAAGTGCTGGTTTGCATTTGGGGCCAATTTGGAAAAGTTTAGTCGATCGAAATTTTAACTGTGTGTTTATCAGTACCTGTGATGATATCTGCAACCGTGAATATTATTGAGCGGTACAACCCAACTAGTTGCTATATGTTCAACGAGATAGGTTTGCGAACATAATATTCACGTTGATGTTCTGTGTTGTGCTGATATTGTGGTTGGATTGTCGTGGTGGATAGCCTGGAGTGCAATGGTAGTAGTACGGTTCAGATTCATTTGTATATTCAGTATTGCGGGCCGAGCGTCCGACATGTGGACTGCCGTATCTGCCAGATTGTATATTCTTTTATTGGGGCATGACCGGGTTGAGGTCGATGTCGCCGTTGTATATATTTTTCTTTTCTGTACTAGGATTACCCCACGGTGGAGTGCACGAATAGCCGAGTTCTAAAGGGCAACGGGTCTACATCTCATGGCGTTAAGACGGAGGGGGCTTTACGCTAGAATTGGCGGCCTATTTTCCGCACTCATAGGGGGTATAGGATGACCCACGGAGGGCCGCTCAAGTTACCGGTTCCCGTGAAGTGCTGGGTGGCCCATTCACTTTGATGATTGGGGTTGCCTCACTTCTGGGATTGGCGGGTAACTTGCCGTGCTCATAGGGGTCCAGATTTGCATTTGCACAGACTATCCACACGACCGGGGAACATCGGGTTTCATTTGCGGCTCAAAGGAAACCCGGGGCTCCAAGATTATCCACCACTCTGTGTTGCTGGCTGAGATTCTGTGATGTTCCCATGATGTTGCTTATATTATGCCTGGGACGAATGTTATATATATATATTTATATATACTAGTAGATGTTGTATATGTTTTGCATCCACGCTAGTCCAGCCCCCGCTCTGTCATTAGTTAAGTAACCTAACGGGTGATGATGGGGCTCAGCGGCGAATGCGGATAGCATATACGCACATTTTATTTTCGTTCCTTTTCTGTGGTGTGATATGGATTAATTGATGGGACTGGGTTGATTCTGATCAATTGTAACATTTCGAAATAATAAAAATATTATTTTTGGGAAATTTATAATTTAATATTATTTTATTGAATATTTTAATAATTCGGTATAATTAAATACAAATAAATGGGGAAAATTATGGAAAATTCTAAAATAGGGTAAATTAGAGAATTATGCCGTTTCTAAGTTTAATTGATTAGTTATATGCTAATTTAGTGCTAATCGCGATTAAAAATCGCTAATCGGTTTTTTTAGTAATTTTGTGCAAAACATGCACATATCATTTTCCTACACTTGTGCATTTTCTATCATGGTTTTTCACTTTGGGTTTACTATTCTTGGGAGAAGGATTTTGAGAGAAAAAGAAAAGAAAAGAAATGGGAAAGGATTATAATATTGGGTATGGGCAAGTGAGAGAATGAGAGGGTGAGATGTGTTGACCAAGACTTGGCCATTCTCTTCATTCCTCATTCATTTTCCCTCCCTCTCCCACTTATTGCTGCTGCTGCTCCTGCTTCCTCCCCCTTCCTCCAACTTCAATGCCCCATTTCACCTCAAAAACAACTCCAAAACCCCACTCTCATTTCATTAAAGGTGTGCACAAGCTCAAGATCTACACATTGGACCAAGGAAGCAAGGATTTTGGCCACTAAGGGCAACTCAAGAAAATTCTTGAGTTGCCAAATGAGGTATTTTCTGGACTATTAGCTTAGTTTTAGCATTACTTATACCCTCATGTTTAGATTGAACCGATATTGTTTGATATTGTGGAGTTAAGGAAAACCTAGTTAGGGTTTGAGGAAATTATGAATTGTAATATGAAATTGAGTTCAGTAGAGGCTACACCAACACCCTAGTGCATGAATTGAGACCCTAACCTGAGAGTTGAAACCCGAAATACGAATTTAGAAACCGATATCGGAAAGTTTGTGGAATCTGTGAAGGTTATTTAAGATCTGCTATCAACCGGAGACTCTGAAAATTATATTGAATGGACAGTGACATGTGCAGGCACCCAGGAAGCTAACCCCAAAGCCCTAGCCCCCACTTCCTTTTCCAGGCCGCAGATTTAATCTGTTTGGCCGCAATTTGCGGCCTGGGTCCCACCATTTTGTCTCGTGTTTGTTCTGTAGCTCCTACATGTATATTTTAGACCCCTGGTATGTATAGATTTGTCTAGTTTGACCTAGGGTGAAATCTGGAGCCTATTTCCTTAGTTGCTGTTTTGGATTCGTATTTCCGTATTCCGTATTATTAGTTCTGAAATTGTGTATTGTGTTTTATCTCGACTATTTGGCGTTTATACGACGATATCGAGGATTGATTGATGGTTTTGAAGGCGTGCCCATAGGTTCTGACCTATAGGCCCCTTATCGTAACGTTTTGGGTTTCGTGTGCCGTTGTAGCTTTGATTTGGTTTTAATACGCATTTACGATACTTTGAAGTGTAGGTACCCCATGAAGACTTCGGGAAAACAAGCAATGCGCGTGGTGACGTCGACAAATGAAGACGCAAGGTGAGTAGATTATATCTACTGGGGGAAGTCTGGTGGATGGCGTATAGCACCCCCGCAGTCCGTAGTTGGTATACTATATATTATGCTTGATAGTACAGTGTGTCATGGATGTTGTGTTAGGTGTAGTATGGATAGCTTAGGGTTAGAAGTAAACTAGTATAGCTCATAGTTGCGAACCCTAGAATAGGTTTACACCCACACGCACACCCTTGCATATTCACTATACTTACACGGTGTTGATGATGATATTGGATGACTTTGGAGATGAGTCGATGATATTGGCCTTTATGCCGCGAGATCGGTGATGTGATATGATTCGTATTTGGGATACGACATGTGATTCTTGCGGGCTTGGGATGTGTGTTTACCCCCGCATTCATACTTTGTAGATGGTATCAGTTGTACTAGACTTAGATCAGTACCCCAGAGTATGTGAGATGATGATAGTGATACCTGATATTTGTTGAGAGGAATAAGATATTGACCGTACCCAGTTAATGGGATGCCGTACGACGACTTACCGTACGAGCCTATATTGATGATTGATCCGCACTCATGACATGAGAATTGGCATATGATATACTGTATCGTACGCGATACTATTGAGGTGGGATCACCGACTATTATATATATATATATATATATATATATATCGACTCAGACTTAGGTGGTCTCCTTACCCCTCCTGATTGACTTGATACTTAGATCTGTAGTTTGCATAGTAGATGTTAGACTAGACCCGAGTCATTCTTATTTCAAATGGCATTACTGCATGACATATACATATGGGTGTACATTCTTTACTGTTACGTTGATTATTCAATTTCCGCATATTCCTGCTATTCACATTGCTTTGCATATGTTTACTGCTATATTACTATCATGTTGCTAGGACACTAGCACCATTATCGATGATGCGTATGTTCCACGTACACTTGCTTGCCGGCTCACACACTTCTTCATCGATAATTGCCATGTCACTAAACAGTAGCATTATTGCATCAGGATATGACCTTGTATGTGCATACTATTAATTCCATGTTGCATGATATACTGTTATACTTGCATTTCATTTAGATGACACATACCCATACTTGTACACATATATTGATATCTTCATACTTGCTTAGATTACGCATTGAGATATGTTGTTTCCATGTTAATTCTGGATTTGGGAAACCGTGGATATTTCAAAGAGAATAGTTAATTGTTTAAAAACCCGGTTTCCCTTGATATGATATTTCGGTGCGTCCACCATGTGTTTTCTCGGTGCTAGAGTGATATATGTGAACCCGAATCGAGGAGTTGGATGAGGCCAATTATGGGTACATGGTGGACCCGGTATGGTACCCCGGGGCGAGAACGGTTTCGCTGTGTAGTAGACGGTGAGCCTGGCAGAGGGACTACTACCTACCGGTGATTGGTTGGACCTGGCGGTTATCCAGAGGATACTGACCAGAGTCGATAGATGGATATGGGCGTACTGCCGGGGCCGAGGGCCGATTCCGCAGACATAGCCCGTGGGCTGATCCGGACTGACGGAGCCCGATAGATGAGGATTTACGTGTCGATGCTAGGCACGGGTTTCATGACGATTTCCATGATTTTGATTATATCCTCATATTTGCATGCATCACGTTTATTGTCATTGGGTGACGGGTGGACGGGTTCCACATTTATTGTCATTGGGTGACGGGTGGACGGGTTCCATGTTTATACAAACATTGATTACATACAGACCTTGACTACATTGATCCTACTTCAATTGTATATATAACAGGGTACGAGGGCGCTGTTATATATACCCTTACACCAATATTAGTGGAATGGGACGCTAATATATGTGTATTGATATCCATTTGATACTTCATCATGTTTACTTCATACAGACATACCTTACATTTATGACATATTATTATCTGAGGCACTGACACGAGTACTTGGCACTACCTACATGATTAGATGTTACACTGCCACGTTTTCATGCTTCAGACTTACTCTTGAGGGTTATATTATATACTGATTGTATTGACTTAGGATTATGTCTTGCATTCGATTTCTGCTTGTAGATATTCTCTATTCACGAGTTGGCAACTCACCCCCGTTGTGCCACAGTTCTTGCAGGGCTTGCCGTACAGGTTCCATAGCGGCACTTCTGGCACACTGCTTTCTTTTGCGGGTGATTTTCTTGGTAGGTGGGTTCTTTGTATCAGAACCGCCGTTGTACATGTATTATTCATTGTATCTAGAAATTCCATCAACCAAAAACTTGTATATTGTTTCAGACTTAGACACTAGTGATGTATTATTTCGACCTTAGAGTTGCGCTTAGTAGTGTTTCAGTTTTCATGCTTATCTGGGTTTCTTTGAATTTTGATCCTCGCCATTCGGCGTTGTATAGTATATTGCTTGTTCTTTATTTATCCTTAAAATGGTTTTAGATTTCTGGGCTTTTGACTTACTTGGATCAGATGGAGTCCTATAGACTTCATATGGTTCAAGGGCCAGTCACGTGCTCTTTCGGGTCGTGACATCATTGCAAGGAAAGATAAACCCAAATGATGTTGTTGAAACCAAGTTTTCAAAAATTGTTATTACAGGACGTTTCCTTTTTGCTTTGCACAGTGGTATTCGGTTCAGAATATCCAGCACCTCATTCGACGAGGCAAGAGCCGAAATCCCTTCATCAGGAGTGACCTCTTGAGCAAAAGTTTACATCATCGTAATTACTTGACTATAGTCGACCCTTTTGCTTTGCATCGTGGTATTCAGTTTGGAATATCTTGCACCTCATTCGATGTGGTTAGAGCCGAGATCCCTTCACAGGGAGTGACTTCTTTAGCAAAAGTTTGCGCCACTATATATCTGTAAAACCGCTCCAGTTCCTTTAATGATATCAAGTTCATTACATTAAAGGTTTTTCGCCAAAAACCAGTCGTAGCCCTCCATCATTTCGGATGAGTGGTACCTAGTATTCGTGCTGCGTTTGTTGGCCTTTGTCAAGGCATAGTGTACGATATATTGCTTGTCTGTTGCATAGTGTTGCGATTATCTAGGACAGTTGTATAGCCTTATTGGCCTATGTCAAGGGTTTGTACGGGTGGGTCTAGATTAATCCTGGATAATGACGGGTTGAACTTGACTAGCGGTCTATGATTTGTTGGCCTTTGTCAAGGTCATAAACCGCTTGGGGTAAAAACACACATCGGGAGTTTCAAACATACAGGAAACTTGCCAGGCATGCGCATACTTTCTAGAGTGTAGTGGCTTGAGTGTTCTATCAAGTTATCATGTGATGATAGTTGGATCCTGATTCCCACTAATGAGTAGGTGTTACTCTTCGGGTGATTTTAGATGATCCCGACTAATTCTCCTTTTAGGGTTTGATGGAGAATTTGAGAAAACAGTGGGAGACATCATGATTAGATAAATTGATAACCAATCTAATCTAGGTTAGAGTGCACGCTGAGTGTTTCTTTTCTCTCTCTCTCTCTCTCTCTCTCTCTGGCAGCAACCATGACCCGACTTAAATTAAAACTCATGAACCAAGATAACCAAACCTTCTTAAAACACTTTGGCTTTTGGATTGTCAGAGTCGCATAACCCATTGCCGCTCCTACTTTTCCTCTGCATTTCTCCTGAACATTCCATATCACTACGAAGATCAACATTTATTGGATATGCCATCATATAGTTACATACGAACTTGAAGGAACTTGTTCTAGTTCGAGGATGGTTTTCGGTTCAGGAGAAATCGAATAGGATTATTCTGGTTGTCTTTTATCTTTACCTTCTCTCAGGTTACAAGAGCTCCTAGGATTAGGAGGATACACCTATTACGCTTATTAGATAGTCTTCTTCCAAACCTTAGGCTGGTGCCAAAAGGTAGGGAAGGAGGAAAACCATTTAGCCTAAGGGTGGTGCACAGAAGGTAATAAGTAAATACAAATAAAATGATTAGAATGAGGGCAAAGGAAATTGCGACTGCTATCATTCATGATGAAGCCGCGTATATCTCTGCCACTCCTACCCCGCCTTTGCATTTCTGCGGAACACTCCGTATCACTACGAAGATCCACATTTATTGGATATGCCATCGTATAGTTACATACGAACTCGAATGAACTTGTTTCAGTTCGAGAATGGTTTCCGGTTCAGGAGAAATTGAATATGATTATTCAGTTGTCTTTTCTCTTTACCTTCTCTCAGGTTGCGAGAGCTCCTAGTATTAGGAGAGTACACCTATTACGCTTATTGGATAGTATTCTTCCAAACCATAGGCAGGTGCCGAAAGGTAGGGAACGAAGAAAACCATTTAGCCTAAGTGAGGTATAGAAAAGGTAATAAGTAAAGACATATAAAAGGATTGGAGTGAGGGCAAAGAAATATACGGTTACTGTCATGAATCTGATTAGTGGAAGAGGCATTACTTGGAATACCCAGTTACCCCTTCGAAACATCTTCATGTTTCATTTTCACTGTGCGGTGTTAATTGAAAACTGTTTTCCCAATTAGATTCCGACTCCAGGGTATGTATTTACCAGCTTTGATTCTCACATCTGTATGGCGTTACGGATGTTGAGTGGGAGTAAGATATTGGGAATTGGGTGATTATATCCTCTAAATATCGAAATTCTTTGTAATTGGTGATATTTGAGGAAATCACCTGGGTTTTTGCCTAGCGGCAAATATTTGGTTTTGAATATCCGTCGTTATGCATCAATTTCAAATTGATATATCTGTACGTTTATTTTATAAAATGAGATATAACTTTTTGAAATTATGTCTATGACATTTACCTATATCAGTTGCTGGTGAGGTAAGGAGCATTCAACAGCGGTGTAATTCTTCTTAACCATACTACAGTTTTCAACCTACGACACACAGGGTTTGAGTTATTAAACTCAAAGGACTTATACAGAGTATTGTATGTTGTCTGGTGTCCATTATGACAAAGGGGTTGGTACTCATACTATATTCCGTTTACTCATGACTTCTCTAGTTTTAGACAAGTATTTCGTTGAAATACAAGGTCCCGATTTTGAGAAGTTATAGGTATAAGAATAAAGTAGAGAACCGTATGTTGCAAGTGTCAAGATTTTTCAAGGTGATCGAAGATGTAGATACTTATGCTAGGTATTCCGTCGTAAGTAAAAGTTTTGAGAACTTGCTTCTCTTTCAGGTTACTCATATGTGGATGCATTCCTTGATGAGTAATGCTGTAAGCCCTCCTTCCATTTAGTTGATATGCACTGGAAACGGCTGCATGTATTTTGAATCCGGTTCCAATTAAATTAGTACCTTTGTTTCTATAGTGAATATAGAATGGATTCATATCTTAACGATGTTAAGGTATACGGAGTTGTCCAGCTTATGCTTAAAACCAGAATCTGGATAAACTCAAAGACACATTTCAGTAATGGCAGTTTGTGGGTTATCCCAGGCATTAACGAGGGTTAACATTCTACCATCTGGAAGATCAATAGGTATATTGTTCTTGACTCGCCACCATTTTTAGTAAAATGGATTCTTTTCAGAAAACATTAGTGAGAGTATGGTAGAACTGGAAGTTATTACAGAACCATAAACGATTAATGAAAATTGTTGGATATATGTATGCCCTAGAGGCCATTATATGATAGTGGATGTATCGGTATGTGTGTATATATATTCAGAGGACATTCTTGCTCAACATGATAGCATGCTATCTGGTTGCTCTTTATCTTGACATGTTCATTTGATTATGCATCTTACTCTTTTGGTACATGTTAATAAAGCCCTTAGGATATTTGCTTGACTACTGGGACTATGATGCAGATCATATTAGTGGGACACGTGTAGTTTATAAGTATATCCTTAAAACGTTCCTAGTCGTAGGTGTATCGAGACGGGGCATCGATACCAGAGTAGACTAGCATATACGTTTCTTGTCCCATATGATGGGCGATGGATGATCCCATATCCATTGGTGTGGTGACACCAAAGATTGTATACGGGTGCTCAGTGGATACTGGGTACACTGAACGGACTCACCGAGAACTCCTATGTGGTATTATATCTATCGTCGGATAGCAGTTCGCAGGTGACACTGATACAGGTTAGTCTGTAGACCCGAGATCATCATAGAGTCTTGTGTATCCTCCCACTGTACTTTGATCTCCACCCTACCATGGCTCTACTGAGTCGTGCAAACAGGTGGATTTTGGGTACAGTCCCGAGGCACATGGAGGCAATGAGCGATAGGAAGGGTTTCGTCTCTCCCGGTATTGGGGGTTGATGTTGTGCTATGCTCGATTGGCTATAACAGGAAGTCCCTGGCCATGGCTGATAAGATTTACTGATAAGTGTTATCAGTAGTTTCTCGATCTGTTATAGGCCATATACCGGCATGACTTATCCAAACCAAGAAAAATAGTGGAGTGAAGGAAAACCATATGTAAATCAACCAGTTTGCAACATAATATACAACGCCTAAAGGCGAGGATCACAACAGAAAAGGGAACTCAACAGCATGAAACCCAGAGAAATATAACGTGCGACTCTAAGGTCGAAAGAATAATCAACACTGGTCTCTATCTCAAATAAGTACATGTTTGGTTGATGGAAGTTCTAGATACAACTGAAATATAATATACAAAGTATAATGGTTGGTATGATACAAATAACCCCCCTACTAGCAAGTCACCTGAAGAAGCTGTGCCCGCAAAGCCGTAATGGAACCCGTACGGCAAACCTGCAAAAAACTGGGGCACAACGGGGGTGAGTTGCCAACTCGTGAATAGAAAACATCTACGAACAGAAAATCGTATGTATGACGCAATCCTAGGTCATACGGTCATAATATATAATCCTCAATTATATAACCAGCATTCTATAACCATGACTAGGGTAACTATCTAACCCAAATGTAATCCCATGTACCCGTGTCAATGTCAGTGCCTCAGGTAGCAATGTATCATATGAATGATGTATGAATGCATGAAAGTATGATCAATGTAATCAAAGTCTGTATGTGATCAATGTCTGTATATAGGTGGATCCCGTCCACGTGTCACCCAATGACAATAAGCATCATGCATGTACGTATGAGGATATAGTCAACATCATGGAAAACATCATGAAACCTGTGCCCAGCATTGGCACAAAACATAGCCTCAATCTCAATATCTCAATGCCTCTGATAAGCCTCACTATCTATGGCGTCGTCAATCCAGACCGGCCCCAACCATCAATCTCAAGACCACAGCGGTATCCTCTGGATATCCGACGCGTCGGGTAAAATCACCGGTCGGTAGTGCTCCCCTGCCAGGCTCAACGCCATCTCCTGCGATCTTCTTGCCCCGGGGTACCGTACCGGGCCCACCATGTACCCGCAATCGGCCTCATCCGCCTCCTCGAATCGGGTTTCACATGTCGCTCTCAGCACCGAGAAAACACATGGTGGACGCACTGAAATATCATATCAGGGGTAACCGAGTTTTTACAACAATTACATAATCTCTTTGAAATACCCACGGTTCCCAAATCCAGAAATATTATAGAACAACATATCTCAATGCGCATAATCAGAAAACATGATGTATGTGACATATCAATGAAGTGCAAGTATAACAGTATATCATGCAACATGGAATAATAGTATGCACATACAAGGGTCATATCCTGCAGCAATAATACTACTGTGTAGTGACATGGCAATTACCGATGAAGATGTGTGTGAACTGGCAAGTAAGTGTACGTGGTACATACGCATCATCGGTAATGGTGCTGGTGTCCTAACAGCATAATGTCAACAATAAAATATGAATCACAATAAGTATGCAATGCAGAGCAACAATAATAATGTGCGGAGCTGAAAACCAAACACAATGTAGCTAAACTGCATCTAATGCCATAAGAGTCATATAGCTACACCACTATAAGGCTGAGCTAAATCTAACAGTAGGTAAGGGAAACCGCCTAACCTCTGAGTCGATACATATATATACATATAGTCGGTGATCCCGCCTCGATAATATCACATTCGGTATCATATTGCTATAATCGGTTATTCCCAAGCAAGAGTGCGGATCAAACATCAAATTACAGCTCGTACGTAAATCCGTCGTACGGCATCCCCAAATCTGGGTACGGGTCAAAATCATATTCATTATATTACTCATCTGGTATCCTCTTATCAAGATCATCATCTGGGGTATTGACCTACGTCTAGTACAATGCTAATATCATCACTATAATCATGACCTGACTACTGATCGACAGTCTCGTATAAATCGATATCATCATCATATATCGTCAATATAAACATAATCCGGCTTCCGATTGACAGCCTCTAGCAAAACGACACCATCAGCACATATCATCTCAAGGAGTAAACAACGCCCAAGGCGGCCTATCATAAATATCTTGTCATCTCATATCATATCATATCCTATCTCGTATCATAATCACATGTCGATCATTTTATATATATTACTATTCTTATGGCATTATCATCCAAGACCCGCTATCATATCAGGACGTATATCAAGTACGAATCCTGCCAATCACCGATATCATAATCTCATATCAACTCTCATTGACTCATCTCAAACCCAAGTATCATCCTCAAATCCGTATGTGAACACATAGTCCCATACCCACGTGAACACATATCTATAAGAATCCCATAACCACATTGTTAGTGTATATGCCCTAGAGGCCATTACTGTATCATACTAGTATGTATATTACTTAATGGAAGCTTGGGATATTCACCTTGTATATACAATCTTGCTCAAAATAGTAGTATGCTACTTGGTTTATTTCTACTTCAATGTGTACATGTGTTTATCTTTGAATATTGCTTATACACATTAGTGGAGCCCTTAGGATCTATGCTTGATTACCAGCGATGTGATGGCCGTCACACTAGTGGGGCTGGGTAATCTAGAAGCACATCCTTATGCAGGTCCCTGGTCGCAGGACTATCGAGACAGGGCATCGATACTCCGGAGTAGACCAGCGCATGCGCTTCTCATCCCAGTGTGGGAGACGGTCTGTCCCACAGCCGTCAGTACGTAGTACTTGAGATAGTATGCGGGTGCCCGTTAGGTTACGGGTACACTGGACAGGACTCGTCGGGAACTGACCAGTTGGTATTATACCTATCGTCAGTTATCAGTTCCCAGGTGACATGAGTACAGCTTAGTCCGCTGACTTGACACTGTCACTTCGCCTCGGGTGTGTTCCCACTGTACTTTGATCACTACCCTACCACGGCTCAAAGGAGTCGTGCAAACAGGTGGTAGTTGGGTGCAGTCCCGAAGCACTTGGAGGCAGTGACGGTTAGACAGGATTCGTCTCTCCCGGTATTGGGGGTTGACATCGCGCTGTGTCTAGGAGAGCCATTACGCGAGTAGTCCCTGGCCAGGGCAAACGAGATATACTGGTAGGTTTCCAGTGTTATCTCAGGGTGTTTTGGGCTTCGCTCCGGCACGACTTGTACCGCTATTGGGGGACTGACGTTTACCGCCCCCTAGGCCCGCCATGCGATGTATCAGACGAACAGACCGGACTGTACGGAGAATGTCACACTCAGGCTCAGTAGGAGTTCAGATGGGTTTCGCCTCGTCGGTCTTCTTGTCGGCATTACCTGGGGACCGTTACGCACAGCTAGTGCCGCTTGCGGTCTGTGGTTAAACCCACTGCCAGCGTAGTGTCGAGTCTTTAGAGTCCCACACAGAAAGCTTTTCGCCTTTAGGCAAAAGAGTAGAGGTCGCATGGTATTGCGACAGGTCGCATGGTTTTGCGACAGGGTTCGGTCACATCCGTGCACTTGTGCACGTACAGTGTCCGGACAGTTTACACTAGCGGGCTTTGGTTTAAGCCAGATCGTAGTGTACCTTATGGGATTGGATTTATCCAGTTTGCATTCGTGTTCCTCGGAACGCGGATGCGGGTGTGTATGCACAGTTGACAGGGAGGCACAGATAGCGGATTCTCATTAGGGTTGTTGACAGTTGACCGTTGACTTTTTGACTTTTTGCTCAACCCTAATGAGAATATGATATGTGATTAATTATTATATTAATTAAGTATTATGGTGATTTGGTTGTTGACTTTTGTTGACTTTGTTGACTTGTTGACTTTTGTTGACTTGTTGACTTTGTTGACCGGTTGACTAGGCTTGACTAGTTGACCATCATGATAACCATGGTTATCATTTCATGCCAAAGACTTTTACTTGCTTGTTCATTTGAGTAAAATGAGTGCATGACATGATAAGGTTATGGTTGCTTCAACCATCACACATAAGACTTTTTTGATATGATGAGTTATCATTGCTTTGGATTATGAGAGGGTGAGAGACAAAAGAGTTGCTCATTCTTTCTTGCTCATTCTCTCTCTTGTTCTTGAGCTCTTCACTTTGCTCTCACTCTCATCCTCTTGCTCCCTCTCTTGACTCTATGGTTCATATCTCTCATGTGTTGAGAATCAAGAACCATAGTTAAAATCCCATTCTATTTCTACTCTACTCATTCTAGTTCACTAGGTTTAGCAAACCAAGTGAACTAGTTTCTTCAAAGAACGAAGAAGGAGCTAAAGGTTGGAGCTTTCAAGTGGATCTATCTTCGGCGTACGGAGACGACGAGAAGGAGCCATCGGACCACCACCGGAGCTTGAAGAGAAGGAGTTCAAGACAAGCTAGGTATAACCATCTTCATCCGAGTAGCTAAATCTCTTTAGCAAGTTTGCTAGTTTAGTTTAGACACGATCCGGACCTTGTTTAGTCCATGTTGCCTCTTGCGATAAAAATTTGTTTTTTTATATCGTTTCCGCCTCCCCGTAAGCACCGGGGGTCGCAATATGGACTTACACACATATGTAATAAGGATGTATGCAAGTATGTATGTGTGAATATGTATGTGTAGTGCACCCACTACCCTAGGGTTCGTAACCTTTCACCAATCCAACACACCAATATCCATTTTAACATTATTATTGATCCCAAATAACATATATTAAATGTAAGTGTGTATACGCATCCGTATACATCACGACGAATTGCGGGGGTGCTATACGCCATCCACCCGACTTCTCCCCGTAGATATAAATATACTCACTTTTCTTTATGCGTGCCGGTACCGATGTCACCATTTGCATCTCCAACGTTTCGACGCCACGTGGGATACCTACAAGGATATCACACACTAAAACACATGAAAACCATGTCGAAAACCAAAATGGTGCACGCTACGCTCATAGGTAAAAACCTGTAACCTTGCGTGCAAACACAGCCAACAACTTGCTTCCGTTGGCGTTCAAACGCCACCCGACAGTCACGAATCATCGAATACCAAAATCCATACGAAAACAAGTCGTAAATCATGCGCCAACTCAAGAAAATCGACCCAGATTCTACCCTGATTGGGATCAGACAAAACTGGACATACCAAAGGTCAAGTTTACAGGTAAAAGAGCCGTGCACGCAAAACGAGAGGGTTTCCTCCTGCTCTGGCCGCAAATTGCGGCAAGAAGGAATATATCTGTGGCCAGAAATGGGAGTTGGGGGCTAGGGCTTTGGGTGTTGGTTCCTATCTTCCTGCATGTCTCACTGCCAAGTCAATTTTATTTTAGGAGGCCCCGGGTTGTAGCAGAATCCATAAAGGTCACAAAATCGACATAATCGCTAAAATACGCCAAGTCGAAACTTTCAGGTAACTAACTAGAAATCTGGAGTAATCTTGGTTGCAATGGTCTCAAATACACCTAATAAGGTTATACTAACGATCAAAACCAACCCTTGGTCAAGTCTCACTCAAATTTGCCTAAACTAGCACTAATCCACATAATAACACTAAGTTTCAGTTAAACAACTATAATTTTGCAAGTTAGGGGTTGGGTTGTGAGATTATACCTCAATGGGTCTTAGATGAAGGAGAAGGGAAGAAGGAAGGACTGTGCTGCATGCTGAGTTGCTCCTTTGTGGCTCTTGTTACAGTTGCAACTGCTACTGCTGCTGTTTTCTTCACTGCTGATGCAGTATGTGTTTTTTAACAGCAGTTGTTGTTGTTGCAGAGGTTCTTTTTTATGGTTGGTGTTGTTTTGGTGGAGTTGGAGTTTTTGATAGTGTAGAGGTTGTTCTTGCTGCTGTTGCAGCTGATGTATTTATGGCTGAAGTGTTGGGCTGATGCTTTTGTTGCTGATGTTTGAGCAGCAACAGATGTAGGGGTGGCTGATGGGTGTCATCAGCTGATGTGTTGATATGGGGGGCTGATGTAGCTGCTGATGTGAGTGTGTAGGTATGGGGCTAAGGTGTTAGGGGCTGCTGATACAGCTGCTGCTGAGTTGCTGATGTTACTGTTGCATATAGCAGCAGCTGATGTGATAAAAATTAGGCTGAGGTTGTTGCTGATGATATTTGATATGGGATGATGGTGTTGCAGCTGATGTTGGTGAGTGTATGTGAGTGAGAGGGATATATGTGAGAGAGATAAGCAAAAAGGCTTGAAGTGAAGTGAGGTTAACTCCTATCATCTTCACTCAACATTAAATGCAAGTCATGGCACAACCATCATGCCTCCTCTCTCTCTCTAGCCACAAGTCAACCCCAACCTAATTAAACCAAACTACACCCTTAGTTAAAACTAATTAACCTAACCAAATGGGTTAGACCACCATGGTCATCTAAGTTTGGTTCATCCCTAAGCCATCATGAGTCCATAACATGAGACAAGTGTGGAAAATGTTATGTGCAAAATTTTGCACAAAAATCCAAATAGCGATTTTTGATCGCGATTAACACTAAAGTCGCATATAATTCATCATAAAAACTGTAAATGGCATATTTCCACAAAATAACCTATTTTAGAATTTCCAAAAATTTTCTCCGGAATTTTCCCCATTTATCGGTATTTAATTATACCGACTATTAAAATATTCATTAAAAAGTAATATTAAATTATGAAAATTCCCAAAAATAATACTTTATTTTTTTGAAATGTTACAGTTATTGAGTTATTGGGGTCAACGAAACCATCTCTAAACTCGATATGCAGCATATCTGATGAAGAGACCGGACTGTACGGTAAGTGTTGCCAGTTGGCTCGACGGGAGTTTTGACAGGTTCGCTTGTTTTTCTTCTGATCGCTCAATACGTGGGAGCCATTACGTACAGCTAGTGCCGCTGACGGTTTGTGGGTATGTGATATGATCACTACCTACTGCTAGTATATTGACGAGTCTTAGAGTCCCACAGAGGGGTTTCCTAGCTCAGGCGAAATGATATGGGGTGCATATGGGATATGCATGGGAGCTCGAGTAAATGCGTGTATATGATACCGTATTTTAAATCGGGCGTTTTCTATTGGTCGGGTCGTATGTGATATGACCGGGTTATTAAATCAAGTGTTGGTTTAATATTGACTTTTAGCTCATTTATTCAAAACCTTTTCTTATTGGATGTATGCATGAATGTGTGTATGTATATATGTTGATATGAATGCACACATGCATGCATATATGTGTCATGGTTGTTGATACATTGGAGATGGCAATGCAGGACTCACATGGGGTGTGTGTGTGTGTGTGTGTGTTATTGAGAAAAAGAAAAGGGATTAAATCTTGGTTGAAAGTTTCTACACTCTTCTACACTTGACCTAATTTAGACCATGATTTAATTTTCCATTTGGCTTTTGACTCAATACAAAATATCTAGATATTTATTAACCATGGTTCTATGTGAGTGTGACTCTCATTTATATTTTCTTTTCTCATTTTATTTGAGAATTATCACAAACAAAAGAGCTCAAGCTTAGCCGTCTCCTTCATCTTCCTCCTTCATGCTCTTTATCCTTTTCAAGTGAGTGAAGGAAACAAAAAGGAAAGGTTTTTAAGTGAGATCCAAACCCACATCGCCAATCTATATTAGTCTAGCCCACTTGTGTAGATTGTTTGCTCCACTTCTTCAAAGATCAAGTGAAGCAAGGAGCTTGAGCAAAGGGACTTCGTGGTGGATCGTCGTGGACTTGGAAGGATTCAAGCAAACCGTTTCAAACCCTAGTTGATCTAAGGAGTCAAGGAGGGAGGTCTACAAAGGTTGTATTACTCACCTCTTAGTGTTAAAATACCTCTAGTATATGATGCTAGTTCTTGTTGCCCTATTTTTCTAGTTCGATTCATGGATGGTATTACTTAGCACCCCCTAAATTTTTAATATAGCATGTGTGATGCAACCCAAACCCTAGGTATGGTGCTAAGGAATCCCTACAAAAATTTAGTAGAACCTAAAGATTCAATTAGATTCGACAATCCATTAGTCACTCCGCAGATTTGGTGGGTAACCTCAACCACCCGAAAGGTACTTCGGTCTCCTCAAAGACGGTGACAGTGGGGTTTTTGTTTACCCAAACTTGCCACTACTGCTGTTCTAGACTATGAGATCTGGCAGGAGGATGAGTATAACATCATTCTAAATTAGTTTTAGAAGTGCACGTGTATATGACTCTGCCGGATGGTTATTGTAGTCAGTGGAAGCAGCGGAAGCATAGTGGGCAAGTAGCTTATGTCTATTTATAGATTAAAGAAGGAATAGCGGAAATATATCATCTATTTTTGATGTGACAGTCATAAAGTTTGACTTCGTCAGAATAACAGATGGATCTAGTAAGAAGGTAGTAGGGAGTGATGTGCTGGTATTTGGATGACATGCACTTGATAAGAAGTGATATTCCTATACTACGATCGGTTATACTGTGGTTGTCACACGGTGTTTCTCCACATAAGATCTAGATAAAATATCATGGATTCTAGTTAGTAGATCTATGGTTTTAGATCTAGATTTGGGAAGTGTCCCAATTTGGGTACTTTGACACTATTCTAAAGTGTTTTAGAATGGACGACTCCTGTCGTGGTGGTGTACCCGCAGGTGACGGAGTCACCCTCTCTAAAGAGATGTCTTCTAGACTGATGAGGAGAGTGATTTGCATGATTAACATATCCCTTGCTTAGGCAATTGGGTCAATCATGAAATGCCAAGTACTACACCAGATATTGCTTTTGCACTAGCTGCAATAAGCATATATTAATCCAATCCTGGAGAAACATTGGGAAGCAGTTATGAACATAAGTGGATGTTCTTGGTATATAGTAACGGCAGCCTCCTTCGGGAGGCGGTTATCATTTCAAGCTTCCAAGGTGACCTTGATGACAGATTAGCTGTCAGAGTTATAGTTTTCCTTCTTTTTGAGGGGCAGTATGTTGGACAGGTGGTCCAAGCGGATACTGAGGAAGGCATGGCGTGGGATACTGATTAAATTCAGTGGACGATACAGCCTAAGAAGTTTGTTGGATTTGGAGTTCATTTGTGAACTGGGTCCTATCAGATATCCAGACAAATTCTAAGACAGGTATCGCTCATTTCAGGAGATAGTATTTCTCTGCGAAGTTGAGATATAGATAGATACAGAAAGAAACACTGGAGCGGATCCACTCACTGAGGCTTTTTCTCGAACGCAATAGTTTCACAAACGGGCTTTGCGAAACTGATTAGTAGAGAAGTTGGGTGTTCGGTATCACACGGGCTGTGAGTATGCGACACCGCAATAATTAGCCTTAAGTGCAAATGAGAGATTGCTGGCTATAGTGCCCTCAAGTCAATTATTGAATCGCAGGCACGCGATTGCGATGATTGAGGGAGGACCTATACGGGGAGAACAGTTTTACTCGCGATGATAGCATGCTATCTGGTTTGTCTTTATCATTATGTACAGCATTAGGTGGCATTACAGATCACTATTACATGTTGATAAAGCCCATATGATTCTTGCTTGACTACCAGCATTATGATGGCGATCATATACGTAGGAGCTGGGTAGTCTATAAGCACATCCTTAAATGTCCCTAATCATGGGAGTTTCGAGACTGGACATCGATACTCCATAGTAGACTAGTCTATACTGATCGAGACACCGACGAAGGGCGGTGGCCAGGTCTCACAAGCTATTGGTGTTAGTTTGTTCACCTAAGATAGTATACAGGTGCTCATTGGATTATGAGTACACTGGACGGACTCGCCAGGAACCTGCTAGTTGGTAGTATACCTATTGTCAGAAAGTAGTCCCCAGGTGACATGTGTGCAGGTTAGTCTATCGACCTGAGATCGTCATTTGTCTCGTGTGGGTTCCCACTGTACTTTGATTACTACCCTACCACGGCTCAAAGGAGTCATGCAAACAGGTTTTAGTTGGGTACAGTCCCGAGCCACATGGAGGCAGTGCGCGGATCGTCGGGGATTCGTCTCTCCCGGTATTGGGGGTTGATGTCGCGTTGTGCATGGGTGGCCATCACCAGAAATCCTTGGCCAAGGCAGTCGAGAATTACTTATTTGGATCAGTAGTTTCTCAGTTGGTGATGGGCTTCACACCGACACGAAATGTCACGTTATTAGGGGTCTGACTTTATCCACCCCCTAGACTCGATATGCGATACTCTTAGAAGAATAGACCGGACTGTACGGATATTGTCACGGACAGGCTCAGTAGGGGTTCGGATGAGTTTGCTCATCGGCCTCCCTTTCGCTCAATACCTGGGTAGCCGTTACATACAGCTAGTGCCGCTGGCGTGCTTGTGATAAAACCCACTGCCAGCGTATTGACGAGTCTTTAGAGTCCCACACAGAGAGTTTCCCTGCTTCGGGCAAAACGATGTAGAGGCCGTATGGTTTTACGGCAGGGTTCGATCATATACGTGCACTTGTGCACGTATCATGATTCGGATGGATAATACTAGTGGGCTTTAGTTTAAGCCGGATTCTAGTATTATATTGTTGGATTATTTCGTCTCTTTGTATTCGTATTTTTCGTAATATGGATGCGGGTATGTATATACGGATGAGGGGTATTGTTGTAATTTATTACAAGGTGCTTCTAGAAGATGCCACCTCATTTAGTTTTAACCATTTAGGATTAAATGGTTAATGGGGTGGAGAGGATGGGATGTTTATTGTATTTATTGTAGCTTTGCTTTGTAGTGACTCATGGTTACTATTCAAGCATGCTTGATTTTTGTTTTGTTGTGAGATATTTTGGAGACTTGAGATATTTTGTGTTGACTTAAGATATTTTGGAGACTTGAGATATTTATGGGATGCTTCATTATTGCTCACAACACAACAACAAACAACACTTAGCCACTTTTCTTGAGTTGCCTTTCACTCTCATCCTCAAGCTTCTTCTTCTACCTCCACCCTTCAAGTCTCATGTGTTGAGAAATCTAGGGTGTTTGGAAACAAATTAATCCATCACTACACTCTACATCTTCTAGGTTATCTAGTTTAGCGAACTAGGTATCCTAGTTACCTCAGCTGTTGAGGTAGGAGCTCGGAATACAAATCCTCGGGTGGATCATCTTCGATGGACGGAGACCGGAGATCAAGCTAGATCATGATGGCCTCTAGGATCTTGGGAAGGTGGTTGAAGACCGAAGGACACGGATTAATTCGGTATAACCATTCTTAACTCTTATTTGTATATTGCTAGTTTAGGATTAATGGTAGATCCGGGTAGCGGGTTGTGTTAGCGCCGGTTTAGAAAAATTTTGCTCCGCAATCGGCCATGGTTTGATGGCCAGGGCGCTTGCATAACCCAACATTATCTTCACTCTCCCATTGAGTTTCTTGAGTTCCTCCACCTTCATCTTCCACCTCCTCTCAACCCTCTCATGTGTTAAGAATCATGAGAGGATGTGAGATGAGATAGACAAACACTTAGAACACTCACTACATCCTAGGTTTTCTAGATTAGCAACCTAAAATCCCTAGTTGCTTCACTTGCTTTTGATGTGGAGCTAGAGCTATGAACTATATTCTTCGGGTGGATCATCTTCGACGGAGGAAGACCGGTGGCCAAGTTTGTTCGAGAATGCCTCAAAGAGCTAAGGAAGATGATGGAAGACCGAAGGACTTGGTTCATTAGGTATAATCGTTCTAACCTTGTAGTTTAGCTCTTTTATAGTTTGCTAGTATTGGTTTATGGATCGTTCTAGACGGATACGTTAGCGCCAAAAAAATTTAACGCCAATTTTTGTTCCGTACCGGCCACCGTAGATGGCCATGGCACTACCGTCTCCCAACAGATTCTTGTTTGTAGACTAAGCTCTCTAGATTTTTTAAAATTTTCTTACTTACTCTTATCAAACCCCTTGTTGAGGTGCTAGCATCCACTTTCATGAATACGTACACAAATACATATATCCATACACTGGTATAGGTATCAAAATACATGTACCCGTATTTTTATCAAAATACGAACACCATATTCGTATAAAAATACGAATACCCATATTAGTATCAAGATAAAAATACCCGTATTCGTATTTAGATACAAATACACGTATTTATACAAATACTCGTATTCATATAAATACTGTATTCTTATCAAAATACAAATACCCGTATTCATATAAAAATACGAATACGAAAAGAAAGAGATAATGAGAGATATAATACTAGCTCACAATGATCCGGCTATCTTTCAAACCTGCTAGTATTATCAAAACGTCCGATTAAAGTACGTGCACTAAATACACGTATTTAATCAAACCTGAGTGTGTATCAAAATACCCACACACTACATCATTTCGCCCGAAACCGAAAAACCCTCTGTGTGGGACTCTAAAGACTCGACAATACGCTGGCAGTGGGTTTAACCACAAGCACATCAGCGGCACTAGCTGTACGTAACGGCTACCCAGGTATTGAACGGAAGAAAGGTCGACGAGCAAACTCATCTGTATCTCTACAGAGTCTGTAAGCGACAATCTCCGTGCAGTCCAGTCTTTTCGTCTAAGAGTATTGCATACCAGGTCTAGGGGTGGATAACGTTAGACCCCTAATAACCCGATAAGTCGTGTCGGTGTCAAGCTTATTACCCACCGAGAAACTACTGAACTATAATCAGTAAATCTCATCCACCCTGGCCAGAGATTTATGGTGATAGCCAACCGAACACAGCGCGATATCGACTCCCTATACCGGGAGAAACAAATCCCTGACGATCGCTCACTGCCTCCATGTGGCTCGAAATTGTACCCAACTAAAACATGTTTGCACGACTCAATAGAGTCGTGGTATGGTAGCAATCTAAGTACAGTGGGAACTCACACGAGACAAAATGATGATCTCAGGTCAACAAACTACATGTACTCATGTCACCTGAGAACTGATATCTGATGATAGGTATAGTACCATCTAGAAGTTCTCGGCGAGTCTGTCCGGTGTACTCACCTCCAGTGAGCACCTGTATACAATCTTAGGTGCATCACACCAATGGCTATGAGACCTGTCATCGCCCCTTGTCAGGGTCTATAAACGTATACACTAGTCTAATCCGGAATATCGATATTCAGTCTCGATACTCCCACGACTAGGGACAATTAAGGATGTGCTTATGGACTACCAAGCTATCACAAGTTTGATCGCCATCATAACTCTAGTAGTCAAGCAAACATCTTGCGGGCTTTATCATTATGTATTAGCGACACAAAATAAAACTTATACACATACATGATAAAGACAAACCAGCTAGCATATTATCATATCGAGTAAAACTGTTTTACCTGTACAGATCCTCCTTCAATTATCATAATTTCCTACTTTCGATTACAATAATTGTATTGAGAGCACTATATCCAACACACACACACACATTATTAAATCAACACTTGATTTAATAACCCAACTTTAACATAAGCCAGCTAATATTATCAAACGTCCGATTAAAGTTCGTGTATCCCATACACGTATTTAATCGGATTCTCGTACGTACACCACATCATTTTGCCTAAGCTGGAAAACCCTCTGTATGGGACTCTAAAAACTCGACAATACACTGGCAGTGAGTTACCGGATCACATCCGTAACCTATAAGAAACTAGTTATATGTAACGGCTACCCAGGTATTGTTCGAATGAAATGTCGACAAGCAAACTCATCCATACCCTACAAAGCCTATCAGTGACAGTCAACGTACAATCTGGTCTCTTCGTCTGAGAGTGTCGCATATCGGATCTGGGAGGTGGAAACCGTCAGACTCCTATTAACTTGATAAGTCGTGCTGATGTCTGACTCATAACCACCTGAGATACTACTGATAACACTTATCAGTTTATCTCAACCACCCTGGCCAGGGACTTATGGTTATAGCTAATCTAGCACTACACAACATCAACTCCATATACTGGGAGAGATGAACTCCTTCGATCGCTCACTGTGTCCATGTGCTTCGGGACTGTACCCAACTAAAACATGTTTGCACGGTTCTTTTAAAAACATGGTACGGTAGTAATCAAAATACAGTGGGAATAAACATAATACACTATGACGATCTCAGGTCTACAGACTACCCTGTACTTATGTCATCTGAGAACTGCTATCCGACGACAGGTATAATGCCATTTAGTTGTTCTCGGTGAGTCTGTTCGGTGAAACTCATTCTGCAATGAACATCTGTATACAATCTTTGGTGTCAAACACCAATAGCTATGAGAACAGTCATCTTCCCAATCGGGGTCTAGAAACGTATACACTAGTCTACTCTGGAGTATCGATACCCAGTCTCGATACTCCGTCTTGATACTCCAACGATTGGGAACATTTAAGGATGTGCTTATAGACTATCCAAGCCCCACTAATACGATCTATATCATAATCCTGGGAGTCAAGCAAAGATCTTACGGGCTTTATCAACATGTATTAGCGATAGTAATAACAAGAAGAAACTATACACATGAATGATAAATAAAAGCCAAATAGCATACTATCATATTGAACAAGACTGTCATGTATGTATATATGTCCAATAATTACAATAATCACCTCGAGGACATACATATCTAACAATAAGTATCTCCTTCTAATTGCAATTATGCATGATAGTTTATTGTAGTTAATCAACATTATAATTTGCTTTAGGAGTAGCTAAGTCTAACAAGAGTTGCCCACGTGGCATGCATGATCTCAAATTTAAGTGCATATATACCATTCCCTTCATAAACATTTGAAAATTCATCAACTTTTTTTATATCTTTTTAGCCCCCAATGGATTATCTCCTAAACAAATTAAAATATAAGTAACCAAAATACATGCCCCAACTCCTCCTTCTTCCTCAATCCCTTTTCTCAACAACCAAACAATAATTAACCATACAACAATAATATATAACATTTACAACTCATAATCGGAAAAGAAAACCTAACCTAAATTTTAGGGGTTCCCCAATTTAAAGTTCTAACAACAATAATTATCAAATTAATATATGGTTCTTGATGAAAAAATGAAATTTTTTTGAATGTTCTAAATCAATTGGATCAAGAGTTGCCTTGAGATCTAGAAAGTGAGAAATCGAGAGAGACAGGATTTGGGATTTGGGAAATGAAGTTAATTTGGAGAAGCAGGAGGAAGAGGAGGGGTTTTAGGAGGAGAAGGAGGTCGGTCGTTGCCGGAGGAGGTCGGAGGAGGAGGACAAGGAGGAGCTTCAGAGAGGAGGAGGGATTTGGGAAAAGATAGGATTTTAGCTTGGAGGAGGAGGCAGAGCCTTTAGCTTGGAGGAGGAGGCCGCGAAGGATCGAGGAAGAGCAGAGGCTTTAGCTTGGAGAAGGATGCGGAGAATCGAAGGAGAAAGAGTTTGGGATAGGGTCGGGGAATTTATGTTTTATTTTTTCTTTAAAAGAAACCCGACATTGTCCGTACAGCTCCCACAGTAAGGTTTTCTCTGCCGGCACCATAGGGGCAACCACAAAAGTTAATTTTTTCTATAAATTTATCCCTATGGTTAGAACCGTCAGGGTAACAAATGCCCCTAAAGTGGAAACCGTAGGGACAAGCTATCTTTGTACCAGTGCTATTTTATAAGATTTTTTTTTTTGAAAGAAGAGCAGGACTCTACGAGTCCATCCCATGAAATTTTATAAAACCAAATAAACGAACAAAAATACCGTATCAAGATAACATCATCAAACTCGTGCCCACATGCACCAACCACTATACCAAAGAAGTATGAAAAGAAAAAAGAAAAGCAGAAGAAAGAAAGAGAAGGAGAAGAGGAAAGAAACAGAGAAAGCCTCGCTGCTTTTAAAACCTGTAGCAGACCCTTCATATTTGCCTTTCTATTTAAGAGATCTTCCAGACTTTTGCATATATCAATAACCTGAAAGCAAATCTTGAAGAGAGAATATCTCTATTCTCTCACAAGGCTTTTGTGTATTTGTGAGCTATAAGAACTTTGTAATAAAATTGTACTTTGGCTAGCAGCCGCATCATACCTATAATCCTGTATAAATGCAAGGAAACGGAAGTACGAGGCATATACGCTAATGGAGCCCAGAAGCAGGATCATACATAAACATATATACCCAGATTTGTTATGAGGTATATTAAGAGTTAAATTCATTCTTGCTAAATATCAAAGAAATTTCGGTAACACTAAAGGCCATCATTCACAGAAGAATAAAACATTTGGAAAAACTTAGCATAGTTTTGAAAATTTGTGTTTCCAGAGAAAATGAAAAAAGTGATCTATGGACTAAAACCACAGACCAAACGTTTTAAGAATTAGATTTGCTAAAACAAAAAACTGTAGAAATACTAGATAAATTTTTGCCTGAACAGAAAAGGAACACAGCAGTCATAAAAAACTAAAACCACTATTTTATAAGATTAAAGGTATTATTTCCATAGAAAATTATTACTTCCTCCTCCATTTTTTGCTTTCCACTCGTTGATGGACTGAAGGGACTAAAACGTAAATAAGGAGGTCCATGGAGGGTAACTTGGACCTCACAAAGATTCATAAACCCCAGAACATTCTCTAAAACCCTCACCACCACGCACGTTCTCCTAATTATTAAATTTCATATTTTACCGAAAAGAAAAGAAAAAACAAACATCGTTTTCTTATTCTTTATTCATTATACGTTTCTTTTTTTCCCTATAAATTCTCTCTCTTCTGTTCATAATTTTGCACTTGACAAGTCCAACCCCTCTCTCTCTCTCTCTCTCTCTCATTGCAGGCTGCCATTATTGCAACTTGTAAGTTGATCTCCTCCGAATTCCAATATCCCATATCTTTTCTTTGATGAAAATATTATATTTGGATCAAATATGGGGAGTTTGCGAATTCTTAATTGTTTGAGCCTCATATTATTGGTATTCTCCTGTGCATCAAATGTACGAGCCGGGTATATGATGTACAAGGACCCTAAACAACCCGTCGAGGTTCGGATACAGGATCTGATGAAGAGAATGACACTTGCTGAAAAGATTGGCCAAATGACACAAATCGACCGGAGCGTTGCATCGGCGCAAGTTTTGAAAGACTACTTCATAGGTAAATAAAGGCCAACTTACACTAAAATACCCTTTAACTATCATTGTTTTTTCACTATACTACCTTGAGGTTTTTCTAATTATTATGCCAATATTGATGAATTTTCCAGGTAGCTTACTAAGCGGTGGAGGAAGCGTACCGGCTCCTCAGGCCTCGGCAGAGACTTGGGTGAACATGGTAAACGGCTTTCAGAAAGGTTGTCTCGCGACTCGATTGGGGATTCCAATGATATATGGGATCGATGCGGTTCATGGCAACAATAATGTTTACGGTGCGACTATTTTCCCTCACAACATCGGACTTGGTGCTGCTCGGTAAGTTACTTTCTTGTGTAAATCATGGAAATTGCTTCAGGTCTTTTGATTAGGCTAAATCATACTAAACTTCCCTTAAATATGACTGTTTTCATTAAGCTACCTTAAGTTTGTGTATTACAGTAAATTCCGTAAAACTTTGGTTCCAAGGGATTATTTTTCACTAAAATGCCTCTATATATAGAGGTTTCTCTTTTCGATGTTGACTAAAAGATATACCAAGGAAAAGAAGTAATAAAGCTGATGCTAACTTCAGCGTTTATAATGTTTACTCAGCGACCCTGATCTAGTGAAGAGAATTGGTGCAGCGACCGCTCTCGAAGTGAGGGCAACAGGCATTCCTTATGCTTTTGCTCCGTGTATCGCGGTAAACAGTCTGTACATAATTGTTCTGATCAATTACATTAATGAAAGGATCGTTCATATTTTTGTATTCAATAATCTGAGTTTTGAATTGATATTCTTCTTTCTTCAGGTGTGTAGAGATCCAAGATGGGGCCGGTGCTACGAAAGCTACAGCGAAGACCACAAGGTTGTCCAAGCAATGACAGAGATAATACCTGGTTTACAAGGAGATGCTCCGAGAAATCACGAGGGTCCTTATGTCGGTGGAAAGTAAGATATCACAACTCGTGCGTGCGTGCGTGCGTGCGTGCCTGAGATAAAATTAAACAATTAATTACCTTGACTATAGTGAAGTATAGAACCGTGCATGAGAAGTGTCTTAATTTACAAAAAACTAAATTAAAATTAACTATCCTGGCTGTCTATGTTTTTCAGTAAACTACGTTAATATTTTTTATTACTGTAAACTCAAGTAAACGTTGGTTTAAGGGAGTTTTATTCACCAAAACACCCTTAAATGCAGCACTTTAGGAGATTGTTGTAATTGAAAGGAAAAAAATCTTTAAGGTAGTTTAGTGAACATGCTCATAATTAAGGGCAGTTTACTGTAATTTAGCCTTCACAAGTTATATTGGCCACATGCTAGAAGTTCCCTTGTTTCATTCAAACATGAAAAAAAAAAGAGAATATCTTCTAATACCAATAATTCTCCTACTATTAAACTACCGTTGCTCATCTGTTATTATGGATTGTCAGAGACAAGGTTGCAGCCTGTGCCAAGCACTTTGTCGGTGATGGAGGAACCCAACGTGGGATCAACGAGGCCAACACTATCATCGACCGACAAGAACTCTTCAGCATACACATGCCCGCTTACCTTAACGCCGTCGCAAACGGTGTTTCCACTGTCATGATCTCATACTCGAGCTGGAACGGCATGAAGATGCATGCTAATCGAAACCTCATCACTGGCTTCCTCAAAAAGAAGCTTAATTTCAGGGTAGGCTAAACGCGAAAAAAAATTAAAATCTCCGTAGTTGATGCTCCAACGGTTGTACAATATTTTTTTTCAGGGATTTGTGATCTCAGATTGGCAGGGAATCGATAGGATCACCAATCCAGCTGGTGTAAACTACACATATTCTGTTCAAGCTGGAATTAGCGCCGGTATCGATATGGTCGGTATCTCTTCTTTTGTTATGTAGAGTAGAATAAAATGTGAATTTTGAGCTTAGGTTTGTGTTACAGATAATGGTGCCTTACAACTATGAGGAGTTCATCGATGATCTGACGAGCCTTGTGAACAAGAGAGTGATCCCCATGAGCAGAATCGATGACGCCGTACAGAGAATTCTTCGTGTGAAGTTCACAATGGGTCTCTTTGAGAACCCTCTTGCTGATCTTAGATTGACTAATCAGCTGGGAAAGAAGGTATTTTTCACAAGATTTAGGGTTTGCTTGGATTTTCTGTAAAAAAAAAATTCATAATGCATTGTAGATAACGCTTCAAATAGATTGTTTTCTGTTAGTTTCTTGCGACATTTGGAAGCTAATAGTAGATTTGCTTATGATATAAGAACATTTATGGCTTTCATAAATGATTTGTCATAACCAACCAAGTGAATAATTAATGCTATCAATTGAACATAGCTCACGCGGTATAACTTTTCACTCTAAAGCAAGAAATCGGTTGTGTGATTTCCGAAGAGATCACATGTTCTTGATTCCTTATTTCATGTGTCTCGTATAATATTTTCATAGAAGTGTCTAATACATGTTATGCGAACATATTCAAAAGTCTATTTCGGATGCGGTAGACTGTCATGAAAAAGTTTCCTTTAAAATAAAGACTAAAGAGTGTTGAAATCTAAACAGGAGCACAGGGAGTTGGCTAGAGAAGCTGTGAGGAAATCACTTGTGCTGCTGAAAAACGGAAAATCTCGAAAGAATCCATTGCTGCCTCTCCCTAAAAATGCGGAAAAAATCCTAGTAGCCGGAAGCCATGCCGATAACTTGGGTTATCAATGTGGTGGCTGGACTGTTGACTGGCAAGGATCCAGTGGAAATATCACAATTGGTGAGATTTCCGAAATTCAACTCTCCTTTATATTTCTCAGATTAATTTCATTAAGTGCTAATGTAAATTTGTTGCTGAATGATTACACTGGGTCTTTCATTTTTACAGGAACCACAATCCTCGATGCCATCAAGTCAACTGTATCCCCATCAACCACCATCGTTCACTCCGAAACCCCCGACGCCAGTTTCATCAAGTCCAACAACTTCACCTACGCGATCATCGTCGTCGGTGAAACCCCCTACTCAGAGACCAAGGGCGACGACCTCAACAACCTCATCATCCCTGACCAGGGAACACGCACGATCCAAACGGTCTGCAGGTCAATAAAGTGTGTCGTCGTGCTTGTCTCAGGAAGGCCGCTTGTGATAGAACCGTATCTGAAATCGATGGATGCAGTTGTGGCCTCCTGGCTTCCGGGAACAGAAGGGCAAGGCGTTGCGGATGTGCTGTTTGGGGACTATGGGTTTGGAGGGAAGCTGTCGAGGACTTGGTTTAGGAGGGTGGATCAGCTGCCGATGAATGTCGGGGACCCGCATTACGACCCACTGTACCCGTTTGGGTTCGGGTTGAAAACAGAGGGAGCGTTGGGGAAATAGACATGGTTATGTATAGTTTTTGTGTTGTTTGACAGAACTAGAAAGATGGTTCGTCAGTGAAAGAAAATAGTGTTTCTTGATACTAGGAAGAAACTTAATAATTTTAAGTTACACATTGTGATAGAAATATACTCATAATGCAAGAAAAAAAAAGATGATTGATCATGGAATCAAATTTAGTAAAACTACCATCTCTCCAGTTTTGTAATTTGTTTGATTGTGAGCTTGTTCTTCTATCATCTTGCTTGCATCATCTTATTCATTGGTTACCTTTTTTAAAAGAAAAAATTGTTGTTGCCATTTGATTTATTTGAAGATATAGATTTCCTTGAAAAAGCTTCAACTTATGGGGTTATTATAAAAAAAATAAATCAGATATTAATATACTTAAGTTAGCTGACCAATGAGCAATAGCTCGGTAGGGTTCGAACCCCCGGAAGGGGAAGGGGCCACAAATTAACACTTTTGGGGCAAATTCATGGGTCTCTTAGGTGCGTGTGTTATGTGCATGGTATGTGGTGTGTGTTTGAATGAGACTTATGCACCAGTTCCATTTTTTTAAAACAGAAGAAGAAGAAGAAACAACTTAGGTTAGCTACGAGAAATTGAAGCCATCTGGCCCAAATTTAATTATATCCATTCATTGATTATTGAGATTAATGTGGCTGTGAAGTTCATAGCCAACTTGGTCTACTGTTTTGGGTCCCATCCCAGCTTAAAAGCAGGACCCCATCCAGACAGCAGAATGTGAGTGCACTTCATAGCCAACCTTGGATGTTAAGTTCACAGCGACATTTTCCCCTTGATAATAGCATTTGCTATGAATTAAAAAAAAAAAAGAATTAGAGATGAGTTTGATACCTATTTGACTAGGGGTTTTAAAGCTACTCCTATTGTCGAAGAACAGTGTGTTGCAAACTGTTGAAATTAGTAATTACAAGGTATTTGTAGATAGCTGGATTGAAGATTGTACTGTTTCTTTCTCTTTAATTTTTTTCTTTCTTTTTGATAATTTGCAAGGGGTTTGTTGTTAGTTTAATAAGGTAGAGCTTGTATGTAAAATATCTGCTGTGAGCATTCCTTATAGTAACGAATATATATTGCAAGATCTTTAGGGAAGATTACTTTTTTCATTCGTATTTTTCTGCAGTGAAGGCCAGAAGAATACACAGATTATTAGGTCTTAATTCGTTTTCTCCGGTAGGAGCAGTAATACAGCTTATCTACAAATTTAGATTGAAAATGTCACTGATCGAATCGTGTTATTACACTGCATTATATAATTGTTTCACTGAACACAGTAGTAGAATCTATAATTTAGTGCAACTTCGCAGGGTCCTAAAATTAGAGAACTCCCTTTATGCTTGTATCATTTTTTTCCCTCTCCTATACAAGATTATAAATCTGCAGAAAACTTATTTTTAGGAGGCTTACTGCATGATTCAGAAGCAATGCAGGGGCTAGTCAGCTGAGCTTATCAAGAACTTGCAGATTAACCACTTATCTGAAACTTCCGAAGAAGCCACACAGGAGCTGTGATCGCTTTTCACCATCACTTTACATAACTTGTCATTCAAAGCAGTGATCGCAGGGCTCTTTAAGAGTCCAAATCATGCTAGACCGCAGCAGATAACTACGTCTCCGACTGCCTTGTAAGAGCTCAACTGAAGTATCCAAAACTCATATGCAACAATAGTGATATACCTTGGGTTAATTTGGCATGAACAAGCTGCTTGTAACTTACAAAACACAATGAACATATATACCAGAAGCCAGGAAGGAATGAAGATGGGTTAGCAGTCACAGCAACGAGCTCGACAACAGAATATAAGAATCCTTATGTTTATGCAACTGTCCATAAGAACAAGCCAAAAATTTAGAAAAGGGAACTACTACATGTTAAAATTGACTTGAATCTATATAAATTCAACAAGCGATTTCACTGTGACATAAAGTGGGCAGCATGCACAAGAGCCCATCTCAGTTTTCATTAAACACTTAAACAAAACACAATAAAAAAAGAAAGAAAGAAGAAGGAACTTTCCTTTCAACACGATTTAGGTAATCAAACAATGGGGACTGTTACAAAGTGAACCTGCCGAAAATGCTTACTCTTATGAGAATTTGATGATGCTAGGATCCCCTTATAGCAGTTTCGGTAGAGAAAAATTACAGAGGCTGTGACTGCACCAACCGCTCTTGAGAGCTTCAGAATACAATATCAAACTTCACACACAGCTAATACCTCCCATGGTAACCTAGGGAGTTGCCATAATATCTAGGGGCAGAGTACCCATGGTGATGATGACCGCTTGTTGAAGCATAAGTCGAAGCATAAGTATCATGAGTTTCAGCAAAGGATATGTGTTTCTTACAAGGAGATTGCGGGGTGGAATAGTGCCCTACAGAAGATGAGTAGGGCTTATGGCTTTTTCTAGTATTAGGGGTTGTTGAGGGAGACTTCCAAGGGTTTGCTTTCATCGTTCTTCTAGGGAAGTCACCAGGATCATCAACAATCCAACCACCCCTTGTCCTTGGCTTAGGGTTTGTCATGTTCCATCTGTCCTCGACCTCGTCGTACTCAAACTTTTTCTTTTTATTATGTGGCTTGCTTGTAGAGTTCCATCTGTCCTCATGCTCGTCGTACTCAAACTTTTTCTTTTTCTTATGTTGCTTGCTGAAGTCACTTGGCACTGATCGGGACCCCGAGGGATCTCTATTTTTCTTAGGAAACTTCTGAGGGATAGAAAATCCACCTTCTCGGTGGTCAAACTGCATATTTATCCCAGAGATCATATTAAATACTTTTAGTCTTGGACACTTTTCGGACAAATGTTCTCAGTTTCACAAACATTTCTTGTAATCATTACATACCAAAATATTTATTACTTGGAAAAAATGGGGGGTCCAAGTCCCTAACTTAAAAAGGTAATAGGTTTAGGTCCCTAGCCCAAAAAGCAATAGGTTTAGGTCCCTAACCTAAAAACAATAGATTTAGGTCCCTATAGTACATTTATTATTCTTTATGCTAACACTGCCCTTTCAAGTGAAGTGCTACATATATCTTTTAAAGTGCTACATTTATCTTCTAAAGTGCTATATTTATATTGAAATAGGTCAAATGTAATAAATATAGTATTTTTAATTAAAAATGTAACTTTTTCATGTCAAATGCAATATTTTAACACAAATGTAGTACTTTATAATATAAATGTAGTACTTTGAAATATAACTGTAGTACTTTAAAAGGTAAATGTAGTAGTTTTTATATCAAATATAGTATTTTAACACAAATGTACTACTTTAAAACATAAATGTAGTATTTTAAAAGAAAACTATAGTACTTTAAAAGGTAAATATAGCAGTTTACCTAAAACGACAGTGTTGGCATAAAGAATAATCAATGTACTATAGGAACCTAAACCTATTGCTTTTTGGGCCAGACCTAAACCTATTGCTTTTCTAAGCTAGGGAGTTGCACCCATTTTTCCCTTATTACTTTCATTTATATATCATAGATGGGGTGTGTGTGTGTCAAAGATGGAAAAGGAAGTCCAAATACTGAGATAAGTGAAGTTGTTACATTATTAAATAAATAAACCAATGTTTATTTCTTATGCAGTCATAGATGTAAGATAGATTCAGCTTTAGCACAAGCGTAAGGTATTGCTATAATTTTATAATTATGTGTGGCGGAAATTGGAAACACAAACATATCAATGTGCGCGAGTAATATGCACTCTCTTTGCTACTTGAATCATATGTGTGTGCGTGTGCAGACACACGTACACACAATAATATTCTATCGTATTGTCATTTTGTTGTCGTGTCCTCTTTTTAAGAAATTTCCAATGTTATGTCTATAGCATCTTCTGTCTGTAATCATTCTTCTCAGAACTTACGCAACCAAAATTAACGAGAAGCTGGCATTAAATAATTCTTCAAACAAACCTTCAACTTCTTAGTGCACCCTCGTGCAAAATGCCCTTCTTCACCGCATTTGTAGCATAGAGCTGAGGATGCAACATCAGTAACCTCATGATTCTCACCACGTGACATTGCACATCCCTAATGTATTTTTTCATAACAATCCAGTTAAAATTCACAGGCAGAAGAAGAGATGAATAAAACAATGAATTGAGATCAAAGGATTGATTTGACTTACAAGACCAGTATGGCCGGATTGGGCACAATTGTAACAAGAGACTGCTGTTGGACCATTATCCACAAATTCCACACAACAAAGGTGGCCATAGTTCTTGCAAACATAGCATTGCATTTCCTGCTCAATCCAAAATGGTTAGTGTGGCACAAATGTGATGAGAAAGATTAACTGTTAAACCTATCCAACACCATACAACAAAAGGGCTTTGCTTTCAGAGAGAAAAAATAAAGAGCTAACTATTTATGGCAGGCCAATGTATACAATAACACTTCACACCATGGTAGACCATGAGAAAAAAGAAGAATGTATGAATATTTAGTTACAAGGGTGGGGAAAAAAGATCATTAACCTTCAGATCATCAGGTGCATAGTCATTTTTACACGACAGCATATCATGTCCTAAGTTTCCACATCGTAAGCAGATAGTATAATCTTGAGAGGTACGATTATGCTTATCTGGGCAGTTTCTTGCAATGTGGCCTCTTCTTTTGCATATAAAACAATCTTGTCCCTGTGATGTATAAAACATATAGGACACAACTGTTGAGCTTGCCAACAAAGGATAGTATAGACTACAAACTGTAATTTATGCAAAGGCTATTCCACGGGAAACAAAAATAAGTGGAAAGAAATTCAAAAGGAAAAAAAATGAAACGAGTTGCAATGTTAAATAATATCCAGTCTACCATGCAGTGTGTGTGTGTGCTTTCGAATTGATAACGCATACATGTTTCCAGAAAGTAGGCATAACATAAACTAGTAATGGTTTCCAATCATCCTGGTTTTTGGGATTACCAATGGGTTGTGTAATTCACACTACAAGGAAAGTTTTGCAATTAGTAATGAGCACACAACAAGAATAAACTGTGAAAAGGATCAAACCTACAGCTGCTTATCAAACTAAATGGCTGAAACTTCTAGATAAACAAAAGAAATATAAAATAGAGTTGCACGAGCTACTGGAAGGTGTTGGGCTGGGAGGTTCATGATACACCCCCAAGTCTCTGGTGCTCTCATTGATGCTGATTGCATCTTTGATTAGTAGAGATGAGGGGCGTCCTCTTCATATTTTTCCACTGACCACTATCCATTACAAATTAACTAGTAAGACGAACTAATTGCAAAAACTAGTTGCAAGAATTGATGAAGCTACTTCTATGATAATCCTAAATTCATTACTGAAAAGAAGAACCAAAATAAAGCACTAGTAATAATAAAGCTACTCCTATGATAACCCTAACTTATTGCAAGAAAGGAATAACAAGGAAATATTAATTTCATACAATTTTCAACCTCAAAACTCACAACTCTTGCTGCCTAATCATCTACTCTTCCTACCAAAGCTGGTTGCAAGAGTGAATCTTTCGCAGCAGCTGACTTTTACGGATTTTCCTTCTTTGCCCTCTTCATTAGCTATAGTTTGCCCCCAGTTCGAGAAAAATCAGGACAATATGTGGCATTCAAAATATTTACCGGGGATATGTATGGTCATCTGGTCCACCTCATGGGGTAAAAGGGGAATGTTCTCAAAATATCTTTCAGTGGATCTCTCAAATTACTCCATGTAGCTACCACCTCCTCTTCTTAGTTCAGGAAATAAAAACTTATTATTTAAAAGATAATTGACACATGCCATTATCTATGTTGCCATCTATGCCTGTGGGCTCCAGAGCAAGTGTGGCGTTGTCTTAGGTTTTGAAAGAATGAAAGAGCGGCTTTTAAAGATTGGTTTTTAAAATAAAAGCCATCGGTGTCTGCCTCCAAGCACCTGTGTTTGCAGCCACCAAAAAATTGTTGTGGTAAATCATTTTAGTGATATATCTGCATGTTGAATTTTTTTACCCCACATTTGGAATTTGTCTTTCTATTTGATATTATATGAATCAAATAGTTATCATGATGTTTCCTTGTTGACTATTCAATACTCAAGTGATACCTCTTAAATTAATTGTTTATGCAATATTTTCAGTTGCCAATTATGAACATATATTTGAGCACATTCATATATTAATTTTAACAAAAGTAAAAGATAAAATGGCTAAATAATTTTTTTTGATACATTAAAATTTTTTAAATGGACTTATGCTGACCTTTCATTGTTCTTTATTCAAACCATTTTTTGAACGAACAATTTCAACGAGATCCTAATACACAGATCCCGCACATCGGGCAGAATTTACCCTAGTTTATAAGGAAGTCAGATTGACTATGTACAAGAAACTCTCAAGATATATTCATATTGCAAATAGGCCCATAGCTAATAATACTTTATCATGGTGGTCGATTGTAATGGTGGTTTTGGGATTGGTGTTGCGGTTGAAATTGGGGCTGTGGTGGGGATGTTTGGGGCATTTCAACGAATGATTGGGATGGCATGGATTAGTGGTGTTGTGGATGACTTTGAGATGGTGGGTAAGGAAGTAGTTCAGGCGGGATGGATTGATTGAATGTGGCCCCTAGTCGATGCTATCATACCAATGATACACCCCAATTCTTCGACAAGTTTATTGACGTCAATCGCATCTTTTCCTGAGCTCGCTAATAGAGATAGGTACGGTTTCTCTTCATTATTTCCCAACACTCAAGATCCATAAAAACTAACAAGAATAAAGAATTAATAATGATAAAGCTATTCCTAATAACCCTAACTAATTGCAAGAAATGAATAAGGAAATATTAATTCCATATCGTTGTCAGCCCAGAAACTCAACATTCCTTGGTGTCCAATTTATAAGGAAGTGGGATTGACAATTTATAGAAAACCCCTAAAGTTACATTCATGTTGCAAAATAGACCCCTAACCAACAATATTTGTATCACACCGTCCCTATACAATCCACAATTACCACAACATAACCTACCACCACCACAAACCCACCAACCCCTTATTCTTACCAACATCAACACTGTCACATCCATATCCTCAACCCTCTCTGTACTCCCAAACTCCCATATCACATTCTTTTGTCCCACTTACATCAATTCACAAGAATACCACAACACCCTGATCAATACAAGGCAACCTCTCAACCGCCACATACCTCTCCCCAACATTCATGTTAGTACGTTACAACCCCATCCTACAACCACTCTATGCCTCAAATCTTATCTTATTACAACCCATTACCAACAACACTGACTTCTATGGCCAACCAAACTTCAAGTGTTTGATGTGCTGTCAAAAGCCGAATCAACCCTAGAGTCCAGACATCCATTCACCAATGTGTCTACGAACTAATTGAGAAGTTCTCACACATGTTTAATCACTAAAGTGGAATTCCATGGCCCCTACTACAGGTCAGACACAATGCATTCCACCTACTCAACAAATTGTTCGATTTGCTTCAGAAAATATTGCAACGAATATTAATGCGGACATGCAAGAGATGATCACACTCGCTAATAGCAAAGATCCTAAGTTGAAAAACCCAAGGAAGATGAAGAAAAAGAGCAAGCGGAACATAGCAATGAGGTCGATGTGTTGGTGAGCTCGATTATGCAGTTGGTGTTCAGAAGGGGAATGAAAACATCAATCGTCATTCTGAGGTTAGGAAATGCAATTAATTGCAGCACTAAAAAAGCATCCTCCATTATTTGCACGATTTTTGACAAACTACATGATGGATAATACTGCCTACAAGGTGTTCGTGTCCTTTACAAGTGAAGTAGCAGAACATTTGGAGTATAAAACTCTGGAATTTTCATTCATTTTAGGACGCCCAAGAACTATTCAATGGAATGTTCAACCGCCATTTGAATGGTTTTGTTGGTGGGAAGAAGATAGTTCAGTGTTGAAATTGATATTATGAAGAGAGAACTGAGAAGAGGAAATGGGAAAATACATGTGCATTCATTACCACATCAGAAAGAAGTGAACGATAATTTAAACCTTCCCCTCCCTTTGTTTTGGATAGTGGGTAGACACTTTGTACAGATTATTGTATCAAAATCAACCCTTTGTTGTTCAACAGACCCGATTTTGATGAGAAAGGGTAAGAAGAACCACTCAAAACATGTGCAAATTGGAACGATTATTCTCAGCTGAGCAACACTATCATTCCAAATTGGAAGAATTATCCATTAACTTAAGTTAAAATGGGCATTGCATCCGGTTTGTGTAAAATATACTAATTTTAATTAAAAAAACTAAAATAGATAGTAAAATAAATTAAATCATATATATGTATATTAAACATACATGCACACATACCAGTGTTGCCAATGCGCAAGACATAGTGGAGGCGGAAAAGGTGTAATGCGCCGAAGGCGCAAAGCATTCACCTGAGGGGGCGCCCGAGTGTGAGACTTAAGTTTTTTTTATAACGTTCATCTTGCGTCACTAACATTTTAGGCTTCCAAGTTACAAAGAGAAAAGGATCATTTATAAATATTGAATATAGTAAATACTATAATGTTTAAGGTAGTTAATCTTGTAATGACCCCACAAGCTGTGAGAACCTCAAGGCATTCAGATATGAATGTCAAAGTTACGATGGATATTAGTGAGAGTACATTAATAATGACACCAAATGTTGTGTATAATGTTGGCACTATGAAGACCTCACATACAATTGTTCCTTTGAGAAATTTGAAAAGAATTGTGCATAGCAGAAGAGAATTTCTATATATGAATCTGTTGCCAAGGTTTGGCCATGCGATGTAATGTCGGTTATTGATGGTGAGACGAATATAGACATCAAATACAATCAGACACTTCAAGATATAACAAATAATGTTAAACTGGATGAAGGGCCCCTTACAATTACTTGTGATAAGGAGACGAGAAGACTATCTACTGAGTCCATAAAGAAGGCCTCTTGGCCTCAAGAATTTTCCTTGTTTGCAAGTCGGTCATTGTCAGGTGTCAACTTGAATGATCATGTTGATTTTTGTCAGATTTATGAAATAATGGAGATGACTGAAGTCTTGTCACCTAAAGTGGAGCTAAAGGCTAAAAGGTTAATGGTAGATGCTTATACCACTATCTCTCGTTGCACTCCTAAGGAGAATATAAATGCAGTTAAATTTTCATTAATGTGAATTCTAATAAGTTGGGTTTAGGATCGAATACTATATTTCTGTTGTTAAGAAATTTGATTCTTAAGATTTTACTATGTGAAGAAGGAAAGGCTTATATTATACTACTCATAAGAGCGAGGAAGACCTTTGTTATATATGCATTGAAGACCAAGGTTGCAAAACACGTATTCGTTTACTATTCGTTCGGAATATGGGTAAAGTATAATCGGATTATTCAATGATTAATCGTTTTACGTAGATTATGCGGCCATGAATATTTTAAATATATATATTAAGAAAAATGTATGAGAAGAATAGATGAGAAGAGTCCAAGACTCAAAGATTTGTTTGAGATTCGTCGGAGATTCGCCGGAGATCGTAGAATTTAATCAATGAGATAAACGCTGGGGTGGTCTCGGGTTAGATAAAAAAAGAGATGAGATGAAGGTAACTTTTATTGGTTACAAGGTTTGGTCAATTAATCAGCAAGTTGGATCGGGTAGGATTAGTGATGGGTCGTGGGATTTTAAACTATTTGAAAATTCAAATTTTAAACAAATAACCGATTAATCAACGAATAATACACTATATAATCCGAATAATCGGATTAATACCCGAATAACCGGTTTCTCCGTATAATGGACCGAGTAATGGATTATCTAATCGTTTTGCTACCGAGTACAATTAATCAACCGATTAATCGACCGTGTAATCCGTATTTTTCAACACTGTTGAAGATCTGTCAACTAAATTCTGACCTTGAGGAAAATGTCAACTTTAAATGGGGAAGTATTGAGAGATGTATCATTAATTAGGGGCCAATTTGCAGTGTAAGTATAACTTAAGGGCCGATAGGTACGTGGTAATCTAGGGAGGATCGTGCTCCATTGCCCCCGTCTTCCATCATCAACCGCTACACTGGGCCCACTGCCACACACTCATCGTCGGAGCGGCCGTCGCCCTTTGGGCTAACTGACAACCTTTTTGTTGCTCCCTCTACGATCACAAATTCACAACCGACATTGTCCATCGTCGTTATGCGCATGATTAAAATGTACTAATCATGTTAATGCAGCATTTCTTGGAATCATATGCCTAGGGATCACATTCCCAAGAATCTGTGGATTTCGTGTACCAAGCGGCCCCAAGGGCTTCCTAGTAAATTGTCAATCTCATCTCCTTATAAATTGGGCAACAAGGAATGTGGGTATTTAGGCTAAAAATGATAACCTTTAATTTCCTTACTATCTCTTTATTGCAATCAGTTAGGGTTATGTTAGGAATAGCTTTATCATTAATAGTTCTTTATTCTTGATAACTGTGATGAATCTTAAGTATTGGGAAACAATGAAAAGAGATCACCCCCGTCTCTGCTATCGAGCTCAGAAAAGATGTGATTGGCGTCAATTAGCTCGTCAAAGAATTGGGTGCATCAGCTCATGCTATGTTGATATTCTCCTCCCATTTCATGTAACTTGGTATCATTCCTAACATGATATATGCAATCAAGGCAATGATGACATGGTTGACCCTTATATGGCCCAACAATTCACCTTCCCTGAACTCTTGGTATGATAAATGAATATCCCTTCATTTCACATATTAAAGTGGAGAAATACTCAAGTCCAGCTTGAATACTCATGTCCTCATCTACCCATATAAAATGCTATAACTGATGTTAAGAGCAATCCCAATGAGGTTTAGGCTTAGCCTCACCGATGAGCCTCATAACTTGCTGCAAGTACTTACATAAGTAAATCAGTATTGGATGAATGCTCTTTCAGCAGGCGTTGTGCAAAAGCATGACAAGAACTACCAGTCTCATTTGCCTATATAATGCATTGAGCAGGAATTACACCCGATTAGTTAAATTGGGGTGCAACCAAATACAACCACCGAGAAATTAGGAGCCAAAGGAACTATTCCTATAATCTGTTACAATTAAGGTACACAGTACGCAACGAAAGCATGTGGAAGGCAACTAAAAGAAGGTTGTGGGTATAAGATTTGATGCTGAGTTCTTTCAACTACCCTCCTGTCATTTGCAATAAATGAGTTCTTTCAACTACCCTCTTGTCATTTGCAATAAATGATTATTTCATGCACTCACCAAGGCAAGGGATAGTCGAAAGTAAATGGAGATGATGGCGACCATGAAAACAACAATCAGAAACTTGCTCATAGGACCAAAGGAAAGAAGAATAAGCATATATATATATAGGGAAGTGATTCATTGCAAACCGGTGTGCGTTTTTTTAAAGACGGGAACTCCCAATCTACAGCATATTCTAATGATTCGATCCGTTCAAGTTGATCACCCTACCCTCAAATGTATGTATATGAAAAATTAAGGGATGTAAAGATCTCTAGCCTATGCATCGATGGGTGCAAAAATGAACGTCTTTCGATAATGCAACATAAACGTCATCCGATGCATAGGCACCGGTTTGCAACGGACCGGTCCGCGTTTTCTAAAAACGGGAAGTCCCGATCTACGACATGTTCGAACGATCCGATCCGTTCAAGTTGATCACCCTACCCTCAAATATATGTGTATGAAAAATCAAGGGGTTTGAAGACCTCTAGCCTATGCATTGGTTAAAGTTTATGTTGCTATATTGAAAGATGTTAATTTTGCATACATTTGATGCATGGGTTAAAGGTCTTCAAACCCTTTGATTTTTCATACACATACATTTGAGCATAGGTTGAACAACTTGAACGGTTCGGATCGTTCAAATATGTTGTGGATCAAGAGTTCCCATTTTTTAAAATGCGGTCCAGTTTGCAATAGATCACTCCCCTATATACATATGTATATATATAATATTTTCAGGACTGGAACGCCACATGTCATGTCCTTCACAAATTTTCATGATTAGTGTGCATATCCATACAAGTAAAGAGCAATATAAACGTAGTCTACTATTAAGATTACCATAAGAGAGTTTGCTTGCAAATGCTTCAGATTGTTATGTAATGGATGTGTTATAATAATCTCCACTATTAATCACTAACTAGGGAATGCTAAAAAATGTTGATGGCAATTAGTTTGGCCAAATTGTTCTATTAATCCAAACTAAAATGTTGTATGGTTTCAAATTTCTGCTGATGGGACAGTTTGCTTTGTTAGCTAAAAATGCCACAGTAATCAATTCATAATTATGAGGAATATGTGGGAACTTCACTTGATACCCTGAAACACTACGCTGTAGGGGCAAATAAAATATCTTGCCTTGGCAACCCAAGGGAATAAAAATATTGGATTACAAAGATCATTTTGCAAGTCCAAATGCCATAGACATTCCTGCTGATATGGATAAATGCAGGTGAAGTACCAAAAAAGACACAAAGAAAGCCAATTTCAAAGGAATTCCTGGTTCCATACCAGTAAACATTTAAATGGCTTACCTGAGTGCAACGTTTAGCATTGTGCCCAAACATGCCACAGACAAAGCAGGGTCTCTTCCTCCTTTCCATGGTGCAATCCGCAACAATATGACCTTCCTCACCACAATTGAAGCAAGCACCCGTATTTCTATCCATGGGATCAAAGTATCTCGGGCCACGCTAATCAGTGAAACGGAAAAAATATAAGACTAAACCAAACCCATCACAAATGCACGCACGCACGAACGCGCGCGCGCACACGCACACGCGCACGCATGCAAAAGACAAACAACCCTGCAAATCAAATAAACTTTGATATACAAAATGTGGCACAGATTAGGATACAGATATGGGACATGATATGGGTTGGAAGATCAGGTTCACAATTCTCTTCAATTTTAGAAACATTTTGTTGGGATGTGCTAAATTTTGTTCATTTACTCACACACGCACACACACACAACGCACGCATACACGTAACAAAATTAAAAATTTTAGCAAACTTAATCTATTACAAATAATTTGTCACTCTTAATCCATTTATGTCTGTGTTAGTAATTGATGCATGTACACATCTATAATCCAATATAAATTTTGGAAAATGACAAAAAGACTTCCCCAGTATCCTTGACTGACGGATCCAATATGGATACAAATTTGTTACGTATAAATCTTCACGAATGTGCAAGTAGCAAGGGAAAAAAGATATAAATGTTCTATTTTGAGGTAGAACAATGCAATTGAATTTTTATTAACAGCATCAAAGACACAATGAATGTATTTTAATCATCTAGATGACTTTTGTTAAGCTCATAAGCGGCCAACAAGTCTCAGTCAAACCTTAAGGGGCTTTGTCTAGGTTATATTGGGGTAATACAAAGGTTTAGTGTTTCTTAAGAAATTTAACCAAATAATAGATTATGCATTTCATACATACCAAAAGTTTTCTCAAAACCATATTGTCGGGTACTTCATTCACTTCTGTGACCACAGAATCAGCGGTTCCCACCGGTTCCTCTTCCTTAGGTTCAGTCACTTCTTCTTTGCTAAATGCAAACGCTTCCTCTTCCTTAAGTGCATCATCCACCTGTAACTCAAATTTTAAAAAAAAATCTCCCTATCAAACATTTCTTTTTCCCAAATTCAAAGTTGATTTTAAAATCAAAGTCGTTATATAAAAAGGTAAAATTGGATATCATGAAAATTTATCTTCTCATGTAGCTATCAAATAATCGCTAAACTATAAGAAATCAACTAACATCATGATGCTACTTTATATGGAGAAGGAAAGGATTAGATACACAGAAAAATTAGTAACTACATTGTGATCATTTTCACACTTTTATTGCATAATACGAATTATTCTATGGGAAAGCGTCACATAGTCACATTGTCGGTCGCACCCTACAGCATTGCACCTTCTCCAAACAAGTGGTCCACTTCATAACATCAAATTAAATAATAGACTACCGGATACGGCCCTACCAAGTACCATGGTGGGCACCCTATAGCAACACTATAGGAACCAAATTTATAAATATCCCTTACATATCCTTCATATTGCGATGACTTTCATGTCAGAATTTCACAGGCATAAGACACCCTTCTATCTATAGAAATAACAAAGGTGAGGTTTTCGCACTAAATTTACTTAAATGAGTATATTGATGTAACTTTGTGATATGTCTGTAACGGCACAAGGTATTCACAATTTAAGCGTTAAGGTAAAAGGTAGAATCTTTAAATCAATTTGCAATAAAATGTGAGAAGTTTACTCCAAAACTTGTGGTAGTTTTCTATAGATCAGCCAAAACAAAAATTTTATGGGGGATGGACAACAATAATTTGTATAAGAATGCATTTCTCTTCCTTCTCTGCTCTTGATAAAGTCACAATATCATCTTTATTCCATCAATGTGCGCTTTATAAAAAGTACCCACATAAGTGTGGGATTAAATTCGTCTCCGTATGTAAAGCATGTGTTCATCCACTATTCAATCGATCAGCATTACTACATAAACGGATTATATGTCTACACTATTGAGTTTACGAAGAAATATATTTTTAATACACACATGCACATATAAGGAAAAGGCATCAATATACGAATAGAGAGAAAAGGAAAGAAATGAGACACCTAAATATTTTTAATAGGGATATGACCATTTGCCCGACTAATCCTATTCAAAGCAATTGCTAGTTGAAAACGTTAAGCAACCAATTAACAGACCTTTTAAAGCTTGTTCTACAACACTATTCTTAACCTAACTTTAAATAGGTACAGAAAGCAAAATACGGACTCCACAAATACTACTCTTTGCTCCTAAGTATAGACTTAAAATTGCAGAAACCCAAACAAAGTAGCTACATAAAATCCAAGTCAAAAGAAGGGGGGGAAACACTAAACAATGCATCATAAAAGAGAATTTCCCTCTTCTATAAAAACGCTATGCTGCCAGCAAATTAACATTGATTTGAAACAACTCTACAATAAAAGGTTAACATTTTTTTGGGTTTTATTTATGGTTTATCAACCTCAGATTGCTCAAATAATCAACTTTACAAAGAGAAACCATCTCAAAGTAGACAAATACAAGAGCAATGGGAAATGGTAATCCAAATATTTCTTTTTTAGTAGAAAGGATAAAAACTAAGGCAGCGTATGAATAAAAATCAATTAGAAAAACCACAAAAACTCACAGCTTCCGATGCTGCTGCCGATGCTTCGACTTCCTTCTTCTTGCTCTTCCCCTTCGCTTTCTTCTTATTCATCTTCTTCAACTCACCACCGCTCTTATCAAAACTCATCTCGATCTCTTCAGAAGAGGCGGATGAGACAACGATTACGCCGCCATCTTGCGCTCTCTTTCTCTTCAACTCCCTCTCCTTCGCTCTCTCGACGATCTCCAAGGTGAAGTCCTTGTTCGCCTCCTCATCGTCGCTGCTGCTGAGAAACACCACCGATTTCGAGGGGTCGACTTCATCGGAGTCTGAAATCGTCTTCTTCGCTGATGGTTTCCTGCTTCGGCCCATGTTAGGGTTACGATTGGGAAGAGGAGCAGCGACGAAACCCTAACCCTAGGTTTTGGTTCGATTTGGGCGGAGAGACGTCGATTTTTGAGAGAGAGAGAAGAGTAAGGGGTGAATCGATAGGTTCCTTGAATCGGGTCGCATTGTGCTCCGGGTTGTGGGGCATTGATAAATTGGGACTGCCAATATACCCGCATCCGATAAGATTTTAAAATGTTTTATGGCGGTGTTGCTCCAAACTCATTTGAAAATCAAATTCGTATAGAATTTGAAAAGGAGTAGCAGTAGTATTGATTCTTTCGCAGTTAGCATTTTAAAATAGAATGTTAGTATCACTATCCGAAAATATTAGCTCGTGACCAGCATCTGAATCATGCCACGTCTAAAAGCGTAACGTAAATCAAGTAAGCCGAAACCCAGAAATCTAAACATTTTTAAGAAAATAAAAGAGGTGAAGTTTTGAAATAAAGGTATGGTGAAAATCAAAAGTTTTCTTAAATGCATAAGTAATGGAACATGAAAATGCAAGTAAATTTTACTGGTTGAAAACATGTTTCGTCTTTTAAAAATTTGGGCAGCACCTCCTTGTAAATTTTGATCCAAAACCACAAATACAAGATAATAATAAAAGGCATTCCCAAGCGGGAGCTGGCTCTTCGCCAATCGGCGGATCACAACCACACAAGACAGAATATAAGTATACGACGTCCAACGGTGAAGATCACCACAAAAGATAAAGTAAAGTAAGACATCAACCCAAAAAAAAACGAACATAAACCCATCGTTCAAGTCCCGCAACTACAAGTCTTGCTAAGTCTCACTACATATACAAATACTAGTTTTTATTGATGGAGTTGACTGGATACAATAGAAATAATAAATACAAGAGGGGTACGATCCAACATGTACCACCTACCAAAGCAAAACACCCGAATGCAGCTGTGTACCAGCGATGTCGCTACTGATCCATGCGGTCAACCTGCAAAAACTGTGGCACAACGGGGTGAGTTGCCAACTCGTGAGTAGAAAACATCAACAGGTGGAAATCGAATAAACAACGATTCCTATGTCAACTATATCATAAAGGTAATACTATGATATCTAGGGTGACCGTATCTGTATATGTGCCAACAATATAATCGATGCCTTTGAGCATATGGATACCCTCCAACCATACAATCTATGTCCGTATGCATGTAGATCTCGTTCACGTGTCAACCAATTACACAACAACATCATGCATGTAAATATCATAAAAGCATATGCATGAAAGTATAAGAATATAAATCAACGTGTGTCTCTTGCGACACATCAAAATTATGGAACCTGAATGTTCAACATCGACACTCGAAATATCATGAAACCCGTGTCCAACATCGACACGTAAATCCTCATATCTCGGGCTCCGTCAGTCCGGATCGGCCCACGGGCTTCGTCTGCGGGATCGGCCCTCGGGCTCCGGTAGAACGGGTCGACCCACATCCATCTCTCGACTCCGGTCGGTATCCTCCGAATAACCGCTACAGGGTGTTTTTCGTCACCCCATTGAGATGGGAATACGCGCGCGCTTGTCAGGCGTACTACAGATTCCCCCTGCCTAGGGTAGGCCGGGGTTTAATGATTGTGGGGATCCGAATCTCCGGCAGCCGCGAACTAAGCTGCCGTTAATTACCCATCGCCTTTGGAGTGAGGGAACCTCCGATTGACGGGTTAAACTGGTCATGCGAACTCAATGTGCAGTGTACGTGTGTTGTGTTTTGAAAGGGGGTTTTGGATATATCGGGAGCCACGCAGAGTTTTTACGGGGGTCCCACTACCCGGATAGCGGGCTGGGGGTCAAGGAGACTAGCAGCCCCCTTGCGAGGTGCGGGGCAGCGCCCCGTTAGAATTTTTTTTCTAACAGGGACAGTGTCGTGGAGTATGTGTATGTGTACATATGTATACATATGTATATATATACATGTATATATAAATAAATTGGAAAAAGACATCCAAAGGATGCGTGGGGCCAGCGCCTAGGCGCTTGGGCGCAAGCGGGCCACATGTCGGTACGTGGGCGCTTTACGCTCGGACATTGAGCGCTTGAGCGCAAGCGCGCCACGTGTCGGCACCAGGACGACTTGCGCTCGAGCGCGTGCGCTGGAGCGCAAGCGCGCCACGTGTCGGCACGTGGGTGCTTTGCGCTTGAGTGCTGAGCGCTTTGCGCTTGAGCGCAAGCGCGCCACGTGTCGGCACGCGGGCGCTCTGCGCTTGAGTGCTGAGCGCTTTGCGCTTGAGCGCAAGCGCGCCACGTGTCGGCACGCGGGCGCTCTGCGCTTGAACGCCGGCGAGAAAAAGAGGATTTTAGCCTAAAAAATTTCTCGGAAGAGAAATCAGAGAGGAGTTGGACTCCTGAGTGTGTTTTTTTTTGGGGGGGTTAGTGAAAGATGTTCTTCTTCTCCTCCTCTGTTAGCTGGATCTTGAAGATCAAGAGATATGGAATTTTTTAAAAATCTCTTCTTTTGGAGATCTAATGGAAGATCTGAGTTCCCCTTTATGGGTTTTGTGGTGAAAAACTATTTTGTTTTATAAAAAGAAGAGTAAAACTCTTGATTTAATTCAAGAGAAAGAATAAGGTTTTGGAACCTTGAAAAATGAGAAAAGATCTCAGATCTGAAAAATTTTTAGAGAGAGAAAAAGTTGTTGGGATATTTTCATTATCCTTGCCTTTATAGGCTATACACTTTACAAAGAGCCCCTTGGGCTTCACAAAATGGCATTTTGCCTATCTCATGGCTCATATGCCATTTCTTTTTGCACATAAGCCACAGGCTTTACAAAAATTTGGCTTTATGCCTATTTTTCTTACATTTATCCATAAAATAAAATAAAAGAAATACAACAAAATTATTTATTACAAAATTTTTATCTTGGCATGGGGGGAGGCCGGCCGCTTCATGTTCGGGCTCGACCCGGGCATGGGCCCACTGGATCTGGGCTTGGGCCCACTTGGCTTGGGGTTGACTTTGATTTTGACTTGGTCAACCGGGGTGTAAATTTTTACCCCAACAAATTGCCCCCCATCAATAAATGCACACCACATATGTGGGTTGTGTGCATGAAATTGATGGATCTTCTTTTACTTAGAGGCGACCTGATTTGGTTCCCACTTTTTTGGAAGCTGGCACTGCCCTTTTTACGACATGGACGGTCGTTGCTTGACATGTCTCCAAGACGGAGTGTCCGTGATAGACGTTTCCCTGACCCGGAGTGATCTGGTTCCCGCTTTGTAGGAATCCTGCGCTGCCCTTTTTGCGACTTGGACGGTCGGTGCTGCCCTTTTTGCGACTTGGACGGTCGGTGCTGCCCTTTTTGCGACGTGGACGGTCGGTGCTGCCCTTTTTGCGACTTGGACGGTCGGTTCTGCCCTTTTTGCGACTTGGACCGTCGGTTCTGCCCTTTTTGCGACGTGGACGGTCGGTGCTGCCCTTTTTGCGACTTGGACGGTCGGTTCTGCCCTTTTTGCGACTTGGACCGTCGGTTCTGCCCTTTTTGCGACTTGGACGGTCGGTTTTGCCCCTTTTGCGACGTGGACAGTCGGTGCTGCCATTTTAGCGATGTGGACTGTCGGTGCCTCCATTTTAGCGACGTGGACGGTCGATGCTGCCCTTTTTGCGACTTGGACGGTCGATACTGCCATTTTAGCGACGTGGACGGTCGGTGCTGCCATTTTAGCGACGTGGACGATCGATGCTGCCCTTTTTGCGACTTGGACGGTCGATACTGCCATTTTAGCGACGTGGACCGTCGGTGCTGCCATTTTAGCGACGTGGACGATCGATGCTGCCCTTTTTGCGACTTGGACGGTCGATACTGCCATTTTAGCGACGTAGACGGTCGGTGCTGCCATTTTAACGACTTGGACGGTCGGTGCTGCCCTTTTGCGACTTGGACGGTCGATTCTGGATTTGACTTGCCCCGCTTCTTGCGGCGTCAGGGATGAAGTTGACTTGTTTCCGAGGTGGAATTTGATTCTGCCAGGGAGGTCATTGTGTTGGATATGTATGCCCTAGAGGCCTGTATTGTATAGGATACTAGACATGTATATGTACAGAAACAATCTTTGCTCGAAATGATAGTATGCTATCTGGTTTATCTTTATCATAACATGTGATGTGTTGATGAAGCCCTTAGGACTATGCTTGACTACCAGGATTATGATGAGATCATACTGGTGGGACCTGGGCAGTCTACAAGCATATCCTTCAATAGTTCCTAGTCGAGGGTATATCGAGACAGGGCATCGGTATTACCAGATTAGACTAGTGTGTAAGTTTCTTGACCCTGGGGGCGATGGTTGATTCCACAACCATTGATATTTGACATCAAAGATTGTACACAAGTGCTCATTGGAGAATGGGTACACCGAACAGGACTCGCTGAAAACTCCTAGATGGTATATATACCTATTGTCAGATAGCAGTTCTCTAGCGACACTTGTACAGGTTAGTCTGTAGACCCGAGATCGTCATAGAGTCTTGTGTGATTCCCACTGTACTTTAATTTCCTCCCTACCATGGCTCTATTGAGTCGTGCAAACAGGTGGATTTTGGGTACAGTCCCGAATCATATGGAGACAGTGAGCGATAGGAGGGGTTTCGTCTCTCTCGGTATAGGGAGTTGATGTCGCGCTATGTTTGATCGGCTATAACACCTAAATCCCTGGCCAGGGTTCTCGAGGTTTACTGATAAGTGTTATCGGTAGTTTCTCGAACTGTTATGAGCCATAAATCAGCATGACTTATAAAGTTACCGGGGTCTGACATTTACCACCCCTAGACTTCATATGCGACGTATCAGACGAAGAGATCGGACTGTACGGTAAGTGTTGCTTGCAGGCTCGTAAGGGTTGTGATGAGTTCGCTCGTTGGCCACCTTTTCGTCAAGTACCTGGGTAGCCGTTACGCACAGCTAGTGCCGCTGACGTGCTTGTGGTTAAACCCACTGCCAGCGTACTGTCGAGTCTTTAGAGTCCCACACAGAGGGTTCCCTCGTTCAGGCGAAATATGTAGAGGCTGTAAGTTGTTATGGCAGCCGTAAGCTGTTACGGCAGGGTTTCGATTTTATTCATGTAATTGTTACAGGAATAATAATCGGAAGGATAATACTGGTAGGCTTTGGTTTAAGCCGGATACCGGTATTATATTATTGGATTAATGGTATTCGTATTTTTCGGAATTCGGATGCGGGTATACAATATACGGTATACGGTATACGGAGGAGGGGTATTTTTGTAATTGTTACAAGAATACCTTCTAGAAGGTGCCACCTCATAATGACATAATAATGACATCATTTATGAAAAATAAAATGAGGTGGAAATTAAAAGGTACAAGCATGATGAGGTTGTTGTTATGGAGTTACTATTAAAGCATGATACTAATTTATATAATGCATGCTTCAATTAATTCTCTTAGTGCTAATTTTTTTTTCATCATGCTTGAACTCTTTAAATCATGACAAACACTTACTCCTTCTTATCTCCTCCCCCTCCTTCTTCTTATAAATAGTTTCACATGAGATGTGAATGCAAGGTGAATCAAGAGAAGGTTAAGAGAAAGAAATGCTATAGATTTCAAGCTAATCCAATACACTCATCTCTACATAATCCTAGTGACCTATTCTAGCAAAATTGGTCTCTAGGTTAAACTCTTATGAAGAGTTTCTAGCTCGCACGATAACTCTCGGGTGGATCATCTAGGTCTTGGGTGGCCGGAGATCGAAGACATCGGCAACATCTAAAGGAGCTAAGGAGTTCATCAAAGAGAAGACCCGAATGACCGTATCATTGAGGTATAATCCCTAACATAGTAGATAAGATCTCTACTTAGGTTTTTCTAGTTGTGGTTTAGACAAGATCTTCGGTTAAGTGCGTGTTGTATGCCAAGAAAATTTTCGTTCATCGCTTCCGCCGCGCCACAAGAGTTGTGGGAGCATGCAACACACGCTAACATGGTATCAGAGCCTAACTAAACCACAATTAGATGTTAGCCAAAAGTTAGAAGCTCGATCGACAGTTTTTTCTCCCGAAAACTCGTATTCTGCCCTTGCTGCTGTCAGTTTTTGAAAGTGTTCCAAAATTAATTTGACATGTCTTAAAAATACAAGCAGGGTTTTCTAAGAACACTGTAGAAATTCGGAGTCCAAACTCGACTAAAGCGCCGCGGATCCGCCGCCGAGTTGAGGCCGCGTCGACTCAGTTTTCTACAGTGCTCATATATTGAAGAATTAGGGTTTCTGGGATATAAAGAATTTTACAAAGGTGTTTGTACAGGAACATGTCAAGTGTTGGCATGGTTTAAAATTATCGATCGAAATTCTAATAGTGTTTGTGTAACGTTTTGAAAATCGTTTCGGTGGAATTTCGAAAAAAACGGTAAAATAAGGAGTTTTCTGTAAAAAGTCAAAATACAAATATCTTATTATAAAAATTAAATATACATATTCTAGATTTGTAATTGCTATTATTTGGTGTTTATTGAGCCGCTGGTGAAATTTCAAATTTTCTGAAAAAAATTATTATTTTATTATTATTTTAAGCCGTCACTAATACATTTAATTAGGGAAAATTACAAATTGGAATGAGTTGAAACAAATTTTGTGCATCATAAAACATTAAATAAAAATTTATCATGTGGTTTTTGGAACGAAATCATTTGCCAAAACGGTTTAGAAATTATTGAAGAAAAAGGACTTTTTTTTTAGCGTAAATGGATGTTTGGGGTATTGTATTTATCATTTTTCATCACCCCACACCCGTACCCACACTCACACACCCCCATTTATCTTTTTTCTTGACTGAATTCAGCAGCCCCTCCTTCAATCTTTTCCCCACTTGTGTTGCAAAAGAAAGGAAAAGAAAAGAAAAAGGAAATGTAGAAATGAGAGTGGACTTTGACTAGGTTGACTAGATATCTTTTTCCCCACCTCCCTCTCTCTCCTCTTTCCCCATACATGCAGCCGAGCTCCCCACTTCTTGCTGTCCAGAATTTCCCCCCAAAACCCCATCTCATTTCCCCTTAAAAAAATGTCCAAATTCCATCAAAAATCAAGCTAAAATCCAAATCCGACTCCTACCCATTTTCCCTCGTCTTCTTTAGCATGGATCTTGGTGCAAGGATTTCAAATTGGAGGTCTAGATTTCAAGTTTGATTCATGGTTGTGAGGTATAACTTTTGACCCATTGTTCAATTGTTGGTTTAATTCCTTAATGAAGCTTATTAGGTGCTAACTTTTGGCTTAATTGAAAGATGTGGGTTTGCAAGAGAAGATTTAGATTAGGGTTTGTGAAAATCTAATTAGGGTTTTGTGTTGTGAGATTATGGTGGTGTGATGTATTTGACATATTAGTGTTATGCTAAATCAAATTAAGTTGCTAGTTTGCATTTTTGTTGATTTAAAATGTGATATTTATATAAGTTGTAAACTAGGTTTTTAAAATAATTATATTTTTGTGAGATAAAATTCAAATTAAGGTTTCATGTCATTATAAATATTATATTGAGTGGTTTAGTGCCTTTAGTTCATGAAAATCCTAGCTAATTTGTTATTTGTGCATTTTTGCTATAAATTGTTAAAATTTGGGTATAGTGTAAACTAGAATTTTGGAAATTATGCAAATTTATGTGATTAAATTATGGAAATGGTTTTATTGACTTATTTAAGATATTTAATAAATATATTGGCCGCTACATTCATTTAAACATCGAGTTTTGTACTAAAACGGGTAATTTTGCTTGCTAGTTTTTCGGAAAAACGGCTTTTAGAGTGAATTTGGGGTTTTCGTGAGTTTTAACCTATTTTATATTAAAATTAGTTTTCGTGAATGTGCAAATGAGTGTGATTGGATTTTCTCGATGGTTTGACGTTCGTACATCGACATCGAGGGTTGGTTTGACTATTCTTGCATGTGTAGGCGATAGGTTTTGACCTATGCATGATACGCGTGCCGATTTAGTTTTCATATGCCGTTTCGATTTTGAATTGTGTTTTTAATGCGATACGGTGCGTTATGATATGTAGGTACCCCATGTGGACTTCGAGACGACAAGCAAGCGCGTGGCGACGTCGGCACCGGCGAGCGAGGACCAGGTGAGTAGATTTATATCTACGGGGAGAAGTCGGGTGGATGGCGTATAGCACCCCCGCAGTCCGTAATTAGTACTATGTAGTATATTTTTATGTGTGATAGTTAGTGTGTTATGGTTAGTTAGGGGTAGAAATAACTAGCGTAGTTCCTAGTTGCGAACCATAGGATAGATTTGCACCCACACGCATACACTGGTATGTTTCTTATACTTGCAGGGTGTTTGATGATATGGGATGACTTTGGAGTTGAGTCGATGATGTGGGCTTTGTGCCGCGAGATCGGTGATTTGATATGATTCGTATTTGGGATACGAAATGTGATTCTTGCGGGTTCGGGATGTGTGTTTACCCCCGCATTCATACTTTGAAGATGATATCAGTTGTACTAGACTTAGATCAGTACCCCAGATTATATGATATGATAAGTGATATCTGAAATGTGATGAGATAGTGTGATATTGAACCGTACCCAGCTTTTGGGATGCCGTACGACGATTTACCGTACGAGCCTATATTGATGATAGATCCGCGCTCATGACTCGAGGATGTCAGATGATATACTGTATCGTACGCGGTACTATTGAGGCGGGATCACCGACTTATATATATTTATATATCGACTCAGATGTTAGGCGGTTCCCTTACCTGTAGTTCAGCTTGTTAGTTCGGCCGTATAGTTTAGTGTAGTTGTTAGAGTAGATTAGACTTCTTACCTATTTCAAAAACTAACGAATCGTGGGCATTTTTAAAGACAGCTCAAGGGAATCTACGGACATTTCAAAAACGACGTATCTTTTCATAAAAACACCGTAGCCCTATTTTCAAAACCCCATGATTCGTGTTATTTCAAAGGGCACCATTCGTAGGACTTATATTAGATTAATGCAGATTAGTTTTGGTTACGTCTAGTTTCAGCTCCCACTTTTTTTGTGGTTCGCTTTGCAGCGCATTCTTATATTATGTTTCATACTCCATTTTAATATCATGCTGATAGGACACCAGCACCATTACCGATGATGCGTATGTACCACGTACACTTACTTGCCGGCTCACACACATCTTCATCGGTAATTGCCATGTCACGTACACCTTAGAAAATATATTATTGCTTGAAATAGCCTATTTGCGAATAGTTTAGACATTGTAGTTATTACCTGCTACTTCATGCATACTGTTATTCATTGTTATGCCGCATTCATGGATTCTCATGCATATATTCACTATTTTGCATGCTATTGAGGTTTGGATTTGGATTTCTATGAGATTTTCTGGATTTGGAGGAAAACCGCAAAAACACAAATAAACATATTCTTTCTTTTAAAATAAAAAGTGCGGTTTTTCCCATGATGTATGAGTCGTCCACCATGAGTTTGCTGATGGATTTGGAAACCCGATTCGAGGAGACGGATGAACCGTTTCGGGTACATGGTGGACCCGGTGCGGTACCCCGGGGCAAGAGGAATGTGGTGATGACGTTGAGCCTGGCAGGGGAGTACTACCTACCGGTGATTTTACCCGACGCGTCGGATATCCGGAGGATACCGTCGTGGTCTTGAGATTTATGGTAGGGGCCGGTCCGGACTGACGGCGCCCTAGATATTGAGATTGAGACATTGATATTTCGAGACAGTGAGATTTATGTTTTGTGTCGATGCTAGACACGATTGATGCTGATTTCATTTATGATACCTCAGTTTAAAAATACGAAGGAAATATCACCAATTTATGAAAACAGTTTCTTCATTTACATGTATTCTGTTTCATGCATTCATACCTCATTCATAGGATATATTGCTACTTGAGGCACTGACACGGGCACATGAGTTTACACTCGGGTTAGATATTTACCCTAGCCTTGTTATAGGCTGCATGTTATATACTTATTTTGAGGATATATTATGATCATTGACCTAGGATTGCGTTATTTATGCGATTTCTGTGCGTAGATGTTTTTCTATTCACGAGTTGGCAACTCACCCCCGTTGTGCCCCAGTTTCTTGCAGATTTCCGTACAGGTTTCATTACGGCTTGCGGGCTCAGTTTCATTCGGGTGATTTGCTAGTAGGTGGGTTTACTCGTATCATACCCCCATTATATACTTTGTATATCATTATTCTGTTGTATCTAGAAGTTCCATCAACCAAACATGTATTTATTGAGATAGAGACCAGTGTTGTTTATTCTTTCGACCTTAGAGTCGCTCGTTTTATTTCTGGTGGTTTTGAGTTCCCTTTTAAGTTTTTGATCCTCGCCGTTGGCGTTGTATATTATATTGCTTGTGTGGTTGTGACCGTCGATTGACGAAGAGCTAGCTCCCGCTTGGGGATGCCTTTTTCTTGATTTCGTATACTATTCATGTTGTATCCCATTTGGGGGCCAGTATTTACAAAGGAGACTCTGCCGAAATTTTCAGTAAATTTTTGATGTTTTTAGAAACCCGCATAATTCGGCTTATGCTATTAAAACTACTTGATTTAAATTGGTTTTTCCTACTCTCTACTACTCTTCTTGGTTTGGATTTCTGGGTTTTCGGTTTACTTAGATTATGTACGTCTCGAGTCGTTCGTAGTTTAAGTGCCGGTCATGTTCCGTACTTTCGGGTCGTGACAGTTTGGCTAATCGGGTTTTCGTTTTTTGTGATATGTGTTTGAAACGTCCGCTAATTGCTATATGACGATTAGTGGGGGTTGCACATATGGATATCATGAGATGGTATGTGTATATGAATGTGTTGGATCGTCGTGATGAATGGCCGGGGGGTGTGAGAAGAGCGTTTTTCCTTTTCTTTCATTCCATGTAATTTGTAAAAAGCCATGTAATATTGTTTTACGGGTACATCCGGGATGAGGTTGTAGCCACCGTTGTATAATTTCTTTTTACTGTTTTTGCTCCTAGGATAGACCCAAGGTGGGGGGCACAAACTATCGGGTTTTCAAAGTGCCGAGTGGCCTACTTAATTGTTGAGGGAGGTTACTACACTTCGGGAATTTGGCGGGTAGTTTGCCGCACCCGTAGGGGTCTAGGGGGGTTTTGCTATTCATCACGACCGTGGAATCCGTCTTTCATTAAGGGCTTGAATGAAATACGGAATTCCTAGTATATCCAATGCATTCATCTGTGATCTGAAATGGTTATATTTATATATGAGATATATAATAAACGTTGCTTATGTTTTGCACCCACACTAGTCCAGTCCCCGCTCTGCCGTTAGTTAAGTAACCTAACGGTGCATGACGGGACCCAGTGACGAATGCGGATGGCATAAGCGTACATTCTATTTTTCTGTTTCTTTTCTGTGATGTTTAGGAAACGTAAATGATGGGACTACATTAATGTGATAAGAGAAAGAAACCTAAAGATGTTGTAGAATCAAATTTTTTAAGAAAAAGGGTAACTCTAGCTTTTGTTTTGCATAGCGGTATTCTTGAATATCCTGCACCTCATTCGATGAGGAAAGGGCCGAGATCCCTTCACCGGGAGTGACCCTTTTAGCAAAACTGGAAAATGTTACAAAGAACTCGATTTGATTTTATAGTTGATCTAACTTTGCTTTGCATCGTGGCATTTTCATATCCAGCACCTTATTCGATAAGGAAAGAGCCGAGATCCCTTCACCGGGAGTGACCTCTTTAGCAAAATTAGAAAGATACTACAAAACCATTCGATTTTTAAAACTGGAGCTTAAACCACTCCTTCCCACTCGATTCTACAACGATATCAAGTTCAAAACGTTAAAGGTTTTTGTAACGTTTTGAAAATCGTTTCGGTGGAATTTCGAAAAAAAACGGTAAAATAAGGGGGTTTTCTGTAAAAAATCAAAATACAAATATCTTATTATAAAAATTAAATATACATATTCTAGCTATGTAATTGCTATTATTTGGTGTTTATTGAGCCGCTGGTGAAATTTCAAATTTTCTGAAAAAAATATTATTTTATTATTATTTTAAGCCGTCACTAATACATTTAATTAGGGAAAATTACAAATTGGAATGAGTTGAAACAAATTTTGTGCATCATAAAACATTAAATAAAAATTTATCATGTGGTTTTTGGAACGAAATCATTTGCCAAAACGGTTTAGAAATTATTGAAGAAAAAAGGCTTTTTTTTAGCGTAAATGGATGTTTGGGGTACTGTATTTATCATTTTTCCTCACCCCACACCCGTACCCACACCCACACACACCCACTTACTCCCCCCCATGGCTGAATTCAGCATCCCCTTCTCTTGTCCCTACTTGGTTTGCAAAGGAAAGAAAAGGAAAAGAAAAGAAAAGAAAAGAGTAGAAATGATATAAATTGAGTTGACTTTGACTTGGACTAACTTTCTCCACCTCACTCTCTCTCCTCCCTCACCCAAACCCCCAAAATTCTGGCCGAAACCAGCAACCCCTCAACAGCCCACTTTTCCTCTTCTCTTCTCTTTGTTCCATCAAAGAAAATCCAAAGAAAAATCCACAAAAAATCAAGCAAAAATCCAAATCAAAATCCAACTCCTACCCATTATTTCTTTGCCTTGGCTAGCATGAATCAAGGAGCAAGATGATGATTTGGGAGGCTGAGATTTCATGCTAAATCTCAAGATTCTAGGAGGTATAAATCATAACCCTATAATGAAATTGTTAGTTTTTGCTTAAAGCAAATTGATTTAAGTGTTAATTATAGTTTAATTTCATGTTTGGAAATTTAAGAGAAGGGTTTAAATACTAAGTTAGGGTTTAGGTCATTTGATCATGATCTAATTGTGTGGTTAATATCTAGTGGGCTTGCTAAAGCAAAGCTAATTACTAGGTTACTAATTGTTTTATTAAATTGTTCTAATTATGCTAATTTGCTAACTAGGTTTTAATGAAATACTTATATAATGGAGATTAAAATCTAATTAGGTTTTGCATGGTATTAATAACATTTTAAAGTGTAGTTTAATACTTTATTTCATGCAAATCCAAACTAGTTTGTTGTATGTGCATTTTTGCTATAAAATGGTCGAAATTGGTTAAAATTGCAAACTAGTTTTTGTAAATATTGTGCTAAATCGAGAATTAAAATATGGTTAGGGTTTCATCATATCTTAAAAATTATATTGAGTGGTTTAACCATTTACAATATGCAAAACCAAGTTTAATTGTAAAATTATGAATTTTACATTAAAAAGTGTTAAAATTGATATTTTTGCAAACTAGGATTTTGGAAATTATGCAAATTTATGTGATTAAATTATGGAAATGGTTTTATTGACTTATTTAAGATATTTAATAAATATATTGGCCGCTACATTCATTTAAACATCGTGTTTTGTACAAAAACGGCGAATTGTGCTCGCTAGATTTTCGGAAAAATGACTTTTTAAGTGAAATTGGCGTTTTTATGAGCTTTAACCTAGTTTATATTAAAATTAGTGTTCGTGAATGTGCAAATGAGTGTGATTGGATTTTCTCGATGGTTTGACGTTCGTACATCGACATCGAGGGTTGGTTTGACTATTCTTGCATGTGTAGGCGATAGGTTTTGACCTATGCATGATACGCGTGCCGATTTAGTTTTCGTATGCCGTTTCGATTTTGAATTGGGTTTTTATGCGATACGATACGTTGTGATATGTAGGTACCCCATGTGGACTTCGAGACGGCAAGCAAGCGCGTGGCGACGTCGGCACCGGCGAGCGAGGACCAGGTGAGTAGATTTATATCTACGGGGAGAAGTCGGGTGGATGGCGTATAGCACCCCCGCAGTTCGTGGTGATGTATACGAATACGTATACACACATATATATATATATATTTTGACTATAGTCTGTTTGATATTATCGATGATATAGACATTTGGTGTTCTCGGATGATTTGGTGTCGCGAAACCCTAGAGTAGTGGTCGCACCACACATGCACACACACACCCATACTTGCATACTTTCTTCTTTCATTTGCGCTTATACGGGATTATATAGTTATGTGTTCACATGGGTATGGGACTATGTGTTCACATACGGATTGAGGATGATAGTACTTGGGATTTATAATGAGTCGATGAGATTTGATTTGAGGCCGTGAGATCGGTGATATAGCAGGGTTCGTATCTTAGATACGACATGACGTTGTAGCGGGTCCTTGACGTAGTGTTTCCCACACGTCCATGCATACGTAGGCGGTATCAGTATGGTACTAGACGTAGATCAGTACCCCGATCATGATATTTGATAAAGAGGATACCAGATGAATAGTATGATGAATGTGAGATTGACCCGTACCCAGATTGGGATGCCGTACGACGGATTTACGTACGAGCTATATTGATGATTGATCCGCACTCTTGACTTGGGATGCCTGATTATAGATATGGTATATGATATGATATTATTGAGGCGAGATCACCGACTATACATATACAGGTATATGTATCGACTCAGATGATAGGCGGTTTCCTTACCTGTAGTTCAGCTTGTAGTTCTGCCGTATAGTTTAGTGTGGTTGCTAGATTAGATTAGACTTCTTACCTATTTCAAAAACTAACGAATCGTGGGCATTTTTAAAGACAGCTCAAGGGAATCTACGGATATTTCAAAAACGACGTATCTTTTCATAAAAACACCGTAGCCCCTATTTTCAAAACCCCATGATTCGTGTTATTTCAAAAGGCACCATTCATAGGACTTATATCAGATTAGTTATCGTTGTGTCTAGTTTTCAGCTCCCGCACATTATTGCTGTTCGCTCTGCCTCGCATATTTATTTTGCTGCATATTCCATTATTGATATCATGCTGTTAGGACACCAGCACCATTACCGATGATGCGTATGTACCATGTACACCTACTTGCCGGCTCACACACATCTTCATCGGTAATTGCCATGTCACGTACACTTTAGAGAATATAACTGCTTGACTTAGATTGTTAGCTGGTAGTTTTGACATAATATTAGTGTATTTCCCTTATATGCCATATTAGACATTGTAGTTATTACCTACCACTTCATGCATACTGTTATTCAGTGGTTCATGCCTAGTTCATTATCATTGACATATGCACTTGTGATGATTTCTTGAGATTTATGATATTTCTGGATTTCGGGGAAAGCCGCAAAATTTACAACTTATGATCTTTTAAAATATAAAATGTTGCGGTTTTCTAATGATGTAAAGTGTCGTCCACCATGAGTTTGCTGTGGTTTTGGAGATCCGTGTCGAGGAGTGGAGGAACCGTCACGGGTACATAGTGGGCCCGGTATGGTACCCCGGGGCAAGAGGAATGTGGTGTTGACGTTGAGCCTGGCTGGGGAGCACTACCTACCGGTGATATTACCCGACGCGTCGGATATCCGGAGGATACCGTCGTGGTCTTGAGATGGATGGTAGGGGCCGGTCTGGACTGACGGCGCCCTAGATATTGAGATTGAGATATTGATATTTCGAGACAGTGAGATTCATGTTTTGTGTCGATGCTAGACACTGTTGATACTGATTTCATTATGATACCTCAGTTTTAAAAATACGAAGGAAATCTCACTAATTTATGAAAACAGTTTCTTCATTTACATGTATTCTGTTTCATGCATTCATACCTCATTCATATGATATATTGCTACCTGAGGCACTGACACGGGCACATGAAATTATACTCGGGTTAGATATTACCCTAGACATTGTCATAGGCTGCCTGTTATACTTATATTTGAGGATATATTATGATCATTGACCTAGGTTGCGTTATTTATGCGATTTCTGTGCGTAGATGTTTTTCTATTCACGAGTTGGAAACTCACCCCCGTTGTGCCCCAGTTTCTTGCAGGTTTGCCGTACCGGTTTCATTACGGCTTGCGGGCTCAGTTTCATTCGGGTGATTTGCTAGTAGGTGGGTTTACTTGTATTATACCCCCATTATATACTTTGTATATCATTATTCTGTTGTATCTAGAAGTTCCATCAACCAAACATGTATTCTTTTGAGATAGAGACCAGTGTTGTTTATTCTTTCGACCTTAGAGTCGCTCGTTATGTTTCTGGTGATTTTGAGTTTCCTTTTGAGTTTTGATCCTCGCCGTTGGCGTTGTATATTACTGCTTGTGTGGTTGTGACCGTCGATTGACGAAGAGCTAGCTCCCGCTTGGGGATGCCTTTTTCTTGATTTCGTATACTATTCATGTTGTATCCCGTTTGGGAGCCAGTATTTACAAAGGAGACTCTGCCGAAATTTTCAGTAAATTTTTTTGATGTTTTAAAAACCGCATATTCGGCTTATGCTATTGAAACTACTTGCTTTAAGTTGGTTTTCCTGCTCTCTACTACTTTTCTTGGTTTGGATTTCTGGGTTTTCGGTTTACTTAGATTACGTACACCTCGAGACGTTCGTAGTTTAAGTGCCGGTCATGTTCCGTACTTTCGGGTCGTGACAGTTTTCATAAAAACCATCCGTTGCCCTCCGCCATTTTAGGAAGCAGAGTACTTAGTATTCGTGCCACGTTTGTTGACCATAGTTAAGGCGTGGTGTACGGTAGCTAAGTGGTGAATTCTTACAAAGCATTTGATGCGATCGATTAGGGCATTCTCATGACTTTGTTGACCATAGTTAAGGGTCATGTGGGTGGGTCTAAATCAATCACGAAATGGCGGGTTGAACTTGACTAGTACTTATGATTTGTTGACCATAGTTAAGGTCATAAGTCACTAGGGGTAAAAATCATATCGGGAATTTCAAGAGTTGAAATTTGCAATGAGATTGCATACCTTCTATATGATAGTTGGATCCCGATCCCACTATGAGTAAAAGTTACTCCCGGGAGAATTTTGCACTTTTCGGTTAGCAAACTTGTAGATTGCAATTTATCCTGGCTAGTTTTCTTTTTAGGTTTGAAGGAAAATTTGATAAAAAGCAGTGGGAGACAACAATTAGATAAGATTAATAACCAATCTAATTATGCAAGAGCAATCGCTGAATGACTTCTTTTCTATCTCCTAATAGCAGATACCGATGTCGGGACTTAAACTTTTATTAGACAAAAACAAACTCACTGGACCGAATTACAAAGATTGGCTAAGTAACGTGAATATTGCCCTGACATATGATAAGGTCGGATACGTCCTGACTACTCCAGCCCCTCCTAGCCCAGGCCTTGATTCTTCAGTTGCGGATAAAGAAATCCGCAAGAAATGGGATACAGACTGCGCAACAGCCAAGTGCCTCGCGCTAGCTTATATGAACAATGAACATCATAAGCAGCACGAGAAGATGGATGTCTAATCCATCTTTCTCCATACAGAGGAGTTGTATGGAGAGCAATCTCGTACTCTCCGATACGAGGCATCTCGAAAGTTGTTTCAGATGCGGATGGCTGCTGGCACGTCTGTAGGTGACCATGTATTGAAGATGATTGGACTTATCGAAGAACTTGAGGACCTGGGTTGGACCATGGAGAACGAGCAGTATGTTGATATTGTTCTACAGTCCCTTTCCCCTGCCTTTGCTCAATTCATTGTAAACTTCAACATGCACAAAATGGAGAAGTCTTTACCAGAACTCCTCAATATGTTGAGGAGTGCAGAGAGCACGCTAAAGATAGCGAAAACTCCCGCTCTTATTGCTGGGCCATCTTCTTCCTCCATCCCGAAAGCCAAGGCCAAGGGAAAGAAGAAGAAGAAGAATCCCATCAAGCAGAGAGGCGGAGTGAAAAAGGCATCGGGAAGGGACAAGAAATGGGCTGCTGCGACAGGTCGTGGGGAATGTTTCCACTGCCACCAGACTGGGCACTGGAAGAGAAACTGTATTAAATACTTGGCCGACCTCCAGAAGAAGAAGCATGGTGATGCTTCCACTTCAGGTGTGTTTGTAACAGAAAACTGTTTTTCAATTAACTTTGCTTCCTGGGTATTAGATACTGGGTCAGGATCTCACATCTGCAATTGTATGCAGGGGTTGAGAAATAGCAGGTTGTTGAAGAAAGGTGATCACACTCTCCGGGTTGGGAATGGTTCCTCAGTACATGCTACTGCAGTGGGAGAGTATCATCTTGGTTTGCTGTCGGGTTCTATATTGGTTTTGAACCCATGTTATTTTGTACCTTCGATGTTATGTAATATTATATCTGTATCGTTGTTGGACAATGCTGGATATAATTTTGTATTGCAATCTAATGTTATGAACATTAACCTTAATCAAGAGTTGATTGGGTATGGAACATTAAATAACGGGATATACATCCTAAATCAGCATACAGTTTTTCATATACAACACGGAAACAAAAGAAAGGTTTCAGACATAAATGAAGCTTTCATTTGGCATTGTAGACTTGGTCATATTAATGAAACAAGACTAACCAAGCTACATAAAGATGGATATTTAAACTCGTTTGAATATAAATCTTATGCGACTCGCCAGTCTTGCATCAAAGGTAAAATGACCAAAACTCCGTTTACTGGACACGGAGAGAGAGCTACTGAACTCTTAGGCCTCATACATAGTGATGTATGTGGACCAATGTCTATACATGCTGGAGGTGGTTTTTCATACTTCATAACCTTCACTGATGATTTATCGAGATTCGGGCACGTGTTCTTGTTGAAACATAAGTCCGAAGCCTTTGAAAAGTTTAAGGAGTATAAATCTGAAGTAGAAAAACAAACAGGCTTAAGTATCAAGAAACTTCGATCGGATCGTAGAGGTGAGTATCTAAGCTCAGAGTTTCTAGATTTCCTAAAAGAGAATGGGATTCTCTCTCAGCTCACTCCTCCGTATACACCACAGCACAACGGTGTATCGGAAAGGAGGAATCGCACATTATTAGATATGGTACGATCTATGATGAGTGATGCTGAGTTACCAATATCATTTTGGGGGCACGCATTGGAGACTGCGATTTATCTATTGAATAGGGTTCCGACCAAAACCGTGTCTACCACTCCATATGAGATATGGTATGGGAAGAGACCATCTCTTAAAAGAGTTAAGGTATGGGGTTGTCCGGCTTATGTGAAAAAGCAGAATCCAGACAAACTTGAGACACGATCGGTTTTGTGTAAATTTGTGGGATATCTAAAACACTCGTATGGATATCTATTCTACCACAAGGAGGAACAAAGGGTGTTTGTTTCTCAGTATGCCACATTTTTAGAAAATGAATTTTTTACAAATGATACTGTTGGCAATGCGGTAGAACTGGAAGAAGTTCCAGATGCACAAACCATTACCGATGATTTGATTGAACCTGAGGTTTCAATAGAACCTGACATACCTCAGCCACTCCGTAGATCTAGTAGGACTTCTCGCCCACCTGATAGATACTACGGTTTTCTAATTGACGGCGATAGAGAAGATTGCATCATAGATGATGATGACCCTACTAGTTTTCAGCAAGCTATCACGAGTGGTGACTCAGTGAAATGGTTGGATGCCATGAGATCCGAAATGGAATCCATGCACACCAATAAAGTATGGACTTTGGAGGCTGCACCTTCTGGAGTAAAACCCATAGGGTGCAAATGGATCTTTAAAAGAAAGATTGGTGTGGATGGTCAGGTGGAGACCTATAAAGCTAGGCTGGTAGCAAAAGGATTTCGTCAAAGACCGGGCTTGGACTATGATGAAACTTTTTCACCAGTCGCGATGCTTAAATCCATTCGGATCTTGCTTGCTATAGCTGCTTACTATGATTATGAGATCTGGCAGATGGATGTTAAAACGGCATTTCTAAATGGTGATTTAGAAGAATGCGTTTATATGGATCAGCCAGAGGGATTCATTGATAGTGGGAGCAGCGGAAAAGCATGCAGGCTGCTCAAATCCATCTATGGATTAAAGCAGGCATCACGGAGTTGGAACATCTGCTTTGATGATACAATCAAAGAGTTTGGTTTTATCAAAAATGTGGATGAACCATGTATTTATAAAAATATTGTAGAGAGTACTGTTACATTCCTCGTATTGTACGTGGACGACATTCTCTTGATAGGAAATGATATTCCTATGCTACAATCGGTCAAACTATTCTTATCGCAGAGGTTCTCCATGAAAGACCTGGGCGATGCCTCGTACATTCTGGGGATAAAGATCTATAGAGATAGATCTAAGAAATTATTGGGATTGTCCCAATCGAGATACATTGACACCATACTAAAGAGATTTAGTATGGAAGATTCCAAGAGGGGTAATTTACCCGCTTGTCATGGGATCACCCTCTCCAAAGAGATGTCTCCAAAGACTGATGAGGAGAGGGCTCGCATGAGCATTATACCCTATGCTTCGGCAGTAGGATCTATAATGTATGCGATGTTATGTACTCGCCCAGATGTAGCTTATGCACTAAGTGCAGTAAGCAGGTATCAATCCAACCCAAGGGAGAAACACTGGACTGCTGTGAAGAACATTCTAAAGTACTTGAGAAGAACTAAAGAAATGTTCTTAGTGTATGGTAACGGAAATCTCCAAATGGAGGGCTTTACCGACTCCAGCTTCCAGAGCGACAAGGATGATAGTAAGTCCATCTCAGGGTTTGTATTTACTCTAAATGGAGGGACGGTATGTTGGAAGAGTTCCAAACAAGATACCGTCGCTGACTCCACGATGGAAGCTGAGTATATTGCTGCTAATGATGCCGCAAAAGAAGCGGTCTGGATGAGGAAGTTCATTACAGAACTTCAAGTGGTTCCATCCATTGCTAATCCAATACCTCTGTATTGCGATAACAATGGAGCCATGGCTTTGGCAAAGGAACCGAGGTCCCATCAGAAATCTAGACATATCTTGAGGCGGTATCACCTCATCAGGGAGATAGTGGATCGCCAGGACATCGAGGTACGGAGAGTAGACACGAAAGACAACACAGCAGATCCATTCACTAAGGCTATCCCTCAAGTACAGTTTGAGAAACTGTTTGAGCCGTTGGGCATGCGGTACGCCGGAAACTGGTTCTAGCCGGTACTTATTGCATTAATTACAGGCCTTAGTGCAAGTGGGAGATTGTTGGATATGTATGCCCTAGAGGCCTGTATTGTAGAAGATACTAGACATGTATATGTACAGAAACAATCTTTGCTCGAAATGATAGTATGCTATCTGGTTTATCTTTATCATAACATGTGATGTGTTGATGAAGCCCTTAGGACTATGCTTGACTACCAGGATTATGATGAGATCATACTGGTGGGACCTGGGCAGTCTACAAGCATATCCTTCAATAGTTCCTAGTCGAGGGTATATCGAGACAGGGCATCGGTATTACCAGATTAGACTAGTGTGTACGTTTCTTGACCCTGGGGGCGATGGTTGATTCCATAACCATTGATGTTTGACATCAAAGATTGTACACAAGTGCTCATTGGAGAATGAGTACACCGAACAGGACTCGCTGAAAACTCCTAGATGGTATATATACCTATTGTCAGATAGCAGTTCTCTAGCGACACTTGTACAGGTTAGTCTGTAGACCCGAGATCGTCATAGAGTCTTGTGTGATTCCCACTGTACTTTAATTTCCTCCCTACCACGGCTCTATTGAGTCATGCAAACAGGTGGATTTTGGGTACAGTCCCGAATCATATGGAGACAGTGAGCGATAGGAGGGGTTTCGTCTCTCCCGGTATAGGGAGTTGATGTCGCGCTATGTTTGATCGGCTATAACACCTAAATCCCTGGCCAGGGTTCTCGAGGTTTACTGATAAGTGTTATCAGTAGTTTCTCGAACTGTTATGAGCCATAAATCAGCATGACTTATAAAGTTACTGGGGCCTGACATTTACCACCCCTAGACTTCATATGCGACGTATCAGATGAAGAGACCGGACTGTACGGTAAGTGTTGCTTGCAGGCTCGTAAGGGTTGTGATGAGTTCGCTCGTTGGCCACCTTTTCGTCAAGTACCTGGGTAGCCGTTACGCACAGCTAGTGCCGCTGACGTGCTTGTGGTTAAACCCACTGCCATCGTACTGTCGAGTCTTTAGAGTCCCACACAGAGGGTTCTCTCGTTCAGGCGAAATATGTAGAGGCTGTAAGTTGTTATGGCAGCCGTAAGCTGTTACGGCAGGGTTTCGATTTTATTCATGTAATTGTTACAGGATTAATAATCGGAAGGATAATACTGGTGGGCTTTGGTTTAAGCCGGATACAGGTATTATATTATTGGATTAATGGTATTCGTATTTTTCGGAATTCGGATGCGGGTATACAATATACGGTATACGGTATACGGAGGAGGGGTATTTTTGTAATTGTTACAAGAATACCTTCTAGAAGGTGCCACCTCATAATGACATAATAATGACATCATTTATGAAAAATAAAATGAGGTGGAAATTAAAAGGTACAAGCATGATGAGGTTGTTGTTATGGAGTTACTATTGAAGCATGATACTAATTTATATAATGCATGCTTCAATTAATTCTCTTAGTGCTAATTTTTTTCTCATCATGCTTGAACTCTTTAAATCATGACAAACACTTACTCCTTCTCATCTCCTCCTCCTCTTTCTTCTTATAAATAGTTTCACGTGAGATGTGAATGCAAGGTGAATCAAGAGAAGGTTAAGAGAAAGAAATGCTATAGATTTCAAGCTAATCCAATACACTCATCTCTGCACTGGAATAATGCCAGGAGCAACTCATCATTTGCCTTGGGAGGACTTGGGATTTGGGTTTTTGGTTGGCATCAGCACCGCTAACACTGAAGCGAAATGCCAGGAGCGACTCATCATTTGCCGTTGCCCGTTGGGGAACGATGGCTTAGGAGACAGGTTTGGGTCCCTATCACCTAAGGCTTTTCAATTTTATGGGCCGTGAGGGTCCCATAAAAGCATTTTCTCCCTACGAGTCATAAGGATCCCGCAGGTGTATTTTCTCCATAGGAATCGTGAGGATTCCTAAGTGTGTCGCTCCTTTGTGAGTCATAAGGATCTCACGCAGGGGTTTTCTCCTCACAAAGTCGAGAGGACTTTGCGAGTGTATTTCATCTCTTTTCACGAGTTTGCGCCCTTTCGGGTTTTCACAGACTCGCCGGTAGTCCTGCTGTTTTTACTCACGGAGCCCTTTCGGGTTTTCATCCGTGCCCGTTTTGCTTGTGGACATACCGTTTATTTTTTATTTATTTTTTTCTTCTTCTTTTATTTCTTTCTTTTTTTCACTTTTTTTTGCCGCTGGTGGGACTTTAAAAGTAGTCTCACCGGCAGGATTTGGGAGATATAGGGGTCATTTACGCCCGTGGATTGTATACGGTTTTGCAGGATGTATGATCCAGACCGTAGGGCTGATGTGCTGAATTCGCCTGCGACTTGGAGCATTCACGTGTAGTATTTCTTGAGATATCGGCCATTGATGGGTGGCATGGGCCTTTCTCCTTCGGCACTTATTAGTTGGTAGGATCCTCCGTCAAACACTTTCTCGATGACGTATGGTCCTTCCCAGTTTGGCTCGAATTTTCCCTTGGCATGTCGATTGGGGATGATCGGTCTTTTGAGGACCAACACCAATTCACCTTTCTTGAAAGCGCGGAGACGGGTTATCTTGTCATAGGCCCGTGACATTTGGGCTCGGTATAGCTCCAGACTTTGCTGCACCGCGAGCCTCTTTTCTTCGAGGGCATCGAGTTCTTCAAGTCGAAGGAGCACGTTTTCCTCCTCCGTCAACTCATGCTGAACGGCCATTCTTAAGCTTGGAACTTCGACTTCGAGGGGGAGGACCGCCTCCACTCCGAAGAGAAATGAGTATGGAGTGGACTGAGTTGGAGTACGGTGCGTAGTACGATATGCCCACAACGCCTCGTCAAGCTTGAGATTCCAGTCTCTCTTGTTGGCTGAAGCATTTTTCCTCAGGAGCATGCATAGAGTCTTATTGAAGGCTTCGGCGAGCCCATTGGCTCTTGGATTATAGATGGAGGAATATCTCCAGTCTATCTTGTGCTGAGTAGTGAACCTTGAGACATTGAAGCTCTTGAAAGAAGGCCCGTTGTCAGAAATGATTCTTCTTGGTGTACCGAAGCGGTATAGAATATTATGCTGGAAGAATGTCAGAATATCTTTTGTCTTGACTTCTTTTAGCGGGACAGCTTCAGCCCATCTGGAGAAGTAATCAGTTGCGGCCAGTATGAACCGGTGGCCTTTGGATGACGGAGGATCAATTGGGCCAACGATGTCGGTGCCCCAGACTTCGAAGGGCCACGATACCACCGTAGGATGCAACGGATTGGGATGCTTATGAATGAAATCACCATGGATTTGGCAGATCTGACATTTCTTTGCTTGCTCTCCGCAATCCCGTATCATGGTGGGCCAGTAATACCCAAGCCTTTTGATTTGAAGTTGCATCTTGGGGCCAGATTGGTGGGCACCGCAAACGCCCGAGTGAACATCTTTCATGACCTTTTGGGCTTCGGCCAATGACAAACACCTGAGCCAGAGTTGTTCATATGACCTGCGGTATAACGTATCATTTATAAACACGTATCGGAGAGCTCTTTTTTTCAGCTGAATCCTCGCAGATTTTTCTTCGGGCAGCTTGTCGTATCGGAGGTACTCTATGAAGGGTTCTCTCCAATCGGGCTCGTCTTGGATGATCGAAGCTTCTTCGGCAGGACTGCTCTTCTGTTCCACGCTTTCCTCTTTTCGTAGAGAGACCGGGGGTAGAATTTGTCGGCTCCTGACTGTGATCAGAATTTCATCCATGTCAGGATCAGCCATCTCCTTGGCTAAGCGAGCGAGTACGTCAGCCTTTCCATTCAACGCTCTGGGGACTCTCATTAGTTCAATGTGAGTGAACCGTTTCATGAGTTCCACCACTCGGCCTCTGTACCGAGCTAATTCGGGTCTGTATATCTTATAATTTCCGCTCACTTGGTTGACGAAAAGCTGGGAGTCACCGTAAACCCGTAGCCGAAGGATTTCCATTTCTATGGCGAGCTCCAAACCAGCTATCAGAGCTTCATACTCAGCTTCGTTGTTCATTCGAGGCTCGGTGAGAGCGAAAGAACGTCGTAGGGTTCCTATTGATGGCGTGATGAACACCAACCCTATCCCCGCTTTTACCTCCGGGACGCTTGATCTGCCGGAGCTCCTTATTGATGAGGCTCCATCGAAGTAGAGCTCCCAACATGGCCCATCTTCCTCGAGGTGCAGCACTTGTTCGTCGGGTAACTCACAATTTAGCGGCGACCCTTCTAGTATGGGATGAGCAGCGAGAAAGTCTGCAAGAGCTTGCCCTTTTACTGCTTTCTGAGGAGTATAAACTATGTCAAACTCAAGTAGCATGACAACCCATCTTGCCATCCTGCCGTCTAGGCTTGCTTTAGTCATCAAGTGTTTGAGCGGGTCGATCTTGGAGATCAGCATAACCCGATGAGCCAGCAGATAGTGCCTCAGCTTCTTCACAGCAAATATCAGAGCCAGGCATTGCTTTTCGATTGGGGAATAGTTGTGTTCAACCCCGACTAGAGTTCGACTGAGGTAGTAGAGGGCATTTTCCTTTCCCTCCTCGTTATTCTGGACGAGGAGCGCACCGAGTGACTCATCTAGCGCGGCAGTGTAGAGAATCAACGGTTTATTTGAAATGGGAGCGGCCAGCATTGGAGGGTGCAACAAGTATTGTTTGATGCTTTCGAACGCTGCTTGACATTCGGCATCCCAGATAAAAGGAGCTCCTTTCTTCATGAGCTTTAAGAAGGGCCTACATCTCTCCGATAAATTTGAGATAAACCTCCGTATATAAGCAAGCTTGCCTTGAAAAGATCTTAGCTGCGTCAGACTATTCGGAGGGGGCATCTCCATGATGGCCTTTATCTTTGATGGGTCAACTTCGATCCCTCGATGTCGGACTATGAAGCCCAGGAATTTTCCCAATGACACGCCAAAAGCGCATTTCAGAGGATTCATCTTCATATCAAATTCCCTCAGTCTGGTAAGAACGGTCCTAAGATCCTGGATATGATCGGCCTTGGTTTTAGTCTTAACGACCAGATCATCAACATAACATTCGACGACTTTATGAATTAGGTCATCGAAGATATTGGCCATTGCCCTTTGATATGTAGCACCCGCGTTCTTCAATCCGAACGGCATCACCTTGTAGCAATATATTCCGACCGGGGTTCGAAATGCTGTGTGCTTCTCATCCTCAGGCGACATCTTGATCTGATTGTATCCAGAAGAGCTGTCCATAAAGATGAACAGCTCGTAATTTGAGGTGTCATCGACCATCATTTCCATGACCGGTAGCGGGAAGTCGTCTTTAGGACATGCCTTGTTGAGGTCCCTGAAATCGACACAAACTCGGATCTGCCCATTTTTCTTCTTCACTGGGACTATGCATGCGATCCAGTCCGCATATTTCTCTTCCCTGATGAAGCCGGCATCGATGAGCTTCTTAGTTTCCTCGATGACCTTTTCTTCTAGTTCCCTTCTCATTCTTCGAGGAGCTTGTTTGGCTGGCTTAGCATCAGGAGATATAGCCAACTATGTACGGCCACATCAGGGGAAAGGCCAGGCATTTCTTTGTATGTCCACGCGAAGCAGTCGACGAACTCATGCAGCAGGGCAATTATCTGCGCTTTCATTTCCTCTGACAAGAGCGAGCTGATGTAGGTCGGCCTTGGATTATCGGGCGTTCCTAAGTCAATCTCGGTTAGCTCGTCAAAGGTTGCTTGTCCGCCATCTTCGAGCTCTTGAGGAGATTCTTCTGGCTCGGCTATCTCGTCATCACCATTTGATCTTTCGCTGACCTCACCAACATGGATCATGTAGCACGCTTTGGAATCAGGTTGAATGTAGCCTATGCCCCCTCTATCTAGAATTCGTCCATCGATGAGTGCTCGGACCTGAGGCGGATACCATAGCCTTTTGTAAAACTTTGCTTCGGACTCCGTTTGATATAACCGGCATCCGCACTTCTTAAAGTATTCCCGCATCTCGGGCGCATAGTATCTGGGATTGAGGACGGCTCTTATTCCTCTCTCATAGGGAAGGCACGCGACAGAAAGATCGTCCGGGTGCACAACGGGGTTTGACCTGTAAAACAGGATACCCTTCTGTCCATTTTTCCTCCCGGGCACGTAGAAAGTTTTCAGCTGGTCCACGGTAGAGACTGACAATGCGTCGAGCTCTTTGCACATCCGTTCCGGCACCCTTGTGATGGCCAGGGACCCTTCTGCGACTTCGAAGGTCTCTCGTAGTTTCGCTTGCTGCATGGGGGGTCAATCTACACAGCTGTTGCACGGCAGGTCCTCTTCTTCTGACTTTTCAGTGTCACTGCCAAGATGAGGGCGGACTTTGCTGCTAGATGGGCCTTCAGTAACAGATTCGTCCGTATCGCTGCCGAAATGAGGGCGAGTTTTACGGAAGGACGGGCTTCCAGCGTCGGACTCATCAGTGTCGCTGCCGAAATGCGGGCGCACTTGGGTATTTTTGCTTTTGAAAGTGACAGCCGACGCAGATTTGCTTTTGAGTCTTGGGGCCGGTCTATCCTCAGTCAGTTGTGGCTTAGAATTTTGGTGGTTCATAAAGTACCGAGAATCTTCATATCAGACTTCATGCACACCGAACGGCTGGATATCTCCGTCAATGCATTTTTCTTCGCCATTTTTAGTATACTTCATGCATTTATGGAGAGTTGACGGAATGCTGCTGTAATCGTGGAGCCACGGCCGCCCCAAGAGAATCTTATAAGACGTGTCGGCGTCGATCACGTATATCTTAGCTTCAGTTTGCAGATCCCCGAATTTGATTGGCAAAGCTATAGACCCCAGAACTTGCTGGCAATTTTGGTTGAAGTCTTGAATGACAATCCTTTCCCTTGATAGGTGTCGGACGTCCATTGACAAACTCTTCAGAGTTCGCAAGTTCATGATGTTCACTGAGGACCCCGGATCAATCAATATGCGATTAATTCGATCTTCATCGCTGTACCCGGTCACGTAAAGCGGTCGATTATGCTCAGCCGTTCCCAGTAGCAAGTCTTCATCCTTAAATGTGACTGCGGCGGCATGCAAAGCGTGCTGGGCTTCTTTCATATTAATTTCCGCAAAGTGAGCCTGATACCGCTCGGGGTTTTGTAGAGCGTGAATGAGAACATCTCTAAGCTCCTTAGATAGGACCAAGGCGTCGTAGATGCTCAGGAGAGACGGAAGCTTCCGGAGATGTGCCAAGACATTATAGTCCAACGAGGAAGGACTTATGTTTTCATCAGCCGGTTCTCTGCCATCTTCTTCATTAGCGACTTGTTTTTCCTTCCCTTTTGGGGCGTTCCTCTGATTTTGCGGTAGAGCCCTGCCGCTTCTGAGCTGGATTTGATTGGCCTTTGTGGTGAGCTCCTCGTCCTCTTCGGGAAAACAGAGCTCATCCTCGGAGTCGCTGCCAAGATGGATGGCGTAGCAGGTCACTACTGGGATCTCTTCATTGGAGTCTTCTTCTAACTCCTCCAGAATTTCAGCCGCTTGTACAGGGAAGAACTCCTTCAATTGAATCAATGTTCTTTCCTTTTGTTCATATTCTTCGAGGGAATCGATATATTTTTGAATAGTCGATCTCCCTGCAGACTCTTTTTCGCGCCGAGCTGCACTTTTCTTCTTCTTGAGCTTCTTGGATTTTGAGCCTGATGGAGCCGCATTGGCAGCTGGACTGGTAGGCTTCTTCTGCCCTTCCCATTCCGTCCTGGGTTCTTTCCGAAGTAGCTTTATCATCTTCTTCGTCTTATTAGATATATGCGTACTCCACGGAGGCCGCGATGAGTCCGTTTTATTTCTCATGGCAGCGGGTTCGGCTGTCTGCTTCCAGAAGGCTTCAGTTTCTGTCTGTATAAAGTTGGTGGTTGCAACTTGATTGTTCACCAACACACTTTTGGACAGCTTGATCTCTCCAGTCTTGTACTGCTTCTCGACCCAGTCCTTGAAGATATAGCAATCCTCGATCGCATGGCTCACTACTCGGTGGTACGGGCAATACAGAGGATTGTCGGTCATTTTTGCTTCTTGGGGTCTTTTCGATTCCGGCAATTGTAGACCGTTGTTCAAGGCATCTTTAAATATCTTGCGGACCTTGTCCTTTCTGAAAGAGTAAACCTTGTTCTTTTTCTCCTCTAGGGAATGCCCATCTCCTCCCAGCAATGGCTTCGAGACCGGTTGATTTTGGATTCGCCCGCCCTTCGCTTTTCTTCATTGTCGGAGGCATTGAAGACATTGGTACTGCTGGAACTCCCGCTTCTACGGTTGTCATCCCGCTTGCTTTTCCAAGTTTTGTCTCTCTGAGAATCCGGCGGGGACTCTTGCTTCGAGCGTTCCAGCATTTGGACTTTCTTGGTTAGCTCCTGAAATGTCTTGAGGCCCGCCGTACACAAGAACGGGACCATCCAATTGCCTAGGTTCCCAATGAGAAGGCAGATGGACTGGTCCTGCTCCAGCGGCGGTTCGCACTTGACTGTGAGATTACGCCATCGAGCGATAAAGTCGGTGTTGCTTTCATTCTTCCCCGGCTTGGTCCTCACAAGGTCGGCAATGGAGATTTTATCACTGACACTCATGAACCTTTGCCGAAACAGGGACTCCATTTGGGCAAAGGTAATGACGGACCCGTCCGGTATACTCGCATACCAGTCGAAGGCGACGCCGGTCAGGCTGTTGACAAACTGACGAAGAAGGAGCGCGTCATTGCCCCCTGTATTTCCGCATGATGCTTTGAAGTGGGCGACGTGCTGATTTGCATTCCCCGTTCCATCAAATCTTCCGAACTTAGGAATGACGTAGCCGCTTAGGAACTCAATCAGATCGTACTGTGCGGGATATGGCCGCCCACTACTGCCGATTTCTTTCTGAGCTTCAGCTTCGGCCACCAATGTTTTAACCTTGCTGGTGACCAAATCCATTATCCGATCCTGTGTTAGCGGGATAGTGCTATCTGGGGCTAAGGCATCCCCAGAAGCGGAATGTGGCCGGCTTTCATTCGGCTCGACCTGTCTTGGTCCCAAAGGAACAGGCATTGGCTACCTCGGATTGTCATCACCCGGCTGATTAGTAGCGGCTTGTGCCTGATTGGGAGGCGCTCGAGCAATTTGAGCCGTAAGCTGCATCACCACGTTCGTTAAGTCATCAATCTTCGAATAGAGCTTGGCCATCTCTTTATCTTTGCTCCTGAGCTGTTTTCGAAGCTCTTGAAGCAGCTCTTGCTCCGCAGTCCTGGGGCGGAAAGTCAGCTCTTCCTCGCTGTCCGAGCTTGACTCTGCATGGACCGAGGGGTCTTTCTGCCTATCATCCTCATCGAGAGGGTTTTCTTCATCCAGCGGGGGTGGCTGTTCTTGGGCAGCGGCAACCACATTCAGGCTAGATTGGGCTTGGGATGTGGTGGCCCCATCCTTGCTTTTGCTGCGAAGGTTGTCACTGGGGCGCCCGCCCGCCATATAGACCGTATGGATGATATATCCTGCCGTCTTTCTATCATTGGCAGCTGATTTCACGGATCTCTGTCTTGACCCCCTTGTTTCGGTAGCTGGTAGTCGATTGAAGGCGGATGGCCTAACCAGGTTCTTGAATGGTGCTGGCGCTTCTTTTCTGGGTTTGCCCTGCTGCTTTCGTGCGGCAGAGAGTGCTTGATAGACTCTTGAAGAGACAGTGTCATACTTTTTCTGTCGGGGCCGGGACACGTCTCTTTGTGGCACTGTTCGGACCGCTGTCTTCTTGATTCTGGCGGTCATGGCATTTTTCTGAACCCACTTCAGAGGCTCGAAGGAATTGCTGATTCTTATGTCCGACTCAGCCGTCGTCGCGGGGCAACCCTGCACTTGGAACTTCACATGATTCCATTTGGCCAAAGCCTTGGCCCTCTTGTTGGCTCGATACCTGAGCCGCTTCTGCCTTAACTTTTCTGTTCTAAGCACCTGGCAGAATTCGGCTCTTTGGGAAGACGCCGCAGACTGGTCGATGGAAGGCCTTGGAGATACGCTCGATTGTGCATTTGTTGGAGGCATCACCTGAGCTCGTCCACAACATTTGATGTTGCCCTTTGTACCGAAGTTCTTGCCCCCCGCTGGAGCACCAGGGAGTCGTTCAGACACCATCTTAAGTTTCGGTTATGGTGCCTTGGCGATCACAACATTCAGCCTCTTGTCCCTTGAGACCGGCTTGGCCACCTGTTCCGCCGGGATTTCCACTTGATGAGCGCTTCCGGCAGGGTAGATGATGACGGAGCCAAACTGGCGGGGCGGTTCCTCCCACTGTCGATTGAGGCTTGCGGGGAGAACCACACAAGCGTTGATCTTGACGACGTATGGAATCGGGGTCATGTTGGGAGCTGAATTAGTATGGGGAGACATTATCGTCGAAGGTTGACTGCTGCACAGAAAAAAAACATCATTTCAGTATAGACAATCGATATGTATATTGATTGAGTTCGCATGAACGTTTAACCCGAAATATGGGAGGAGAGAAGGGTCCCATCGGGCGTGCCGGAATCTGTAGGGTGTTTTTCGTCACCCCATTGAGATGGGAATACGCGCGCGCTTGTCAGGCGTACTACAGATTCCTCCTGCCTAGGGTAGGCCGGGGTTTAATGATTGTGGGGATCCGAATCTCCGGCAGCCGCGAACTAAGCTGCCGTTAATTACCCCTCGCCTTTGGAGTGAGGGAACCTCCGATTGACGGGTTAAACTGGTCATGCGAACTCAATGTGCAGTGTACGTGTGCTGTGTTTTGAAAGGGGGTTTTGGATATATCGGGAGCCACGCAGATGTCACGACCCGCAGGGTACGGAACGTGACTGGCACTTAAGTTCACGAAACGTCTAAAGGCGTCCGTAAAATAAGTAAGCCAAAGCCCAGAAAACAAAACCAATGAAGCAAAAGAGTGAAGAAAACCCAATCAATTGAAAGCGAGTTATCAAATAAGTCATGTAAAACACTTTTTAAAAACAATACAAATTTTCCCGAAAATTTCGGCAGAGTCTCCTTTGTAAATACTGACCCCCAAAAATGGGTACAACAAAATATATACATGAATCCACAAAATAGGGCATCCCCAAGCGGGAGCTAGCTCTTCGCCATACGGCGGTCACAAATCCCACGCAATGTAAATGACAACAAGCATAATAAAGCATAATAAAGCATAAGGAAGCATGAAAAAGTAGCATGTCGGCTCAAGTGAGCTCGACCCCAAATACAGTATAAAATCCACAAACCTCACAGTCTCATCTCTAGGTCAATATACAATAATCTGGTAGAACAGTAGATGGAGTACACTAGATACAAGAATATACAAGGTGGTACAAAAATAACATAACCCACCTATGAGCAAATCTCGAGCTCAGGCTAAAGAGGCAACAGACAAGTGCGCCCGCCGCTACTGAACTGACGGAGCGGACCTGCAAAAGACTGTGGCACAACGGGGGTGAGTTGCCAACTCGTGAGTAATAAATAGCATCTACAAAGGCTATCGTATGCATGCACACAAGCATCCTAGCATCTAAAATACAGGTATGACTGGATGCACTAGCAGGTGTGTATATCATATCTGTGTGCTAATATGTATGCAACATGAAAATCTGAGTTCTCAATAGGTTTATATATAAAAATATCTTATCTCTTTTCTTTTTTGTTTTTGAAACTCTTTTAGAATGCCAGCAAATGTCAATGAATCGACGAAAATCGGTGTCCAGCAACGACACCCCAAAAGCTGTCTCAAATCTCATAATGTATCTCTGGCCTCAGCCGTCCGGCTGACCCACCTCAAATCTCAATATCTCATCATCTAGCGGCCACGGTCGGTATCCTCTGGATATCCGCCGTCCCAAACAGTCACCGGTAGGTAATCCGTCCCCTGCCAGGCTCAACGTCATCACCACATTCCTCTTGCCCCGGGGTACCTTACCGGGCCCACCATGTACCCGTGCCGGTTCCTCCACTCCTCGACACGGATTTCCAAAGCCACAGCAAACTCATGGTGGACGACACTTACATCACTAGAAAACCGCAATTTACATGTTTTAAAAATATCACAAGTTTGGAAATTTTGCGGCTTTTCCCCGAAATCCAGCAATATCATAAAATCTCAAGAAATCCTCATAAGAGCATATATCAATGCTAATGAATGCGTATGATATCAATAATCAAGTTGCGATGTGTGATTAATGTATTAAGCATGAACAATGAATATGATGAAGTACATGCACATGAATAGCAATCCTAGGGTTTCATTTTAAGGAAATAACACAATTTAAGTATCAATTAGTAAAAGGTTTAATTTAAAGGTTATCTAGTGTGGTGGCATGGCAATTACCAGGGTGTGTGTGTAAACATGAATAGTGCTCGTGCTGCATATAAAAACCTGGTAATGGTGCATGTGTCCTACAATTGAGTTTGCGTATATGGGTATAACCTATCGATCTAATTGCAGCAATTATCATGCCCGTATTATTATTCTAATGTCACAAGTGATTATCCAATTTATTATTTTCCAGTTTACTAAATCTATCGGGCGACTTGCGCCATCCAGACGATCGTCCCCCGTAGATGTTAAATCTACTCACCGGGATCCCTGGCTAGCTGTGTCCAATCACTGCCTTTCCCTTTCGCGCCGCGTCTGACGTCTCCGCGACCGAACCTGGAATTTACATCAATACCAAACATAAGGTTACGTATCAAGAACGACGCAAAACCCCAACGAAACTACTAAAGTTCGCTAGCTAGGTACAACGTGCACAAAGTGCGCGGACACACGCGAAAATCGCAAAAACTGCCAAAAACGCCGATTTTGGGTCACCCGGCAAAACTAAAACCCGACTACCCAAAAACCGCACTCACGCATCCTAAAAGTCGTAGGACAAGCCAACAAAATCATCAAGATGCCACAATTAACTCATCACATAACTTCTATAAAAATCTAGTAAGCAGAAATTGCAATTTGATGCAAACATCGACAATATAGCGACAAAGTCAACACCACCCAACGCCAACATTCCAAACTAACCAAAAAGTTAGCCAAAACACCAATTCTAAACCATTAACTAAGCTTAAAAAAACTAATTTACATAACAAAACCTTCTCTTGATTTTTATAAATAGCAAACATAACTCAAACCATATAAGAAATCCTTACTTTAACACTATAATTTAGCCTAATAAGCAAATTAACCACTTAGCTTAAGGTTAGCAAAACACTAGATAGCAATTTAGGTTTAATCAACACAAATTAGGTTTAATCAACTCACTAATCAAGCTTCAAATATCATTTTCCATACATAACCCTCTCTTGAAAAACCTTAAAACAACAACTTTACAACTAAAATCAACTTCTAAAATTACCTAAATTAGCATAATTAAAGACTACATAACAAGGTAACCATATAGATTAGTTTACTAACAACTAGATTAACTAATAAACTACTTAATTAATTATCATGGTTCAAAACCCAGTTAGAATTTTCTAACAAAAATCTAAGAAAACTAGATAAAACTACACTAAATTAACACTAACCCATAACACATAAGCACTTAAACAAAAAATTTAACAAGATAGAATTTATACCTCTTGATCAATAGATCAAGCAAGAAAGTTTCCCCCAAATGATGGCCTCAAACACCAAGATCCAAGCAAGAATGGCTAAGGAAAATGATAGCATATGGATTTTGTATGGATTTTTGAATAAACTATGGATTTTGATGTGGTTTTTTGATGAAATTGGAAGAAAAATGAAAAGAAAAGAGAGGAAGAAGAGGGGGCTTCAGTTTCGGCCAGAGGAGGTAAGGGGGAGGGTGTGGGCAAGTGAGGAAAAGTCTTGGTTCAAGTTTCCAAAGTCAATGTATCATATTTTAACCATTATATTTAAAATTAAATCCATAAACTATCAAATAACTCAAGAAACAACTCAAGAAAGAGAGAGGTCAGAATTTCTGGACTTGGCCAAGACTTGGGCTGTTATAGGGCTGAGGGAAAAGCTAGAGGGGTTTTACAAAAGAAATTTTATGCAAAAAGGCCCCCTACAACTCAAAAATTGCAAGTTTTAGCCCAAAATTCAATAATTTCGTTTCAATTTATAAAAATTGGTTAAAAATCAAAATAAATTACTAAAAATTCATGTTATCACTAGATTATAATTATCATAATTTTAGAGATTAAAATTAGCCCGGAAAAATTTGTATTTATCGCTTATTTAATGTATTTTCTTACCGGCTTAAATAATATTAAAAAATTGAAAAATAGGGAAAAATTTTTAAATGACCAAAATTTCATATTAAACTCATTAGCTACTAAAAACAAGTAATTACCTATCCACTTTAAGTATAATTAGCCCTAAACTGCAAAATATCGAGAAAGACGGTTTTCGGAAAAACACCGAATTTTCACCGAATTTCAGGAAAACACCAAAACGACTTTTCAAGACGCTACAATCTTCCCCCCTTAAAGAAATTCGGTCCCCGAATTTAAAAATATAGCTACGCGTACCTTCAAAGAGATGGGGATATTTCTTCCTCATCTCGCCCTCGGTCTCCCAGGTAACCTCCTCGCTGCTCGGGCTACGCCAAAGGACCTTGACGGTTGGTATAATCTTCGATCTCAACTTCTTCACCTGCCGATCCAGGATGGCCACCGGCTGCTCTGCAAAAGAAAGGTCGCGCTCTAGCTGGACTGTCGGGTGTTGAATCGCATGCGAAGGGTCGTGAAGGTACTTGCGGAGCATCGAAACATGAAAAACGGGGTGAACATCGGGAAAGCTGGGTGGAAGAGCCAAACGATATGCAACAGCGCCGACACGCTCGAGGATCTCGAAGGGACCTACGAATCTAGGGCTAAGCTTCCCCTTTCGCCCAAAACGCATCACGCCCTTCATCGGTGAGACCTTCAGAAAAACATGGTCGCCAACTGCGAACTCTAAACTGCGACGGCGCCTGTCTGCATACGATTTCTGCCTGCTCTGAGCCGCTCTCATCCGGTCTCGGATCAACTGTATCTTCGCTGTCGTCTCCTCAACAAGCTGCGGCCCCAAAATACTGCTCTCGCTGAGCTCTGTCCAACAAACGGGCGATCTGCATCTCCTCCCATACAATGCCTCGAAAGGTGCCATCTGAATAGTATCCTGGAAGCTGTTGTTGTAGGAGAACTCCACTAGAGGTAAATGACGATCCCAGCTACCCCCAAAGTCTAAAACGCACGCTCTGAGCATGTCCTCGAGAGTCTGAATGGTCCGCTCTGACTGTCCGTCTGTCTGCGGATGAAACGCTGTGCTGAAGCTCAAACGAGTGCCCAAAGCCTCCTGAAGTCTCTGCCAAAGTCGGCTGGTGAACTGAGTGCCTCGATCTGACACGATACAAGTCGGTACGCCATGTAGTCGCACGATCTCGTCAATATAGAGCTGAGCATACTGAGCGAAGCTGAAAGTCGTCTTCACTGGCAGGAAGTGAGCCGCTTTCGTCAATCTATCCACGATCACCCAGATGGAGTCGTACCCTCGACTGGTCCTGGGTAGACCCACAACGAAGTCCATCGAAATCTGCTCCCATTTCCACTCTGGAATGGGTAACGGCTGTAGCTCTCCTGCGGGCCTCTGGTGCTCGGCCTTGACTTGCTGACAAGTCAGGCATCTCGAAACGAACTCCGCAATGTCCCTCTTCATCCCGTCCCACCAGTAGGTCTCTCTCATATCATGGTACATCTTGGTGGAACCGGGGTGGACACTATACACTGATCGGTGTGCCTCCTCGAGAATGTCGCGCCGTAATCCATCAGCATCTGGTACGCACAGTCTAGATCCATATCGTAAAATCCCCTGATCGTCAACCATGAACTCGGAAAATCTGCCCTGTCTCATCTGTGCCATGATCTCTGAGCAACGGTCGTCACTACGCTGTGCCTCATATATACGGTCAAGCAACTGTGGGCGTGCACGAACATGCGCGAGCTGTCCCCCTGTCTGAGTGAACTCGAACTCAACTCGGCTGTCGCATAACGTCTGCCAATCTGCTGACGACTGCCTCTGCACTGCGCGCAAAAAGGATAAACTACCCCCGGGCCTCCTACTCAACGCATCTGCCACCACATTCGCCTTGCCGGGGTGATATAAGATCTCGCAGTCGTAGTCTTTCACCAACTCCATCCAACGACGCTGTCTGAGGTTCAGGTCTCGCTGCTGAAATATGTACTTTAAACTCTTATGATCGGTGAATATCTGACATGACTCGCCGTAAAGGTAATGTCGCCAAATCTTCAGTGCAAAGACCACTGCAGCCATCTCCAAATCATGAGTGGGGTAGTTCTGTTCATGCTTCTTCAACTGCCGAGAAGCATAAGCGATCACCCGGCCATGCTGCATCAAAACGCATCCTAATCCCACTCGCGAAGCATCACAGTAGACAACAAATCCGCCTGATCCCGAAGGTAGAGATAATACCGGCGCCGTAGTCAAACATGTCCGCAGCTGCTGAAAACTGCGCTCGCACTCCTCTGTCCAAACGAAAGGAACTCCCTTCCGGGTCAAACTGGTCAACGGTGCAGCTATACGGGAGAAGTCCTGAACAAAACGCCTGTAGTAGCCCGCCAAGCCTAGAAAACTACGGATCTCAGTAACCGATGTAGGTCGGGGCCACTGCTGAACAGCCTCAATCTTCTTCGGGTCCACACAAATGCCGTCTCTCGTAACCACGTGACCCAAGAATCCGACGCTGTCCAGCCAGAAAGCACACTTGGAGAACTTCGCGAACAGCTGATGCTCCCTCAGAGTCTGTAACGTAATCCGCAAGTGCTGCTCGTGCTCCTCTCTGCTCCGGGAGTACACCAAGATATCGTCGATAAACACGATGATGAACAAGTCAAGATACGACCTGAATGTACGGTTCATCAAATCCATAAATGCTGCTGGGGCGTTGGTGAGTCCGAACGACATCACCAAAAACTCGTAGTGGCCATAGCGTGTACGGAAAGCTGTCCTCGGTATATCCTCCTGTCGGACTCGCAGCTGATGGTATCCTGATCGCAAGTCGATCCTCGAAAAATACCCCGCACCCTGAAGCTGGTCGAACAAATCATCAATGCGCGGCAACGGATATCTGTTCCGAATGGTAACTTTGTTCAGCTGGCGGTAGTCGATACACAAGCGCAAACTTCCATCCTTCTTCTTGACAAACAGGACCGGAGCACCCCACGGAGAAACACTCGGTCGAATAAGCCCCTTATCTAACAAATCCTGCAACTGATCCTTCAGCTCTCGAAGCTCTGCCGGGGCCATCCGATAAGGCGGTATAGAAATAGGCCCCGAACCGGGAATCAAATCAATGCAGAACTCAACATCGCGCTCAGGCGGTAGCCCAGGTAGCTCATCAGGGAAAACATCAGGGAACTCACAAACTACCGGGACCTGGTCCAACGGAACCTCTGTAGCTCGAGTATCACAAACAAACGCTAAGAATCCCTGACATCCCTTCCGCAAGAGCTGACCAGCGCGAAGAGAAGAAATTAAGCTGGGAAGGGTGACACTGCGGTCTCCCTGAATAACAAGGACTGGCTCTCCCGGAAAGCTAAATCTGACTGCCTTCTCACGGCAGTCCACCGAAGCATAACAAGTGGCTAGCCAATCCATGCCCAGAAGCACATCAAAGTCCAACATATCGAGGAGTATCAAATCAACTGATGAATCCCTCTCCCCGATACGAACGGAACACAAACGAAATACAAACCGAGCGACAAACGACTCGCCTACCGGAGTAACAACAACAAGCGGCTGGTCTAACGACGACGACTCACGGCCCAACATCGGTGCAAAGTGTGTAGAGACGTACGAATGTGTAGAACCTGGGTCGAATAATACCCGTGCGTCGAAAGAACAAACTGGCAAGGTACCTGTCACGACGGCATTGGATGCCTGCGCATCCTGCGGTGTCAAAGCAAAAACTCGGGCCTGTCCTCCACCGATAGCGGGCTGACCTCGACCTCGGCCTCTGCCTCCTCGTCCTCTCTGAACAGGACCGCCGCGTCCACGGCCTCTCGGTGCACCTAACTGGCGTGGAGCATCGCCTGGGGTAGGAAGTAGGGCTCTCTGAGGAGGGGGTGGTGATGGTGGTAGGGTCACGTGCGGAACTGTCGCTGCTCCCTGTCGTCTCACCGGGCAGTCTCTGACAAGATGGTGCAAACTCCCGCACCCAAAACATCCTGGCGACGGCTGCTGCCCCTGGGGATAAGAACCATATAACTGTCCCCGTCCAAATCCTCTGCCTGGCCTATCTCTCGGAAAGAATCTGGCGCGCTGCCTCTGAGGCGGTACATCGGTGCGCATCCTCTTCGGCCCAGAAACGGCCGAAGTCTGTGATATGCGTGCCTCCATCCGCAATGCCGTATCCCTAGCAGCTGAATAAGTGTCGTAGCGCTGGGCGCCAATGGCAAGATATAGCTGGGCATCAAGTCCCTGTACGAACCTCTTCACCATCTTCTCCTCGGTATCCACCAAATACTGAGCATATCGGGACAACTGAGTAAACTGGATGTCATACTCAGACACCGTCATCCCAGGTGTCTTGACTAAGGCCTCGAAACTGCGAGCTCTGGCGTCACGAACGCTCTCTGGAAGAAAACGGGCTAGAAAGACCGCTGTAAACTCGGCCCAAGTCATAGGCGGTAGATCTGCAGCTTGACCTCTCAAGACTGACTCCCACCATGTCTGCGCGAGACCCTCTAGCCGGAAACTCGCAAGCTCTACCCATCGATCATCCGAACATCTCAGCGAACGGCAGATCCTGGCTAAACTGTCAAGGAACGTCTGTGGGTCCTCCGCTGCCTCGGTGCCGGTGAATACTGGAGGTCTCAGCCTCATGAAGTCCTGTAGTGAAACCGGAATGGCCACGGTGGTAGTAGTAGGAGCAGGTATCATGGTCGTCTGTGATGTAGTAGGTACGTCATCCGGCCTCGGTGTACGACTGGCTGCAACTAGGGATCCTACCATCTGACGCAGCTCCTGCATGCCTCCCATCATCTGTCGCAACTCCTCCATACCGGTCTCGAGCCTATCCATACGGCCTGGGGAAGGTGGATCGGTCTGTCCCTGCGGCGTAGGCATACCACCCTGCTCAGTCCTAGTCTCGGACGAGCCAGCTCGAATCTCGTCTCTGGCGGCAGCCCTCTGTGCCCTCGTAGCCTTCGGCGGCATAGTGGCTGTTACAGGAAAACGGATAGTAAGAACAGTGCAATAGGATCATAGGATACACGGAATTGAAGAAGGAAATTTCCAAGCAAGTATCCTAAAGTCACTTAGACGGAGTACCGTATCGTAAGTATGCCGCGGACATACGCACGCTACGTTACCCTGCTTAAGTCACTTACTCCATCTACCAAGGGTCATCCTACACTCACAAAGGTAAAACCTATTGCTCTGATACCAACTTTGTCACGACCCGCAGGGTACGGAACGTGACTGGCACTTAAGTTCACGAAACGTCTAAAGGCGTCCGTAAAATAAGTAAGCCAAAGCCCAGAAAACAAAACCAATGAAGCAAAAGAGTGAAGAAAACCCAATCAATTGAAAGCGAGTTATCAAATAAGTCATGTAAAACACTTTTTAAAAACAATACAAATTTTCCCGAAAATTTCGGCAGAGTCTCCTTTGTAAATACTGACCCCCAAAAATGGGTACAACAAAATATATACATGAATCCACAAAATAGGGCATCCCCAAGCGGGAGCTAGCTCTTCGCCATACGGCGGTCACAAATCCCACGCAATGTAAATGACAACAAGCATAATAAAGCATAATAAAGCATAAGGAAGCATGAAAAAGTAGCATGTCGGCTCAAGTGAGCTCGACCCCAAATACAGTATAAAATCCACAAACCTCACAGTCTCATCTCTAGGTCAATATACAATAATCTGGTAGAACAGTAGATGGAGTACACTAGATACAAGAATATACAAGGTGGTACAAAAATAACATAACCCACCTATGAGCAAATCTCGAGCTCAGGCTAAAGAGGCAACAGACAAGTGCGCCCGCCGCTACTGAACTGACGGAGCGGACCTGCAAAAGACTGTGGCACAACGGGGGTGAGTTGCCAACTCGTGAGTAATAAATAGCATCTACAAAGGCTATCGTATGCATGCACACAAGCATCCTAGCATCTAAAATACAGGTATGACTGGATGCACTAGCAGGTGTGTATATCATATCTGTGTGCTAATATGTATGCAACATGAAAATCTGAGTTCTCAATAGGTTTATATATAAAAATATCTTATCTCTTTTCTTTTTTGTTTTTGAAACTCTTTTAGAATGCCAGCAAATGTCAATGAATCGACGAAAATCGGTGTCCAGCAACGACACCCCAAAAGCTGTCTCAAATCTCATAATGTATCTCTGGCCTCAGCCGTCCGGCTGACCCACCTCAAATCTCAATATCTCATCATCTAGCGGCCACGGTCGGTATCCTCTGGATATCCGCCGTCCCAAACAGTCACCGGTAGGTAATCCTTCCCCTGCCAGGCTCAACGTCATCACCACATTCCTCTTGCCCCGGGGTACCTTACCGGGCCCACCATGTACCCGTGCCGGTTCCTCCACTCCTCGACACGGATTTCCAAAGCCACAGCAAACTCATGGTGGACGACACTTACATCACTAGAAAACCGCAATTTACATGTTTTAAAAATATCACAAGTTTGGAAATTTTGCGGCTTTTCCCCGAAATCCAGCAATATCATAAAATCTCAAGAAATCCTCATAAGAGCATATATCAATGCTAATGAATGCGTATGATATCAATAATCAAGTTGCGATGTGTGATTAATGTATTAAGCATGAACAATGAATATGATGAAGTACATGCACATGAATAGCAATCCTAGGGTTTCATTTTAAGGAAATAACACAATTTAAGTATCAATTAGTAAAAGGTTTAATTTAAAGGTTATCTAGTGTGGTGGCATGGCAATTACCAGGGTGTGTGTGTAAACATGAATAGTGCTCGTGCTGCATATAAAAACCTGGTAATGGTGCATGTGTCCTACAATTGAGTTTGCGTATATGGGTATAACCTATCGATCTAATTGCAGCAATTATCATGCCCGTATTATTATTCTAATGTCACAAGTGATTATCCAATTTATTATTTTCCAGTTTACTAAATCTATCGGGCGACTTGCGCCATCCAGACGATCGTCCCCCGTAGATGTTAAATCTACTCACCGGGATCCCTGGCTAGCTGTGTCCAATCACTGCCTTTCCCTTTCGCGCCGCGTCTGACGTCTCCGCGACCGAACCTGGAATTTACATCAATACCAAACATAAGGTTACGTATCAAGAACGACGCAAAACCCCAACGAAACTACTAAAGTTCGCTAGCTAGGTACAACGTGCACAAAGTGCGCGGACACACGCGAAAATCGCAAAAACTGCCAAAAACGCCGATTTTGGGTCACCCGGCAAAACTAAAACCCGACTACCCAAAAACCGCACTCACGCATCCTAAAAGTCGTAGGACAAGCCAACAAAATCATCAAGATGCCACAATTAACTCATCACATAACTTCTATAAAAATCTAGTAAGCAGAAATTGCAATTTGATGCAAACATCGACAATATAGCGACAAAGTCAACACCACCCAACGCCAACATTCCAAACTAACCAAAAAGTTAGCCAAAACACCAATTCTAAACCATTAACTAAGCTTAAAAAAACTAATTTACATAACAAAACCTTCTCTTGATTTTTATAAATAGCAAACATAACTCAAACCATATAAGAAATCCTTACTTTAACACTATAATTTAGCCTAATAAGCAAATTAACCACTTAGCTTAAGGTTAGCAAAACACTAGATAGCAATTTAGGTTTAATCAACACAAATTAGGTTTAATCAACTCACTAATCAAGCTTCAAATATCATTTTCCATACATAACCCTCTCTTGAAAAACCTTAAAACAACAACTTTACAACTAAAATCAACTTCTAAAATTACCTAAATTAGCATAATTAAAGACTACATAACAAGGTAACCATATAGATTAGTTTACTAACAACTAGATTAACTAATAAACTACTTAATTAATTATCATGGTTCAAAACCCAGTTAGAATTTTCTAACAAAAATCTAAGAAAACTAGATAAAACTACACTAAATTAACACTAACCCATAACACATAAGCACTTAAACAAAAAATTTAACAAGATAGAATTTATACCTCTTGATCAATAGATCAAGCAAGAAAGTTTCCCCCAAATGATGGCCTCAAACACCAAGATCCAAGCAAGAATGGCTAAGGAAAATGATAGCATATGGATTTTGTATGGATTTTTGAATAAACTATGGATTTTGATGTGGTTTTTTGATGAAATTGGAAGAAAAATGAAAAGAAAAGAGAGGAAGAAGAGGGGGCTTCAGTTTCGGCCAGAGGAGGTAAGGGGGAGGGTGTGGGCAAGTGAGGAAAAGTCTTGGTTCAAGTTTCCAAAGTCAATGTATCATATTTTAACCATTATATTTAAAATTAAATCCATAAACTATCAAATAACTCAAGAAACAACTCAAGAAAGAGAGAGGTCAGAATTTCTGGACTTGGCCAAGACTTGGGCTGTTATAGGGCTGAGGGAAAAGCTAGAGGGGTTTTACAAAAGAAATTTTATGCAAAAAGGCCCCCTACAACTCAAAAATTGCAAGTTTTAGCCCAAAATTCAATAATTTCGTTTCAATTTATAAAAATTGGTTAAAAATCAAAATAAATTACTAAAAATTCATGTTATCACTAGATTATAATTATCATAATTTTAGAGATTAAAATTAGCCCGGAAAAATTTGTATTTATCGCTTATTTAATGTATTTTCTTACCGGCTTAAATAATATTAAAAAATTGAAAAATAGGGAAAAATTTTTAAATGACCAAAATTTCATATTAAACTCATTAGCTACTAAAAACAAGTAATTACCTATCCACTTTAAGTATAATTAGCCCTAAACTGCAAAATATCGAGAAAGACGGTTTTCGGAAAAACACCGAATTTTCACCGAATTTCAGGAAAACACCAAAACGACTTTTCAAGACGCTACAGCAGAGTTTTTACGGGGGTCCCGCTACCCGGATAGCGGGCTGGGGGTCAAGGGGGCTAGCAGCCCCCTTGCGGGGTGTGGGGCAGCGCCCCGTTAGAAATTTTTTTCTAACAAGGACAATGTCGTGGAGTATGTGTATGTGTACATATGTATACATATGTATATATATACATGTATATATAAATAAAGGGGAAAAAGACATCCAAAGGATGCATGGGGCCAGCGCCTAGGCGCTTGGGCGCAAGCGCGCTACGTGTCGGTACGTGGGCGCTTTGCGCTCGGACGTTGAGCGCTTGGGCGCAAGCGTGCCATGTGTCGGCACGTGGACGACTTGCGCTCGAGCGCTTGCGCTTGAGCGCAAGAGCGCCACGTGTCGACACGGGGGCGACTTGCGCTCGAGCGCCTGCGCTGGAGCGCAAGCGCGCCATGTGTCGGCACGTGGGCGCTTTGCGCTTGAGAGCCGAGCGCTGAGCGCTTGAGCGCAAGCGCGCCACGTGTCGGCACGCGGGCGCTCAGCGTTTGAGCGCCGGCGAGAAACAGAGGCTTTTAGCCTAAAAAAATTTCTCGAAAGAGAAATCAGAAAGGAGTTGGACTCCTGAGTGTGTTTTTTTTTGGGATTTAGTGAAAAATGTTCTTCTTCTTCTTCCTCCTCTGTTAGCTGGATCTTGAAGATCAAGAGATATGGGATTTTTTAAAAATCTCTTCTTTTGGAGATCTAATGGAAGATCTGAGTTCCCCTTTATGGGTTTTGTGGTGAAAAACTATTTTGTTTTATAAAAAGAAGAGTAAAACTCTTGATTTAATTCAAGAGAAAGAAGAAGGTTTTGGAACCTTGAAAAAGGAGAAAAGATCTCAGATCTGGAAAATTTTTAGAGAGAGAAAAAGTTATTGGGATTTTTTCATTATCCTTGCCTTTATAGGCTATACACTTTACAAATAGCCCCTTGGGCTTCACAAAATGACATTTTGCCTATCCTATGGCTCATATGCTATTTCTTTTTGCACATAAGCCATGGGCTTTACAAAAATTTGGCTTTATGCCTATTTTTCTTACATTTATCCATAAAATAAAATAAAAGAAATACAACAATATTATTTATTACAAAATTTTTATCTTGGCATGGAGGGAGGCCGGCCGCTTCATGTTCGGGCTCGACCCGGGCATGGGCCCACTGGATCGGGGCTTGGGCCCACTTGGCTTGGGGGTGACTTTGATTTTGACTTGGTCAACCGCGGTGTAAATTTTTACCCCAACAACCGCCAGGTCCAACCAATCACCGGTAGGTAGTAGTCCCTCTGCCAGGCTCATCGTCTACTGCACAACAATCCGTTATCGTCCCGGGGTATCATATTGGGTCCACCATGAACCCGCAAACGGATCATCTAACTCCTCGAATCGAGTTTCACATATCACACGTCTCAGAACCGAGAAAACGCATAGTGGACGCATTGAAATATCATATCAAGAGAAACCGGGTTTTTAAAACAATACATACTTTCTTTTGAAATAACCACGGTTCTCAAATTCAGAAATCTCATGAAAACAACATATCTCAATGCGTATAATCGTAAAGCATGATGTATGCGATATATAACAGAATGTAAGCATATCCATATCATGCAACATGTAACAGTGATGTGAGCATGGGCATATCATCATAATGTGAGCATAGCAATATAATAACATGATGTAGCAATTCTACTGTGTGAGTGACATAGCAATTATCGATGATGAAATGTGTGAGCCGGCCAATCTGTGTAAGTGTAACATACGCATTATCGATAATAGTGTAGGTGTACTAGCACAGGTATATGGAATGCAATGAGAATGACATGAAAGTAACATGAAGTACATCGTCAGCTAAAAGCCATAAGGTATACGTATCTAACATGACCGAGTCGGTGAATCAATCAATCGGCATTTAGCCTCACAACATTATGGTATGATCCATCGTACGGCATCCTCTAGTCAAGGGTAAGGATCAATCATCATAAAACTCATCACGTACGGTAAATCATTGTACGGCGGCATTAAACCATCAGGGATCCTATCAACCTATATGACAATGAGGGTACGAACCTAACGTCACGTACGGCATATCACTCATGATTCACAACAGTTTATATCTCTATATGCCAATATCCCCAGTCACATCCATAACAATCTCATATCAGGGGACCGGCAAGGGTATAACTCATCTCATATTGACTCACATCCGTATACTAACATATCAATCCAGTCATCATATCACATCGTATATCATTTTCATCGCATTAAGTCATCTTACATCAAATCAATTTATATATACATTCTACCTTATACATCAAATGTCATGCTACTCTAAAACTCATACCTATTCTAGTGCAACTACATGCCTATAAGTTGTGATTCACCTTCACTTTTCATATCCCTAAACCTTTCATCTCATATCCCAATATGTATATTTAATCACTCATATAATCTCTAACTATCCTTTTTAACCATAACCCTAGTTTTCAAATCTAGGTTTCTACGACTGTATCATATAGATCGGTTTCCATATATAATTTGCGGGGGTGCTATACGCCATCCACCCGACTTCCCCCGTAGATATAGATCTACTCACCTTAATCATTGCTTGCCGAAGTTGATGACGCCATGCTCCGTCGTCTCGAAATCCACACGAAAGTACCTACAATACATACACAGTCGTAATAGCATTAAAATCAAGTACGGAAAACCAATACGGCACACGGTGCGCTCATAGGTTAGAACCTATAGCCTGTGCATACAAAAACGACCAAACACAATATCAAATACTAAAACCCAAGTTTTAGAATCGCAAAACGCGAAAACAACATTCTAGGAAAACCACTCCCAGATTTCACCCTAGACCAAACTAGAACATTTTGAACATTGGGTTGCTCCAGATATCTGATAAGGAAGATATGATCCAAAAATCACACGAAACCACCCCGACTTGGCCGCAATTTGCGGCCAAATCCCTTAAATTTGCGGCTAAAAAAGATCCATAGGGGCTAGGGTTTCAGGTGTTGCGTCATGGTTGCCTGCACGTCTCACTGTCATAGGAACTTAATTTATGGTAGTCTCGGGTCACTCCAGATTCCCAGATACACTCGCAAACTGCCAAATTTACCGATGTTGAAAAGTTCTAAGTTCGTGTTTGGGTTCTATTTTCTGTTCTAGGTCAAGAATCACCTCTAAAGTTTTGTAAACAGCCACTACATCACCACATGTCCACACAAACCCCCAAACCCTTCTCTTGAATTTCCAAGTTCACAAATTCACTCCTTAAACCAAATCTAAACTAACTAGAATGTTAGGAAACTTAAACTAAACTAAATGAAAAGAATTATACCTCATAGATGTAGCCAAGCAAAAACCCTAGAAGTCCAAAGTCTTCAAAATCCATTTTTTCTTGGTCCAATGTGTTGAGGATGAAGTGGGGATCATTTTTAGTGAATGGAGTATAGGGTTTTGATGAATATTTTGAGATGGGTCATGAGGGTAGAAGATGGAGGGAGCTTGAGGTTAATGGAGATAAAGAAACAATGGGGGAAAATGAATGAGGCAACCCCCCTCTCACTTATTCTCACTCTCTTTCTCTCTCATGACATAGTCTCTTAACATCATTATGTCCCCCTCTCTCTCCTCAATCATTCCTCTTTCCTTTTTAAAACCAAATCACATAATACCCCAAAACAACACAAGAAAACAACATGTAACCAAAATGCAACATGACATGGTGCACTATCCATGGAAAACTGTAGAAACACGGATTTGGCTTAATTGCGATTAGTAGTGTACTAATCGTGTAAAATTTTAAACTTGCATATAATTAATTATAAAAATGCCAAATCCAATAAATATATTTTTAAATGAATAAATTATTTTAATTTCCAATTATTTCACAAATATTGATATATATTTTTACCGTTTTACGAAAACCCCAATTTCGCAAATCGGGTAGTTTTCGCGAAATATATTATTTTAATATTAAATTCCAAAAATAATATTTTATATTTTCTGAAATGTTACAATCTTCCCCCCTTAAATAAATTCGGTCCCCGAATTTAAATTTAAACCCTCAAATGCTAAAACATTTCAATAATCAGCTCAAATCAACGGGGCTCCAAAATCACGGAAGATACAGAAATACTACAACGCATCGCGTGCGCCCGAAAACGAGTATGAAACTCAAAATCGAACCGAGTCAAGCATCACTGTAACATTTCAGAAATATAAAATATTATTTTTGGAAATTTAATATTAAAATAATATATTTCGTGAAAACTACCCGATTTGCGAAATTGGGATTTTCGTAAAGTGGTATAAGTATATACCAATATTTGGAAATTTATCGGAGATTAAAATGATTTATTTATTTTAATGATATTTATCAGATTTTGGGCAAAATCCGTAATTTTACATTTTTCCGTGACTTGTGCATGTTATGCATTGTGTTGTGTTGTGGCTTGTGCATATTGTGAGTTTTGTGAAATAGAGAATGAGAAGGAAATGAATTGAGTTTGTGTGTGAAAAGAATTAATGGATATAAAGCAAAAGGGAGAAGAAACAAGAATAGATATTTTGTGAGAGATGTGAGTGTAGGGAGAGATATTTGTTGTGAGAGAGTGAGGCTAAGAGAGAGAGAGGGTTAACTTGGTTGCCTCAAATCATTCATCTCCCCATCATTTCTTCATCTCTTTGCTTCTCATTCAACCCCTCACTACCCCATTGCCACATCTTCAATCCTTCACCAAAACCCTATACCCCTTCATTAAAAACATGCACCACTTCATCCTCAACACATTGGACCTTGCAAGTTTGGATTTTGAAGACTTGGGTAACTCAAAAGAGTTCTATGGTTGAAAATAAGGTAATCCATGTACTTTAGTTTAGTTTTTGGTGTTGATATATCCTATTCTAGTTTAGATATTGATTTAGTTAGGTTTGTGATCTTAGAAAATTATAAGATGTTGTTAAGTGGTAATTGAGGTGTAGTGAGTGTTCATAAGACTTCAGAGAGTGTTTTACTGGCCAAGACCCGAGAATAGAAACAAAAACACGGAAGTTAGAATTGCCCGATATCGTATTTTGTGGGAATTGTGATAGGATTCTGAGATCTGCTATGACCTGGAGAACCTGAAAAATATTTAGCGAACACAGAGAGACATGCAGGTAACATAGAAGCACCCCTTGGAAACACGAGCCCATTCCCCTCATTTCTGGCCGCAAATTTATTCATTTTGGCCGCAAATTGCGGCCACATCGGAGTGGAACTTGGTGATTTTTGGTCTGTGGCAGTGTTATCCTATATCTAGAGCAACCCCATGTGCAGAATTGGCTAATTTTACCTGAGTCAAAATCTGGAGGTGTTTTCCCTTATTGCTGATTTAGTGTTATGCGGTTTCTAAAACTTGGTTTTGTATTTGAGTTTGGATTTCCGTCGTGGGACGTTTATACGTCAACGACAAGGTTGTTTAGTTGGTTTTGCATACGTAGGCTATAAGTTCTACCTATGAGCGCACCGTGTGCCGTATCGGTTTTCGGACATTGATTTTGATGGTATTGCGATATGTGTTGATATTGTATGTACCTTCGCGTGGATTCCGAGATGACGAAGCACATCGACTACGGCTAAGCGAGGAGTTTAGCAGGTGAGTAGATTTATATCTACGGGGGAAGTCGGGTGGATGGCGTATAGCACCCCCGCAAACATTGATATGGAAGATCGTTTGATTATTATATCCTAATAAATGATATGCGATGGACATGATTATAGGATTTAATAACGATAATATGATGAAAGTTGACACAAATAAACATTGTGACATATGAGAATATGAAATGAGAAGTGAATCATGATAGGTATGAATGGAAAGAGAACGAGTATACGATATGATATGATGAATTAGTGTGATATGTCATTACATGGACGCGAGTCGATATGAGATGGTTGATACCTTTGTCGGTCCACGATATGAGATTGATACAGATGTGACCTGGGATATAGGTATATAGACATATATAATGTTATGAATCTGGAGTGATATGTCGTACGATAGATTATACCGTACGTGATGTTGTGAGGCTGGATGCCGATTGATAGATTCACCGACTCGGATATATTGTGGACACGTATACCTTATAGTATTTAGCTAACGATGTAATTTATGCTACGTTCATGTCATTCTCATTGTATTGTATATATACCTGTGCTAGTACACCTACACCATTATCGATGATGCGTATGTTGCACTTACACATATTGGTCGGCTCACACACCTTTATCATCGATAATTGCTACGTCACCACACAGTAGAATTGCTACATCATGCCATGATATACCTTGCTATAGATACATATTCACTTTATATGATGTTGCGTTGGATTTGGATAATCGGGAACCGTGTGATATATTTAATAACTTGATGTATTTAAATAGCGGATTTTCCCTTGATATGCTCATATTGTTGTTCTATGTTGCATACATCATATTACATGGATTTACGCATTGAGATATGGATTTCATGTGATTTTCTGGATTTGAGAACCGTGGGGATATTTCAAGAAATGTGTATTGTTTTGAAAACCCGGTTTATCTCGATATGATACGTGGATTGCGGGTGTCGGAGTTGGACACTCAGGTTCCATGAGACGTATGATACGTGGATTGCGAGTGTCAGAGTTGGACACTCAGCTTCCGTGAGACGTATGGATATGTGGATTGCGAGTGTCGGAGTTGGACACTCAGGTTCCGTGGATTGCGAGTGTCGATATTGGACACTTAGGTTCCATGAGATGTACATATATGATATGTGGATTTACGTGTGGACATGAGTATTTCATGATGTTTTCAAGTGCCGATGTTGGGCACTCAGGTTCCATGAGACTTACAGATTTGAGGGCCGATCTTGTAACGTTTTAGAAATCGTTTAGACAAATTTTCCGTTAATAGGTAAAATAAATTGTATTTTCCGTAAAAACCTAGAAGTGATCATTTATCTGTATAGAATTCACTGCTCCTAGTTTAACTAGGAAATTGCTAGTTGCAGTTTTTAGTTGTCTCTTGTAAATTTTAGTTCACTTAAATAATTTTCCGTAATCAAAATATTATTATAAGCTTTTAATTATGCACTTAATTAGTGGTAATTACAATTTTGATTGGGTTAATTATGCTATTGTGAATCTATGCTAATTTAATCACAAGATTAAGCATTAAACCTTCTCTCCAAAATATCTAGATATTTGTTGAATTAAAGGAAAATTGTTAAGTTAATGTTTAAGAGGTGGCATGGATGGGAGGTGCTTTAATGAGCATTAATTGGTGTTTTAGACTAGAAATTTCCACACAATTCCACAAACCTCCTCATTAACCAAGCTTGGCCGAGCCCCCCTTGCTGCCCACTTCATTTCCTCACCCCATTTTCACTTCTTCAAGCTCAAATAAATCATCAAAAATCATCAAATAATCCCACAAACTCAAATACAAATCCATACCCATTATTCTTCAACCCTAAACAAGCTTGGATCTTCACGAAAGTTAGCATTTTGGAGGCTATCTTGGAATTCTTTTGCAAGTTTTAGAATCAAGTGGAGGTATAAAATCCTAACCCTAAACTTTAGTTGTTGTTTAAATCATTAATCTAGCTTATTAGATGTTTAAATATGGCTTTAATTTGCATGTTTAGAAATTCAAAAAATGGTTTTGAAAATCAAGTTAGGGTTTTGTTTGGTTGAAATGGTTAATGGAGAAGTGTAGACTTGGAAAACTTAGAGAATGCTATTTGTTATTTTTCCTAATTGTCTAATTAAGCTTAATGCAAACTAGCTTTTAGAAAACCTTATTTGGGTGATATTAAAATTCTAGTAAGGGTTTGTGTGGTTTAATCAAACTATTATGTGATGATTGTGATCGCTAGTTTTGGTTAAACTACTAGATATGAGCTAAAATGTTTAAAAGGTGCTTACTGGGTTTTCGGATAAATTAGGCGTTGGTTTCTATTGACGTTGCGATGTTATGTATTATCTTCCACGATATATATTGTGTTGTGAATGCATGATCGGTACGATCATGGTCTAGGCTTGGTGGTTGTGTCATTTAGCGTTCCTAGCTGGGGATGTACCGATATCGTACGCGTTTTGTGCACTAAGTGCACAGTGTGTATATCTTGTGGACGTTATCTTTGCGTTTCGTTGTCTTTGTGTCGGCGCAGAATATTTAGTCTTATATGTTGTGTTTGTGAAATTTAGGATCGCGAGCAGGGACTTTGGACGCTGCGAAGAAAAGGAAGCAGGTGGTCGGATTTACTTAGCTCGAGCTCATCGGTGAGTAGATTTAACATCTACAGGGGAATCACCCGCATAGCGTTAAGCATTTGGGCTAGATATGATATGATATGATTTAGCTGCATTGCATCTTTTTTGCTTATATGCACATATAGAGATTGTGCGTGGACATCATTGCATCGTATTTGCTTATATGCACATATAGAGATTGTGCATGGACATCATTGCATCTTAGTACTTGTTGTGCCTGGACTTGTACCCATTGGACACTGCATTATTATTGACGGTTCATGTTTCACGAGCATTAATTGTATGCTACACACACTCTGTCAATAATTGCCATGTCACGCACGACACCTATACATATGTGATATTGTATTGGTTAGGGATATTGAGACATGATCCTTATTCCATTGTGCATATGAGATATAGCATACCTGTATACTTACATACTTACACATATGCCTTGCTATGCCTACATGATTTCACATATACCTAGAGGGTATTACATCATTATTGACATGTATAGACACTTACCTGGCTACAGCTACATGTACATCATGCATACATACTTACATGTACACCCACTTACCTTGCTAGAGCTACATATACCCCTATGTGGTATTGTATTGTCATCGACATGGAGACATTGATTCTTATGCTATTGCGCATATGAAATGCATCATACATACATGCTTACATATAGATACACATATCTTGCTATACCGACATGGTTGCATACATACCTTGCTATAGCTACATGTTCACCTTTATATGATATTGCATTGGGCTTTGGAGGAATTGAAAACCGTATGATATATTTAATAACTTGATGCATTTAAATAGCGGTTTTTCCTTTATATGCTCATATTACTGTTTCATATTGCATATATTATATTTCATGGATTTTTGCATTGAGATATGGATTTCACATGATGTTTTCTGGATTTGAGGACCGTGGTAGTTCATGAAATTATGCATTGCTTGAAATCCCGGTTTCTCTTGATATGATATTTCGATGCTTCCACCATGAGATTTCTCGGTTCTGAGATTTGTGTTAGATACCCCATGCGAGGAGTGGATGAGGCCGTGTGCGGGTATATGGTGGGGCTTGGAGGTACCCCGGAGCAAGAAGATGATGGGGAGTACTACCTTATCGGTGACAGTATTGAGACGTATGGATACGCGGATTGTGAGTGTCGGAGCTGGACACTCAGGTCCCGTGAGACGTATGATACGTGGATATCAGGGCCAGTCATGGTGACGGCGCCTGACAGATGAGTATTTATGTGTCGATGCTGGACATTAGTTTTCATGATGTTTTCGGGTGTCGATGTTGGACACCCAGGTTCCATGAGACTTACAGGTTATGAGGGCCGATCTGAGTATGCAGTGCCTTTGGTATTGAGATTTAGACTGTCTTGATGGACACAGGTCCTTCCACGATGAGAATTCCGTGAGGATGACATGTTATATCCTATACTCAGCATTTATTTGATATGCATTGCTTCATGTATTAGTAGTACATGATAGAGTACCTTTCATGACTGTTGCATATACATATTGCCATTTATTGCTATCAGCTTGCATGTGATAGATTATCGTAGTACGTGCATACCTGCGATTACCTGCATATGTTATTTACTATTCACGAGTTGGCAACTCACCCCTGTTGTGCCACAGTTTTTGCAGGGTTGACCCTCAGAGTAGTCGCGGCAGGGCTTCATATTATCTCTATTTTTGCGGGTACCGCTACAGTTGGCTGTGAGGCCTTTTGCTATAGGTGGGTTTCGCGGTTATCCGTTTTTGTACCTTGTATATCTTTTGTTGGATCTAGTACTCTCCATCTACCACCTTTATGTATTTGACTTAGAGACGAGTTGTGGGGATCGATGTATTATTTTGTGACTCTGGATGTCTTTTATGCTGTTGTCACTTTTTATCGTCCATTTCTTCGCTACGGCGTCGTATATTTGTTGTGGTTGTTGTTTCCCCCTTTGGATGTGGATTTGCTCCCGTTTGGGGATGCTTTACTTATATTCTATGTTGTACCCATTTTCGGAGCTAGTTTTTACAAAGGAGGCGCTGCCGAAATTTTTAAGAAAGTAAATTTGGACTTTAAAGAATTTTTACTTTAGATTCCCAAAAGCTTTTGACAATGTTCTTATCACTTACTACTTTTGATGGTTTAGATTTGCTGGGTTTTCGGCTTATGTAACGTTTTAGAAACCGTTTTACGAATTTTTCGTTTTTAGTGTAAAATAGTCGGTATTTTCCGTTTTAACCCGATTGTGATCAAACTTCAATATAAACTTGCCGACACCTAGTTTAGCTAGAATAAAGTTAGTGCGCGAACTTTGGGGGTCAATGGAAAGTTTTGGTTCACATAGAATTTTTCCCTAATAAAATATTATTTTAATATTTTATTTGTGCACTTTATTAGTGGTAATTATTTTTTTTGTGGGTTAATTACTACTAATGTGATTTTATGCTAAACTAATCACTAGAATTATGTTTAGAACCTTCTCTCCAAAATATCTTGATTTTTGTGGAATTATTTGATTTTTTTAAAAAGAAAAGATAATGAAGAGTTAAAGCTTTTGTTTTATTATATAATTATTGCAATTTCCTTCTAGAAATTTCCACACAACTCCACACAAACCCTAGCCTTCTCACTTAGCCGGCCACATCCAATTCCTTGCTACTCTTCATTTTTCTTCACCCATTTCTTCTCATTTTGCTTCAAAAAAATCATGAAAATCCAAATAAATTCATACAAATTCAAATATAAATCAAACCCATCATTCTTCTTCTTCAATCTTGCTTGGATCTTCATTCTAGTGGGGATTTTGGAGGCTAAAGTTTAGATTGTTCTTGTTTCAAATCTTGTCTCTTTAAAGGTATAAATCCAAACCCTAATCTCTTTTTGTAGTTTAATACTTTAATTAGCTTAATTAGATATTTAATTTAAGCTTTTAAATTCATATTTAGAAATTCAAGATATCATTTTGATAATCAAATTAGGGTTTTGATTAGTGGATTGGTTAAGTGATAAGTTAAGACAAATGAAAACTTAATCAAGTTGCTAATTTGTTAAATGATATTTTCCTAATCGGCTAATTAAGCTAATTAACAAACTAAACTTTTACTAATCCTAATTAGTGAAATCTAAAATTTTAGTAAAGGTTTAAATGGTTTAACCTTACTATTTTGAGATGTTTGTAAATTCTAGTTTTGATAAAATTTATAGTTTTGTGCTAAAATGATATACTGCTTACTAGATTTACGGATATTTTAGGCGTGGGTTTCTTTTGACGTTGCGACGTTATGTATATTGATTCCATGCTATATCTTGTGTTGTGAATGTGCGATCGGTATGATCAGGGTCTAGACTTGGTAGTTGTGTCGCTTTGCGTTCCTAGCTAGGGTCGTGCCGATGTCGTTCGTGTCTTTGTGTAGCTTTTGCTCTTGAGTTCTTTTCGTAATGTCGCTACGCGCGCTAGCCACTAAAACGAACACTTGGGAGTATGTTTGCAGTTGGTGTGTCGGTTAAACGTAGTTGTACGTATTTTGGTCGATTGCTTATATACACTTGCTTCATTGTTATATGTGTTCAGGATCGCAGGCGGGGACTTCGGACGCTGCGAAGAGGGGAAAGCAGGTGGTTGGCTTTACTTAGCCAGGAGCGTTGGTGAGTAGATTTAACATCTACAGGGGAATCACCCACATGGCGTTATGCGTCTGGGCTAGAGATGTTATATATTGTCGCATATTCTATTTCATATATAGAGTTTGCGCATATCCTTATTGCTTAGTTATTTGTCGTGCTTGGACTAGTACTCTTAGGACACTGCACTATTATTGACGGCTCATGTTGCACGAGCACTGATCGTATGCCACACATACCGTCAATAATTGCCATGTTACGCACAACACACATATCTATATGATATTGTTTGGTTAGGGACATTGAGACATTGATTCATATTTCTTTATGCATATGATATATAGCATACTTGTATACCTTGCATACATACTTCACTTATACCTGGGGGATATATTACATCATTACTTATAGGTAGATACATATACCTTGCTATACCTTTATGTTTACACATATATCTGGCCATAGCTACATATTTACCTTTATTTGATGTTATATAGACTTGGAGGAATTAGGAACCACATGATATTTATATTAACTTGTTGCAGTTAAATAGCGACTTTTCCTTTTTATGCTCGCATTTCAGTTTTATGTTGCGTATATATTATATTCATGGATTTTCGCATTGAGATATGGATTTTTCATGATGTTTTCTGGATTTGAGGACCGTGGTAGTTTCATGAAATTATGTATTATTTGAAAAACCCAGTTTCTCTTGATATGATATTTCAGCAGCCACCATGAGTTTTATTGGTTCTGATATATATACCCCATGCGAGGAGCGTCGTGGGCCGTATGAAGGTACATGGTGGGGCCCGGAGGTATCCCGGGGCAAGACGATTGAAGGACCTTACCGATTGAGCCTGGCAGGGGGACCATACCATCCGGTGACAGTACCAATGACTTGGCGGTTATCGTGGGGATACCAACGGGAGTCATGTGCATATGGATACGTCGAGAGGCGAGGGTCAGAGCTAGGCACTCGAGCTTTCGGTATAGCGTATGATACGTACCTATCAGGATGCCAGTCGCGGTGACAGCACCTGATAGATCAGCATTTCTGTGTCGATGCTTGACACATTGGTTTCATGATATTTTACTCCTAAGTATATATAACAGTGGAATGGGACGCTGTTATATATGCATATATATATATATATATATATATATATATATATATATATATATATTAGTGGAATGAGACGCTAATATATATGTATACATATCAATTTATATACATCATCATAATTATTCATGCAATTATACTTAGGATATATGAGATTCACTTGATATTGGATTTGGGATATAGGAGATTCATTTAATATTGGATACATGATATATATGAGGTTGATTTGATATTGGATACAAGATATATATGAGATTGCTGATTTTGTACATTCAGGATATATGAGATTTACTTGATATTGTACATTCAGAGTTTGTGAGACTAACATGATATGAGAGCCAATTTAGGGGCTGATTTGAGGAATTGGGATTTGGATTGTCTTGATGGACTTTGGACCTACCACGATGTCAGGATTCCATGGAAATGGCATGTTTCATTCCATACTCCACATTTGTTGTTTATGCACTGCTTCATGTATTAGTTGTACCTGATATAGTATCTTCCATGACTGTTGCATTTACATACTTTATTTTATATGCATTGCTTCATGTATTAGTTGTACCTGCTAGCGTACCTTTCATGACTGTTGCATATATACATTGTCATATCATTGCTTCATATATTAGTAGTACCTGATAGAGTACCTTACTTGATTGTTGCATACATATTGTCATATTATCGCTTCATGTATTAGTTGTACCTGCTAGTGTACCTTTCATGACTATTGCATACATATGACCATTTATTGCTATTAGCTTGCACATGTTAGATTCGCGCTGTACGTGCATACTTGAGATTACCTGCATATGTTATTTACTATTCACGAGTTGGCAACTCACCCCCGTTGTGCCACAGTGTTTTGCAGGTCGTTCCTCACAGTAGTCAGAGGCAGGGCTATTATCATCTATCATAGTATCTTTTGCTGCGGATACCGCTTCGGCTCACAGCGTGCAGTTTTGCTTTAGGTGGGTTTTGTGGTTATCCATTCATGTTTATTGTATATTCGTTGTATCCTGTACTCTCCATCTACCATTATCTTGTATGACTTAGAGACTTGATATGAGGACGATATTGTATTTTGGTTACTTGGATGTCTTTTATGCAGTTTTACTTATATCGTCTTTCATTTCTTCGCTACGGCGTCGTATATCTGTTGTGGTGGTTGTTTTCCGCCGTTGGGCGTGGATTTGCTCCCGTTGGGGATGCTTTAGTTATATTTATGTTGTACCCATTTTTGGGGTTAGTTTTTACAAAGGAGGTGCTGCCAAAATTTTTTTAGAAAGTAAAAATTGGACTTTAAAGAATTTGGTTTGAAATTTCAAAAGTTTTAACAATGTTCTTATTTCTACTACTTTTGATGGTTTAGATTGCTGGGTTTTCGGCTTACTTAAATTGCGTTACGCCTGTAGACGTTGCGTAGTTTAAGGGCCGTCACGTGCCAATTTCGGGTCGTGACAGCTTACTTAAATTGCGTTATGCCTGTAGACGGCGTTATGCCTGTAGACGTTACGTGGTTTAAGGGTCGTCACATGCCAAATTTCGGTTCGTGACAAAGTTGGTATCAGAGCGCTAGGTTTTACTTTTCGGAATGTAGGTTAGCCTTAGTATGATGGAGTAGGTAGCTTAAGTAGGGTGACGTAGCGTGTGTATGTCCGCGGCATACTTACGACACGGTACTCCGCCTAAAGTGACTTAAGTACTTATTGCTTGAAATTCCTTTCATGATTATATATATCCTTGTGATTCAATTTCCTTGTTCGTATAGGATCCTGTTTCCATTTCTAGGCATTATGCCGCCGAAGACTACGAGGGCACAGAGAGAGACAACGAAAGCTGGGGTCAGAGTTGACTCGTTTGGGACGAGGACTGACCAGGATGATACGCTCGTTGTTCAGGAGCAGTTTGATCCGCCTTCGATAGATCGTATCTCTAGGCTTGAGGCAGATATGCAGGACTTGCGCCAGATGATGAGATCGTTGGTTGAGGCCAGTCGAGCGCAGCGACAGGAGGTTGCCATCCCCGTTACCCAGTTATTCCTTGCTATCAGCACACAACATTGTGTCACGTATACAGCAGCAGTGGACGCAGCTCTACTAGATGAGGAGCGTCTTCCCGAGACCTTAGGAGTTCCGGAACCAAGGATGACTCGTACATGTGTATCAGCCCAGAGACATATTGTAACGTTTTGAAAATCGTTTCGGTGAAATTTCGAAAAAACGGTAAAATAAGGGGGTTTTCTGTAAAAAGTCAAAATACAAATATCTTATTATAAAAATTAAATATACATATTCTAGCTATGTAATTGCTATTATTTGGTGTTTATTGAGCCGCTGGTGAAATTTCAAATTTTCTGAAAAAAAATATTATTTTATTATTATTTTAAGCCGTCACTAATACATTTAATTAGGGAAAATTACAAATTGGAATGAGTTGAAACAAATTTTGTGCATCATAAAACATTAAATAAAATTTTAACATGTGGTTTTTGGAACGAAATCATTTGCCAAAACGGTTTAGAAATTATTGAAGAAAAAAAGGCTTTTTTTTATAGTGTAAATGGATGTTTGGGGTATTATATTTATCATTTTTCATCACCCCACACCCGTACCCACATCCACACACTCCCATTTACTTCTCCCCTTGAAGAATTCAGCAGCCCCATTTTCATTTCCCCACTTGAATTTCAAAGGAAAGAAATGAAAGAAAAGAAAAGAAAATGGAGAAATGAGGTGGACCTTTGACCTTGAATTGACTTTGACTTCTCCCCCCACTTTCTCTACCTCCCTCTCTCTCCTCTCCCACTCCCATTCCAGCCGACCCTCCCCCCCTCCTACAGCAGTAACAACCCCCCCCATTTCCCTTCTCTTTTCTCTTCAAACTTCATCAAAAATTGCCTCAAATCCATCAAAAAAAATCCCAAAACCCAAATCCGACTCCTACCCATTTTAGCTTAGCCCGTATAGCATGGATCTTTGTGAAAAGAGAGCATTTTGGGAGGCCATGGATGCTTGTGGATCTTCAAATGTTTTTGGGTATAATTCTAAAACATTTTTGCTTAATTTGTTACTAATTTCTTAAGGCTAAACTACTTAAGTGTTAATTAGGCTTAAGTTGCAAGTTTTGGAATTCAAGTTATGAATTTGAATGCAAGTTAGGGTTTTATAAAATTGGTGTATGATTGTGTGTTATATTTAGGCTTTTTGTCATGTTAATACAAGATTAGTAGCTTGTGCTAATGGTTAGTTTAAAAATGGTGTTAATTTGCTAATTTGCTTACTAGGTTTTTGAAATTTAAATACTTGGGATTAAAAATGTGTTTAGGTTTTTCATGACTTCATTAACTTTATTAAGTATGGTTTAATGCTTTAGATCATACAAATCTAAGCTAGATTGTAGTTTGTGCATTTTTGCTTTGAAATTGTTAAATTTTAGGTATTTTGTAAACTAGAATATTAGGGTTTTTGGAATTTAATGAGATTAAATTCCGGGAATTGTTTCTATGACTTATTTAAGATAGTTAATAAGTATATTGGCCGCTACATTCATTTAAACGTCATGTTTTGTACAAAAACGGCGAATTGTGCTTGCTAGATTTTCGGAAAAAATGACTTTTTAAGTGAAATTGGGGTTTTTGTGAGTTTTAACCTAGTTTATATTAAAATTAGTGTTCGTGAATATGCAAATGAGTGTGATTGGATTTTTCTCGATGGTTTGACGTTTGTACATCGACATCGAGGGTTGGTTTGACTATTCTTGCATGCGTAGGCGATAGGTTTGGACCTATGCGTGATACGCGTGCCGATTTGATTTTCGTATGCCGTTTCGATTTCGAATTTAGTTTTAATGCGATATGGTGCGTTATGATATGTAGGTAACCCCATGTGGACTTCGAGACGACAAGCAAGCGCGTGGCGACGTCGGCACCGGCGGGCGAGGATCAGGTGAGTAGATTTATATCTACGGAGAGAAGTCGGGTGGATGGCGTATAGCACCCTCGCAGTTCGTGGTGATGTATACGAATACGTATACACACATATATATATTGTTTATATATTGTTTGAGTTGTTGATGATAAATATGGATATTTGGTGTTTTTGGATGATTGAGCGTCGCGAAACCCTAGAGTAGCGGTCGCACCACACTTACACACACCCACCCATACTTGCATACTTTCTTCCTTCTTTTGTGCTTACGGAACATATAGTTATGTGTCCACATAGGTTTGGGACTATGTGTTCACATACGGATTTGAGGATGATACTTGGGATTGAGATGAGTCGATGAGATTTGTGTTGAGATTGTGATATCGGTGATATGGCAGGATTCGTACTTGAGGTACGTCCTGGTGTTATAGCGGATCTTGGGGCGACGATACAGATGAATAGTGTTATATATAAAGTGGTCGACATGTGATCGTGATATGAGATATCATATACTAGGATATGGATACTAGGTCGTATTGGGCGATGTATACCCCTTGATGATGATTGTGCTGACGATATCGGTTTGTATGAGATTGTCGATCAGTAGTCAGGTCATGAGTACATTGAGGATATTAGTATTGTACTAGACATAGGTCAGTACCCTAGACGATGATCTTGAATAAAGAGGATACCTGAGGATTAGTGTGATGAATATGATATTGACCCGTACCCAGATTTGGGGATGCCGTACGACGGATTTACGTACGAGCTATATTTTGATGATTGATCCGCACTCTTGACTTGGGATGTTTGGTTATGGATATGATATTATTGAGGCGGGATCACCGACTATACATATACAGGTAGGTATATGTATCGACTCAGATGATAGGCGGTTTCCTTACCTGTAGTTCAGTTTGTTAGTTCAGCCGTATAGTTTAGTGTAGTTGTTAGATTAGATTAGACTCCTACCTATTTCAAAACTAACGAATCGTGGGTATTTTAAAAGACAGCCCAAGGGATCCTACGGATATTTCAAAAGACGTATCTTTTCATAAAAACACCGTGGCCCCTATTTTCAAAACCCCATGATTCGTGTTATTTAAAAAGGCACCATTTGTAGGACTTATATTAGATTAATACAGATTAGTTATAGTTGCGTCTAGTTTCAGCTCCCGCTCATTTTTGTGGTCCGCTTCGCATCGCATGCTTATTTTATGTTTCATACTCCATTATTGATATCATGCTGTTAGGACACCAGCACCATTACCGATGATGCGTATGTACCACGTACACTTAATTGCTGGCTCACACACATCTTCATCGGTAATTGCCATGTCACGTACACTTAGAAAATATTATTGCTTGACATAGCCTGTTAGCTAATAGTTTAGACATTGTAGTTATTGCCTGCTACTTCATACATACTGTTATTCATTGTTATGCCGCATTCATGGATTCTCATGCATATATTCACTATTTTACGTGTTATTGAGGTTTTGGATTCGGATTCCATGAGATTTTCTGGATTTGGAGGAAAACCGCCAAAAACATAAATAAACCTTTTCTCTATTTTAAAATAAAAAGTGCGGTTTTCCCATGATGTATGAGTCGTCCACCATGAGTTTGCTGATGGATTTCGAGACCCGATTCGAGGAGTGGAGGAACCGTTTCAGGTACATGGTGGGCCCGGTGCGATACCCCGGGACAAGAGGAATGTGTTGTTGACGTTGAGCCCGGCAGGGGAGCACTACCGACCGGTGATATTACCCGACGCGTCGGATATCCGGAGGATACCGTCGTGGTCTTGAGATGGATGGTAGGGGCCGATCTGGATTGACGGCACCCTAGATATTGATTTTGAGATATTGAGGTACAGAGATTGTGATACAGAGATATCGAGATATTTGGACACTTGTTTTGTGTCGATGCTGGGCACTGTTTTATGCTGATTTCATTATGATACCTCATTTTAAAAATACAAAGGAAATCTCATTAAATTATGAAAACAGTTCTTCATTTACATGTATTCTGTTTTCATACATTCATACCTCATTCATATGATATATTGCTATCTGAGGCACTGACATGGGCACATGAGATTACACTCGGGTTAGATATTTACCCTAGCCTTGTTATAGGCTGTTGGTTATATTTTGAGGATATATTATGATCATTGACCTAGGATTGCGTTATTTATGCGATTTCTGTGCGTAGGTGTTTTTTTTTCTATTCACGAGTTGGCAACTCACCCCCGTTGTGCCCCAGTTTCTTGCAGGTTTGCCGTACAGGTTTCATTACGGCTTTGCGGGCTCAGTTTCCTTCGGGTGACTTGCTAGTAGGTGAGTTTTTCTTGTATCGTACCCATCATATTACCTTGTATAATATTATTCCGTTGTATCTAGTAAATTCCATCAACCAAACATGTATTTATTGAGATAGAGACCAGTGTTGTTTATTCTTTCGACCTTAGAGTCGCTCGTTATATTTCTGTGGATTTCTAGTGGTTTGAGTTTCCTTTTGAGTTTTGATCCTCGCCGTTGGCGTTGTATATTATATTGCTTGTGTGGTTGTGACCGTCGATTGACGAAGAGCTAGCTCCCGCTTGGGGATGCCTTTTTCTTGATTTCGTATACTATTCATGTTGTATCCCGTTTGGGGGCCAGTATTTACAAAGGAGACTCTGCCGAAATTTTCAGTAAATTTTTGATGTTTTTAAAAAACCGCATAATTCGGCTTATGCTTTTGAAACTACTTGCTTTAAGTTGGTTTTTCCTGCACTCTACTACTTTTCTTGGTTTGGATTTCTGGGTTTTCGGTTTACTTAGATTACGTACGCCTCGAGACGTTCGTAGTTTAAGTGCCGGTCATGTTCCGTATTTTCGGGTCGTGACACATATGCTTAGTCGCCGCGACAGTTTTCGTGCACGTCGCGGGAGTAGCAGAGGCTTGGGACGAGGACAGTTGTTTAACTCTTATCCCCAGGAGGATCAACAGCCATCGTATGGATGTTTCCGGTGAGGGAGTTTCCATCACCTTGTCAGGAATTGAACCTTGATATGCCAGAGGAGGGCAGTAGTACCATATGTTACCTTATCACCTTCACCTCAGGGAGAGTCGTCTTTTGCGCCTGTTGTGGATCCACGTCAGACTTTTGTTCAGAGAGGTCGTGGTCGCGGAGGGTTTGTTCCGAGAGTACAGGATGGAAGAGGAGGAGTCCAGCCAGTTGCGGGTAGAGAGCAGGCACGAGCGTTTGCTTCTACTCATCGGGACGCGCGGGCGTCCAATGCAGAGTTTTCAGGTAATCTTTTCGCATGATCTTCTGATGCGCATGTTTTGTTTAATTTGGGATCTATGCACTCGTTTGTTCTACACACTTCGTGCCGTGATTGGGCCGAGAGTCGTGTATGCGAGATTAGCCATTTGTTGTATTTACTCCTGTTAGCGATTCTTTTATTGCACGACACGTGTTTCGGTGTAACGTTTTGAAAATCGTGTAGGTGAAATTTCGGAAAATCGGTAAAATAACCGGTGTTTTCCGTAAAAATCAAGATATAAATATCTTTTAATATAAAATTAAATATACATATTCTAGCTATGTAATTGCTAGTATTTGGTGTTTATTGAGCCACTTGTAAAATTTCTAATTTATTGAATTTTTTTCCGAAATTAATTATTTTAATATTATTTTAAGCCGTCACTAATACATTTAATTTGGGATAATTACAAATTGGAATGGGTTGATACGAATTTTGTGCATCATGACACATTAAACTAACATGTAAAATATTGTTTCTGAAATGAAATGAAATTGTTAAATGGTTTTAGAAAAATATGATAGAAAAGGCTTAAATAGTGAAGTTTATGTAAATGGAAATTGATGTAACTTGCATTTAATGAACTTGGGAGATCTTTTTTCACCTTAACCATCTACCCAAACCCACGCACACCCTCTTCCTTAGCTGGCCGAGCCCATTAGGCTGCCCCCACAGTCACTCATCACACTCAAAATCACAAAGAAAAAAGGGAAAATGATATATTAATATTGAAAGAAGTCAATGAGGTGTGGGCTTTGTTTTTGCTTCTCATTTTCAACACCCCACTTCTCTCCTCATTCCCTACCATGCTGGCCGAGCCCCTCTTCTCCTAATTTAGCAGCCCCCCTTGTCACCTCTCTTTTCTCTTCAAAAATTCATCAAAAAATGTTTCAAAATCCATAAAAATTCAAAGCAAACTCAAAATCCAAGCCCTACCCATTTTACCTTAGCCTATCTAGTATGGATCTTGGGGAAAAGTTGGAATTTTGGAGGCTTAGTTCCATGGTTGATCTATGGTTGTGAGGTATAAATCCTAACCAAGTTACTACATTGTTGCTATCATACTTCAATTGAAGCTAATTAGGTGTTTAAATTAGGTTTAGTTGTTAATTTGGAAATTCAAGTGAGGGTTTTGTTTTGGAGATAGAGTTATGATCAATTGTGCATGGTTATGTGATGTATTTTTGTATCTTAGGACATGCAAAATGTAATCTTGTTGCTTATTGCTATTTGTTGCTTCAAAATTTGTCCAATTTCATAATTGTTGCAAACTAGGTTTTTGTTATTAATATAATTAGAAGAGAGAAAAATTTAGAAATGATTTGTGCGACTTAGTTGTGCTAATTAGTGAGCATTATGGCCACTAAAATTTGTTAAAATATTTATATTGGTTAAAACATCAAGTTTTGAACAAAAAGGGTATTTGTGCTAACTAGGTTTTGGTTTAATGAAATTTAGCAAGATTAAAAATCCAGTAAATGTTTATGTGGCCTAACTAAGATAATTAGTGAATATTGTGCCCACTAGTTTTGCCAAAACATCAAGATTTGTTTTAAAACGGTTAGTGACCGTTTACTAGGCTTTTTGGAAATAAATCGATTTTGTTAATTTTAAGGTTTGATGAATTGCACCCTATTTCTTATAGCATTTAGTGAGTTGTGAAACCATGATTGGTGTGTTTGGATTTTTCTCGATGGTTTGACGTTTGTACATCGACATCGAGGGTTGGTTTGGCTATTCTTGCATGCGTAGGCGATAGGTTTTGACCTATGCGTGATACGCGTGCCGATTTGGTTTTCATATGCCGTTTCGATTTCGAATTAGGTTTTTATGCGATACGATACGTTGTGACATGTAGGTACCCCCATGTGGACTTCGAGACGACAAGCAAGAGCATAGCGACGTCGGCACCAGCGAGCAAAGATCAGGTGAGTAGATTATATCTACGGGGGAAGTCGGGTGGATGACGTATAGCACCCCCGTAGTCCGTAGTATAGTCTATAAGATATATGTTTATATAGGTGTTTTATGATACGAGGATGGTTATCAAGATATGATTTTGTGCCTATGGGTTAGTTTAGGATAGTTAGAAGTAGCTTAGTGTAGCTTCTTAGTCGTGGACCCTAGAATAGGTTCACCCCCCCACACGCATTGGCATACACCTATTTTACATGTGCGTATATGGGGATATGTATGTGTGTGTGTGTGTGTGTGTGTATAGACACACACACACATGGGTATGGGACTATGTATATATATATATATATATATATATATGTATACATATACTCGGATTATGAGGATAGTACTTGGGATTGGAGATGAGTCGATAAGTTTGGGCTTGAGGCCGCGAGATCGGTGATGTGACAAGGTTCGTATTCAAGTTACGACGTGATATGTTTAGCGGGTCCTTTAGGCGTGGTGTTTTCATACACACGCATGCATACATAGATGGTATCAGTTTTGTAATAGACGTAGATTATGTTGGAGATAGTGCCCTCAAAGTCAATTATTGGATCGCAGGTACATGATTGCAATGATTGAGGCAGGACCTATACCGATATGACAGTCTTGCTCGAGATGATAGTATGCTATCTGGTTTGTCTTTATCATCGTATACATGTTATTGCATGATTGATAGAGCCCATAGGATTCTGCTTGACAGCCAGCAGTATGATGGTGATCATATACGTGGGAGCTGGGGTCTGTAAGCACATCCTTAAAGAGTCCCTAGTCGTGGGAGTTTCGAGACAGGGCATCGATACTCCAGAGTAGACTAGTGTATACAGTCGAGACCCCGACGAGGGGCGGTGGCCGGTCTCACAAGCCACTGGTGTCAGTTGGATCACCTAAGATGTATACAGGTGCTCATTTGGTTATGAGTACACCGGACAGGACTCGCCGGGAACCTGCTAGTTGGTATTATACATATCGTCAGATAGCAGTTCCCTGGTGACATGTGTACAGGTTAGTTCATCGACCTGAGATCGTCGTTTGTCTCATGTGAGTTCCCACTGTGCTTAGATTACTACCCTACCACGCTCAAAGGAGTTGTGCAAACAGGTTTTAGTTGGGTACAGTCCCGAGCCACATTGGAGGCAAATGAGCGGATCTCGGGGATTCGTCTCTCCCGGTATTGGGGGTTGATGTCGCGCAGTGCACGGATGGCCATCACTAGAAACCCTCGGCCGAGGTAGTGGAGAATTACTGATTTGGATCAGTAGTTTCTCAGGTGGTGATGGGCTTCATGCCGACACGATTTATCGCGTTGTTAGGGGTCTGACTTTATCCACCCCCCTAGACTCGATATGTGATACTCTTTAGACGAATGGACCGGACTGTATATACATTGTCACTGTCAGACTCAGTAGGGTTTATAGATGAGTTCGCTCGCCAGCTTCCCTTCCAATCAATACATAGGCAAAACGTTACGTGCAGCTTGTACCTCTGACGTGCTAGTGGTTATACCCAGTGCCAGTGTGTTGATGAGTCATTAGAGTCCCCCACCGACACTTTCCCAAGTTCGGGCGAAACGTTGTAGAGGCCGTATGGTGATATGGCAAGGTTCGGAAAAAGCACGTGCGTTTTCGCACGTGTCGTTTTTCGGGCAGATAATACTGGTAGGCTTTGGTTTAAGCCGGAACCCGGTATTATACTGTGTAGATATAATATCTTTGTCTCAGTTGCATTTGTATTCGGTCGTAATACAAATGCGGGTATGTTTATACTAATACAGGGTTATCCTGAAATTCTTTTCAGGATCACTTTTGGAAGTTGCCAGTTTCCAGTTTTCTATCAGCCGTATTTTGACATTCGGTTAAATGCGGATTTATCTTTTCTTGATGAGGGTGAGTCATGCTTCTAGAAGCTTCTAGAATGGTGACTAGGTTGATGAGGTGGATTAGTGCATTAATGGTTATTTAATGCTTTTGATGACAAGGGTTATGATTCATCACTTTACATTAATGCATTTTGTTTATGCTATGATATTTTGATCTAGATCTTTTGCTTACACTCACCCCCACTTTGCTCCTACACTCACCCTCCTCTTTCTATAAAAGTGGCCGGCCATTCTTTGATGAGCTTATGGTTGTGATTGGAAAAAAGATATAAGTTTTGGGTGCATAGAAATTAGATATGATTCATTTCACATTTCCACCCGATCCAAAAGGCAACTTCATTAACCGTTCGTCCATAGCCTTGGACGTAACGAGACAAAGTGTTCTACTCATTCTCTACTTCATCTTGGTCGTCTCTTTTAGCAAACTTGATGATCGAGTTGCCTCGGTTCAGAGGCGGAAGCCCGTTTAAAGATCCGTCGACGTGGTGCCACCCAGACGAGAAGAACGGAGATTCAGGAGATCAGAGTAGCCACAACAAGCGTGGGATGATGGTTGAAGACCGAAGGACTCGGATCATTCGGTATAACGTTTCTACCCCTTTGCAATTTGTTAGTTTAGCATTAATGGCCGATCCGGGTTACGTACACGATAGCGCCAGTTTTGTAAAAAGTTTTTGTTCCGCATTTGGCGTCTGTTAGACGGCCGGGACGCTACCGTGGACTTACAGATTAGTACCCCGATCATGATATTTGATAAGAGGATACCGGATGAATAATGTGATGAATGTGATATTTGACCCGTACCCAGATTTAGGATGACGTACGACAGATTCACCGTACGAGCTATATATTGATGATAGATCCGCACTCTTAATTCGAGTATGTCATATTATATTAGGGTATCGTATGGGATACTATTGAGGCGGGATCACCGACTATTATATGTATATATATGTATCGACTCAGATGTTAGGCGGTTTCCTTACCTTTCGATCAGCCTGTTTAGTTTGGCCCTGTAGGGTACTTGTAAATGATAGATTAGATTCGACTCATACCTATTTCAAAAACTAACGAATCGTGCGTATTTTAAAGACGGACAAGGGATTCTAAGGATATTCAAAAGAAGTACCTTTTCTTAAAAACACCGTAGCCCTTATTTTCAAAACACCACGATTCGTACTATTTCAAACGACAAAACAGTATAACACAGGTGTAGCGATGTAGATTTCTTATTGTTACGTTATCATTCATGTTCCGCATATTATTGTTGCAATTACTATTCATCGCCATTTATCATGTTGTTATCATCTCATTTCATGTTTATTGTATACTTAGTGATTACGAACCATGCTGTCAGGACACCAGCACCATTACCGATGATGCGTATGTTCCACATATACTTACTTGCCGGCTCACACACATCATCATCGGTAATTGCCATGTCACGTACACTTCAGAAAATACTATTTCATTGACATAGCTTGCTAACTGATAGTTGCTACATGTTATAGCTTTCATATGCTAGTTTAATTATTGCATGATATCAGATGCATCCATATATTCATTGGTTATGCGGTATTATGGAGATTTATGCCGGTTTTCATTGTTATTGACATGGTGACTTGATGATTTTGGATTCTTCTTGATATCTTCTGGATTTGGAAACCGCATGTGAAAATTTTGTAAACTGATGAACCATTTTAAAGAGAAAAATGCGGTTTTCCTTGATATGTTGAGTATCGTCCACCATGATGTTTTCTCGGTTCTGAGATGTTTTCGAGACCCGATTCGAGGAGTTGGATGAATCGTCTCGGGTACATGGTGGACCTGGTATGGTACCCCGGGGCAAGAAGCACGAGTTGTAGACGATGAGTCCGGCAGGGGCAGACTGCCTACCGGTGATTTTACCTGGCGCGGCGGATATCCGGAGGATACCGTTCGTGGTCGTGTGATTGATGATATGGGCCGATCCGGATTGACGGAGCTCGAAGTATTGAGATATTGAGATTTGAGACACTGAGATATATAGATTTGATGATACAGGCCAGTCCGGATAGCCGGAGCCTGAGATATTGAGGTTTATGTTTTGTGTCGATGCTTGACATGGATTTGATATTGATTTCATTGATGATATCTCTATTTATATACATACAGAAATCTCATTAAATAAATAAAAACAGTTCTTTGATTCATGATGCACTTTGTTCTCATTATATGCATCCGCACATCATTTTAGTGATATATTGCTACTTGACTTTTGTACATCATATTAGTGACATGTTGTTACCTGAGGCACTGACATGAGTTCTTGGTATTACACTATATGGATAGATGTTTATCCTTTACCGTTATATTATGCTTCAGGCCATATTATTATTATTTGAGGATTACTGATCGTATAACCTAGGATTGCGTTATACATGCGATTTCTGCTCGTAGATATTTTCTACTCACGAGTTAGCAACTCACCCTCGTTGTGCCACAGTTCCTTTTAGGTTTTGCCGTACAGGTTTTGTTGCGGCTTTGCTGGCACACCGTTCCTTCCGGGTGTTTGCTTTGGTAGGTGGGTTCTTTTGCATCAGGACTACCATTGTTTATTTATTATTTCAGTTGTATCTAGAAACCCCATCAACCAGATTGTATATTTGATAGAGATAGTGTTGGAGATAGTGCCCTCAGAGTCAATTATTGGATCGCAGGTACGTGATTGCAATGATTGCGGAGGACCTATACCGGTAGGACAGTCTTACTCAAGATGATAGTATGCTATCTGGTTTGCCTTTATCAGTCGTGTACATGTTCAGGTGACTGATTACATGTTCCACTTTGATAGAGCCCTTAGGATCTTGCTTTACTACCAACAATATGATGGCGATCATATACGTGAGAGTTGGGTAGTTTATATGCATATCCTTAATTGTGGTCCCTAGTCGTGGGAGTTTCGAGACAGGGCATCGATACTCCGGAGTAGACTAGTGTATACAGTCGAGACCCCGACGAGGGGTGGTGGCCGGTCTCACAAGCCACTGGTGCCAGTTGGATCACCTAAGATGTATACAGGTGTTCATTGGGTTATGAGTATACCGGACAGGACTCGCCGGGAATCTGCTAGTTGGTATTATACATATCGTCAGATAGCAGTTCCCTGGTGACATGTGTACAGGTTAGTTCATCGACCTGAGGTCGTCATTTGTCTCGTGTGAGTTCCCACTGTGCTTTGATTTCTATCCTACCACGGCTCAAAGGAGTCGTGCAAACAGGTAATTTTTGGGTACAGTCCCGAGCCATATGGAGGCACGTGAGCGGATCGGCAGGGGATTCGTCTCTCCCGGTATTGGTTGCGAGATCGTGCTGTGTCTAGGAGAGCCATTACACAAAGCCCACGGCCGTGGCAGGAGATTTACTGGTAGGTACTCCAGTAGTATCTCAGGGTGTTATTGGGCTACACTCCGACACGACTTATACTGCTATTGGGGGTCTGACGTTACTAGCCCCCTAGGTAGATATGCGATACTCATAGACGAACGGACCGGACTGTATATACATTGTCACTGTTAGGCTCAGTAGGGTTTCCGGATGAGTTCGCTCATCAGCCTCCCTTGAGGTCAGTCCATGGGCAGCCGTTACGCATAGCTAGTGCCGCTGACGGTTTGTGGTTAAACCCACTGCCAGGGTACTGACGAGTCATTAGAGTCCCCCACAGACAGTTTCCCAAGTTCGGGCGAAACGTTGTAGAGGCCGTATGGTTTTATGGCAGGGTTCGGAAAATGCACGTGCGTTTACGCACGTGTCGGTTTTCGGACAGGTGATACTGGTCGGCTTTGGTTTAAGCCGGATCCGAGTATTATATTGAGTAGATATAATATCTTTGTCTCAGTTGCATTTGTATTCGGTCGTAATACAAATGCGGGTATATTTATACAGTTACGGGGTTATCCTGAAATTCGTTTCAGGATCACTTTTGGAAGTTGCCAGTTTCCAGTTTTCTATCAGCCGTATTTAACAGTCGGTTAAATGCGGATTTATCTTTTCTTGGGATGAGTGTGGAAGTTTCTAGAAGCATCTAGAAGGTGGTGACTAGGTTAGAGTGGTGTTATTATTTCATTGGTTGCATTTAATGAAAGGATGACTAAGGATATGAGTCATTGTTTTCATTAATGCATTTTGTTAAACTTAAGATATTATCTTCTTGATATTTTTGTGAGAAGCTTTTTATGGTCACCACTTGCTCCTACCATCACCCCTCTCCTCATATATATGGCCGGCCCCTCCCCTCTCTCTCTCTCTTACTTGAGGTTTTCATTTGGTAAAAAGATTATGATAGATTTTGGGGTGTATGGAATTTCACAGCTCATTTCATTCCATCACCCGATTCGAGTGGCAACTTCATTAACCGATCGTCCTCGGATTTGGATGAAGTGAGACAAAGTAATCTACTCATCCTCTACATCATTCTTAGCCGTCTCTTTTAGCAAACTTGACGACCGAGTTGCCTCGAGTCAGAGGCGGGAGCCCGTTTAAAGAATCGTCGACGTGGTGCCACCTGGACGAGCAGATCGGACATCGACGAGATCAGAGCAGCCGCAACGGAGCGTGGGATGGTGGTTAAAGAACGAAGGACTCGGATCGTTCGGTATAACCTTTCTACACTCTTTACAGTTTGTTAGTTTAGCAATAATGGCAGATCCGGGTTAAAGTATACGATAGCGCCAGTTAAAAGTTTTTTGTACCGCATTTGGCGTCTGTAGACGGCCGGGACGCTACCGTAGACTTACAGATAGAAGACCAGACTTGTTATTATTTCGATCTTAGAGTCGCGCGTTGTATTATTATGGTTTTCATGCTGATTTTGGGTTTTCTTTTGAGTTTTTGATCCTCGCCCTTCGGCGTTGTATATTATATTGTTTGCGTGGTTGTGACCGTCGTTTGACGAAGAGCTAGCTCCCGCTTGGGGATGCCTTTTTTGTATTTCGTATACTATTCATGTTGTATCCCGTTTGGGGCCAGTATTTACAAAGGAGACTCTGCCGAAATTTTCAGAAAATACTTGAGATTTTAAAAATACATACTTCGGCCTATGTTGATTAAAACTACTTGCTTTAAATTGGTTTTTCCTTCACTCGATTGCTTCTTGGTTTTGATTTCTGGGTTTTGGCTTACTTAGATTACGCACGCCTCGAGACGTTTCGTAATTTAAGTGCCGGTCTTGTTCCGTACTTTTCGGGGCGTGACAAAGTTGGTATCAGAGCGTCAGGTTTTACTTTCGGAGTGTAGGATGACCCTTGGTTGATGGAGTAGGTAACTTTAGTAGAGTGATGTACCGTACGTATGTTCCGCGGCATATTTACGATACGATACTCTGCTTAAGAAGCCTTAGGATGTACATTTCTTTGCACAGTATTATATTCATTCCTATGATCTAGCCTCATCAGTACCAGTTATGGTTTTGTTGTCACGGTTGTACGAGCGTGGAGAGATACGACTAGAGTTGCGGTCAGCATAAGCTCGTCATGGACGAGGACTGACCAGAGCGTGATTCCAGGGACATACGATTGCATAGAGGCGTCGTTTTATTGTGTTTTCGCGCTACGAGAGTTTGATGGATCGCTTTTACGAGATTTCTCAGACGTGCAGATCAGCACCAGAGGATTGGGCCACTTCAAGAGGCCAGCCAGATTGTGATTGTTGGAGATAGTGCCCTCAGAGTCAATTATTGGATCACAGGCACGTGATTGCAATGATTGAGGGAGGACCTGTCCCAGTAGAACAGTCTTACTCAAAATGATAGTATGCTATCTAGTTTATCTTTATTATCGTGTACTGCTTTAGGTGACCTGACAGGTCACTATTGCACGTTGATAGAGCCCCTAGGATTCTTGCTTGACTGCCAGCAGTATGAGGGCGATCATATACGTGGGAGCTGGTAGTCTGTAAGCACATCCTTAAAAGGTCCCTAGTCATGGGAGTTTCGAGACAGGGCATCGATACTCCAGAGTAGACTAGTGTATACAGTCAAGACCCCAACGAGGGGCGGTGGCCGGTCTCACAAGCCACTGGTGTCAGTTGGTTCACCTAAGATGTATACAGGTGCTCATTGGGTTATGAGTACACCGGACATGACTCGCCGGGAACATGCTAGTTGGTCTTATACCCGACGTCAGATGGCAGTTCCCTGGTGACATGTGTACAGGTTAGTTCATCGACCTACGGATCGTCATTTGTCTCGTGTGAGTTCCCACTGTACTTTGATTACTACCCTACCACGCTCAAAGGAGACGTGCAAACGGGTTTTAGTTGGGTACAGTCCCGGGCCACATGGAGGCAGTGAGCGGATCTTCAGGGGTTCGTCTTTCCCGGTATTGGGGGTGAGGTCGCGCTGTGTCTAGGAGAGCCAGAACATGAAAAGTCCTTGGCCAAGGCAGGAAATTTACTGGTAGGTATTCCAGTAGTATCTCAGGGTGTTCTGGGCTGATCTCTGACACGACTTGTACCGCTTTTGGGGGTCTGACTTTTACCAACCCCCTAGGCCTTCCATGCGATGCTCATAGACGAACGGACCGGACTGTACGGATATTGTCACTGACAGGCTCAGTAGGGTGTCAGGATGAGTTCGCTCATCGACGTCCCTTTTGGTCAATAGCTGGTAGCCCGTCACGTATGACTAATACCTCTGACGTGCTAGTGGTTAAATCCACAGCCATAGTATTGACGAGTCTTTAGAGTCCCCCACAGACAGTTGCTCAAGTTTTCGGGCGAAACGCTGTAGAGGCCGTATGGAGATATGGCAGGGTTCGATCAGATGCGTGCGGTATTGCACGGATCATGATCGGACGGATATACTAGCGGGCTTTGGTTTAAGCCAGATCTTAGTATAGTACAGTGTAGAATTTGTCTCAGTGCATTTGTATTCGGTCGGAATACAAATGCGGGTATGTATATACAGTAGCGGGGTTTTCCTGTAATTTATTACGGGATCAGTTTTTTGGATTTGCCAGTTTGCTTTCCGTTTCGGCCATATTTCTTTGTATCTTTCATTGGCCGAAGATTGGTGGAGGAGGGCTTATTTGCATTTGTGCAAATTAGCTATTTGGAGGGTTGTCTTTGCATACTTTTGTATCATGATGGTTTCATGATGGAGCCCCATCCCTTGACTTCCATGGTTCATGATTGCTTGACTTGTGTAGTGATGATGGGCTTTTTGGAGTGAGGTTTTTGTTGAAATGATTCTTGATCATCATATCCTTTTTCTCTTTCCTTTGGATGATAGTTTTCCCCCCCTTGATTATTCCCTCTCTCCTCATTCCCTCAAAATACATGGCCGGCCAAGTGATAGTGGGGCTGTCCCAAATTCTTGTGGTGGGGTTTTCTTGATTTTTGGCTTTATAAAATCCCACAAGTTCCATCTCCATAAGCTCATATCATTCCTCCACCAAATGGCAATCTCCACAACCCCAAAGAGACAAAGTAATCCACACTTATTCTACAGCAATTCTTGGGCACGTTGACTCGCCAACTTCGTGCCCGAGTTGCCTCGGTATAGAGGTGGGAGCCCGTAAAAGAAGCCGGCGACGTGGTGCCCTTCCGGCGACGAGGTGGAGACCGGAGATTCCGTGGGGAGATCGGGACGACGACGAGAAGACCGAAGGACACGGATCGCTCGGTATATCTCTCTTCCCATCTTGTAGTTAGCTAGTAGTTAGGTTAATGGCACGATCCGGGTAAAAGTGCGCGGTGGTGCCGGTTTGCTAGTTTGCAAAGTTTTTCGTTTCCGCGTTTCCGGCGTCGGATCGACGGCCGGGGCGCCGCCGTGCACTTACAGTGGTATCAGAGCCTCGCCATTAACCTTGTCTAGCTTGGTCTAATGTGTTTACTCTTTCGATCGAACAAAATCCCGAAAACCCGATTTCAAGTTGCACAGTTTCTGTTGAAATTTTTTTGGAGTCTAAAATTTTTTCAGGTTGTTTCAGAATGATGTGCAAGGTGTTATAAGAGTTCTGGGAAAATTTGGTCTCTTGAACAGTCTATACCACCGTGGAACCGCGGCCAAACCCATGCTTGGGCCGCGGTTCCGCCGCTCTTTTCACTGTTCATGGCCCCCAAATTTTACAGAGGCCTCCTGACTTGAAAATAGGGTTTTTGGAATGTTATTTTTTTGGGCCCAGATTTCTTTGAGTGCTACAGTAGTGCTTGGGGCCCACTTGGTAAATTTGATCGATCGGATATTTTAAACACATTGGTTCACAGTATTTACATTATATCCGCGACCGTGAATGTCACTCGATCGGTAAATCCTGTCTAACTGCTATAGCCCGATTAGACGGATTTGCGAACGTGACATTCACGTTGATGTTCTGTGTATTGCTGTGATGTTGCGGATTGGTCGTGGGGGATAGCCTGGATGCAATGCTAGTACAGTTTTTGTTGTATTATGTACATTTGATATTGCGGGGCGAGCGTCCGACATGTGGACTGCCGTCACTGCCTGATTGTATATTATTATTTTGGGGCACGACCAGGTTGCGGTCGATGTACCCGTTGTATGTATATTTTACTTTCTGTACTGGGATTACCCCAAGGTGGGGTGCACGGATAGCCGGGTTCTAGAGGGCAACAAGCCCGCATCTCATGGCATTGAGACGGAGGGGGCTTTACTCTAGAATTAGCGGGCTATTCGCCGCACTCGTAGGGGGTACACGTTGATCCAGGAGGGGTGCCCAAGTTACCGGATTCCGTGAAGTGCTGGGTGGTCCATTCACGTTGCTGAAGGGGGCTGCCCCGCTTCAGGTTTTGGCGGGTAACTTGCCGCGCCCGTAGGGGTCTAGGATTTCATTGCACAGGCTATCCACACGACCAGGGGAACGTCGGGTTTCAGTAGTGGCTCTGTGAAACCCGGGGATCCCAGATATTTGTATTGTTCTGTGATGCTAATTACATTTCTGTGATGTTGCATTTTATCACGCCTTGAGCGAAATATTATATATTGATATATATACTAGTAGATGTTGTATATGTTTTGCATCCGCGCTAGTCCAGTCCCCGCTCTGTCGTTAGTTAGCTAACCTAACGGGTAATGACGGGACCCAGTGGCGAATGCGGATGGCATATACGTACGTCATTATTTTCATTCTTTGTGGTGTGATCAATTGATGGGACTTCGTTGATTCGGATCAATGCAAGTTAAAAACAAACCTAATCTGATGTTGTTGGAACACTTTTCAAAAAGCTGTTATTGCAAGGACGTTCACTTTTGTTTTGCACAGTGGTATTCAGTTCGAATATCCTGCTCCTCAGTCGACGAGGCAAGGGCCGAGATCCCTTCACCGGGAGTGACCCCTTGGACAGAAGTTTGCGTCAGGGCAAGAACTTCACTATAGCCGTTTACTTTTGCTTTGCATCGTGGTATTCAATTGGAATATCCTGCACCTCATTCTACGGGGAAAGAGCCGAGATCCCTTCACCGGGAGTGACCTCTTTAGCAAATGTTTTCGTCACTATATTTTTAAAAGCTATCCGGTTCCTTCAACGATATCAAGTTCATTACGTTAAAGGTTTTCGCCAGAAACCATTCGTAGACCTCCATCATTTCAGTTAAATATTCGGTAGTATTCAAGCTATGTATTTTGACCTCACGCCAAGGCATAGTGATTGGTAGCTGCTGGGTATTTATCTGTTGCATAGATAGATGCGTTGGTTTGGGACAGTCGTACTACTATTTTGGCCTACGTCAAGGGTATGTACGGGTGGGTTCAAATTAACCTGGACAATGACGGGTAGAACTTGACATATGACTTATGATATTTTGACCTCACGCCAAGGTCATAAGAGCATGGGGCAAAAATCCACATCGGGAGTTTCTAAAGAAACTGAAACTTGCCAGATATGCGCATACCTTCTGGAGTGTGATAACGTGAGCGGATTCCGTCACGTTGTCATGCGATGATAGTTGGATCCCGATTCCCACTGATGAGTTGGTTTACTCCTCGGGTGATCCCGACTAATTCTTCTTTCAGGTTTGGAGGAGAATTTGACGGTACAGTGGGAGGTTTCCAGATTAGATAAATTGGTGACCATTCTGATCTAGGTTAGAGTGCACGCTGAGTGTTTCTTTTCTCTCTCTCTTCGGCAGCGACCATTGACCCGACCCTAAGACTATGACTCAGTGACCAAGTTAACCGAACCTTCTTAAACACTGGCTTTTGGATTGTCAGAGTTGCAAACCTCTTTGCCACTCCTACTTTTACCCTTTTCTCTAGGACACCCCGTATACTACGAACCTCCACTTCCATTGGACAAAACCATCGTATGGTTATATACGAACTCGAAGGAATTTATTCGAGGATGGTTTCCGGTTCTGGAGAAAACGGATAGGACTATTCAGTTGTCTTTTCTTTTTACCTTCTCTCAGGTTGTGAGTACTCCTTGGTTTAGGAGATAGTACACCCATTACGCAAATTGGATAGTCTTCTTCCAAACCTTAGGCTGGTGCCGAACGGTGGAGAATAAAGAAAACCAATTAGCATAACGATGGTGTACAGAAGGTATTAAGTAAAGACATATCAAGGGATTAGTAAGAGGGCAAAGTAAATTGCGACTGATATTCACGACCAAACCAAGTTTTTCTTCGCCAATCCTGAAATCACCTTTGTATTTCTCCAGAACACTCCGTATCACTATGAAGATCCACAGTTTATTGGATACTCCATCGTATGGTTATATACGAACTCGGAAGGAACTTGTTCCAGTTCGGGGATAGATTCTGGTTCAGGAGAAATAGGAATAAGGTTTATTCGGTTGTCTTTTATCTTCACCTTCTCTCGCATTGCGAGTGCTCCTAGGATTAGGACAGTACACCCATTATGCTTATTGGATAGTCTTCTTTCAAACCATAGGCTGGTGCCGAACGGTAGGGAAGGAAGAAAACCATTTGGCCTAAAGGGGTGTACAGAAGGTAACGACTAAAGACATATAAAGGGATTTGGAGAGGTGGCAAAGAATTATACGGTTACAGTCGTGAACCTGGATAATGGAAGATGCATTACTAGGAATACCGGGATACCCCATCGAAACATTTCAATGTTTCAGTTTCACTGTGTGCTGTTAAAGGAAAACTGATTTCCCAATTAGACACTTTCTCCAGGGTATGTATTTACCAGGTATGATTATCACATCTGTATGGTTTTACAGATGATGAGTGGGAGAAAGTTATTGGGAATTAGGTGATCATCCTCATAATATCGGGATTCGTTGTAATCGGTGATATTTGAGGAAGTCACCTGGGTTGTTTGCCGGACGGCAAAAATTTGGTTTTGAATATCCGCTGTCATGCACCAATTTCAAATTGATATATCTGTACGTCTATTTTTATAGAGTGAGATATACCTTTTTGAAATTATGTCTACGACATTTACCTATATCAGTGGATGGTTAGGTAAGGAGCATTAAACAGCGGTATAATTCTTCATAACCATAAGTACAGTTTTCAACCTGCAACACACAGGGAGTGAGTTATCAGACTCAAGGGACTTATACATAGTATTGTATGTTGTCCAGGGTCCATCAGGACAGAGGGGTTGGTCCTCGTACTATATTCCGTTTACTTATGACTTCTCTAGTTTTTAGACAAGTGTTTCGTGGAAACACAGGGTCTGAATTTTGAGAAGTTATAGGTATTTGAATAAAGTAGAGAACCAGGTATTGCAAGTATCGGGATTATTCAAAGTGATCGAAGATGTAGATACTTGTGTATGGTATTCAGTTGATAGTAATGATTAAGAGAACTTGCTTCTCTTTCAGGTTACTCATAATTGGAAGCATTCCTAAGTTGAGTAACGCTGATCGGCCTCCTTCCATTTAGTTGACATGCACTGGAGACAGCTGCATGATTTGAATCTGGTTCAATTAAATCAGTGCCTCTGGTTCTATATTGGATATAGAACAGTTCATATCTTAACGATGTTAAGGTACGGGGAGTTGTCCGGCCTATGCTTAAAACCAAACTCTGGACAACTCAAGGCACGTTTCTGTAATGGCTGTTTGTGGGTTGACCTAGGCTATGAAGAGGGTTGACTTTCTACCATCTGGAAGATCAATAGTGATATTGTTCTAGACTCGCCACAGTTTTAATAAAAATGGATTTTTTCAGAAAACAGTAGTGGGAGTATGGTAGAACTGGAAGTGATTCCAGAACCGCAAACGATTACTGAAGATTTGATAAGGAACCTAAAGATTCAATCTGGATTGACATTCCATTGGCCACTCCGCAGATAAGGTGGGTAACCTCAGGCACCCGAGAGGTACTCCAGTAGCCTCAAAGATGGTGACAGGGAGGTTCTTGTTTACCCACACTTGCCATTGCTGTTGTTCCAGACTGTGAGACCCGGCAGGAGAATGAGTATAGCGCCATTATAAACTTGCTTTAGAAGTGTACGTTTATATGACTCTGCCAGAGGGTTGTCGTAGTCAGTGGGAGCAGCGGAAGCATTGGTGGACAGGCGGCTTATGTCTATTTATAGACTAAAGCAGATGTAGCGGAGAAAGATCATCTATTTCTGACGTGCAAGTCATAGGTTTGACTTCATCAGAATAGGGGATGGATCTGTTAAGAAGGTAGTAGGGTGTGATGTCATGGTATTTGGATGACATACACAGAGTGGGAAATGATATTCCTACACTACGATCGGTTATACTTTGGTCGTCACACAGTGGTTTCTCCACATGGGACTTGGACATTATATCAGACATACTGATTACTAGATCTATGGTTTTAGATCTAGATTTGGGTGGTTTCCCAATCAGGGTACTTAGACAGCATTCTAAGAGTATTTAGAATGGACGACTCCTGGCACGGTAGTGTACCTGCAGGTGATGGAGTCACCCTCTCTAAAGGTGTCTTACAGACTAAAGGGGAGAGGGATGTGCATGATTGGTAGATCACTTACTCAGGCAATTGAGTCAATCATGAGATGTCAAGTACCACACCAAATGTTGTTCTTGCACTAGATGCAATAAGTTGATATTGATCCAATCCTGGAGAAGCAGTCGGAAGCAGTTTTATAACATAAGTGAATATTCTAGGGATATGATAACGACAGCCTCATTCGGGAGACAGTTATCATTCCAGACTTCCAAGGTGACCTGGACGACAGGGAGGTTGTCAGAGTTATAGTTTTTCCTTCTGACGAGGGGCAGTATTTTGGACAGGTGGTCCAAGGCAATACTGAGGGAGCCATGGCACAGGATACCGATTAAGTTCAGTTGACGATACAGTCTAAGAAGTTTGGATTTGGAGTTCATTTATGAGCTAGGTCCCATCAGACATCCAGACACATTCTGAGACAGGTATTGCTCATTTCGGGAGATGGGTTTTTCCGCGAACTTGAGATTAAGAGAGACATATAAAGAAACATCAAATCGGATCCACTCGCTGATGCTATTCCTCGAACGCAATAGTTTCGCAAACGGGCTTTGTGAGACTGACTAGTAGAGGAGTTGGGTGTTCGGTATCACACGGGCTGTGAGTATGCGACATCGCAATAATTAGCCTTGAGTGCAAGTGGGAGATTGTTGGAGATAGTGCCCTCAGAGTCAATTATTGGATCACAGGCACGTGATTGCAATGATTGAGGGAGGACCTGTCCCAGTAGAACAGTCTTCCTCAAAATGATAGTATGCTATCTGGTTTATCTTTATCATCGTGTACCGCTTTAGGTGACCTGACGGGTCACTATTGCACGTTGATAGAGCCCCTAGGATTCTTGCTTGACTGCCAGCAGTATGAGGGCGATCATATACGTGGGAGCTGGTAGTCTATAAGCACATCCTTAAAAGGTCCCTGGTCGTGGGAGTTTCGAGACAGGGCATCGATACTCCAGAGTAGACTAGTGTATACAGTCGAGACCCCGACGAGGGGCGGTGGCCGGTCTCACAAGCCACTGGTGTCAGTTGGTTCACCTAAGATGTATACAGGTGCTCATTGGGTTATGAGTACACCGGACAGGACTCGCCGGGAACATGCTAGTTAGTCTTATACCTGACGTCAGATGGCAGTTCCCTGGTGACATGTGTACAGGTTAGTTCATCGACCTAAGGATCGTCATTTGTCTCGTGTGAGTTCCCACTGTACTTTGATTACTACCCTACCACGCTCAAAGGAGACGTGCAAACAGGTTTTAGTTGGGTACAGTCCCGAGCCACATGGAGGCAATGAGCGGATCTTCAGGGGTTCGTCTCTCCCGGTATTGGGGGTGAGGTCGCGGTGTGTCTAGGAGAGCCAGAACATGAAAAGTCCTTGGCCAAGGCAGGAGATTTACTGGTAGGTATTCCAGTAGTATCTCAAGGTGTTCTGGGCTGATCTCTGACACGACTTGTACCGCTTTTGGGGATCTGACTTTTACCAACCCCTAGGCCCGCCATGCGATGCTCATAGACGAACGGACCGGACTGTACGGATATTGTCACTGACAGGCTTAGTAGGGTGTCAGGATGAGTTCGCTCATCGACATCCCTTATGGTCAATAGCTGGTAGCCCGTCACGTATGGCTAATACCTCTGACGTGCTAGTGGTTAAATCCACAGCCATAGTATTGACGAGTCTTTAGAGTCCCCCACAGACAGTTGCTCAAGTTTTCGGGCGAAACGCTGTAGAGGCCGTATGGAGATATGGCAGGGTTCGATCAGATGCGTGCGGTATTGCACGGATCATGATCGGACGGATATACTAGCGGGCTTTGGTTTAAGCCAGATCTTAGTATAGTACAGTGTAGAATTTGTCTCAGTGCATTTGTATTCGGTCGGAATACAAATGCGGGTATGTATATACAGTAGCGGGGTTTTCCTGTAATTTATTACGGGATCAGTTTTTTGGAGTTGCCAGTTTGCTTTCCGTTTCGGCCATATTTCTTTGTATCTTTCATTGGCCGAAGATTGGTGAAGGAGGGCTTATTTGCATTTGTGAAAATTAGCTATTTGGAGGGTTGTCTTTGCATACTTTTGTATCATGATGGTTTCATGATGGAGCTCCATCCCTTGACTTTCCATGGTTCATGATTGCTTGACTTGTGTAGTGATGATGGGCTTTTTGGAGTGAGGTTTTTGTTGAAATGATTCTTGATCATCATATCCTTTTTCTCTTTCCTTTGGATGATAGTTTTCCCCCCTTGATTATTCACTCTCTCCTCATTCCCTCAAAATACATGGCCGGCCAAGTGATAGTGGGGCTGTCCCAAATTCTTGTGGTGGGGTTTTCTTGATTTTTGGCGTTGTAAAATCCCACAAGTTCCATCTCCATAAGCTCATATCATTCCTCCACCAAATGGCAACCTCCACAACCCCAAAGAGACAAAGTAATCCACATTTATTCTACAGCAATTCTTGGGCACGTTGACTCCCCAATTTCGTGCCCGAGTTGCCTCGGTATAGAGGTGGGAGCCCGTAAAAGAAGCCGGCGACGTGGTGCCCTTCCGGCGACGAGGTGGAGACCGGAGATTCCGCGGGGAGATCGGGACGACGACGAGAAGACCGAAGGACACGGATCGCTCGGTATATCTCTCTTCCCATCTTGTAGTTAGCTATTAGTTAGGTTAATGGCACGATCCGGGTAAAAGTGCGCGGTGGTGCCGGTTTGCTAGTTTGCAAAGTTTTTCGTTTTCGCGTTTCCGGCATCGGATCGACGGCCGGGGCGCCGCCGTGCACTTACAGTGATGACCGTTAGAGCACAGATTATTTTGATGATTGAGGCACTGTTCAGCGTGCAGATGAATGAGCCAGTGATTTTGGCGAATGAAAAGATATCGCCCCAGATGTTTGAAGCTAACGCCACATGAGTTATACTTCGAGATATGATAGGAGATCGCTAGTCACCAGAGATGAAAGACTGGGACATGTGATTCATTGCCTACCCCGATGCGAGATCATCAGATTGATTGATTCCAGCTATAGACGACTTCACGCGGATACGTTGAGAGTCGATAGAGACGATCGAATGTCAGGAACCCATTTTCCAAGTTTAAAGTATTCGGAAAACAATGCAAGCAATTCTATGGACCCTCTAGAAGAATGAAACCCTAACTCGACTTAATGACCATGGAACGCCGGTGAACTCTAGGGTTAGTAGCAGTTCAGCGGTGCCATTAGTGAGGCTTAGGTCTGCCCTTCTACGGTTGATCCATAGGTGCTGTGGTATATATTCGATACTATTAAACTGTACCCAAGATGTTGAGCTCTTGGGGGATTATGGAACCTCGATGAATTGATCGAAAAGTTCGACATCATTCAGATATCATATGATAGGATACATTGCTTGGGAGTCTCCAGATACGAGTATAGCCGTTAGAGCGCAGTCCATGCAGCCACGAAGAGACGAGTCCGAAGCAGTCGACATTAGAGAAAAGTGAAGTAAGAGGTTCATACAAGATCTTGATGAGATGATGTTCCACTCCGCCGACATCAGAGATGGGATACGCATTCAGAGGCATTGTATACGGATATATCTTCCAGAAAGAGTCGTAATGGGTATGCAGCTGTTCCGGAACAAGAAATAGATATAGTAAGAGGATGATAACTTCCGGGCAGTTCGGCAGAAATGAGATTTGAGAGAGACCTCGACATGACCTTTCTGGAATACTATACGAGAAGACTTGGACCCAGGAGCGGTCACATTGCACACACCCAGCAGGCCAGAGTTCGGCATCATTGACGAGACATGTTATGAGTGACCATGATAGTTGGCTAGAGATCTTTAGAGGATGTGTCAGAGCGGACTGCTTCGTTATCGTTTTCATATTGGAACGTTGAGCCGAGGAACTATGTACTTAGCAATTCGCAGTGAGAGACGAGAGCCTAAGGGCACCAGGCGATAGGCCATGATCAGAAGGCAAGTAGATATCTTGCTCTGCTAGCATTGGATGCACCAACACCTTCTCGACTTTGAAGGACGGACATATCGACGACAGTATTTATGATTTGTGATTTTGTGATTGACTATCACGTATCCGTCACTTTGGATTTCAGTATTTTGGGTGATTTATTTCATGATTGAGTTTTGATGACCGAATTTCATGATATTTGATTTCATGCCTAGGGCATGCATATAATTTGACTTATGCTTTCGGCATAGTTTTCATGCACTGTTAGTATTTGATTTGCTTTTGTGCACGCCGATGCACAGGATGGTGAGATTTTATACCACGGTATACCTGATTTGGATTTTTATTGAAATGTGTTGTATACCGTCGATTTCGATTGTGATATTCGATATTCGTTTTCGTGCACATTGTGCACTTGATTTGGATTTTGCGCATACTTAAGGCGCTTGATGCGATTTAGGTGCACACTAGATGCACTAAATCGAGATTCTTCGTGCATATCAGATGCACTAAATCGAGATTCTACGTGCATATCAGATGCACCTGGTTTTGCTGTCAGGCACACACGTTGCCTTTGACAGGTGTTTTCGTGCACACCCGTTGCACTCAGGTTTTGTTTATGTGCACATGTATGGCACATTCATGGATTTCGATTTCCGTGAACACCAGACGCACGTGGCATTTATATATATTTAGGATTGATTTCTTTTGGAGCAGTATATTTTATGATACTTGCTATTTGGTTTATTACTGAGCAGGACTAGTCAGAGGACAGTACCTGAGTATATTTTTGCATGCATTGATAGTTATCGAAGGGATTTCCAAGGAGGAGCTATAGTCTCAGTATTTACCTACGTGTCAGTGATGACACAAAACTGTTTAAAAGGGAAACCCTTCTAAATTGTTTTCAAAACGGCGGGACGCGTATGTTAAACAAAGGATATATATATATATATATATATATATATATATATATATAAATATATATATATAGTTATTTTCTCACAATGGACGTCCGCCACTGTGCAGTGATACACACATCGCACAACGATTTGAAAAAGGTTTGGCATGCATTGCTTCCATATGTTTTAATGATGTTTACCGGTATAGTTCTGACGTTTACAGGTATAGTTTTGATGTATATCATATTGATTTTCGTTTTGGATCTTGACATTGGTGTCTTCACCATAACTCCGATGATTGCGGGATGCTTGACGGAGTTTTGATTTTGGTTTATATATTTGTTTTTCATGCGCATGCATTGCGCTACGATGTGTTTTATGTATTTATGATTTCGGAGCCCCGACGACTTGATTGTTTTGCTGAAATGTTTTAGTATGTGGGAGAGTTTTAATTTAAATTCGGGGACCGAATTTCTTTAAGGGGGAAGATTTTAACGTTTTGAAAATCGTGTAGGTGAAATTTCGGAAAATCGGTAAAATAACGGGTGTTTTCCGTAAAAATCAAGATATAAATATCTTTTAATATAAAATTAAATATACATATTCTAGCTATGTAATTGCTAGTATTTGGTGTTTATTGAGCCACTTGTAAAATTTCTAATTTATTGAAATTTTTTCTGAAATTAATTATTTTAATATTATTTTAAGCCGTCACTAATACATTTAATTAGGGATAATTACAAATTGGAATGGGTTGATACGAATTTTGTGCATCATGACACATTAAACTAACATGTAAAATATTGTTTCTGAAATGAAATGAAGTTGTCAAATGGTTTTAGAAAAATATGATAGAAAAGGCTTAAATAGTGAAGTTTATGTAAATTGAAATTGATGTAACTTGCATTTAATGAACTTGGGAGATATTTTTTCACCTTAAACATTACCCAAACCCATACACACCCTCTTCCTTAGCTGGCCGAGCCCATTAGGCTGCCCCCACACTCACTCATCACACTCAAAATCACAAAGAAAAAAGGGAAAATGATATATTAATATTGAAAGAAGTCAATGAGGTGTGGGCTTTGTTTTTTTCTTCTCATTTTCAACACCTCAATCTCTCTCCTCATTCCCTACCATGCTGGCCGAGCCCCACTTCTCCTAATTCAGCAGCCCCCCTTGTCACCTCTCTTTTCTCTTCAAAAATTCATCAAAAAATGTTTCAAAATCCATAAAAATTCAAAGCAAACTCAAAATCCAAGCCTTACCCATTTTACCTTAGCAAACTCAAACTCAAACTCAAAATGTTTCAAAATCCATAAAAATTCAAAGCAAACTCAAAAAATGTTTCAAAATCCATAAAAATTCAAACTTAAAATCAAAATCCAAGCCCTACTGTTTGGATTTTTCTCGATGGTTTGACGTTTGTACATCGACATCGAGGGTTGGTTTGGCTATTCTTGCATGAGTAGGCGATAGGTTTTGACTTATGCGTGATACGCGTGCCGATTTGGTTTTCGTATGCCATTTCGATTTCGAATTGGGTTTTTATGCGATACGATACGTTGTGACATGTAGGTACCCCCATGTGGATTTCAAGACGACAAGCAAGCGCGTGGTGATGTTGGCACCAGCGAGCAAAGATCAGGTGAGTAGATTATATCTACGGGGGAAGTCGGGTGGATGGCGTATAGCATCCCCGCAGTCCATAGTATAGTCTATGAGATATATGTTTATATAGGTGTTTTATGATACGAGGATGGTTATCAAGATATGATTTTGTGCCTATGGGTTAGTTTAAGATAGTAAGAAGTAGCTTAGTGTAGCTTCTTAGTCGCGAACCCTAGAATAGGTTCACACCCACACGCACACACGCATTGGCATACACCTATTTTACATGTGCGTATATGGGGATAGGTATACACACACACACACACACATTGGTATGGGACTATGTATATATATATATATATATATATATATATATACGTATGCATATACACGGATTATGAGGATAGTACTTGGGATTGGAGATGAGTCGATGAGTTTGGGCTTGAGGCCGCGAGATCGGTGATGTGACAGAGTTCGTATTCAAGTTACGACGTGATATGTTTAGCGGGTCCTTTGGGCGTGGTGTTTTCATACACACGCATGCATACATTGATGGTATCAGTTTTGTACTAGACGTAGATCAGTACCCCGATCATGATATTTGATAAGAGGATACCAGATGAATAATGTGATGAATGTGATATTTGACCCGTACCCAGATTTGGGATGCCGTACGACAGATTCACCGTACGAGCTATATATTGATGATAGATCCGCACTCTTGATTCGAGGATGTCATATTATATTAGGGTATCGTATGGGATACTATTGAGACAGGATCACCGACTATTATATGTATATATATGTATCGACTCAGATGTTAGGCGGTTTCCTTACCTTTCGATCAGCCTGTTTAGTTTGGCCCTGTAGTGTACTTGTAAATGATAGATTAGATTCGACTCATACCTATTTCAAAAACTAACGAATCGTGCGTATTTTAAAGACGGACAAGGGATTCTATGGATATTTCAAATGACGTACCTTTTCTTAAAAACACCGTAGCCCTTATTTTCAAAACACCACGATTCGTACTATTTCAAACGGCAAAACAGTACAACACAGGTGTAGCGATGTAGATTCCTTTTTGTTACGTTATCATTCATGTTTCGCATCTTATTGTTGCAATTAATATTCATTGCCATTTATCATGTTGTTATCGTCTCATTTCATGTTTATTGTGTACTTAGTGATTATGAACCATGCTGTCAGGACACCAGCACCATTATCGATGCTGCGTATGTTCCACATACAATTACTTGACGGCTCACACACATCATCATCGGTAATTGTCATGTCACGTACACTTCAGAAAATACTATTTCATTGACATAGCTTGCTAACTGATAGTTGCTACATGTTATAGCTTTCATATGCTAGTTTAATTATTGCATGATATCAGATGCATCCATATATTCATTGGTTATGCGGTATTTGTTAGTGTATATGCCCTGGAGGCCATTACTGTATCATACTAGTTTGTATATTACTTGATGGAAGCTTGGGATATTCACAGTTGTATATACAATCTTGCTCGAAATGGTAGTATGCTACTTGGTTTGTCTCTGCTTTAATATGTGCATGTGTTTCTTTTAGCATATCGCTGATATACATATTAGTAGAGCCCTTAGGATTATTGCTTGATTACCAGCGTTGTGATGGCGCTCACACTCGTGGGAGCTGGGTAATCCATAAGCACATCCTTATACAGGTCCCTAGTCGTTGGACTATCGAGACAGGGCATCGATACTCCGGAGTAGACTAGCGTATGCGCTTCTCATCCCAGTGTGGGAGACGGTCTGTCCCACAGCCGTCAGTACGTCGTACTTGAGATAGTATACGGGTGCTCGTTAGGTTACGAGTACACTGGACAGGACTCGTCGGGAACTGTTGGTTGGTATTATACCTATCGTCAGTTATCAGTTCTCAGGTGACATGAGTACAGCTTAGTCCGCTGACTTGATACTGTCATTTCGCCTCGAGTGTGTTCCCACTGCACTTTGATTACTACCCTACCACGGCTCAAAGGAGTCGTGCAAACAGGTAGTTTTTGGGTGCAGTCCCGAAGCACTTGGAGGCAGTGACGGTTAGACAGGATTCGTCTCTCCCGGTATTGGGGGTTGACATCGCGCTGTGTCAAGGAGAGCCATTACACAAGTAGTCCCTGGCCAGGGCAAGCGAGATATACTGGTAGGTTTCCAGTGTTATCTCAGGGTGTTCTGGGCTAACTCCGACACGACTTGTACCGCTATTAGGAGACTGACATTCACCGCCCCCTAGGCCCGCCATGCGATGTATCAGACGAACAGACCGGACTGTACGGAGACTGTCACATACAGGCTCAGTAGGAGTTCAGATGGGGTTCACCTCGTCAGTCTTCTTATCGGCATCTACCTGGGGACCGTTACGTACAGCTAGTGCCGCTTGCGGTCTGTGGTTAAACCCACTGCCAGCGTAGTGTCGAGTCTTTAGAGTCCCACACAGAGAGCTATTTGCCTTTAGGCAAAATGAGTAGAGGTCGCATGGTTTTGCGACAGGGTTCGTTCACATCCGCGCACTTATGCACGTTTGCTGTCCGGACAGCTTATACTAGCGGGCTTTGGTTTAAGCCGGATCCTAGTATATGATTTGGGATTGGTTTTATCTCTTTGTATTCGTGTTCCTCGGATCACGAATACGGGTGCGTATGCACAGTTGCTTGAGACAGAGGGAGAGGACTTTGTTTAGGGTTAATGACCATTGTCATTTTATTAACCCTAATGCTTATGTGTGTATTATGGTTAATTGATATTAGTTTAATATAATTGTGCATGGTTATGGTTGTTGACCATTTGACTATCTTGACTTGTTGACCTTAGTTGACATGTTGACCATCATCATTCCATATAAAAGATGCTCTTTGATCCTTGCAATTAGCATTAAATATGAAATGATAATGGTCATGTCTTGATTAAGCCATGACAATTATCTTACTAATTATCAATTTATAATAATGCACACATATATGTGAGAATGGTTAATAATTCTCTCATTCTATCATTTACTTTCTCTCTCTTGTTCTTCCTCTCCCTCAAGCTCTCCCCTCTCATGTGTTGAGAAATACTTGAGCTTGAGAAAACCTCTTCTTGATAATCTCTACTCTCATCTAGGGTTCTAGGATTAGCACTTCTAGCACTCTAGTTACTTCTAGCTTGGAGTTGAAGCCAAAGGTTGAGCCTTTCGGGTGGATCCTTCTTCGACGTGAGAAGACGACAATGGTGATCTCTTTCTACTACTCCAAGGAGCAAGGAGAGAAGGACATAAAGCCCTAGGTATAACCATTCTACCCTTTAGCTAGTTTCTAGTTAGCTTTAGCTTGTTTTTGTTTAGCAAAGATCCTTCTTTGTCTAGTCCATGTTGCCTAAAGTGATAAAAAATACGATTTTTATTCCGTTTTCCGCCTCCCCGCAAGCACCGGGGTGGGCAACGTGGACTTACAGTGGTATCAGAGCCTAACTAAACATAAACTAGCTAGGTAGTAAAGTGTATGGAAGTTCAATCGGAAAAATCGCAAAACCGAGTTTTCAAAACCCTAACTTTCTGTTAAAATTTTTTCTGTTCAAAATAAAATAAATCATACTCCAAAAATCATCTCAGGGTTTTGTGAAGAAAGCCACCAAAAACGATCCAGTGACTCGCTCAAAGCGCCGCGGTTCCGCGGCAATAGCAAGCTATTGCCGGGCAACCGCGGCCGTTTTGGCTCGGTTCTGGGTCGAGTTTGGTGCAGTGTTTTTCTGGCTTGATTTTGGGATTTTTAAGATGGTTTATTTGTGCCCAGGTTTTCCAGAAAAGAAATTTGTTTTTGGGGGCCTATAAATCCGTATTTTTTGATCGGACTTCACTACACTTTGACTAAAGGGTTATATCTGTGATGTTTATATGTATTGAACGTCGGCTAATCGCTATATGTCGATTAGTCGAGGTTATACATATCTGTGATCTATGTTTGATGATGGTATGTGTATATGAATGCGTTGGATTGTCGCGGGTGAATAGCCGGGGTGGATGTGAGATGAGTGTTTCTTTTTTCTTTCATTCATTGTAATATGTAAATTGATGTAATATTATTTGTTTAGCCGCACAACCGGGTCGGGGTTGTAGCCGTCATTGTATAATTCTTTTTACTGTTTTTGCTCCTAGGATAGACCCATGTAGGGGGTGCACAAACTACCGGGTATCTCAAAGTGCCGAGTGGCCTACTCACGGTGTTGAGGGAGGTTGCTTCGCTTCGGGTACTTGGCGGGTAGTTTGCCGCACCCGTAGGGGTCTTGGCTATTCACCGCGACCGTGTAATCCGCTTTTCGTTGCAGGCTCGAACGGATTGCGGATTCCTAGTATATCCAATGTATTCATCTGTGATCTGTAATGTCTATCATTGCTATATATTTATATATGATAACTATTTAGACGTTGCTTATGTTTTACAGCCGCGCTAGCCCAGCCCCCGCTCTGTCGTTGGTTAAGTAACCTAACGGGTGATGACGGGGCCCCGTGGCGAATGCGAATGGCATAAGCGTACGTCATATTTTGGTTGTTTTCTGCAATGGTAGGATTAAATGATGGGACGCATTAAAAGAACTAATGCAAGAAAATAAACCAAGTAAAAGTCGATTGGAACACTTTGAAAACCACTCGGTTCTTTTCAAAACTAAAACTTTTAAACGCGGAGCTTGAACCACTCCTTTTAAAAGCTATCTCGTTCCATCGATTATATCAAGTTCACTACGTTCACGGTTTCGCCAAAACCATTCGTAGCCCTCCGTCATTTCACATGAATGGTCAAAAGTATTCAAGCAATGTATTTTGGCCAAAGTCAAGGCATAGTGATTGGTAGCTATTTGGGTATTCATGTGCAGCATAGATAGATGCATTGGTTTGGGACAGTCGTGCTGCCATTTTGGCCAAAGTCAAGGGTAGGTACGGGTGGTCCAAATTAACCAGGAGAATGACGGGTAGAACTTGACATGTGACTTATGATATTTTGGCCAAAGTCAAGGTCATAAGAGCATGGGGCAAAAATCCACATCGGGAGTTTCATAAGTACTGAAACTTGCTAGCGCTGCATACCATTTGGAGTGTGATAATTCTGGTAGGATTCCTTCGGTTTTATCACGCGATGATATTTGGATCCCGATCCTACTGTGAGTATATGCTACTCCTCGGGAAAACTCTCACTTAACGATCAATGCTATAAACCTAGTAGGTGTCTAGAAAGGTGTTAGCGGGGCTACGCCCCCAGGGAAAAAAGGTTCTTAAATTAAGGAACTTCGCGAAAGCGTTGGAAAACCTCCCTCGAAGTACCGACACTGGCCTGGATGAACGGTTAAGCAAGTATTGTACGGTGAGTTTGATCCCGACTAATCCTTTCTTTACGGTTTGAGAAGGGATTCGAGAGACAGTGGGAGCCATCCAGTTTAGACAAACTAAAAACCACTCTAAACTTGCAAGAGCATCATGCTAAAGTGTTTCTTTTCTCTCTCCTAATTGCAGCGACCATTCAACATGACCGGACTTAAGTTATTACTAGATAAAAACATATTGACAGGGCCAAACTACAAAGATTGGCTCAGGAATGTCAAGATGGCAATCACTTACGACAAGTTGGGGTATGTCCTTACCACCAAAGCTCCCCCTGTCCCAGGTCCCACCTCCAGCGTCGCGGATAAGGAAATCCGTAAGACATGGGAGATAGATTGCGCGAAGGCCAAATGCCTCGTACTAGCCTCGATGGACAACGAACATCAGAGGAGGCACGAGAATATGGACCTAGAGTCCATATTTCTTCATACAAAAGAACTGTATGGAGAGCAGTCTTGTATCGCCAGATACGAAGTGTCGAAGAAGCTATTTTCGGCAAGATTGGCCGTCGGATCATCGGTAGCGGAACACGTGCTTAAGATGATTGGCTACATAGAGGAGCTCGCGGACCTTGGGACCACGTTAGAGAATGAACTCTATACTGATTTGATTCTCCAGTCCCTTCCTTCCACTTACGCCCAGTTTATCCTTAACTTCAACATGCAAGGAAAAGAGGTTGAACTTTCCGAACTTCTGAACATGTTGAGGAGTGCTGAGGGCACCCTACAGAAAGGTAGGGAGACATCCACTTTGTTTGTAGGGGGATCTTCCTCTTCTAGATCCAGGGCGAAAGCCAAGGGTAAGAAGAAGAAAGCCCCCGCCAAACCAAGAGGCGGTGTCAGTAAAGTGGATACGAAGGGAAAAGGAAAAGCAACAAAGATAGCGGGAAAGCTGGTGGGGAAGGAAGAATGCTTCTACTGTCACAAAAGTGGTCACTGGAAACAGGATTGCAAGGCTTGGAAGGCCAGAACACAGGATTTGAAGCGAGTTGCGGATTCAGCTTCAGGTATGTATGTTATTGAAAACTGTCTATCAATAAACTCTACATCCTAGGTATTGGATACCGGATCAGGATCTCATATCTATAATTCTTTGCAGGCGTTGAGAAAGCGTAGAGTTTTGAAGGCAGGTGACATGACCCTCAGAGTTGCAAACGGTGCTAGCATGGATGCTGAGGCCGTGGGGGACTATCACCTGGGATTGTCGGATGGACACTTTTTGGTTTTGCGTAGTTGTTATTATGTACCAAATGCAACCTGTAATATCATTTCTGTATCTTTATTATCTAAAGAAGGTTATGAATTTGCATTTGTAAGTAATGTAGTGAACATTCACCTTAATCAAGTTTTGATTGGGTCAGGTACATTGAACAACGGTATATACGTATTAAACCAACCACAGATTTTCAATGTCCAGAATACACACAAAAGAAAGTCTCCAGAAATCAATAAAACTTTCTTATGGCATTGTAGACTGGGTCACATCAATGAGAGAAGGTTGACTAAGTTACACAAAGAAGGATATTTGGATCCGTTCGAATATCAATCGTATGCAACTTGTCAATCCTGTCTCAAAGGAAAGATGACAAAGACTCCGTTCACTGGACACGGAGTAAGAGCGAGCGAGCTCTTGGGACTCGTACACAGCGACGTGTGCGGTCCAATGTCTACACATGCGCGAAGCGGTTATTCTTACTTCATTACTTTTACGGATGACTTTTCAAGGTACGGTTATGTCTTCTTAATGAAACATAAATCCGAGGCTTTTGAAAAATTCCAGGAATATAAGAATGAAGTAGAAAAACAAACAGGCAAAAGTATCAAGGCACTGAGATCTGATCGAGGTGGTGAATACTTGAGTGCCGAGTTCCTGGGTTACTTAAAAGAGAATGGAATTCTCTCTCAGCTTACTCCTCCATACACTCCGCAACATAACGGTGTATCGGAGAGACGGAACCGAACCCTATTGGATATGGTACGGTCCATAATGAGTAACGCTGAGTTGCCGCGATCGTTCTGGGGATATGCGCTAGAATCAGCTGCATACCTTTTGAACCGAGTTCCAACTAAGACTGTGCCTACTACACCATATCAGATGTGGTGTGGGAAGAGACCCTATCTTAATCACATTAAGACATGGGGATGTCCAGCTTTTGTAAAAAAAGCAGCATGCGGACAAGCTCGAGGCACGCTCAGTACAGTGCAAGTTTGTGGGATATCCAAAGAACTCCAAGGGATATTTCTTCTATTGCGAAGAGGAACAAAAGGTGTTTGTCTCTCGCCATGCCCACTTTCTAGAACACCAGTTCATAGAAAAAGAAATAAGTGGGAGCGCAATAGAACTGGAAGAAATTCCAGAACCACGAACTATTACTGAAAGCTTAGTAGAACCAGAGGGTTCGAAAGATCAGGACATTCCCACGCCACTCCGCAGGAGTAGTAGGCAGTCTCATCCACCCGAGAGATACTACGGTTTTCTCATTGACGGGGATAGAGAAGATTGCATCATAGATTGTGATGAGCCTACTAGCTTCCAGCAAGCCATTCAGAGCGTCGACTCGGTAAAATGGCTGGATGCAATGCGGACCGAAATAGAGTCCATGTACACCAACAAAGTATGGACGTTGGACACTGCTCCAGATGGGGTAAAACCCGTAGGATGCAAGTGGATCTTCAAAAGGAAGATTGGTGTAGATGGACAGGTTGAGACCTATAAAGCTAGACTGGTTGCAAAGGGTTTTCGTCAGCGACCTGGTTTGGACTATGACGAAACCTTTTCTCCAGTAGCTATGCTGAAATCCATTCAGATCCTTTTTGCCATTGTTGTCTTCCACGATTATGAGATTTGGCAGATGGACGTAAAGACAGCTTTTCTAAATGGACATTTAGAGGAGTGTGTCTATATGGACCAGCCAGAGGGTTTCATTCAGAGTGGGAGCAGCGGAAAGGTGTGCAAGTTGCTTAAGTCCATTTATGGACTAAAGCAGGCATCGCGGAGTTGGAACATCTGTTTTGATGAGACGGTCAAGGAATTTGGCTTTATCAAAAATCCAGATGAACCATGCATCTATTGTAGATTTGTAGCGAGAACTGTAGTATTCCTCGTTTTATACGTGGATGACATTCTCTTAATAGGAAATGACATTCCTATGCTACAATCTGTCAAGGGGTTCTTGTCACACAGGTTCTCCATGAAAGACCTGGGTGATGCCTCATACATTCTGGGTATCCGGATCTACCGTGACAGATCCAAGAGGATATTAGGACTTTCACAGTCCAGATACATCGACACCATACTGAAGAGATTCAGTATGGAAGATTCCAAGCGCGGTAATCTACCGGCTTGTCACGGGATCACCCTCTCCAAAGAGATGTCTCCCAAGACTGATTTGAAGAGTGATCGCATATCTATTATACCCTATGCTTCTGCGGTAGGCTCTATAATGTATGCGATGTTGTGTACCAGACCGGATGTGGCTTATGCACTGAGTCTGGTAAGCAGGTATCAGTCAAACCCTGGGGAGAAACATTGGATAGCAGTAAAGAACATTCTCAAGTACCTGAGACGGACTAAGGAGATGTTCTTGGTGTATGGCGGAAAAGACCTCCAGATTGAGGCCTTTGCTGACTCCAGCTTCCAGAGTGACAAGGATGATTCCAAGTCCATGTCGGGTTTTGTCTTTACCCTCAATGGAGGGGCGGTGTGTTGGAAGAGCTCCAAACAGGAAACCGATGCTGACTCGACTATGGAAGCGGAATACATCGCTGCATCTGATGCCGCAAAAGAAGCTGTCTGGATGAGGAAGTTCTTGAAAGAACTTCAGGTGGTTCCGTCCATTGTTGACCCAATACCTCTGTATTGCGACAACAACAGGGCTATAGCTTTAGCGAAGGAACCCAGGTCCCATCAGAAATCTAGACACATCTTGAGGCGGTATCACCTGATCAGGGAGATCGAGGTTCGGAAGGTTGCTTCAGAAGATAACACAGCAGATCTATTCACCAAGGCCTTGCCCCAGACTCAGTTCGAGCGGCTGATCGAGATGATAGGTCTTCGATACGTCAGTACATGGCCTTAGTGCAAGTGGGAGATTGTTAATGTATATGCCCTAGAGGCCATTACTGTATCATACTAGTTTGTATATTATTTGATGGAAGCTTGGGATATTCACAGTTGTATATACAATCTTGCTCGAAATGGTAGTATGCTACTTGGTTTGTCTCTGCTTTAATATGTGCATGTGTTTCTTTTAGCATATCGCTGATATACATATTAGTAGAGCCCTTAGGATTATTGCTTGATTACTAGCGTTGTGATGGCGCTCACACTCGTGGGAGCTGGGTAATCCATAAGCACATCCTTATACAGGTCCCTAGTCGTTGGACTATCGAGACAGGGCATCGATACTCCGGAGTAGACTAGCGTATGCGCTTCTCATCCCAGTGTGGGAGACGGTCTGTCCCACAGCCGTCAGTACGTCGTACTTGAGATAGTATACGGGTGCTCGTTAGGTTACGAGTACACTGGACAGGACTCGTCGGGAACTGTTGGTTGGTATTATACCTATCGTCAGTTATCAGTTCTCAGGTGACATGAGTACAGCTTAGTCCGCTGACTTGATACTGTCATTTCGCCTCGAGTGTGTTCCCACTGCACTTTGATTACTACCCTACCACGGCTCAAAGGAGTCATGCAAACAGGTAGTTTTTGGGTGCAGTCCCGAAGCACTTGGAGGCAGTGACGGTTAGACAGGATTCGTCTCTCCCGGTATTGGGGGTTGACATCGCGCTGTGTCAAGGAGAGCCATTACACAAGTAGTCCCTGGCCAGGGCAAGCGAGATATACTGGTAGGTTTCCAGTGTTATCTCAGGGTGTTCTGGGCTACACTCCGACACGACTTGTACCGCTATTAGGAGACTGACGTTCACCGCCCCCTAGGCCCGCCATGCGATGTATCAGACGAACAGACCGGACTGTACGGAGACTGTCACATACAGGCTCAGTAGGAGTTCAGATGGGGTTCACCTCGTCAGTCTTCTTATCGGCATCTACCTGGGGACCGTTACGTACAGCTAGTGCCGCTTGCGGTCTGTGGTTAAACCCACTGCCAGCGTAGTGTCGAGTCTTTAGAGTCCCACACAGAGAGCTATTTGCCTTTAGGCAAAATGAGTAGAGGTCGCATGGTTTTGCGACAGGGTTCGTTCACATCAGCGCACTTGTGCACGTTTGCTGTCCGGACAGTTTATACTAGCGGGCTTTGTTTTAAGCCGGATCCTAGTATATGATTTGGGATTGGTTTTATCTCTTTGTATTCGTGTTCCTCGGATCACGAATACGGGTGCGTATGCACAGTTGCTTGAGACAGAGGGAGAGGACTTTGTTTAGGGTTAATGACCATTGTCATTTTATTAACCCTAATGCTTATGTGTGTATTATGGTTAATTGATATTAGTTTAATATAATTGTGCATGGTTATGGTTGTTGACCATTTGACTATCTTGACTTGTTGACCTTAGTTGACATGTTGACCATCATTATTCCATATAAAAGATGCTCTTTGATCCTTGCAATTAGCATTAAATATGAAATGATAATGGTCATGTCTTGATTAAGCCATGACAATTATCTTACTAATTATCAATTTATAATAATGCACACATATATGTGAGAATGGTTAATAATTCTCTCATTCTATCATTTACTTTCCTTCCTCTCCCTCAAGCTCTGCCCTCTCATGTGTTGAGAAACACTTGAGCTTGAGAAAAACCTCTTCTTGATAATCTCTACTCTCATCTAGGGTTCTAGGATTAGCACTTCTAGCACCCTAGTTACTTCTAGCTTGGAGTTGAAGCCAAAGGTTGAGCCTTTCGGGTGGATCCTTCTTCGACGTGAGAAGACGACAAAGGTGATCTCTTTCTACTACTCCAAGGAGCAAGGAGAGAAGGACATAAAGCCCTAGGTATAACCATTCTACCCTTTAGCTAGTTTCTAGTTAGCATTAGCTTGTTTTTGTTTAGCAAAGATCCTTCTTTGTCTAGTCCATGTTGCCTAAAGTGATAAAAAATACGATTTTTATTCCGTTTTCCGCCTCCCCGCAAGCACCGGGGTGGGCAACGTGGACTTACAGTATTATGGAGATTTATGCCGGTTTTCATTGTTATTGACATGGCGACTTGATGATTTTGGATTCTTCTTGACATCTTCTGGATTTGTAAACCGCATGTGAAAGTTTTGTAAACTGATGAACCATTTTAAAGAGAAATATGCAGTTTTCCTTGATATGTTGAGTATCATCCACCATGATGTTTTCTCGGTTCTGAGATGTTTTCGAGACCCGATTTGAGGAGTTGGATGAACCGTCTCGGGTATATGGTGGACCCGGTATGGTATCCCGGGGCAAGAAGCTTGAGTTGTAGACGATGAGCCCGGCAGGGGCAGACTGCCTACCGGTGATTTTACCTAGCGCGGCGGATATCCGGAGGATACCGTTCATGGTCGTGTGATTGATGATATGGGCCGATCCGGATTGACGGAGCCCGAGATATTGAGATATTGAGATTTGAGATACTGAGATATATAGATTTGATGATACAGGCCAGTCCGGATAGCCGGAGCCTGAGATATTGAGATATTGAGGTTTATGTTTTGTGTCGATGCTTGACACGGATATGATATTGATTTCATTGATGATATCTCGATTTATATACATACAAAAATCTCATTAAATAAAGAAAAACAGTTCTTTGATTCATGATGTACTTTGTTCTCATTATATGCATCTGGATATCATTTTAGTGATATATTGCTACCTGACTTTTGTACATCATATTAGTGACATGTTGTTACCTGAGGTACTGACATGAGTTCTTGGTATTACATTATATGGATAGATGTTTACCCTTTACCATTATATTATGCTTCAGGCCATATTATTATTATTTGAGGATTACTAATCGTATGACCCAGGATTGCGTTATACATGCGATTTCTACTCGTAGATGTTTTCTACTCACGAGTTGGCAACTCACCCCCGTTGTGCCACAGTTCCTTGCAGGTTTTGCCGTACAGGTTTCGTTGCGGCTTTGCTGGCACACTGTTCTTTTCGGGTGATTGCTTTGGTAGGTGGGTTCTTTTGCATTAGGACCACCATTGTTTATTTATTATTTCAGTTGTATTTAGAAACTCCATCAACCAGATTGTATATTTGATATGGATAGAAGACCAGACTTGTTATTATTTCGATCTTAGAGTCGCGCGTTGTATTATTATGGTTTTCATGCTGATTTTGGGTTTTCTTTTGAGTTTTTGATCCTCACCCTTCGGCGTTGTATATTATATTGCTTGCGTGGTTGCGATCGTCATTTTACGAAGAGCTAGCTTCCGCTTGGGGATGCCTTTTTTGTATTTCGTATACTATTCATGTTATATCCCATTTGGGGCCAGTATTTACAAAGGAGACTCTGCCGAAATTTTCAGAAAATACTTGAGATTTTAAAAATATATACTTCAGCCTATGTTGATTAAAACTACTTTCTTTAAATTGGTTTTTCCTTCACTCTACTTCTTGGTTTTGATTTCTGGGTTTTGGCTTACTTAGATTACGTACGCCTCGAGACATTTCGTAATTTAAGTGCCGGTCATGTTCCGTACTTTTCGGGGCGTGACATTCGGTCATGTACCAATCAGATAGAAGATATAGATTCGCCCGTCGATGTGATCCTTCTAGAGATGTTGGATTTGACGTTCTCCTGGGCACGGACTGGTTAGCTACGTGCTATGCGTCTGTGGACTGCCGTGTGAAAACAGTCAGGTTTTGTTTTCCGGCGAGTCAGTTCTTGTTGTGCAGGGGGCCCGTGGTGCCGCCCCTCATAGTTTGGTTTCAGCCTTTTTCGCTAGTCGGTGTTTGAGGAGAAGATGTCGAGAATTCTTGGCTTTCATTCGTGATACCGGAGCCACTGTAGATTCGTTGGACCGGGTTCCTATCGTGCGAGAGTTTTCCGACGTTGTTCTAGATGAGCCGGCGGAGCTTAGAGAGCTTAAGGATCAGCCGCAGTGTTGCTTGTAGGGGGACTTGTAAGTCCAAGTGTTTTGCTTTGGGGAGCTCCTATTCTGTTCGTCAAGAAGAAGGATGGCAATTTGAGGTTGTGTATTGATTTTTGTTAATTAAACCGAGTTACGGTGCGGAATAGGCATCCTTTACCTCGCATTGACGATTTGTTTGATCGACTCTTGGGTGCGGGACATTTTTCTAAGTTTGTTTTGGGATCAGGTCATCATTAGTTGCGGGTTCGAAGTGATGACATTCCGAAGACTGCTTTTTGTGCGCGCTACGGGCTTTATGAGTTTTTGGTGGTGTTGTTGGACCCACCAATACCCTAGCAGCATTCATGGATGTGATGAACTAGATTTTTCAGGCTGTTCCTCGATCAGTTTATTGTTGTGTTATTGATGACATTCTGGTCTATTCCAAGAGTCGTGAGGAACATGAACAACAGTTGAGGATTGCTTTGCAGACATTGGGAGAGCACCGGCTGTTTGCTAAATTCTTGAAGTGTTCCTTCAGGCTTGATTGTGTTGACTTCCTAGGTCATGTGGTTACGGGAGACGATATGCGTATGGACCCGAGGGAGATCGAGGCCGTACAGCTTTGGCCCAGACTTGTATCAGTGACAGAGGTCCGCAGCTTTTGGGCTTAGCCGGTTTTTATCGCCGTTTCGTGCAGGCTTTCTTGAGTATCGCTGCATCGCTGACCGGACTGACCAGGAAGGGGGTTCCTTATCTTTGGACTGAGGCATGCGAGTTGAGTTTTCAGCAGTTGGAGTTTCGGTTGACGACTGCACCAGTTCTATCTTTGCCTTCTGGATCGGGCGACTTTGTCGTTAACTGTGATGTTTCGTGAGTGGGGCTCAATTGTGTATTGATGCAGCATGATAGAGTTATCGCTTATGCTTCCCGACAGTTGGAGGAAGTACGAGCAGAATTATCCCACTCATGATCTTGATATGGCCACGGTGGTCTTGCGCTGAAGACTTGGAGACACTACTTGTACGGAGAGTCGTGTCAGATTTTCACAGACCACCAGAGCTTAATCTTCCTACAACGGGATCTGAGTTTGAGACAGCGCCATTGGATGGAGCTTGTGAAGGATTGTGATTGTGAGATCCTTTATTGCCCGGGGCAAGGCGATTGTGGTAGCTAATGCTTTGAGTCTTAGGCCGGGGGTAGCTTGTTCCAGTTGAGCACAGTTCAGAGACAGTCTTTTACAGATTTACAGTTCTTGTGCGACAGCTGAGTACAGTTTAAGTTCACCTCTACTGAGGGGACAGCTTGTTCTTGTCCGCGCCCGTCCACTTTTACTTAATCGTTTTTGTGAGGCACAGCCCACCGATGCTCGTTTGTCTGTGATTCTTGAGCATGTTCGGTAGGGTAAAAATTCGGAGTTCTTGATTGTGACCATGATGTGCTACGTTTAGGGACTTGTTGGCATATACCTGATACCGATGGGTAGAGATGCGAGGTCCTAGAGCAGGCACATCAGTCAGCTTTTAGTATTCACCAAAGTGCCACCAAGATGTAACGTGACTTGAGAGATAGTTACGGGTGGGCAGGGATGAAGAGTGAAGTTTCAGATTTCGTTTTGAAGTGTTTGGCTTGTTAGCAAGCTAAGGTTGAGCATTTGAGACCGGCAGGAGAGTTGCGACTTATGACCGTTCCAGAGTGGGAGTGAGAGCAGATCTTCATGAATTTTGTTGTGGGTCTACCCAGATCTAGTCGGGGGTATGACTCCATTTGGGTGATTGTTGTTCGGTTATGCTCAGTATGCTCAGTTTGCTCAGTTGTTCTTCGATAAGTTGTGCGTTTGCACGGAGTTCCTTCATGCGTTGTATCCAATATATGCATCCAGTTCACTAGCCATCGTTGGCAGAAGCTTCAGGAAGCCTTGGGTACTTGTTGAGGTTTAGCTCCGCTTCCCATCTGTAGGCCGATGGTCAGACAGAGCGGACTATACAGACTCTGGAGGATATGCTTGTGCGTACGTACTAATTGTTTGTTGGCTCTGGGATCGTCACTTTCCATTGATAGGGTTCTCCTACAATAACTGTTATCAGGAGACATTTCAAATGGCAACTTTCAGGCCTTGTGTGGTAGGTTGTGTCGATCGCCAGTCTGTTTTACCGATTCCGTGAGAGCAGGATTTTTGGACCCCAGCTAGTCAAAAGACTTCGGAGATGATCAATTTGATTCAGGACAGGATGAGAGCAGCCCAGTGCAGATAGAAGTCTTATGCCGACCGTCATTGTCGCATACTTGAGTTCGCAGTGGGAGATCATATATTCCTACGGATTTTTCCGATGAATGGCGTGTTGAGTTTTGGGAAGCTTAGTCCCAGATTGTAGGTCCATTTGAGATCCTCGAGCGGGTTAGTACCGTTGCCTATCGTTGGAACTTCCGCCTAGATTTTTGAGTATTCACCCCGTATTCCTTGTGTCGATACATCGCAAATACCTTCATAACCTTTCTCACATGATTCAGCATCAGACCATTCGATTGGGACGCGATTTTTCATTCACCAGCAGTCGATAGTGATAGTGGATCGGAAGGTGGAGAAACTTCGGTCAAAGGTCTTGTCATCTGTGAAGGTTCTTTGGCGTAGCCGTTTAGTGAGGAGATCACTTGGGAGGCTGCGAGCGAGATGCAGAGGATATTCCCTCATCTCTTCGAAGGTATGCGTAGATAAAATTTTAAATTCGGGGACTGAATTTCTTTAAGGGGGAAGACTGTAACGTTTTAGAAATCGTTTAGGCGAATTTTTCGTTAATAGGTAAAATAAATTGTGTTTTCCGTAAAAACCTAGAAGTGATCATTTATCTGTATAGAATCCACTGCACCTAGTTTAACTAGGAAATTGCTAGTTGCGGTTTTTAGTTGTCACTTGTAAATTTTAGTTCACTTAAATAATTTTACTTAATTAAAATATTATTATAAGATTTTAATTATGCACTTAATTAGTGGTAATTACAATTTTGATTGAGTTAATTATGCTATTGTGAATCTATGTTAATTTAATCACAAGATTAAGCATTAAACCTTCTCTTCAAAATATCTAGATATTTGTTGAATTAAAGGGAAATTTTAAGTTAATGTTTAAGAGGTGGCATGGATAGGAGGTGCTTTAATGAGCATTAATTGGTGTTTTAGACTAGAAATTTCCACACAATTCCACAAACCTCCTCATTAACCTAGCTTGGCCAAGCCCCCCCTTGCTGCCCACTTCATTTCCTCACCCCATTTTCACTTCTTCAAGCTCAAATAAATCATCAAAAATCATCAAATAATCCCACAAACTCAAATACAAATCCATACCCATTATTCTTCAACCCTAAACAAGCTTAGATCTTCATGAAAGTTGGCATTTTGGAGGCTATCTTGGAATTCTTTTGCAAGTTTTAGAATCAAGTGGAGGTATAAAATCCAAACCCTAAACTTTAGTTGTTGTTTAAATCATTAATCTAGCTTATTATATGTTTAAATATGGCTTTAATTTACATGTTTAGAAATTCAAGAAAAGATTTTGAAGATCAAGTTAGGGTTTTGTTTGGTTGAAATGGTTAATGGAGAAGTGTAGACTTGGAAAACTTAGAGAATGCTATTTGTTATTTTTCCTAATTGTCTAATTAAGCATAGATGCAAACTAGATTTTAGAAAACCTTATTTGGGTGAGATCAAAATTCTAGTAAGGGTTTGTGTGGTTTAATCAAGCTATTATGTGATGATTGTGATCGCTAGTTTTGGTTAACTACTAGATATGAGCTAAAATGTTTAAAAGGTGCTTACTAGGTTTTCGGATAAATTAGGCGTGTGTTTCTATTGACGTTGCGATGTTATGTATTATCTTCTACGATATATATTGTGTTGTGAATGCGCGATCGGTACGATCAGGGTCTAGGCTTGGTGGTTGTGTCGTTTAGCGTTCCTAGCTGGGGCTGTACCGATATCGTACGCGTTTTGTGCACTAAGTGCACAGTGTGTATATCTTGTGGACGTTATCCTTGCGTTTCGTTGTCTTTGTGTCGGCGCAGGATATTTAGTCTTATGTGTTGTGTTTGTGAAATTTAGGATCGCCAGCAGGGATTTCGGACTCTGCGAAGAAAGGGAAGCAGGTGGTCGGATTTACTTAGCTCGAGCTCATCGGTGAGTAGATTTAACATCTACAGGGGAATCGCCCGCATGGCGTTAAGCGTCAGGGCTAGATATGATATGATATGATTTAGCTGCATTGCATCTTATTTGCTTATATACACATATAGAGATTGTGCATGGACATCATTGCATCTTATTTTCTTATATGCACATATAGAGATTGTGCATGGACATCATTGCTTCTTAATACTTGTTGTGCCTGGACTTGTACTCATTGGACACTGCACTATTATTGACGGTTCATATTTCACGAGCACTAATTGTATGCTAGACACTCCGTCAATAATTGCCATGACACGCACAACACCTATACATATGTGATATTGTATTGGTTAGGGATATTGAGACATGATCCTTATTCCATTGTGCATATGAGATATATCATACATGTATACTTACATGCTTACACATATGCCTTGCTATGCCTACATGATTTCACATATACCTAGAGGGTATTACATCATTATTGACAGGTACACCCACTTATCTTGCTAGAGCTACATGTACATCATGCACACATACTTACATGTACACCCACTTACCTTGCTAGAGCTACATATACCCCTATGTGGTATTGTATTGTCATCGACATGGAGACATTGATTCTTATGCTATTGCGCATATGAAATGCATCATACATACATGCTTACATATAGATACACATATCTTGCTATACCGACATGGTTGCATACATACCTTGCTATAGCTACATGTTCACCTTTATATGATGTTGCATTAGGCTTTGGAGGAATTGGAAACCGCATGATATATTTAATAACTTGATGCATTTAAATAGCGGTTTTTCCTTTATATGCTCATATTACTGTTTCATGTTGCATATATTATATTTCATGGATTTTCGCATTGAGATATGGATTTCACATGATATTTTCTGGATTTGAGGACCGTGGTAGTTCATGAAATTATGCATTGTTTGAAAAACCATGTTTCTCTTGATATGATATTTCGATGCGTCCACCATGAGATTTTTCGGTTCTGAGATTTGTGTTAGATACCCCATGCGAGGAGTAGACGAGGCCGTGTGCGGGTACATGGTGGGGCCCGGAGGTACCCCGGAGCAAGAAGATCGTAGATGATGGCAATGAGGTCGAAGCATGGGAGTACTACCTTACCGGTGACAGTATTGAGACGTATGGATACGGGAATTGTGAGTGTCGGAGCTGGATACTCAGGTCCCGTGAGACATATGATACATGGATATCAGGGCCAGTCGTGGTGACGACGCCTGACAGATGAGTATTTATGTGTCGATGCTGGATACTAGTTTTCATGATGTTTTCGGGTGTCGATGTTGGACCCCAGGTTCCATGAGACTTACAGGTTATGGGGGCCGATCTGAGGATGCGGTGCCTTTGGTATTGGGATTTAGATTGTCTTGATAGATACTGGTCCTGCCACGATGAGGATTCCGTAAGGACAACATGTTATATCCCATACTCAACATTTATTTGATATGCATGCTTCATGTATTAGTAGTACCTAATAGAGTACCTTTCATGACTGTTGCATATACATATTGCCATTTATTGCTATCAGCTTGCATGTGTTAGATTATCGCAGTACGTGCATACCTACGATTACTTGCATATGTTATTTACTATTCACGAGTTGGCAACTCACCCCCGTTGTGCCACAGTGTTTTGCAGGGTTGACCCTCAGAGTAGTCGCAGCAGGGCTTCATATTATCTCTAATTTTGCGGATACGCTATAGTTGGCTGTGAGGCCTTTTGCTATAGGTGGGTTTCGCGGTTATCCGTTTATGTATCTTGTATATCTTATGTTGGATCTAGTACTCTCCATCTACCTCCTTCATTTATTTGACTTAGAGACGAGTTGTGAGGATCGATATTGTATTATTTTGTGACTCTGGATGTCTTTTATGCTATTGTCACTTTTTATCGTCCATTTCTTCGCTACGGCATCGTATATCTGTTGTGGTGGTTGTTTCAGCCTTTGGGCGTGGATTTGCTCCCGTTTGGGGATGCTTTACTTATATTCTATGTTGTACCCGTTTTCGGGGCTAGTTTTTACAAAGGAAGTGCTGCCGAAATTTTTAAGAGAGTAAATTTGGACTTTAAAGAATTTTTACTTGAGATTCCCAAAAGGTTTTGACAATGTTCTTATCACTTACTACTTTTGATGGTTTAGATTTTCTGGGTTTTCGGCTTACTTAAATTGCGTTACGCCTGTAGACGTTACGTGATTTAAGGGCCATCACATACCAAATTTCGGGTCGTGACAGATCTGAGGATGCGATGCCTGAGCTATGAGGATTTACGTGTCGATGTTGGACACGGGTTTCATGATGTTTCGAGTATCGATGTTGGACACTCAGGTTCCATGATTTTGATGTGTCGCGAGGGACACACGTTGATTTATATCCTCATATTTACCTGCATATGCTTTAATGATATTTGCATGCATGAGTTGTTGTGTCAGTGGTTGACATGTGGATGAGATCCATATTCATCAAGGAGTTCGATGAAGTCACCTTCCGCTTTGTAACCCGCGAGACATGCATACAGGCATTTGATTATATGGTTGGATGATATCCACTTGCTGATAGGCATTGATTATGTGTTGGTACATATGCAGATATGGTCACCTAGATATCATAGTATTACCTTTATGATATAGTTGACCTAAGAATCGTTGTTTATTTTGATTTCTACCTGATAATGTTTTCTACTCACGAGTTGGCAACTCACCCCCGTTGTGCCACAGTTCTTGCAGGTTGACCGCATGGATCAGTAGCGGCATTGCTGGCACACAGCTGTATTCGGGTGTTTTGCTTGGTAGGTGGTATATGTCAGATCATGCCACTCTTGTATTATTACTCCTATTGTATCTAATCACTCCATCAATCGGAAACTAGTATTTGTATAAGTAGTAAGACTTAGCAAGACTTGTAGTTGCGAGACTTGAGCGATGGGTTTTATGTTCGCTTGGTGGGTTTGATGTCTTGCTTTACTTTATTCCTTGTGTGGATCTTCGCCGTTGGGCATCGTATACTTATTCTGTCTTGCGTGGTTATGACCCCGCCGTTTGGTGAAGAGCTAGCTCCCGCTTGGGGATGCCTATATATTGTTGTATATCTGTTTTGGATCAAAATACGAGCGAGGTGCAGCCTAAATTTTCTTTTTCAAAAAAAAAGGTTCAGATTTCTGGGTTTCGGCTTACTTAATTTACGTTGCGCCTTTAGACGTTGTGTGATTTAAGTGCCAGTCACGAACTAAATTCGGGTCATGACAAAGTTGGTATAAGAGCGCTAGGTTTAACCTTAGTTCGAGTTTAGGTTTGACTATGTGGAGTCTGGGGCGTAATCTATTTCGGAACCTAGGGTTGACCTTACGGAACTTAGACTTGAACAGGGGGGTATTAGACCCGAACTTTCGTTACATAGGCTGGCCCTGATTGATGGAGTAGATAGCTTGAGTAGTGTGACGTACCGTACGTATGTTCCGCGGCATATTTACAATACGATACTCCACTTAAGTGACCTTAGGATGTACATATCTTGAGACTGGTGATTCTCTTCGTTCCCTTGATTATACATCCATTTGAGATCCTTGATTCTATTTGCCTCCTGCAGGGTTACCAAAGACGACAACAAGGTTTCGGGAGGCATCGTCCATGCGAAATTCAAAAATTTACCGTTTTAGCTAACCCTAACTAAGAATCGTTAACTAGAAATCGACGGAAATATAAATGCAAACACTTTGCAAGTCTAGTGAGCAAGGAATACAACCTTTGTAGACCGGTCCTTCACTTCAAAAGCTCCATATAGTAGTCCCTTCGCTGCGATCGTGAACTCCGGACTCTAGAGAGGCTCCCATGAAGAAAGGAACATGCTTGCTTCGAAGTCTTCGAGGCCGAAGATGATTTACGTCGAGGAGACACTAACCCAAGCTATCTGTTCACTAATCATAGAATTAATGAAGCAAACACCCTATACTAAATGGCAAGTAGTATAGGATGATGAAGTAGGAAGTGGGCTCACTTTAGATTTGATTTTCTCACACTTTTTCTCATACCTCCATTGAAGCTAGAAAGCTTTTTGGGAAGAAGAAGAAGAAGAATGAACTCATCATATGAATTATGTGTGAGGTTAGAAATGCAACCAAGGGTTAAGAATGTCATGCTTAACCCTTGTAGAGAGTTAACCATGAGATAGGGTTAAAGGTTAGGTCAAAAATATCTTAAGCTAGACAAAGAGAATGGACAAAGTGAAAGATGCCTTGAAGCTTCTACAAGCTTTCAACAAATATCATCCATGACAAATATCCATAATCTTTGAATTACTTAATGATAAATTATAAACCATAATCTTAACCCTAGCATGGTTTAACCCTCATTAACCCTAGTTGCATTTGTAACCCAGCTTGATACATTTAACATATATCACATATACATCAATGTATCCAAAGTGAGAAAAGAAATCATAAGTGAGCTAATACTAGTTAATGTAATGTAATATATCAAATATATAATTATACATTAGATTATCAAATCAACTCTTGATTTAATAATCCGGCTATATCACCTATAACCGACTAATATCATATGAATCAACTTATCGAATCAACACTTGATCCGATAACCCAGCTATATCATATATAACCGACCGATATCTCATATCGCAAGAATAGAATACGGTATCTCATATCGTATTAATCTCGGTCTCGCACATATCACATATGTGCTCCTACTCCGTTTCGCTTGAGCCAGGAAACCCCTGTGTAGGACTCTAAAGACTCATCAATACGCCGGCAGTAGGTGATGATCATATCAAACACCCACAAGCCGCAAGCGGTCTGCTAAACGTAACGGCCACCCGAGTATTGAGCGATCACAAGATCAACATGCAAGCCTGCTCACACTCCTGCGAATCCGATCAGTAACACTACCATACAGTACGGTCTCTTCGTCTGATATGTCGCATATCTCGCTAGGGGTGATAAACGCCAGACCCCAGTAACTCGATAAGTCGTGTCGATATGAGGCTCATAACGGGTCGAGAAACTACTGATAACACTTACCGGTATATCTCTGAAGCAGCCTTGGCCAAGGACTTCCTGTTATAGCCAATCGAGCATAGCGCAACATCAACTCCCAATACCAGGAGAGACGAAACCCCTCCTATCGCTCATTGCCTCCATGTGATTCGGGACTGTACCCAAAAGCCACCATTTTGCACATTCTCTTGAACGTGGTAAGGTGGAAATCAAAGCACAATGGGAATCACACAAGACTCTATGACGATCTCGGGTCTACAGACTAACCTGTACCAGTGTCACCAGAGAACTGCCATCTGATGTGAGGTATAATACCATCTGGGAGTTCTCGGCGAGTCCTTCCAGTATACCCAGTCTACACTGAGCACTCGTATACTGTCTCTGTATTCAAACACCAATGGACATGGGATCATCTATCGCCCATCTACATGGGTCGAGAAGCTATACGCTAGTCTACTATGGTATATCGATGCCCTGTCTCGATACACCCACGACTAGGAACATTTGAAGGATGTACTTAGCGACTACTCTTTCCCTACTAGTATGATCTGCATCATAGTCCTGGTAGTCAAATACTCATCCTAAGGGCTTTATCAACATGTAACATAGAGACAATCAGAGTACATATGTCACGACCCAAAATATTAGCTCGCGACAAGCACTTAAATCACATGACGTCTACAGGCGTAACATAATTCAAGTAAGCTGAAACCCAGAAATCTAAACCTTTTTAAGAAATAAAGAGGTGAATCTTTGAAATAAAGGTATAGTAAATCATGTTTTGTCTTTTGAAAATTTGGGCAACACCTCCCTTGTAAAAACTAACCCCGAAAACGGGTACAACACAGAAAATAAATAAAGCATCCCTAACGGGAGCAAATCACTCCTAACGGCGGAAACAACCACCACAAGTATAAATAACAAGTATACGATGCCCAACGGCGAAGATCCATATAAGGAAATAAAGTAAAGCAAGACATCAACCCCAAAAGCGAACATAAAACCCATCGCTCAAGTCTTGCAACTACAAGTCCTCTAAGTCTGCAACATATACAATTACTAGTTTTTGATTTGATGGAGTGACTAGATACAATATGAATAATGAATACAAGAGGGGCACGATCCAACATGTACCACCCACCACAAGCAAGTCACCCGAAAACAGCTGTGTGCCAGCAATGCCGCAACTGATCCATGCGGTCAACCTGCAAGAACTGTGGCACAACGGGGGTGAGTTGCCAACTCGTGAATAGAAAAACATCACCAGGTAGAAATTGAAATAAACAACGATTCCTAGGTCAACTATATCATAAAGGTAATACTATGATATCTAGGGTGACCGTATCTGCATATGTGCTAACACATAATAAATGCCTACCAGCAAGTGGATATCATCCAATAATATAATCAATGCATGTATGAAGGTGGCTCTCGTCCAACAATATAATCAATGCATGTATGCAGGTGGATCTCGTCCAACAATATAATCAATGCATGTATGCAGTGGATCTCGTCCACGTGTCAACCACTGACACAACAACTCCTGCATGTAAATATCATCAAAGTATATGCAGGTAAATACGAGGATATCAAAGAATGTGTGTCCATCAACGACACATCAAATCATGGTACCGGAGTGTCTAAAGTCGACCACTCAAAACATCATGAAACCCGTGTCCAGCAGTGACACGTAAATCCTCGTCTGTCAGGCGCCATCACCATGACCGGCTGTAACGTTTTGAAAATCGTTTCGGTGAAATTTCGAAAAAATCGGTAAAATAAGGGGGTTTTCTGTAAAAAGTCAAAATACAAATATCTTATTATAAAAATTAAATATACATATTCTAGCTATGTAATTGCTATTATTTGGTGTTTATTGAGCCGCTGGTGAAATTTCAAATTTTCTGAAAAAAATATTATTTTATTATTATTTTAAGCCGTCACTAATACATTTAATTAGGGAAAATTACAAATTGGAATGAGTTGAAACAAATTTTGTGCATCATAAAACATTAAATAAAATTTTATCATATGGTTTTTGGAACGAAATCATTTGCCAAAACGGTTTAGAAATTATTGAAGAAAAAAGGCTTTTTTTTAGCGTAAATGGATGTTTGGGGTATTGTATTTATCATTTTTCATCACCCCACACCCGTACCCACACCCGCACACCCCCATTCACTTATCCCCTTGAAGAATTCAGCAGCCCCCTCTTTTGTCCCCACTTGGATTTCAAAGAAAAGAAATGAAAGAAAAGAAAAGAAAATGGATAAATGAGTTGGACTTTTGACTTTGTGTTGACTTGGACTTCCTTACTTGTTATTTTCTCCACCTCACTCTCTCTCCTCTCCACTCCATTCCAGCCGACCTTCCTACAGCAGCAGCCCCCCCATTTTCCCTTCTCTTTTCTCTTCAAACTTCATCAAAAATTGCCTCAAATCCATCAAAAAAAATCCCAAAACCCAAATCCAACTCCTACCCATTTTTGCTTAGCCCTTGTAGCATGGATTTTGGTGACATGGGAGCATTTTGGAGGGCTATGTGTGCTTGTGGGATCTTCAATTTGTTTGGGTAAATTCTAACCCTTTTGCTTAAATTGTTGTTAATTGCTTGTAGTTAGCTTAATTAAGTGTTAATTTGGTTTTATGTGGGTTCAATTGTATGATTAAGGAATTCTAGTTAGGGTTTTGTTTTGAAATTGGGTTGTGATCACTTGTGCATGGTTTGTGATGTGAGCTAACATCTTGAAAACTTGTTAAAATTTATCTAGTTGCATATTACAAGTTGTTACTTGAAAAATGTCCAAATTTAAGCTTTTTTGTGCAAACTAGGGTTTTATGAAATGCATTTATATGTGAGATTAAAAATATGGTTAGGGTTTTTATCATATTATTAACTTTATTAAGTGTAGTTTAACATTTTAGTTCATGGAAATCCAACCTAAATTGTAGTTTGCGCATTTTTTTTTGCTATGAAATTGTTAAATTTTAGGTATTTTGTAAACTAGAATATTAAGGTTTTTGGAATTTAATGAGATTAAATTCCGGAAATTGTTTCTATGACTTATTTAAGATATTTAATAAGTATATTGGCCGCTACATTCATTTAAATATCATGTTTTGTACAAAAACGGCGAATTGTGCTTGCTAGATTTTCGGAAAAATGACTTTTTAAATGAAATTGGGGTTTTTGTGAGTTTTAACCTAGTTTATATTAAAATTAGTGTTCGTGAATGTGCAAATGAGTGTGATTGGGTTTTTCTCGATGGTTTGACGTTTGTACATCGACATCGAGGGTTGGTTTGACTATTCTTGCATGCGTAGGCTATAGGTTTGGACCTATGCATGATACGCGTGCCGATTTGATTTTCGTATGCCGTTTCGATTTCGAATTTAGTTTTAATGCGATACGGTGCGTTGTGATATGTAGGTATCTCATGTGGACTTCGAGACGACAAGCAAGCGCGTGGCGACGTCGGCACCGGCTAGCGAGGACCAGGTGCGTAGATTTATATCTACGGGGAGAAGTCAGGTGGATGGCGTATAGCACCCTCGCAGTCCGTGGTGGTGTATACGGATGCGTATACACACCAACAATTATTATATGTTATTTGGGATTAATAACGATGTTTAGGATGGATATTGGTGTGTTGGATTACTTTAGTGTTGCGAACCCTAGGGTAGTGTTGCACTACACATACACACATACATACTTGCATACATTCCTATTGATATGTGCTCATGGGATTCTTTATAGTTATGTGTTCACATGGGTATGGGACTATGTGTTCACATACGGATTGAGGATGATACTTGGGATTGAGCTGAGTCGATGAGATTCGATTTGAGGCCGTGAGATCGGTGATATAGCAGGGTTCGTATCTTAGATACGACATGATGTTTTAGCGGGTCTTTTGACGCAGTGATTCTTACACCTGAATGCATACATAGATGGTATCAATATTGTACTAGACGTAGGACATTATTCCGGATCATGATATTTGATAAAGGAGATACCAGATGAATAGTGTGATTGATGTGATATTGACCCGTACCCAGATTTGGGGATGCCGTACGACGGATTTACGTACGAGCTATATTTTGATGATTGATCCGCACTCTTGACTTGGGATGTCTGGTTATGGATATGATATTATTGAGGCGGGATCACCGACTGTATATATACAGGTATGTATATGTATCGACTCAGATGATAGGCGGTTTCCTTACCTGTAATTCAGCTTGCTAGTTCAGCCGTATAGTTTAGTGTAGCTATTAGATTAGATTAGACTCCTACCTATTTCAAAACTAGCGGATCATGGGTATTTTAAAAGACAGGTCAAGGGATCTACGGATATTTCAAAAGACGTATCCTTTCTTAAAAACCACCGTAGCCCCTATTTTCAAAACCCCGCGATTCGTGTTATTTCAAATGGCACCATTGTTTAATATTTAGCTCCCGCTCATATTGATTGCTCGCTCCGCATAACATATTTATATTGTTATTTCATATTGCATTATTGACATTATGCTGTTAGGACACCAGCACCATTACCGATGATGCGTATGTACCATATACACTTACTTGCCGGCTCACACACATCTACATCGGTAATTGCCATGTCACGTACACCTTAGAAAATATTGTTGCTTAACTTAGCTTGATAACCAGTAGTTTGACATAATATTAGTGTACATACCTTATATACCAGCTTAGATATTGTAGTTATTACTTGTCGCTTCATGCATACTGTTATTCATTCTCATGCTTATATTCATGGTTTTACATGCTATTGATGATTCGGATTCCCATGATGTTTTCTGGATTTGGAGGAAAACCGCAAAACATATATATAAACTGATTTCTCTCTTTTAAAATAAAAAGTGCGGTTTTCCCATGATGTATGAGTCGTCCACCATGAGTTTGCTGATGGATTTCGAGACCTGATTCGAGGAGACGGATGAACCGTTTCGGGTGCATGGTGGACCCGGTAATGTACCCCGGGGCAAGAAGCGCATGATGATGACGATGTGAGCCTGGCAGGGGAGCACTACTTACCGGTGATATTACCCGACGCGTCGGATATCCGGAGGATACCGTCGTGGTCTTGAGATGGATGGTAGGGGCCGGTCTGGACTGACGGCGCCCTAGATATTGTGATTGAGACTTGAGGTACATAGATTGTGACACAGAGATATCGAGGTATTTGGACACTTGTTTTGTGTCGATGCTGGGCACTGTTTTATGCTGATTTCATATATGGTACCTCATTTCTTTTAAAATACAGAAATCTCACTGATTTATGAAACCAGTTTTATTCAGTACATGCATTCTGTTTCATGCATTCATACATCATCCATATGATATATTGCTACCTGAGGCACTGACACGGGCATATGAGATTACACTCGGGTTAGATATTTACCCCAGCCTTGTTATAGGCTACGTGTTATTCATTTATTTGAGGATATATTATGATCTTTGACCTAGGTGGCGTTATTTATGCGATTTCTGTGCGTAGATGTTTTTCTATTCACGAGTTGGCAACTCACCCCCGTTGTGCCCCAGTTTCTTGCAGGTTTGCCGTACAGGTTTCTTTACGGCTTTGCGGGCTCAGTTTCTTTCGGGTGACTTGCTAGTAGGTGGGTTTTTCTTGTATCGTACCCATCATATTACCTTGTATAATATTATTCCGTTGTATCTAGTAAATTCCATCAACCAAACATGTATTTATTGAGATAGAGACCGGTGTTGTTTATTCTTTCGACCTTAGAGTCGCTCGTTATATTTCTGGTGGTTTTGAGTTTCCTTTTGAGTTTTGATCCTCGCCGTTGGCGTTGTATATTATATTGCTTGTGTGGTTGTGACCGTCGATTGACGAAGAGCTAGCTCCCGCTTGGGGATGCCTTTTTTCTTGATTTCGTATACTATTCATGTTGTATCCCGTTTGGGGGCCAGTATTTACAAAGGAGACTCTGCCGAAATTTTCAGTAAATTTTTGATGTTTTAAAAAACCGCATAATTCGGCTTATGCTATTGAAATTACTTGCTTTAAGTTGGTTTTTCCTGCACTCTACTACTTTTCTTGGTTTGGATTTCTGGGTTTTCGGCTTTCTTAGATTACGAACGCCTCGAGACGTTTCGTAATTTAAGTGCCGGTCATGTTCCGTACTTTCGGGGCGTGACACCGGTCCTGATGTCAGTACATCTCATGGAACTTGAGTGTCTACATCGACATTCGAAATCCACGTAGCATGTCTGAACACGACTCCGGTCGGTATCCCCCAGATATCCGCCGAGTCCAAATAATATCACCGGTAGGTAGTGGTCCCTCTGCCAGGCTCATCGCCTATACTACGAAATCATCTCTCGCCCCGGGGTTCCATACCGGGTCCACCATGTACCCGCTGACGGTGCCTCCCACTCCTCGAATCGGGTTTCACATGCCAATCTCAGAACCGAGAAATCACATGGTGGACGCACTGAAATATCATATCAAGAGAAACCGAGTTTTCAAATAACACATAATTTCTTGAAATACCCCCACGGTTCTCAAATCTATAAATCACATGAAATCCATATCTCAATGTGTAAATCCATGAAAACTGATATATGCAACATAAAACAACAATACGAGCATATTAAGGGAAATCCGCTCTTTTAAATGAATCCAGCTTTAAAATATATCATGCGGTTCCCAAATTCTCCGAAAAACAAGTGCAGCATCATATGAGGTGTACATGTAACTGTAGCAAGGTATAAGTATCTACATGTAAGCAAGTATGTATGATGCATTTCATAAGCGCAATAGCACAATAATCAACGTCCTAATATCACATGTCAATACAATACCACTTAGGGGTATATGCAACTATAGTAAGATATGTGGGTGTACATGTCAGTATGTCGGCATGATGTACATGCAGCTGCAGCAAAATATGTGGGTGTACATGTCAGTATATCATGCAACCTAGCATAGTGATGTGAACATGGAAGTATATCATAGCATGATGTAGCAATTCTACTTTGTAAGTGATATAGTAATTATCGATGATGAAGTGTGTGAGCTGGCAATCTGTGTAAGTGTAACATACGCATCATCGATAATGGTGTAGGTGTACTAGCACATGCATAAGAAATGCAATGAGAATAGCATGAATGCAGCACAATGCATATAGTGAATCAAATGCTATAAGGTATACATATCAACAAGACCGAGTCGGTGAATATATCAATCGGCATCCAGCCTCACAACATCACGTACGGTACAATCCATCGTACGGCATCCTCTAATCAGGGGTATGGATAAATCAACAAGTAAAACTCATCGCGTACGGTAATCTAACGTACTGCGACATTAAACAAATAGGGATTCTATCAACCTATACAACATCGGGATACGGATCTAAGTCTCGTACGGTATATCACTCATTATGCAATCATTATCCATATAAATATATATACCTATCTCTCAGGTCACATCCATGTCAAACTTGTATCAGAGGACCTACAAAAGTATCAACAATCTCATATCGACTCGAATCCATAAAATGACATATCACACTAAGTCATCATATCACATCGTATACTCGTTCATCACATTAATATCTCGCATCACATTAAATAAACGTCACACTTGTTCTCTTTAAAATCGTACTTATCATGATTCACTTATCATTTTATTTTCTCCTAAGTCAATTGTTCATTAGTATCAACTTCAAACATATTATCTTTTGCAAATTCTACAATCATGTCCGTCGCATATCATTATCAAGATATAATAATCAAACGATAATCCATATCAATGGTTGCGGGGGTGCTATACGCCATCCACCCGACTTCCCCCGTAGATATAAATCTACTCACCCGTTAAACTCCTCGCTTAGCCGTAGTCGATGCGCTTCGTCGTCTCGAAATCCACACGAAGGTACCTACAATTAATATGAATTCGCAAAGCTATTAACATTAAATTCCGAAATCCAAAAACGGCACGCGGTGCGCTCATAGGTTAGAACCTATAGCCTGCGCATGCAAAACAACCAAACAACTCTCGTCGTTGACGTAAAAATATCCAACGACCAAATACCATATCCAGTCGCAAAACCAAGAAATTCAAATACTGGAAAACATAGCCAAAACCCTCACTAGGGTTGCTATACAAGAAAACTGCCACGCCAAAAATCCCATTGCACCAATACTCAATCACAACACATATAATTATCGTCGATAATAATATATACGTCATCTCCCAGACAATTAAAACCCATGTTTTATTTTACCGAAAAGCTAGTAAGTATCAATATCAAAAATTTAGCACAAGTCTAGAAATTTAACAATTCTAGCGATTTCCAACAACACAAATTAGCTTAACTTAATTATCCAAATCATTACCACAATTTTAGTCTCACCCAAATAGGATTTAGAAAAAACTTAGTTTGTTAAAAACTCAATTAGACAAATTAGGAATTTTAACAATTATCGTTCTCACAAATTGATTAAGATTTCCAAGTTTATACTTCATGATTAACCATTTAACACATCAAACACTAACTAGTAAACTGTAAAGTGGTTTAAGAAATTATACCGATCGATCCGTGTTCTTCGATCTTTAGCTATCATTCCACACTCCTCGCGGCCTCTCCGATCTCCTCGTCGAAGTAGCACCATGCCAACGAATCTTTATACGGGCTCCCGCTTCAAATTGAAGCAACTCGGACATGAAGTTTGCTAACCGACATATCCAAGATTGAAGTAGAGAGAGTGTAGAATATTTTGCCTCAAGACACCCAATGAATTAGGTGAAGGTAAATGAAGTTGCCACGGATGGAATGAGAAATGTGAGCATTGGAATTTTTTAGCAAAGAAAATTTCCTCACACCATGAAGTGCTCGGCCAATAATGGGCTCGGCCAAAAGAAAAGCTCTCTGGGGATTGTTTGAAGAAGTGAGCACCCCCTTAATTATTCAACATAGAATATATATCAAACCATGAAAACAAGTGGGGCCGTCCAAGAAGAGGCTCACAGTGAATGGGGGTGGGGGGTGGGGGTGAGCACAAGCTCAATCAAGTGGTGACCACAAGTAAATATCATACATAAAAATCCTAAGCTCATCCAAAAACATTAATTGCACTAATAATGCACCAAATGAGTCATGCTCATCAAGAACCTTCAAGAAATCTGTTGGATCCCCTGCACCACATAAAACCCCCTATTTACTAAATCCACTTTTGCAAATAAACCCCTTCACAAGCAAGAGTTTCAGCCGAGAAGAATAGCACACATTAAAATAATATTTAATTAGGGAAAATTTTTATGTGAACCAAAACTACCCATTGACCCCCAAAGCCCGCGCACTAGCTTTATTCTAGCTAAACTAGGTGCCGGCAAGTTTATACAGAAGTTTGATCACAATCGGGTTAAAATGGAAAATACCGACTATTTTACCCTGAAATGGAAAAATTCATATAACGATTTCAGAAACGTTACAACATGTTAAGATAAAGTGCAACCAGATAGCATACTATCATGTTGAGCAAGAAAGTCCTCCATATATATGTCCAAGCATCCACTACAATATACATCGTATGTACAGTAATGGCCACTAGGGCATACATATAACTAACAATCTCCCACTTGCACTAGGGCCATCTGTTGTAGTATCTCATACCCAACACTCAGCAGTGGTTGAAGTATCTCATACTCAACCATCCCATAAAAGTCTTTTCTGGGAATAGGCCTTTGTGAGTGGATCTGCCGTGTTGTCCTCTGTGTCTACTCTCCTAACCTCGATCTTCCTGGAGATCAACCATCTCCATGATCAGGTGATACTGTCTAAGAATATGCCTGGATCACTGATGGGACAGGGTTTCCTAGGCCAAAGCCACAACTCCATTGTCACACAATGGTAGGAACGAAGTTCATCTTATGAACAAATATATATCCAGACTGCCTCTTTGGTAGCATCCTTGGTAGCAATGTATCCAGCCTTTATCGTCTAGTTTGCTGCGGCATCTAGCTTGGAACTCTTCCAACATACCGTCCCTCTACTGAGGGTAAAGACAATGCCTGTGACTGACATTCAGTCGACCTTACCACCCTGGAAGATTTCCAGGGATTCTCCCCAGGATCGATTGATTCCTTCTCACTACACCTAGTGAGAATCGTAACATCCATTTAGATCTACCTCATAGATCCAAAACCCAGGATTTAGGAGGTATCACCTTGATCCTATATGGAGAATCCATGTGATAAGAGGAGATTGACCGAGCGTAGCATAGAAAACTCCTTTCCTATCAAGAGTATGTCATCCACATACAATACGAGGATCATCACCATACTCTCTACTACCTTTTGTATTTACAAGGTTCATTTACCATTTTGATGAAGTCAAACACTTTGACTACCATATCAAAATAGATGTTCCAACTCCGCGATGCCTGCTTTAACTCATAAAGCAACTTGCACACGTTTCCGCTGCTCCCACTGTCTACGAAGCCCTATGGCTGTGTACTTATAGACGCTCTCCTCTAAATCACCATTTAGAAAAGCAGTCATGACACCCAACTGCCAGATATCGTAGTCATGGTATGTAGCAATGGCAAGTAGGATCTGGATGGACTTAAGCATAGGGACTAGAAAAGGTTTCATCATTATCCACATCTGGTCGATGAAGAGAACCTTTTGCAATAAGTCTTAGCATTGAAAGTCTCAACTTTTCCATGTACACCAAGTAATCTTCTCAAGATATACTTGCTCCTGATGGGGATTTAACCCTTCAGATATAGCAACCAAAGTCCATACTTTTTTAGTGTATATGGATTCCATCTCAGATCGCTTAGCATCCATCCATTCTTACAGAGTCCCCGCTCCTGATGGCTTGCTCGAAACCAGTTGGGTCATCATCTCATAATGCAATCCTCGCTCCCACTGTCATAGAGAAAACTGAAGTATCTCTCAGGTGGATGAGGAACCCTACCAGATCGGCGGAGAGGCTGAGGTTCGTTGGAAACTATTGAATCCTCTGGGTTTACCAAATCATCAGCTGCAGTTTGTATTGTTGGAGATAGTGCCCTCAGAGTCAATTATTGGATCACAGGCACGTGATTGCAATGATTGAGGGAGGACCTGTCCCAGTAGGACAGTCTTACTTAAGATGATTGTATGCTATCTGGTTTATCTTTATCATTGTGTACTGTTTTAGGTGACCTTACAGGTCACTATTGCGCGTTGATAGATCCCCTAGGATTCTTGCTTGACTGCCAGCAGTATGAGGGCGATCATATACGTGGGAGCTGGTAGTCTATAAGCACATCCTTAAAAGGTCCCTAGTCGAGGGAGTTTCGAGACAGGGCATCGATACTCCAGAGTAGACTAGTGTATACAGTCGAGACCCCGACAAGGGGCGATGGCCGGTCTCACAAGCCATTGGTATCAGTTGGTTCACCTAAGATGTATACAGGTGCTCATTGGGTTATGAGTACACCAGACAGGACTCACCGGGAACATGCTAGTTGGTCTTATACTTGACGTCAGATAGCAGTTCCCTGGTGACATGTGTACAGGTTAGTTCATTGACCTGAGATCGTCATTTGTCTCGTGTGAGTTCCCACTGTACTTTGATTACTACCCTACCACGCTCAAAGGAGACGTGCAAACAGGTTTTAGTTGGGTACAGTCCCGAGCCACATGGAGGCAGTGAGCGGATCTGCAGGGGTTCGTCTCTCCTTGTATTGGGGGTGAGGTCGCGCTGTGTCTAGGAGAGCCCTTACACGAAGTCCTTGGCTAAGGCAGGAGATTTACTGGTAGGTATTCCAGTAATATCTCAGGGTGTTCTGGGCTACACTCCGACATGACTTGTACCGCTTTTGGGGGTCTGACTTTTACCAACCCCCTAGGCCCGCCATGCGATGCTCATAGACGAACGGACCGGACTGTACGGATATTGTCACTGACAGGCTCAGTAGGGTGTCAGGATGATTTCGCTCATCGACGTCCCTTTTGGTCAATACCTGGTAGCCCGTTACGTATAGGCTAATACCTCTGACGTGCTGGTGGTTAAATCCACAACCAAAGTATTGACGAGTCTTTAGAGTCCCCCACAGACCAGTTTCTCAAGTTTTGGGCGAAACGCTGTAGAGGCCGTATGGAGATATGGCAGGGTTCGATCAGATACGTGCGGTATTGCACGGATCATGATCGGACGGATAATACTAGCGGGCTTTGGTTTAAGCCGGATCCTAGTATTGCACAGTATAGATTTTGTCTCATTGCATTTGTATTCGGTCGGAATACAAATGCGGGTATGTATATACAATAGCGGGGTTTTCCTGTAATTTATTACGGGATCAGTTTTCCGAAGTTGCCAGTTTGCTTTCCGTTTCGGCCATTTTTCTTTGCATCTTTCCTTGGCTGAAATTTGGTGGAGGAGGGCTTATTTGCATTTGTGCAAATTAGCATTGTGGACGGTGGTCTTTGCATATTGTTGCTTCATGATGGTTGCACCATGATTTGACTTCTTTTGACTTTCTTTTAGTCATCATGGCTTGACTTGTGGTTTTCATGATGGTTGATGGAGTGTGGGTTTTTGTTTGTGATCATTTCTTTTGATAATGATAATCCTCTCTCTCTCTTGATTTTGATATACTAATTTTCATTTGGCCACACACACTCCTCTCATTCATTCTCTCCTTGCCATGGCCGGCCAAACAAGAGGGTTGGCTGTCCAAAATTTTGATGTGGGAATTTTTGCTCTTTTCATGCTACAAAAATTCCCAAGTTCATCCACAAAAGGTTCATATCTCATTCCTCCACCAAAAGGCAACTTCTAGCAACCCTTTGAGACATAGAGCACTACACTCATTCTACAACACTTCTTGGGCACGTCGGCTCGGCAACTTCATGCCCGAGTTGCCTCTATCCAGAGGTGGGAGCCCGCAAAAGAAGCCGACGATGTGGTGCCCTTCCGGCGAGGAGGTGAAGACCGGAGATTCCGCGGGAGATCGGGACGACGACGAGAAGACCGAAGGACATGGATCGCTCGGTATATTTCTCTACCCCGTTCTTTAGTTAGCTAGATTTAGATTAATGGCCCGATCCGGGTTTTAAAGTGCGCGGTGGTGCCGGTTCAAAAGTTTTGTAAAAGGTATCGTTTCCGCAATTTGGCCTCGGATTGACGGCCGGGGCGCCGCTGTGCACTTACATGGAATCAGAGTCACGCCATTAACCTAGTATAGCTTGGTCTAACGTGTTTACAAGTTCGATCGATCGGATTTTCAAAAACCGCATTTTCAAAAGCATCAGTTTTTGTCGATATTTTTTTGGCTCGAAAATTTTTTCAGGTTGTTGCAGAAATATGTGCAGGGAATTCTAAGACTTCTGTAGAAATTTGGTTGCATGACGTCATAGTTCCACCGCGGAACCGCGGCCAAACCCATGCATTGGCCGCGGTTCCGCCGCGACCTTGACTCCTCTCTGCACCAAATTTGCACAGTAGCCTTCTGACTTGGAAATAGGGTTTTTGGAATGTTCTTTTTGGGCCCAGATTTTCTTTAAGTGCTACAGTAGTGCTTGGGGGCCCACTTGGGTAAATTTGATCGATCGAAATGTTTAAACATGTTAGTTCACAGTATTTACATTATATCTGCGACCATGAATGTCACTTGATCGGTAAATCCTGTCTAACTGCTATAGCCCGGTTAGACGGATTTGTGAACGTGACATTCACGTTGATGTTCTGTGTTGTGCTGTGATGTTATGGATTGGTCGTGGGGGATAGCCTGGATGCAATGGTAGTACAGTTTTGGTTGTATTATGTACATTTGATATTGCGGGACGAGCGTCCGACATGTGGACTGCCGTCACTGCCTGTCTGTATATTATTCTTTTGGGGCACGACCGGGGTGAGGTTGATGTACCCATTGTATGTATATTTTACTTTCTGTACTAGGATTACCCCAAGGTGGGGTGCATGGATAGCCGGGTTCTAGAGGGCAACGGGCCCGCATCTCATGGCATTGAGACGGAGGGGGCCTCACTCTAGAATTGGCGGGCTATTCGCCGCACTCGTAGGGGGTACAGGTTGATCCAGGAGGGGTGCCCAAGTTACCGGATTCCGTGAAGTGCTGGGTGGTCCATTCACGTTGCTGAAGGGGGATGGCTCGCTTCAGGTTTTGGCGGGTAACTTGCCGCGCCTGTAGGGGTCTAGGATTTCATTGCACAGGCTATCCACACGACCAGGGGAATGTCGGGTTTCAGTAGCGGCTCTATGAAACCCGGAGATCCCAGATATCTGTATTGTTCTGTGATGCTTATTACATTTCTGTGATGTTGCATTTTATCACGCCTTGAGCGAAATATTATATATTGATATATATACTAGTAGATGTTGTATATGTTTTGCATCCGCGCTAGTCCAGTCCCCGCTCTGTCGTTAGTTAAGTAACCTAACGGGTAATGACGGGACCCAGTGGCGAATGCGGATGGCATATACGTAAATTATTATTTTCGTTCTTTATTGGTGTGATCAATTGATGGGACTGCGTTGATTCAGATCAATGCAAGCTAAACAAACCTATTATGATGTTGGAACTTTTTTCCAAAAAAGCTATTATTGCAAGGACGTTCTCTTTTGTTTTGCATCGTGGTATTCAGTTGGAATATCCTGCTCCTCAGTCGACGAGGCAAGGGCCGAGATCCCTTCACCGGGAGTGACCCCTTGGACAAAAGTTTGCGTCAGGGCAATAACTTCACTATAGTCGTTTACTTTTGCTTTGCATAGTGGTATTCAGTTGGAATATTCTGCACCTCATTCTACGGGGAAAGAGCCGAGATCCCTTCACCGGGAGTGACCTCTTTAGCAAAGGTTTTCGCCACTATATTTTTAAAAGCTATCCGGTTCCTTCAACGATATCAAGTTCATTACGTTAAAGGTTTTCGCCTGAAACCATTCGTAGCCCTCCGTCGTTTCATATGGATAGTCAATAAGTATTCAAGCCGTGTATGTTGGCCAAAGTCAAGGCACAGTGATTGGTAGCTATTGGGTATTCATATGCAGCATAGATAGATGCGTTGGTTTGGGACAGTCGTACTACTATTTTGGCCAAAGTCAAGGGTATGTACGGGTGGGTTCAGATTAACCTGGAGAATGACGGGTAGAACTTGACATGTGACTTATGATATGTTGGCCAAAGTCAAGGTCATAAGAGCATGGGGTAAAAATCACATCGGGAGTTTCTAAAGAAACTGAAACTTGCCAGATATGCGCATACCTTATGGAGTGTGATGACGTGAGCGGATTCTGTCACGTTATCATGCGATGATAGTTGGATCCCGATTCCTACTGATGAGTTAGTTTACTCCTCGGGTGATCCCGACTAATTCTTCTTTTAGGTTTGGAGGAGAATTTGACGGTACAGTGGGAGGTTTCCAGATTAGATAAAGTGATAACCATTCTGATCTAGGTTAGAGTGCACGCTGAGTGTTTCTTTTCTCTCTCTCTTCGGCAGCCATCTTGACCCGACCCTAGACTTTGACTCAGTGACCAAAATTAACCGAACCTTCTTAAACACTGGCTTTTGGATTGTCAGAGTTGCAAACCTCATTGCCACTCCTACTTTTACCCTTTTCTCCAGGACACCCCGTATTACTACGAACGTCCACTTCCATTGGATAAAACCATCGTATGTTTATATACGAACTCGAAGGAATTTATTCGAGGATGATTTCCGGTTCTGGAGAAAACGAATAGGACTATTCAGTTGTCTTTTTCTTTTACCTTCTCTCAGGTTGCGAGTACTCCTTGGTTTAGGAGATAGTACACCTATTACGCAAATTGGATAGTCTTCTTCCAAACCATAGGCAGGTGCCGACCGGTAGGGAATGAAGAAAACCAATTAGCCTAACGATGGTGTACAGAAGGTATTAAGTAAAGACATATCAAGGGATTAGTAAGAGGGCAAAGTAAATTGCGACTGCTATTCACGACCAAACCAAGTATTTCTTCGCCAATCCTAAATCACCTTTGTATTTCTCCAGGACACTCCGTATCACTACGAAGATCCACAGTTTATTGGATACTCCATCGTATGGTTATATACGAACTCGAAAGGAACTTATTCCAGTTCGGGGATGGATTCTGGTTCAGGAGAAATATGAATAAGGTTTATTCGGTTGTCTTTTATCTTCACCTTCTCCCACATTGAGAGTGCTCCTAGGATTAGGACAGTACACCCATTATGCTTATTGGATAGTCTTCTTCCAAACCATAGGCTGGTGCCGAACGGCAGGGAAGGAAGAAAACCACTTAGCCTAAGAGGGTGTACAGAAGGTAATGACTAAAGACATATAAAGGGATTTGGAAAGATGGCAAAGAATTACATGGTTACAGTTGTGAATCTGGATAATGGAAGAGGCATTACTAGGAATACCGGGATACCCTATCGAAACATTTCAATGTTTCAGTTTCACTGTGTACTGTTAAAAGAAAACTGATTTCCCAATTAGTCCTTACTCCAGGGTATGTATTTACCAGGTATGATTCTCACATCTGTACGGTTTTATAGATGATGAGTGGGAGTAAGTTATTGGGAATTAGGTGATCATCCTCATTATATCGGGATTCGTTGCAATCGGTGATATTTGAGGAAGTCACCTAGGTTGTTTGCCGGACGGCAAATATTTAGTTTTGAATATCCGCCGTTATGCACCAATTTCAAATTTATATATCTGTACGTCTATTTTTATAGAGTGAGATATACCTTTTTGAAATTATGTCTATGACATTTACCTATATCAGTGGATGGTTAGGTAAGAAGCATTAAACAGCGGTGTAATTCTTCTTAACCATAAGTACAGTTTTCAACCTACGACACACAGGGAATGAGTTGTTAGACTCAAAGGACTTGTACAGAGTATTGTATGTTGTCCAGCGTCCATTAGGACAGAAGGGTTAGTCCTTGTACTATATTCGGTTTACTTAAGACTTCTCTAGTTTTTAGACAGCTGTTTCGTGGAAACACAGGGTCCGAATTTTGAGAAGTTATAGGTATATGAATAAAGTAGAGAACAAGGTGTTGCAAGTATCGGGATTCTTCAAGGTGATCGAAGATGTAGATACTTGTGTAGGGTATTCAGTTGATAGTAATGATTAAGAGAACTTGCTTCTCTTTCAGGTTACTCATAATTGGAAGCATTCCTAAGTTGAGTAACGCTGATCGGCCTCCTTCCATTTAGTTAACATGCACTGGAGATAGCTGCATGATTTGAATTTGGTTCAATTAAATCAGTGCCTCTGGTTCTATATTGGATATAGAACAGTTCATATCTTAACGATGTTAAGGTACGGGGAGTTGTCCGGCTTATGCTTAAAACCAGACTCTGGATAACTCAAGGCACGTTTCTGTAATGGCTGTTTGTGGGTTGACCCAGGCTATGATGAGGGTTGACTTTCTACCATCTGGAAGATCAATAGTGATATTGTTCTAGACTCGCCACAATTTGAAATAAAATGGATTTTTTCAGAAAACAGTAGTGGGAGTATGGTAGAACTGGAAGTGATTCCAGAACCGCAAACGATTACTGAAGATTTGATAAGAACCTAAAGATTCAATCCGGTTTGACATTCCATTGGCCACTCCGCAGATACGGTGGGTAACCTCAGGCACCCGAGAGGTACTCCGGTAGCCTCAAGGACGGTGGCAGGGAGGTTCTTGTTTACCCAGGCTGGCCATTGCTGTTGTTCCAGGCTGCGAGACCCGGCAGGAGGATGAGTATAGCGTCGTTCTAAACTAGCTTTAGAAGTGTACATGTATATGACTCTGCCAGAGGGTTGTCGTAATCAGTGGGAGCAGCGGAAGCATTGGTGGACAAGTGGCTTATGTCTATTTATAGACTAAAGCAGATATATCGGAGATAGATCATCTATTTCTGATGTGACAGTCATAGGTTTGACTTCATCAGAATAGGAGATGGATCTGTTGAGAAGGTAGTAGGGTGTGATGTCCTGGTATTTGGATGACATACACAGAGTAGGAAGTGATATTCCTATACTACGATCGGTTATACTTTGGTTGTCACACAGTGGTTTCTCCACATGGGACTTGGATATTATATCAGACATTCTGGTTACTGGATCTATGGTTTTAGATCTAGATTTGGGTAGTTTCCCAATCAGGGTACTTAGACAGCATTCTAAAGTATTTAGAATGGACGACTCCTGGCATGGTAGTGTACCTACAGGTGATGGAGTCAACCTCTCTAAAGGTGTCTTACAGACTAAAGGGGGAGGGATGTGCATGATTGGCAGATCACTTGCTTAGGCAATTGAGTCAATCATGAGATGTCAAGTACCACACCAGTGATGTTTTTGCACTAGATGCAATAAGTTGACATTGATCCAATCCTGGAGAAACAGTCGGAAGCAGTTTTAGAACATAAGTAGATGTTCTAGGGATATAATAACAACAGCCTCTTTCGGGAGACAGTTATCATTCCAAGCTTCCAAGGTGACCTGGATGACAGAGAGGTTGTCAGAGTTATAGTTTTCCCTCTGACGAGGGGCGGTATTTTGGACAGGTGGTCCAGGAGGATACTGAGGGAGGCATGGCGCAGGATACTGATTATGTTTAGTTGACGATACAGTCTAAGAAGTTTGGATTTGGAGTTCATTTATGAGCTAGGTCCCATCAGACATCCAGACATATTCTAAGACAAGTATTGCTCATTTCGGGAGATGGCTTTCTCCGTGAACTTGAGATATAGAAAGACATAGAAAGAAACATCAAGGCAGATCCACTCACTGAGGCTATTCCTTGAACGCAATAGTTTCGCAAACGGGTTTTGTGAGACTGATAGTAGAGGAGTTGGATTTCAGTATCACACGGGCTGTGAGTATGCGAGATCGCAATAATTAGCCTTGAGTGCTAGTGGGAGATTGTTGGAGATAGTGCCCTCAGAGTCAATTATTGGATCACAGGCACGTGATTGCAATAATTGAGGGAGGACCTGTCCCAGTAGGACAGTCTTACTCAAGATGATAGTATGCTATCTGGTTTATCATTATCATCGTGTACTGCTTTACGTGACCTTACAGGTCACTATTGCGCGTTGATAGAGCCCCTAGGATTCTTGCTTGACTGCCAGCAGTATGAGGGTGATCATATACGTGGGAGCTGGTAGTCTATAAGCACATCCTTAAAAGGTCCCTAGTCGAGGGAGTTTCGAGACAGGGCGTCGATACTCCAGAGTAGACTAGTGTATACAGTCGAGACCCCGACAAGGGGCGATGGCCGGTCTCACAAGCCATTGGTGTCAGTTGGTTCACCTAAGATGTATACAGGTGCTCATTGGGTTATGAGTACACCGGACAGGACTCGCCGGGAACATGCTAGTTGGTCTTATACCTGACGTCAGATAGTAGTTCCCTGGTGACATGTGTACAGGTTAGTTCATTGACCTGAGATCGTCATTTGTCTCGTGTGAGTTCCCACTATACTTTGATTACTACCCTACCACGCTCAAAGGAGACGTGCAAACAGGTTTTAGTTGGGTACAGTCCCGAGCTACATGGAGGCAGTGAGCGGATCTGCAGGGGTTCGTCTCTCCCGGTATTAGGGGTGAGGTCGCGCTGTGTCTAGGAGAGCCCTTACACGAATTCCTTGGCCAAGGCAGGAGATTTACTGGTAGGTATTCCAGTAATATCTCAGGGTGTTCTGGGCTACACTCCGACACGACTTGTACCGCTTTTGGGGGTCTGACTTTTACCAACCCCCTAGGCCATCCATGCAATGCTCATACACGAACGGACCGGATGTACGGATATTGTCACTGACAGGCTCAGTAGGGTGTCAGGATGATTTTGCTCATCGACGTCCCTTTTGGTCAATACCTGGTAGCCCGTTACGTATAGGCTAATACCTCTGACGCGCTGGTGGTTAAATCCACAACCAAAGTATTGACGAGTCTTTAGAGTCCCCCACAAACCAGTTTCTCAAGTTTCGGACGAAACGCTGTAGAGGCCGTATGGAGATATGGCAGGGTTCGATCAGATACGTGCGGTATTGCACGGATCATGATCGGACGGATAATACTAGCGGGCTTTGGTTTAAGCCGGATCCTAGTATTGCACAGTGTAGATTTTGTCTTATTGCATTTGTATTCGGTCGGAATACAAATGCGGGTATGTATATACAATAGCGGGGTTTTCCTGTAATTTATTACGGGATCAGTTTTCCGAAGTTGCCAGTTTGCTTTCCGTTTCGGCCATTTTTCTTTGCATCTTTCCTTGGCTGAAATTTGGTGGAGGAGGGCTTATTTGCATTTGTGCAAATTAGCATTGTGGAGGGTGGTCTTTGCATATTGTTGCTTCATGATGGTTGTGTAAGTGCACGGCGGCGCCCCGGCCGTCAAACCGACGCCGGAATGCGGAAGCGGTGATAAACTTTAATTTTGCGAACTTAGCAAACCGGCACCACCGCGCACTAAACACCCGGATCGTGCCATTAAACTAGATCTAGCTAACAACAAGACGGGTTAGAGATATACCGAGTGATCCGAGTCCTCCGGTCTTCTCGTCATCGTCCCGATCTCCCGCGGAAAGTCCTGTCTCCATGTCGTCGCCTCCTCGCCGGAAGGGCACCACATCGCCTGCATCTTTTACGGGCTCCTACCTCCATACCGAGGCAACTCGGGCATGAAGCTGGCAAGTCGACATGCCCAAGATTTGCTGTAGAATGTGTAGTGTTGTGTCTCATTGGGGTTGTGAAGTTGCCATGAATGTGGAGGAATGAGGTTAAGAAAATTGGTGCTTTCAATTTTCTAGCAAGAAGAAGATGGGATGAAGAATTCCTCACATAACAAAAATGCACTCTCTCATTCTTTTCTCTCAAGTGTAGCCTCTCTCAACTAGTGAGAATGGTGGAGGAATGAAATCAAACCATAACAAGAAGGGAAGTGAGTGTAGGAGAAGAGAATGGGTGACCACACCCCCAAGCAATGATAACTATGTCATCTCCAAATCAAATCCACTTCTAATCTCATTAATACAAATCAAGTGATGTAAAGAGAATCAAATGATGGTTGAAAAGAAAAGATGCCATCATAATCAATACATTTGCAAGAAACCCCTCCACAATGTGTTATTTGCAAACTTGCAAATAACACCCTCCATCAAAAAGTCCGGCCGGGAAAGAACAAAGGAAAACTGGCCTGTACGAAATGCAAACTGGCAACTCCAGAAAATTGGTCCCGTAATAAATTACAGGAAAACCCCGATACTGTGCATACACACCCGCATCTGTATTCCGACCGGATACAAATGCAATGAGACAAAATCTACACTGTACTATACTAGGATCCGGCTTAAACCAAAGCCGGCTAGTAATATCCGTATGATCCTGATCCGTGCAATACCGCACGTATCTGATTGAACCCTGCCATATATCCATACGGCCACTAGTACAAACCGTCCGATCCTGATCCGTGCAATACCGCACGTATCTGATCGGACCCTGCCATATCTCCATACGGCCTCTACAGCGTTTCGCCCGAAAGCTTGAGTAACTGAATGTGTGGTGGACTCTAAAGACTCGTCAATACTATGGCTGTGGATTTAACCACTAGCACGTCAGAGGTATAAGCCAATACGTGATGGGCCACCAGCTATTGACTAAAAGGGACGTCGATGAGCGAACTCATCCTGACACCCTACTGAGCCTGTCAGTGACAATATCCGTACAGTCCGGTCCGTTCCTCTATGAGTATCGTGTAAGTCCATATTGCGACCCCCGGTTCTTACGGGGAGGCGGAAACGGTATAAAAATCAAATTTTTAGCGCAAGGGGCAACATGGACTAAGCAAAGTCGGGATCTTTAACTAAACTAAAACTAGCATACTTTGCTAAAGAGAGTTAGCTACTCGGATGGAGATGGTTATACCTAAACTTGAACTCCTTCTTCTTCAAACTTTGTAGAGGTTGATGGTTCTCTTTCTTGTCGCCTTCTTCCGTCGAAGATGGATCCACCTCGAGAGTTCAACCTTTGGGCTCTTCCTCGTGCTTTGAGTGAACTAGGGTTTCCGGCTTGCTAAACCTTGAACCTAGAATGAGTAGAGAGTGTCTAAGGTGTGCTTTTCTTTTTAAAGAGAAGGATTCTCAACACATGAGAAGGGTTCTCTTTAGCTAGAGGAAGAAGAAGATGAAGTGAGGAGAGAGAATGGATATGAAAGAATGAGCTCTCTTTTTCCTTTTTGCAACCATATCAAAAGAAAAAGAATTATCTAAATAACAATAATAATTCAAATGAGAATAGTTGATGGTTGTTTTGGAATGACCACTATCATACTTCATTAAATGAATGTTGGCAAGAATCAAGGAGCATCCTTGCTCAATAATGATGATGGTCAAAAATTCAACCATGGTCAACAAGTCAACCATGGTCAACAAGTCAACAAAACCAACCATAACATATTTTCATTTAATTACTATTATTAATAGATATCTCACTAATTCATTAGGGTTTGGAAAAAAGACGACTGTCAACTGTGCATGCGCACCCGTTCCGAAACCCTAATGAAAAACCTCTTCTTCCGCCTCAAACAACTGTGCATACACACCTGCATTCTTGTTCCGAGGAACATGAATACTGAGAGATAAAAGCAACCCCAAAACATATACCAGTATCCGGCTCAAACCAGAGCCAGCTGGCAATATCCGTCCGGACTCCAAACGTGCACAAGTGCGCGGATGAGAACGAACCCTGTCGCAAAACCATGCGACCTCTACTCTGTTTTGCCCAGAGGCGAATACCCTCTGTGTGGGACTCTAAAGACTCGACACTATGCTGGCAGTGGGTTTAACCACAGACCGCAAGCAGCACTAGCTGTGCGTAACGGTCCCCAGGTAGATGCCGACAAGAAGGCTGACGAGGTGAAACCCCATCTGAACTCCTACTGAGTCTGAATGTGACAGTCTCCGTACAGTCCGGTCTGTTCGTCTGATACATCGCATGTCGGGCCTAGAGGGCGGTAAAACGTCAGTCCCCCAATAGCGGTACAAGTCGTGTCGGAGTGAAGCCCAAAACACCCTGAGATAACACTGGAACCTACCAGTATATCTCGCTTGCCCTGGCCAGGGACTACTCGTGTAATGGCTCTCCTAGACACAGCGCGATGTCAACCCCCAATACCGGGAGAGACGAATCCTGTCTAACCGTCACTGCCTCCAAGTGCTTCGGGACTGCACCCAACCACCACCTGTTTGCACGACTCCTTTGAGCCGTGGTAGGGTAGTGATCAAAGTGCAGTGGGAACACACTCGAGGCGAAGTGCCAGTGTCAAGTCAGCGGACTAAGCTGTATTCATGTCACCTGGGAACTGATGACTGACGATAGGTATAATACCAACCTGTCAGTTCCCGACGAGTCCTGTCCAGTGTACTCGTAACCTAACGAGCACCCGTATACTATCTCCAGTACGACGTACTGATGGCTGTGGGACAGACCATCTCCCACACTGGGATGAGAAGCGCATACGCTAGTCTACTCCGGAGTATCGATGCCCTGTCTCGATAGTCCTGCGACTAGGGACCTGTATAAGGATGTGCTTATAGATTACCCAGCCCCCACTAGTGTGACTGCCATCACAACGCTGGTAATCAAGCAAAGATCCTAAGGGCTCCACTAATGCGTATAAGTGATATAGTAAAATAAACACAAGTACACATTGAAGTAGAAACAAACCAAGTAGCATACTACTATATTGAGCAAGATTGTTTATACAAGGTGAATATCCCAAGCTTCCATTAAGTAATATACAAACTGGTATGATACAGTAATGGCCTCTAGGGCATATACACTAACATATCGCATGGCGGGCCTAGGGGGTTGGTAAAAGTCAGACCCCCAAAAGCGGCACAAGTCGTGTCGGAGTGTAGCCCAGAACACCCTGAGATACTACTGGAATACCTACCAGTAAATCTCCTGCCTTGGCCAAGGACTTCGTGTAATGGCTCTCCTAGACACAGCGCGACCTCACCCCCAATACCGGGAGAGAAGAACTCCTGAAGATCCGCTCACTGCCTCCATGTGGCTCGGGACTGTACCCAACTAAAACCTGTTTGCACGACTCCTTTGAGCCGTGGTAGGGTAGTAATCAAAGTACAGTGGGAACTCACACGAGACAAATGCCGATCCTCAAGTCGATGAACTAACCTGTACACATGTCACCAGGGAACTGCTATCTGACGTCAGGTATAAGACCAACTAGCATGTTCCCGGCGAGTCCTGTCCGGTGTTCTCATAACCCATGAGCACCTGTATACATCTTAGGTGAACCAACTGACACCAGTGGCTTGTGAGACCGGCCACCGCCCCTCGTCGGGGTCTCGACTGTATACACTAGTCTACTCTGGAGTATCGATGCCCTGTCTCGAAACTCCCACGACTACGGACCATTTAAGGATGTGCTTATAGACTGCCAGCTCTCACGTATATGATCGCCCTCATACTGCTGGTGGTCAAGCAAGAATCCTAGGGACTCTATCAACGTGCAATAGTGACCTGTAAGGTCACCTAAACCAGTACACGATGATAAAGGTAAACCAGATAGCATACTATCATCTCGAGTAAGACTGTCCTACTGGGACAGGTCCTCCCCTCAATCATTGCAATCACGTGCCTGTGATCCAATAATTGACTCTGAGGGCACTATCTCCAACAATCTCCCACTTGCACTCAAGGCTAATTATTGCGATGTCGCATACTCACAGCCCGTGTGATACCGAACACCCAACTCCTCTACTAGTCAGTCTCACAAATACCGTTTGCGAAACTATTGCGTTCGAGGAATAGCCTCAGTGAGTGGATCCGCTTTGATGTTTCTTTCTATGTCTCTCTATACCTCATGTTCGCGGAGAAAGCCATCTCCCGAAATGAGCAATACCTGTCTTAGAGTATGTCTGGATGTCTGATGGGACCTAGCTCATAAATGAACTCCAAATCCAAACTTCTTAGACTGTATCGTCAACTGAACTTAATCAGTATCCTGCGCCATGCCTCCCTCAGTATTGCCTTGGACCATCTGTCCAAAATACTGCCCCTTATCAGAAGGAAAACTATAACTCTGACAACCTCCTTGTCGTCCGGGTCACCTTGGAAGCCTGGAATGATAACTGTCTCTCGAATGAGGCTGTCGTTATCATAACCCTAGAACATTCACTTATGTTCTAAAACTGCTTCCGATTGCTTCTCCAGGATTGGATCAATATCAACTTATTGCATCTAGTGTAAGAACAACATCTGGTGTGGTACTTGACATCTCATGATTGACTCAATTGCCTGAGCAAGTGATCTGCCAATCATGCACATCCCTCTCCACTTTAGTCTATAAGACACCTTTAGAGAGGGTGACTCCATCACCTGCAGGTACACTACCGTGCTAGGAGTCGTCCATTCTAAATACTCTCAGAATGCTGTCTAAGTACCCTGATTGGGAAACCACCCAAATCTAGATCTAAAACCATAGATCTAGTAACCAGTATGTCTGATATAATGTCCAAGTCCCATGTGGAGAAACCACTGTGTGACGACCAAAGCATAACCGATCGTAGTATAGGAGTTTCTTTTCCTATTCTGTGTATGTCATCCAAATACCATGACATCACACCCTACTACCTTCTCAACAGATCCATCCCCTATTCTGATGAAGTCAAACCTATGACTGTCACATCAGAAATTGATGATCTATCTCCGCAATATCTGCTTTAGTCTATAAATAGACATAAGCTACCTGTCCACCAATGCTTCTGCTGCTCCCACTGACTACGACAACCCTCTGGCAGAGTCATATAAACGTACACTTCTAAAGCAAGTTTAGAACGACGCTATACTCATCCTCCTGCCGGGTCTCGCAGCCTGGAACAACAGCAATGGCAAGTGGGGTAAACAAGAACCTCCCTGCCACCGTCCTTGAGCATACCGGAGTACCTCTCGGGTGCCTGAGGTTACCCACCATATCTGCGGAGTGGCTAATGGAATGTCAAACCAGATTGAATCTTCAGGTTCCTTATCAAATCTTCAGTAATCGTTTGTGGTTCTGGAATCGCTTCCGGTTCTACCATACTCCCACTACTGTTTTCTGAAAAAATCCATTTTTAATTAAAACTGTGGCGAGTCAAGAACAATATCACTATTGATCTTCCAGATGGTAGAAAGTCAACCCTCGTCATAGCCTGGGTCAACCCACAAACAGCCATTACAGAAACGTGCCTTGAGTTATCCAGAGTCTGGTTTTAAGCATAAGCCGGACAACTCCCCGTACCTTAACATCGTTAAGATATGAACTGTTCTATATCCAATATAGAACCAGAGGCACTGATTTAATTGAACCAGATTCAAATCATGCAGCTGTTTCCAGTGCATGTCAACTAAATGGAAGGAGGCCGATCAGCGTTACTCAACTTAGGAATGCTTCCAATTATGAGTAACCTGAAAGAGAAGCAAGTTCTCTTAACCATTACTATCAACTGAATACCATATACAAGTATCTACATCTTCGATCACTTTGAAGAATCCCGATACTTGCAATACCTGGTTCTCTACTTTATTCAAATACCTATAACTTCTCAAAATTCGGACCCTGCGTTTTCAGGAAACACTCGTCTAAAAACTAGAGAAGTCATAAGTAAACCGAATATAGTACGAGGACCAACCCCTCTGTCCTAATGGACCCTGGACAACATACAATACTCTGTATAAGTCCCTTGAGTCTGATAACTCATTCACTGTGTGTCGTAGGTTGAAAACTGTACATATGGTTAAGAAGAATTACACCGCTGTTTAATGCTCCTTACCTAACCATCCACTGGTATAGGTAAATGTCATAGACATAATTTCAAAAAGGTATGTCTCACTCTATAAGAATAGACGTACAGATATATCAATTTGAAATTGGTGCATAACAACGGATATTCAAAACCAAATATTTGCCGTCCGGCAAACAAGCCAGGTGGCTTCCTCAAATATCACCATTCCAACGAATCCCGATATAATGAGGATGGTCACCTAATTCCCAATAACTTACTCCCACTCATCATCTGTAAAACCATACAGATGTGAGAATCCAACCTGATAAATACATACCCTGGAGCAAGTGTCTAATTGGGAAATCAGTTTTCTTTTAACAGTACACAGTGAAACTGAAACATTGAAATGTTCCGATGGGGTATGCTGGTATTCTTAGTAATGCCTCTTCCATTATCCAGATTCACAACTGTAACCGTATAATTCTTTGCCACCTCTCCAAATCCCTTTATATGTCTTTAGTCATTACCTTCTGTACACCCCTTTAGGCCAAATGGTTTTCTTCCTTCCCTACCGTTCGGCACCAGCCTATGGTTTGGAAGAAGACTATCCAATAAGCATAAAGGGTGTACTGTCCTAATCCTAGGAGCACTCGCAACGCGAGAGAAGGTGAAGATAAAAGACACCTGAATGTACTTTATTCCTATTTCTCCTGAACCAGGATCCATCCCCGAACTGGAACAAGTTCCTTTCGAGTTCGTATATAACCATACGATGGATTATCCGATAAACTTGGGATCTTCGTAGTGATACGGAGTGTCCTGGAGAAATACAAAGGTGATTTAGGATTGGCGAAGAATCATTTGGTTTGGTCGTGAATAGTAGTCGCAATTTACTTTGCCCTCTTACTAATCCCATGCTTTGTCTTAACTTAATACCTTCTGTACACCGTTTAGGCTAATTGGTATTCTTCATTCCCCACCGTTCGGCACCGGCCTAAGGTTTGGAAGAAGACTATCCAATTTGCGTAATAGGTGTGCTATCTCCTAAACCAAGGAGTACTCGTAATCTGAGAGAAGGTAAAATGAAAAGACAACTGAATAGTCCTATCCGTTTTCTCCAGAACCGGAAACCATCCTCGAATAAATTCCTTCGAGTTCGTATCTAACCATACGATGGTTTTGTCCAATGGAAGTGGACGTTCGTAGTAATACGGGGTGTCCTGGAGAAAAAGGGTAAAAGTAGGAGTGGCAATGAGGTTTGCAACTCTGACAATCCAAAAGCCAGTGTTAAGAAGGTTCGGTCAATTTTGGTCACTGAGTCATAGTCTTAGGGTCGGGTCAATGGTCGCTGCCAAAGAGAGAGAGAAAAGAAACACTCAGCGTGCACTCTAACCTAGATCAGAATGGTTGTCACTTTATCTAATCTGGAAACCTCCCACTGTAACTCAAATTCTTCTCCAAACCTGAAAGAAGAATTAGCCGGGATCACCCGAGGAGTAAACCAACTCATCAGTGGGAATCAGGATCCAACCATCATCGCATGATAACGTGACGGAATCCGCTCACGCTATCACACTCCAGAAGGTATGCGCATATCTGGCAAGTTTCAGTACTTTTGAAACTCCCGATGAGATTTTTGCCCCATGTTCTTATGACCTTGACTTTGGCCAACATATCATAAGTCACATGTCAAGTTCTACCCGTCATTTTCCTGGTTAATTTGAACCCACCCGTACATACCCTTGACTTTGGCCAAAATGGCAGTACGACTGTCCCAAACCAACGCATCTATCTATGCTGCATATGGATACCCAACAGCTATCAAACACTGTGCCTTGACTTTGGCCAACATACACAGCTTGAATACTATTGACCATCCATATGAAACGACGGAGGGCTACGAATGGTTTCTGGCGAAAACCTTTAACGTAATGAACTTGATATCGTTGAAGGAACGGATAGCTTTTTAGAAAATATAGTGACGAAAACCTTTACTAAAGAGGTCACTCCCGGTGAAGGGATCTCGGCTCTTTCCCCATAGAATGAGGTGCAGGATATTCCAACTGAATACCACGGTGCAAAGCAAAAGTAATCGGCTATAGTGAAGTTAATGCCCTGACGCAAACTTTTGTCCAAGGGGTCACTCCCGGTGAAGGGATCTCGGCCCTTGCCTCGTCGACTGAGGAGCAGGATATTCCAACTGAATACCACGATGCAAAACAAAAGAGAACGCCCTTGCAATAACAGATTTTTGAAAAGTGTTCCAACAACATCAGAATAGGTTTGTTTAACTTGCATTGATCCGAATCAACGCAGTCCCATCAATTGATCACACCACAAAGAACGAAAATATACTGACGTACGTATATGCCATCCGCATTCGCCACTGGGTCCCGTCATCACCCGTTAGGTTAGCTAACTAACGACAGAGCGGGGACGGGACTAGCGCGGATGCAAAACATATACAACATCTACTAATATATATACCAATATATTATATTCGCTCAAGGCGTGATAAAAATGCAACATCACAGAAATGTACAGCAACACAGATCAATACAGATATCTGGGATCCCCGGGTTTTACAGAGCCACTACTGAAACCCGACGTTCCCCTGGTCATGTGGATAGCCTGTGCAATGAAATCCTAGACCCCTACGGGCGCGGCAAGTTACCCGCCAAAACCTGAAGCGAGGCAGCCCCCTTCAGCTCCGTGAATGGACCACCCAGCACTTCACGGAATCCGGTAACTTGGGCACCCCTCCTGGGTCAACCTGTACCCCCTACGAGTGCGGCGAATAGCCCGCCAATCCTAGAGTGAAGCCCCCTCCGTCTCAATGCCATGAGATGCGGGCTTGTTGCCCTCTAGAACCCGGCTATCCGTGCACCCCTCCGCGGGGTAATCCTAGTACAGAAAGTAAAATATACATACAACGGGTACATCGACCGCAACCAGGTCGTGCCCCAAAATAATAATACAAACAGCCAGTGACGGCAGTCCACATGTCGGACGCTCGCCCCGCAATATCAAATGTACATATAAAACAAAACTGTACTACCACTGCAACCAGGCTATCCCCCACGACCGATCCGCAACATTACAGCATAACACAGAACATCAACGTGAAAGTCACGTTCGCAAATCCGTCTAACCGGGCTATAGCAGTTAGACAGGGTTTACCGATCGAGTGACATTCACAGTCGCAGATATAATGTAAATACTGTGAAATAATGTGTTTAAAATATCCGATCGATCAAAAATTAACAAGTGGGCCCCCAAGCAATACTGTAGCAGATCAAGAAATTCTGGGCCCAATGTTATTATTCCAAAACCCCTAAAATCAGCCCAGAAGCCCACTGGAGAAATTAGACACACTGATCAACCCATACTGCGGCGGAACCGCGGCGCCAAGTGGGGTTTGGCCGCGGTTCCGCGCTCCCCTTGAGAGATCAGTGTCTCGAATTTCTCCATAATTCTTAGAACTTCCAGTACATTAGTTTTTTACAACCTGAAAAATTTTTGGGCTTCAAAAAATTTCAACAGAAAACTGATGTGAAGAAAATACGGTTTTTGGAATTTTGGTCGATCGGAAATGTAAACACATCAAACAAAGCTAGACTAGGTTAATGGTGAGGCTCTGATACCACTGTAAGTGCACGGCGGCGTCCCGGCCGTCAAACCGACGCCGGAATACGGAAGCGGTGATAAACTTTAATTTTGCGAACTTAGCAAACCGGCACCACTGCGCACTAAACACCCGGATCGTGCCATTAAACTAGATCTAGCTAACAACAAGATGGGTTAGAGATATACCGAGTGATCCGAGTCCTCCGGTCTTCTCGTCATCGTCCCGATCTCCCGCGGAAAGTCCTGTCTCCATGTCGTCGCCTCCTCGCCGGAAGGGCACCACATCGCCTGCATCTTTTACGGGCTCCTACCTCCATACCGAGGCAACTCGGGTATGAAGCTGGCAAGTCGACATGCCCAAGATTTGCTGTAGAATGTGTAGTGTTGTGTCTCATCGGGGTTGTGAAGTTGCCATGAATGTGGAGGAATGAGGTTAAGAAAATTGGTGCTTTCAATTTTCTAGCAAGAAGAAGATGGGATGAAGAATTCCTCACATAACAAAAATGCACTCTCTCATTCTTTTCTCTCAAGTGTAGCCTCTCTCAACTAGTGAGAATGGTGGAGGAATGAAATCAAACCATAACAAGAAGGGATGTGAGTGTAGGAGAAGAGAATGGGTGACCACACCCCCAAGCAATGATAACTATGTCATCTCCAAATCAAATCCACTTCTAATCTCATTAATACAAATCAAGTGATGTAAAGAGAATCAAATGATGGTTGAAAAGAAAAGATGCCATCATAATCAATACATTTGCAAGAAACCCCTCCACAATGTGTTATTTGCAAACTTGCAAATAACACCCTCCATCAAAAAGTCCGGCCGGGAAAGAACAAAGGAAAACTGGCCGGTACGAAATGCAAACTGGCAACTCCAGAAAACTGGTCCCGTAATAAATTACAGGAAAACCCCGATACTGTGCATACACACCCGCATCTGTATTCCGACCGGATACAAATGCAATGAGACAAAATCTACACTGTACTATACTAGGATCCGGCTTAAACCAAAGCCGGCTAGTAATATCCGTACGATCCTGATCCGTGCAATACCGCACGTATCTGATTGAACCCTGCCATATATCCATACGGCCACTAGTACAAACCGTCTGATCCTGATCCGTGCAATACCGCACGTATCTGATCGGACCCTGCCATATCTCCATACGGCCTCTACAGCGTTTCGCCCGAAAGCTTGAGTAACTGAATGTGTGGTGGACTCTAAAGACTCGTCAATACTATGGCTGTGGATTTAACCACTAGCACGTCAGAGGTATAAACCAATACGTGATGGGCCACCAGCTATTGACTAAAAGGGACGTTGATGAGCGAACTCATCCTGACACCCTACTGAGCCTGTCAGTGACAATATCCGTACAGTCCGGTCCGTTCGTCTATGAGCATCGCATGGCGGGCCTAGGGGGTTGGTAAAAGTCAGACCCCCAAAAGCGGTACAAGTCGTGTCGGAGTGTAGCCCAGAACACCCTGAGATACTATTGGAATACCTACCAGTAAATCTCCTGCCTTGGCCAAGGACTTCATGTAATGGCTCTCCTAGATACAGCGCGACCTCACCCCCAATACCGGGAGAGACGAACCCCTGAAGATCCGCTCACTGCCTCCATGTGGCTCGGGACTGTACCCAACTAAAACCTGTTTGCACGACTCCTTTGAGCCGTGGTAGGGTAGTAATCAAAGTACAGTGGGAACTCACACGAGACAAATGACGATCCTCAGGTCGATGAACTAACCTGTACACATGTCACCAGGGAACTGCTATCTGACGTTAGGTATAAGACCAACTAGCATGTTCCCGGCGAGTCCTGTCCGGTGTACTCATAACCCAATGAGCACCTGTATACATCTTAGGTGAACCAACTGACACTAGTGGCTTGTGAGACCGGCCACCGCCCCTCGTCGGGGTCTCGACTGTATACACTAGTCTACTCTGGAGTATCGATGCCCTGTCTCGAAACTCCCACGACTATGGACCATTTAAGGATGTGCTTATAGACTGCCAGCTCTCACGTATATGATCGCCCTCATACTGCTGGTGGTCAAGCAAGAATCCTAGGGGCTCTATCAACGTGCAATAGTGACCTGTAAGGTCACCTAAACCAGTACACGATGATAAAGGTAAACCAGATAGCATACTATCATCTCGAGTAAGACTGTCCTACTGGGACAGGTCCTCCCCTCAATCATTGCAATCACGTGCCTGTGATCCAATAATTGACTCTGAGGGCACTATCTCCAACAGGTTGCACCATCATTTGACTTCTTTTGACTTTCTTTTAGTCATCATGGCTTGACTTGTGGTTTTCATGATGGTTGATGGAGTGTGGGTTTTTGTTTGTGATCATTTCTTTTGATAATGATAATCCTCTCTCTCTCTTGATTTTGATATACTAATTTTCATTTGGCCACACACACTCCTCTCATTCATTCTCTCCTTTCCATGGCCGGCCAAACAAGAGGGTGGGCTGTCCAAAATTTTAATGTAGGAATTTTTGCTCTTTTCATGCTACAAAAATTCCCAAATTCATCCACAAAAGGTTCACATCTCATTCCTCCACCAAAAGGCAACTTCTAGCAACCCTTTGAGACATAGAGCACTACACTCATTCTACAGCACTTCTTGGGCACGTCGGCTCGCTAACTTCGTGCCCGAGTTGCCTCGGTCCAGAGGTGGGAGCCCGTAAAAGAAGCCGGCGATGTGGTGCCCTTCCGGCGAGGAGGTGAAGACCGAAGATTCCACGGGAGATCGGGACGACGACGAGAGGACCGAAGGACACGGATCGCTCGGTATATTTCTCTACCCCGTTCTTTCGTTAGCTAGATTTAGATTAATGGCCCAATCCGGGTTTTAAAGTGCGCGGTGGTGCCGGTTCAAAAGTTTTGTAAAAGGTATCGTTTACGCAATTTGGCCTCGGATTGACGGCCGGGGCGCCGCCGTGCACTTACATGTATAGCTGGAACTCCTTCCAGTTATATCTCATGACCACTAATTTCTTCACAAGAAAATCCTTTCTAAAAGGTGGCATGCTGAGAAACAAAACACCTTTTGCTCCTCAGTGCGGTAGAAGATATTCCCTTGCTAATACTTGGGATATCCAACAAACTTCCATAGAACTGACCCTGCCTCGAGCTTTTCCGGATTTTGCTTTTAGACATATGCCGGACAACCCCAAATCTTAACATCCTTAAGAGACGGGCTCTTCCCATACCATATCGCATATGGAGTGGTAGGCACCTGATTTGATTAGAACCCTATTCAATAGGTATGCAGCTTCACAAGTGCATAACCCTCAAAAGGAAATAGGCAACTCAATAGTACTCATCATAGAGCACACCATATCACATAGGGTGCGATTGCTCCGTCCCAATATACCAACGTGCTGTGGTGTATACGGAGGAGTAATGCTGAGAGAGAATCTCATTCTCTTTTAGAATAGTCCAGGATCTCCGTGCTCAAGTATTCTCCTCCCCGATATCATCAAATGACATAATACATATACCTGTTTTTGGTTCTCTACTTCTGACTTATATTCTTTGAATTTCTCAAAAGCTTCAGACTTGTGTTTCAACAGGAACACATGTGCGAATCTTTAGAGATCATCAGTGAATGTAATGAAGTACAAAGAACCAGTCCTGGCATGTGTAGACAGGGGACCTACATATATCATCATGTATCAATCCCAAGAGTTCACTAACTCTTTCTCTGTTTTCAATAAACGGAGCTATGGTCATCTTATCTTTGTGATATGACTGGAATGTTTCATAAGATGTAAGTTCAAACTGATTTAAATATGCATCTTAATGTAACTTAGCTAGTCGAGTCGCATTGATATGACCTAGTCTACAATGCCTCAAGAAGGATTTGTTCATTTGTGAACTCTTCCTTGTTGGAGATAGTGCCCTCATAGTCAATTATTGGATCGCAGGTACGTGATTGCAATGATTGCGGAGGACCTATACCGGTATGACAGTCTTACTCGAGATGATAGTATGCTATCTGGTTTGCCTTTATCAGTCGTGTACATGTTCAGGTGACTGATTACATGTTACATTTTGATAGAGCCCTTAGGATCTTGCTTTACCACCAACAGTATGATGGCGATCATATACGTGAGAGTTGGGTGGTTTATACGCATATCCTTAATTGTGGTCCCTAGTCGTGGGAGTTTCAAGACAGGGCATCGATACTCCGGAGTAGACTAGTGTATACAGTCGAGACCCCGACGAGGGGCGGTGGCCGGTCTCACAAGCCACTGGTGTCAGTTGGATCACCTAAGATGTATACAGGTGCTCATTGGGTTATGAGTACACCGGACAGGACTCGCCGGGAATCTGCTAGTTAGTATTATATCTATCGTCAGAACGCAGTTCCCTGGTGACATGTGTACAGGTTAGTTCATCGACTTGAGGTCGTCATTTGTCTCGTGTGAGTTCCCACTGTGCTTTGATTTCTACCCTACCACGGCTCAAAGGAGTCGTGCAAACAGGTAGTTTTTGGGTACAGTCCCGAGCCATATGGAGGCACGTGAGCGGATCGACAGGGGATTCGTCTCTCCCGGTATTGGGGGCGAGATCGTGCTGTGTCTAGGAGAGCCATTACCCAAAGCCCACGGCCGTGGCAGGAGATTTACTGGTAGGTACTCCAGTAGTATCTCAGGGTGTTATTGGGCTTCACTCCGACACGACTTATACTGCTATTGGGGGTCTGACGTTACTAGCCCCCTAGGCAGATATGCGATACTCATAGACGAACGGACCGGACTGTATATACATTGTCACTGTTAGGCTCAGTAGGGTTTACCGGATGAGTGCGCTCATCGGCATCCCTTGAGGTCAGTCCATGGGCAGCCGTTACGCATTGCTAGTGCCGCTGACGGTTTGTGGTTAAACCCACTGCCAGGGTACTGACGAGTCATTAGAGTCCCCCACAGACAGTTTCCCAAGTTCGGGCGAAACGTTGTAGAGGCCGTATGGTTTTATGGCAGGGTTCGGAAAATGCACGTGCGTTTACGCACGTGTTATTTTTCGGGCAGATAATACTGGTCGGCTTTGGTTTAAGCCGGATCCGAGTATTATATTGAGTAGGTATAATATCTTTGTCTCAGTTGCATTTGTATTCGGTCGTAATACAAATGCGGGTATATTTATACAGTTTCGGGGTTGTCCTGAAATTCGTTTCAGGATCACTTTTGGAAGTTGCCAGTTTCCAGTTTTCTATCAGCCGTCTTTTAACATTTGGTTAAAGACGGGTTTATCTTTTCTTGAGATGAGGTGAGTCAGTGTTCTGGAAGTTTCTAGAAGCCACTAGAAGAGGTGACTAGGTTCATGAACCTTTGCTTATATTGATTACTTGATGACTAGGTTTAAGTGAGTCATGCTTTGCATTAAAGCATTTTGTTTTGGTTTAGATATTTTCTTCATGATATGCTTCATGTTATGGTCACCACTTGCTCCTACGGTCACCTCCCTCTTGCATAAATAGTGGCCGGCCACCCTTGAGGGAGAGAGAGAGAATGATTTCATTTTTGGAGAGAAAAGACTATGGTTAAGGGTGCATGGAAATTTCATTACCTCTTTCATTTCCCCACTCGATAAAAATGGCAGCTTCATTAACCGATCGTCCACGGATTTGGACGAAGTGAGACAAAATCATCTACTCATTCTCTACATCTTTCTTGGTCGTCTATTTTGGCAAACTTGACGATCGAGTTGCCTCGAGTCAGAGGCGGGAGCCCGTTTAAAGAATCGTCGATGTGGTGCCACCTCGACGAGGATATCGGAGATCGACGAGATCGGAGCAGCCGCAACGGAGCGTGGGATGATGGTTGAAGAACGAAGGACTCGGATCGTTCGGTATAACCTTTCTACACTCTTTACAGTTTGTTAGTTTAGCAATAATGGCAGATCCGGGTTAAAGTATACGATAGCGCCAGTTTAAAAGTTTTAGTTCCGCATTTTGGCGTCTGTAGACGGCCGGGGCGCTAGCGTAGACTTACAGTGGTATCAGAGCCTCACCATTTTGCTATACTAACTTGTGCTAACGCGTTTAAAACATCGATCGAACCGGAAATCAAAAATCGCAATTTTTTAGCTTGACAGTTTCTGTTAATTTTAAAACTGGTCAAAATGACATTTGGACCATACCAGAAAATCAAGCAGGGTTTTTTAGGAATACTGCAGAAATTCGACAAAGTGAGTCGACTGTTCCGCCGCGGATCCGCGGCCCAAGCATGGTTTTGGCCGCGGAACCGCCGCAGGAAAGTGGCTTCACTCGGCCAAATTTCTACAGTGCATTCTATGATGGAAATTGGGATTTTTGGTATATATCGTTTGGGCCCAGGTTTTGTTACTGTTCACCAGTAAGTCATGGGGCCCACTTTTTTGATATTTGGTCGATCGAAATTTAAACACGTTAGTTTACAGTGCTTACATTATATCTCCGACCGGGAATGTCATTTGATCGGTAAACCGCGTCTGATTGCTATAGTTCTTTTAGACGGGTTTGCGAACGTGACATTCGCGTTGATGTTCTGTGTTGTGCTGTGATGTTGCGGATTTGTCGTGGTGGATAGTAGTGTGCAATGGTAGTACAGTTTGAGTTTATTTGTACATTTGATATTGCGGGGCGAGCTTCCAACTTGTGGACTGCCGTCACTGCCTGTTGTATAATATTCTTTTGGGGCAAGACCAGGTTGCGGTCGATGTACCTATTGTACTATTTTTCATTACTGTACTAGGTTTTGCCCCGAGACGGAGTGCACGGATAGCCGGGTTCTGGAGGAGCAACGGGTCCGCATCTCATGGCTTTGAGAGGCAGAGGGGTCCCACTCTAGAATTGGCAGACTATTCGCCACACTCGTAGGGGGTACAGGTTGACCCAAGGAGGGGTGCCCAAGATTACCGGATTCCGTGGAGTGCTGGGTGGTCCATTCACTATGCTGTAAGGGGCTGCCTCGCTTCAGGTTTTGGCGGGTAACTTGCCGCACCCGTAGGGGTCTAGGTTTCATTGCACAGGCTATCCACACGACAGGGGAACGTCGAGTTTCAGCAGCGGCTCTGTGAAACTCGGGGATCCCAGATTATCTGTATTGTTCTGTGATGCTTATTACTTTTCTGTAATGTTGCATACTATCACGCCTGGAGCGATTATTGTATATTGGTTTATATACTATTAGATGTTGTATATGTTTTACACCCGCGCTAGTCCAGTCCCCGCTCTGTCGTTAGTTAAGTAACCTAACGAGTGATGACGGGACCCAGTGACGAATGCGGATGGCATATACGTACATTTTATTTTCGTTCTTTTCTGGTGTGATTAAATGATGGGACTGCGTTGATTCTGATCAACGCAAAGTAAAACAAACCTGTATACAGTTGTTGGAACAATTTAACAAGTGTTATTGCAAAGACGTTTTCTTTTGTTATGCATAGCGGTATTCAGTGGAATATCCTGCACCTCATTCGACGGGGCAAGGGCCGATATCCCTTCACCGGGACTGACTCCTTGGGCAGAAGTTTGCGTCAGCGTAATAACTTCACTATAGTCGATTACAAGTTGCTTTGCATAGCGGTATTCAGTGGAATATCCTGCACCTCATTCCACGAGGAAAGAGCCGAGATCCCTTTACCGGGAGTGACCTCTTTAGCAAAAAGGTTTTCGCCACTATATTTTAAAAAGCTATCAGGTTCCTTCAGCGATATCAAGTTCACTACGTTAAAGGTTTTTCGCCAAAAACCAGCCGTAGCCCTCCGTCACTTCTTTTGGGTATTTAGTAGTATTCAAGCTATGCATTTTAGCCAAAGTTAAGGCATAGTGTTTGGTAGCTGCTGGGTATTCAATTGTTGCATAGATAGATGAGTTAGTTTGGGACAGTCGTTCTGCCGATTGGCCAAAGTCAGGGGCATGTGCGGGTGGGTTCAAATTGACAAGATAGTGACGGGTAGAACTTGGAATGTGACTTATGACACTTTGACCAAAGCCAAGGTTATAAGAGCATGGGGCAAAAATCATATCGGGAGTTTCTAAAGAAACTGAAACTTGCTATGTATGCGCATACCTTCTGGAGTATGAATAACGTGGATGCATTCCATCACGTTATCATGCGATGAGAGTTGGATCCTGATTCCCACTGATGAGTTGGTTTACTCTTCGGGTGATTCCGATTGATTCTTCTTTAGGTTTGGAGGAGAATTTGACAGGACAGTGGGAGGTTTCCGGATTAGATAAAGTGATGACCATTCTGATCTAGGATAGAGTGCACGCAGAGTGTTTCTTTTCTCTCTCTCTTTGGCAGCGACCTTTGACCAACCCTAGACTATGACTCAGTGACCAAGTTGACCGAACCTTCTTAAAATACTGGCTTTTGGATTGTCTGAGTTGCATAAGTCATTGCCACTCCTTCTTTTACCCTTTGAATTTTTCAGAACACCCGTATTACTACGGATATCCACTTCCATTGGATAGATCCATCGTATGGTTATATACGAACTCAAAGGGACTTCTTCGAGGATGGATCCTGGTTCAGGAGAAATAGAATTGGTTTATTCAGTTGTCTTTTATTATCACCTTCTCTCAGGTTGCGAGAGCTCCTTGGTTTAGGAGAGTACACCTATTACGCTTATTGGATAGTCTTATTCCAAACCATAGGCTGGTGCCGAAAGGTAGGGAATGAAGAAAACCAATTAGCCTAAGTAGGGTGTGCAGAAGGTAATATGTAAAGACAAAATAAAGGGATTAGAAAGAGGGCAAAGTAAATTGCGACTGATATCATTCACGACCAAAACCGCGTACTTCATCGCCACTCCTATTTCACCTTTAAAAGAATAAGGTATTATTCAGTTGTCTTTTATCATCACCTTCTCTCAGTTGCGAGTACTCCTTGGTTTAGGAGGGTACACCTATTATGCTTACTGGATAGTCTTCTTCCAAACCATAGGCTGGTGCCGAACGATAGGGAAGGAAGAAAACCATTTAGCCTAACGATGGTGTACAGAAGGTAACGACTAAAGACAAATAAAGGGATTTGGAGAGATGGAAATAAAATATATGGTTGAAGTCATGAATTGGATTATGGAAGAGGCATTGCTATGAATACCAGGATACCCCTACGAAACATTTTCATGTTTCAGTGCATTGTTAAAGAAAAACTGTTTTCCCAATTAGACACTTACTCCAAGGGTATGTATTTACCAGGTTTCATTCTCATATCTGTATGGTTTACAGATGATGAGTGGGAGTAAGATATTGGGAATTAGGTGATCATCCTCATTATATCGGAATTCGTTGTAATTGGTGATATTTGAGGAAATCGCCAGGGTACAGTTTTCCACCTACAACGCACAGGTTTTGAGTTGTTTAACTCAGCGGACTTATACAGAGTATTGTATGTTGTCCAAGTGTCCATCAGGACAAAGGGGTAGGTCCTCGTACTATGTTCTATTTACTTATAACTTCTCTAGTATTTAGACGAGTGTTTCGTAGAAATACAAGGTCTAAGTTTTGAGAAGTTGTGGGTATAAGAATAAAGTAGAGAACCAGGTATCACAAGTATCGGGATTCTTCAAAGAGATCGAAGATGTAGATTCTTGTGATTGGTATTCAGATGATAGTGATGGTTTTGAGAAACGTGTTTCTCTTTCAGGTTACTCATAATTGGATGGATTCCTAAGTTGAGTAATGCTGATTAGACTCTTTCCATTAAGTTGATATGCACTGGAGACAGCTGCATGATTTGAATATGGTTCCAATTAAATAAGTGCCAAAGTTTCTGTATTGGATATAGAATAGTTCGTACCTTAAAAGATATTAAGGTACGGGGAGTTGTCCAGCTTATGCTTAAAACCAGACTCTGGATAACTCAGGGCACGTTTCTGTAATGGCTGTTTGTGGGTTGACCCTGGCTATGACAAGGGTTGATATTCTACCATTTGGAAGATCAATAGTGATATCGTTCTTGACTCGCCACAGTTTTAGTAAAATGGATCTTTTTCAGAAAACAGTAGTGGGAGTATGGTAGAACTGGAAGTGATTCCAGAACCGCGAACGATTACGGAAAATTTAATAGAACCTATATATTCAATCAGGTATGACATTCCATTAGCCACTCCGCAGATATGGTAGGTAACCTCAGACACCCGAGAGGTACTTCGGTAGGCTCAAGGATGGTGACAGGGAGGTTCTTATCTACCCAGACTTGACACTACTGTTGTTCCAGGATATGAGACCCGGTAGGAGGGTTGTCGTAGTCAGTGGGAGCAGCGGAAGCATAGTGGGCAAGATGCTTATATCTATTTATAGACTTGAGCAGTTATAGCGGAGATAGATCATCTAATTTTGATATGACAGTCATGGGTTTGACTTCAATCAGAATAGGGGATGGATCTGTTAAGGAGGTAGTAGGGTGTGATGTCATGACATACACAGAGTAGGAAGTAAAATTCCTATACTACGATCGGTTGTACTGTGGTCGTCACACAGTTGTTTCTCCAGACAGAATATGGATATAATATTTGACATTCTGGTTTCTAGATCTATGGTTTTAGATCTGGATTTGGGTAGTTTCTCAATGTGGGTACTTTGACAGATATTCTAATGGTTTTTAGAATAGTTGACTCCTAGCATGGTGGTGTACCTGCAGGTGATGGAGTCACCCTCTCTAAAGGTGTCGTATAGACTAAAGGGGAGAGGGATGTGCATGATTGGCAGATCACTTGCTTAGGCAATTGAGTCAATCATGAGATGTCAAGTACCACACCAAATGTTGGTTTTTGCACTAGATGCAATAAGTTTGTATTAATCCAATCCTGGAGAAACATAAGGAAGCAGTTTTAGAACATAGGTGAATGTTCTACGGATTTGATGACGGCAGCCTCCTTCGGGAGACGGTTATCATTCCAGGCTTCAAAGGTGACATGGTTGACAGAGTGATTGTCAGAGTTATAGTTTTCCCTCTGACGAAGAGGGACAGTATTATGGACAGGTGGTCCAAGAGAATACTGTGGGTGGCATGGTGCCGGATACTGATTAGGTTCAGTGATCGATACAGTCTAAGAAGTTTGGATTTGGAGTTCATTTATGAACTAGGTCCCATCAGATATCCAGACATATTCTAAGACAGGTATTACTCAATTCGGGAGATGGCTTTCTCCGCGAACTTGAGATTTAGAGAGATATAGAAAGAAACATCTAGGCGGATCCACTCACTGAGGCTATTTCTCGAACACAATAGTTTTACAAACGGGCTTTGTGATACTGATTAGTAGAGGAGTTGGGTGTTGGTTTCACACGGGCTGTGAGTACGCAACATCGCAATAATTAGCCTTGAGTGCAAGTGGGAGATTGTTGGAGATAGTGCCCTCATAGTCAATTTTTGGATCGCAGGTACGTGATTGCAATGATTGCGGAGGACCTATACCGGTATGACAGTCTTACTCGAGATGATAGTATGCTATCTGGTTTGACTTTATCAGTCGTGTACATGTTCAGGTGACTGATTACATGTTACACTTTGATAGAGCCCTTAGGATCTTGCTTTACCACCAACAGTATGATGGCGATCATATACGTGAGAGTTAGGTGGTTTATACGCATATCCTTAATTGTGGTCCCTAGTCGTGGGAGTTTCGAGACATGGCATCGATACTCCGGAGTAGACTAGTGTATACAGTCGAGACCCCGACGAGGGGTGGTGGCCGGTCTCATAAGCCACTGGTGTCAGTTGGATCACCTAAGATGTATACAGGTGCTCATTGGGTTATGAGTACACCGGACAGGACTCGCCGGGAATCTGCTAGTTAGTATTATATCTATCGTCAGATAGCAGTTCCCAGGTGACATGTGTACAGGTTAGTTCATCGACCTGAGGTCGTCATTTGTCTCGTGTGAGTTCTCACTGTGCTTTGATTTCTACCCTACCACGGCTCAAAGGAGTCGTGCAAACAGGTAGTTTTTCGGTACAGTCCCGAGCCATATGGAAGCACGTGAGCGGATCGGCAGGGGATTCGTCTCTCCCGGTATTGGGGGCGAGATCGTGCTGTGTCTAGGAGAGCCATTACACAAAGCCCACGGCCGTGGCAGGAGATTTACTGGTAGGTACTCCAGTAGTATCTCATGGTGTTATTGGGCTTCACTCCGACACGACTTATACTGCTATTGGGGGTCTGACGTTACTAGCCCCCTAGGCAGATATGCGATACTCATAGACGAACGGACCGGACTGTATATACATTGTCACTGTTAGGCTCAGTAGGGTTTACCGGATGAGTGCGCTCATCGGCATCCCTTGAGGTCAGTCCATGGGCAGCCGTTACGCATTGCTAGTGCCGCTGACGGTTTGTGGTTAAACCCACTGCCAGGGTACTGACGAGTTATTAGAGTCCCCCACAGACAGTTTCCCAAGTTCGGGCGAAACGTTGTAGAGGCCGTATGGTTTTATGGCAGGGTTCGGAAAATGCACGTGCGTTTACGCACGTGTTATTTTCCGGGCAGATAATACTGGTCGGCTTTGGTTTAAGCCGGATCCGAGTATTATATTGAGTAGGTATAATATCTTTGTCTCAGTTGCATTTGTATTCGGTCATAATACAAATGCGGGTATATTTATACAGTTTCGGGGTTGTCCTGAAATTCGTTTCAGGATCACTTTTGGAAGTTGCCAGTTTCCAGTTTTCTATCAGCCGTCTTTTAACATTTGGTTAAAGACGGGTTTATCTTTTCTTGAGATGAGGTGAGTCAGTGTTCTGGAAGTTTCTAGAAGCCACTAGAAGAGGTGACTAGGTTCATGAACCTTTGCTTATATTGATTACTTGATGACTAGGTTTAAGTGAGTCATGCTTTGCATTAAAGCATTTTGTTTTGGTTTAGATATTTTCTTCATGATATGCTTCATGTTATGGTCACCACTTGCTCCTACGGTCACCTCCCTCTTGCATAAATAGTGGCCGGCCACCCTTGAGAGAGAGAGAGAGAATGATTTCATTTTTGGAGAGAAAAGACTATGGTTAAGGGTGCATGGAAATTTCATTACCTCTTTCATTTCCTCACTCAATAAAAATGGCAGCTTCATTAACCGATCGTCCACGGATTTGGACGAAGTGAGACAAAGTCATCTACTCATTCTCTACATCATTCTTGGTCGTCTCTTTTGGCAAACTTGACGATCGAGTTGCCTCGAGTCAGAGGCGGGAGCCCGTTTAAAGAATCGTCGATGTGGTGCCACCTCGACGAGGATATCGGAGATCGACGAGATCGGAGCAGCCGCAACGGAGCGTGGGATGATGGTTGAAGAACGAAGGACTCGGATCGTTCGGTATAACCTTTCTACACTCTTTACAGTTTGTTAGTTTAGCAATAATGGCAGATCCGGGTTAAAGTAGCGCCAGTTTAAAAGTTTTAGTTTTAGTTCCGCATTTTGGCGTCTGTAGACGGCCGGGGCGCTAGCGTAGACTTACATTCCTCTTGTGTGTGTTCTGTATGTTAAGAACTGTAGTTTGATTTAGAACGTATACGCTTTTAGATAACGTGTCTGAACCGATCAACTCTTGATATAGGAAATGTTCAAAACATTATCCAACAATACAAAATTATATCCTTCTTTACCAATAAAGAGACTGATATGATATTGTATATCAGGTTCGGTATCTAATAATATTCGTTCAGAATCAATGTATTTTGTAATACAGGGTGATAACTGCCAACATACTTGGCTACAACAATTGTACCGTTTCCAACTCTTGAAACTTATCACCCATTCTCAGTTCTCTACCTATCTGAAGCCCATGTAACTGATTACATTTGTGGGATCCTGATCCGGTATCTCATACCCAGGACGTAAAGGATACTGAGAAATAGTTCTTGGTAATGAACACACCCGAAGAAGATGCATCATCATGCACTTTCTTCATTTGGGCGGCACGGGAATCCTGGTAATCTCCTATTTCCTGCTCGGTCTTATAACAGTTATAAGTTGGAGTGGGACCAACGTTCCTCAGCTCAGTATAACAAGCGGGTTCGGTCATTACATCCGTATTATTATCTTGATTAAGGCGTGACATGGTCGCTACCTGGAGAGAGAGAAGAAAATACTCAGCGTATGCTCTTGCAAGATTAGATTGGTTATTAATATATCTAATCTGGATGGCTCCCACTGTTTTAGTCAAATCTTCCTTCAAACCCTAAAATGAAAGAATAGCCGGGATTAATTACACCCTACAAGTTTGACAATCTTTCAGCCAGGCCAGTGTCGGTACATTGAGGGAGGTTCCCCGTGCTTTCGCACGGACCTAATTAAAATAAACCTCGTTTTCCCAGAGGCGTAACTCCGTTAACACCTTTCTAGACACCTACTTGATCGACTAATTGTAATGTATAAAACTCTCCCAGGAGTAACTCTTACTCGCAGTGGGTATCGGGATCCAACTATCTCATAGGAGGTATGCAATCTCATTGCAAATTTCAACACTTGAAATTCCCGATAATATTTTGCCCCTAACCTCCTATGACCTTGACAAAGGCCAACAAACCATAGGATGCGAATCAAGTTCAACCCGTCATTTCCTGATTGAATTAAACCCACCCGCACGACCCTTGACAAAGGCCAACAAGGTCGCACGGCTACCCTAACTCAATCGCATCATATGCTTATGCAGATAAGCAGTAATCAGCTACCGCACACTACGCCTTGACAAAGGCCAACAAACGTAGCACGAATACTAACTATTACTTTTCTGAAATGACGGAGTGCTACGACAGGATTTTAAGAAAACCTTTTGCGTAATGAACTTGATATCTTTGTAGAATCAAATGATTTAAATGGAGTGTTTCTGAGGCTTTTACTAGTTTCGCTAAAGAGGTCACTCCCGGTGAAGGGATCTCGGCTCTTTCCTTATCGAATAAGGTGCAGGATATTTCACAAATACCATTATGCAAAGAAAAAACTATAAAAGCAATTTAAAGACAAACTGAGTGTTGTAGCATTTGCTAGTTTCGCTAAAGAGGTCACTCCCGGTGACGGGATCTCGGATCTTTCCTTATCGAATAAGGTGCTGGATATTCTACAAGGAACACCACTATGCAAAGCAACAACTAGAGCTATCTGTTTTTGAAAATTCGATTCTACAACATCTTTAGGTTTCTTTTATTTCATTAATCTCATTAATTAAGTCCCATCATTTTAAGTTACCTAAACATCACAGATAAATACAACGTACGCTTATGCCATCCGCATTCGCCTCGATGTCCCCTCGTGCACCGTTAGGTTAGGTAACTAATGGCAGAGCGAGGCAGTGCTAGCGCGGGTGTAAAACATAAGCAACGTCTATATAATATATCACATATACTATATCCTGTATTCATCTCATCAATATATCAAATGATCATATCACAGATATCGCAGCAGAACATAACATATGAAATATTGGTTATACTAGGATTTCCGGGTTTTATTTTAAGCCTGTATAAAACACGGATTCCACGGTCGTGATGAATAGTCAATCCCACACCCCTAGACCCCTACGAGAGCGGAAAGCAACCCTACCAATTCTAGAGTTAGGAGACCCGGTCTCGATTCCTCGAGATGGTCTCCCACTGGACCTTAGAACCCGGTTACTTGTGCTCCCCGCCTTAGGTCTATCTTAATGCGGAAAAGTAAATAATATACAATGGTGACATCATCCTCAACCCGGAAGTGCCTCAATAAAAGAATATTATATACAATGAATTTTACATGAATGAAAATGAAAAAAACTCTCATCTCACATAAACCCCCGCTATTCAAACACGGCGATCCAATATAACATATCACAACAACACATAACATCACATGTCATCAACGTAAGTAAATATGCGTATCCCAGTTGTCGTTGACATATAGCACCGAAACTGGCGATACACCACATATTATACTTACGGTCGTAGAAAAGAAAGTGAAAAACTACAACAGTTGGAATCCGCAACCACCTTAGACATCATAAACCCAACGTATCACATACTTTGGATTTCATGCCTAACCAAATGAATTCCTTAGACATCGCATGCCTAACAATTATAAACCCCACATTTTAGTCTCGATATTGCAAACACCTTTTAATATCTAGTCGGGCAATTCAACAAGATTCCCGACATCCTGATCGAATGCTCGTCGGAAACTTTAGTAGACGGCCGCACCCCCCGATACCGTCGACGAAGTGCACCTAGGCGGAACACCGCTGCCGCGAGAACCCGAACGGATGCTTTTGGCGATGGGGTTCTCCTACAGTCACTTGGTCGGGGCTATGGGGCGTGGCTATCTATTAAGTTTATCCGGCGAGTATCCGCGTACACTACGTGATTGCGACGGACTTTTGATCTCATCAAAATCTCGTTGCAACCGATCATATGAGACTAAATTGCTAGATTTATAACATTCAAATTAGTTATCTCATAACTACTTGTGGATTCCAAATATTGTATCCCATCACATAATATCCGGACGACGTTAAACTTTTCGATCGATTCATCAAAGTCCCACAATTTCCCGACAACTCAACACTTGAGCACAATTTTAATAATACCCAGAATATGCCACAGTACCTATGCACCAGCCGTAGAAGGGAAAACCCAAGCCTCACTCATGTTTCCATAGAACTACGACAAACCCTAGGATTTGACCGCGGTTCCGCGATCCAAAATGTCGAGTTAGGGTTTCATTCTTCTAGAGGGTTCATAGACTTACTTGCATGTTTTTCCGAATACGTTAAATTTGGAAAAATGGGTTTTTGACATTCGATCGAACTTTTTAACATCGTCTAGACAACATGCGAATAACCCGAAACAATGTTAAAAATACGAATACGAAACACTCCGATTTGTTTATAGTGTAAGATTACATCATGCAAAATTAGCAAAAACAAACAACACCTGAAACATCAAAACCAAGTCACTGGAACACACAAAAATTTTCATGGGATTCTGCTCGGTTTTGGCCGAGATGAGCATACATGTGGCCGACCATTTTTTCATGGATTTTACTGAAATTTTTATGGTGTTCCTGATATATCTCATACATCACTCTGTACTTGTTTATAACTTTTTTTGAACAACTTTTAAAAACGACAGAAACTAGGGTTTCGCGTTGCAAGTTTCGGATTTGTTTCGGTTTCGTAATCTTAACAAAATCATATAAATTTCTAGCATGGCTCTGATACTACTGCAGGGTTACCTAAGAAGTCAGCAAGGTTTTGGGAGGCATCGTCCATGCGAAATTCAAAAATTTGCCGTTTTAGCTAACCCTAACTAAGAACCGTTAACTAGAAATCGACGGAAATATAAATGCAAACACTTTGCAAGTCTAGTGAGCAAGGAATACAACCTTTGTAGACCGGTCCTTCACTTCAATAGCTCCATGTAGTAGTCCCTTCGCTGCGATCGTGAACTCCAGACTCTAGAGAGGCTCCCATGAAGAAACGAACATGCTTGCTTCGAAGTCTTCGAGGCCGAAGATGATCTACGTCGAGGAGACACTAACCCAAGCTATCTCTTCACTAATCATAGAATTAGTGAAGCAAACACCCTATACTAAATGGCAAGTAGTAGAGGATGATGAAGTAGGAAGGAGGCTCACATTAGATTTGATTTTCTCACACTTTTTCTCATACCTCCATTGAAGCTAGAAAGCTTTTTGGGAAGAAGAAGAAGAATGAACTCATCATATGAATTATGTGTAAGGTTAGAAATGCAACCAAGGGTTAAGCATGTCATGCTTAACCCTTGTAGAGAGTTAACCATGAGCTAGGATTAAAGGTTAGGTCTAAAATATCTTAAGCTATACAAAGAGAATAGACAAAGTCAAACATGCCTTGAAGCTTCTACAAGCTTTCAACAAATATCATCCATGACAAATATCCATAATCTTTGAATTACTTAATGATAAATTATAAACCCTAATCTTAACCCTATCATGGTTTAACCCACATTAACCCTAGTTGCATTTGTAACCCAGCTTGATACATTTAACATATATCACATATACATCAATGTATCCAAAGTGAGAAAAGAAATCATAAGTGAGCTAATACTAGTTAATGTAATGTAATATATCAAATATATAATTATACATTAGATTATCAAATCAACTCTTGATTTAATAATCCGGCTATATCACCTATAATCGACTAATATCATATGAATCAACTTATCGAATCAACACTTGATCCGATAACCCGGCTATATTATATATAATCGACCGATATCTCATATCGTGAGAATAGAATATAGTATCTCATATCGTATTAATCTCGGTCCCGCACATATCACATATGTGCTCCTACTCCGTTTCGCTTGAGCCATGAAACTCCTGTGTAGGACTCTAAAGACTCGTCAATACGCCGGCAGTAGGTGATGATCATATCAAACACCCACAAGCCACAAGCGGTCTGCTAAACGTAACGGCCACCCGGGTATTGAGCGATCACAAGATCAACAAGCAAGCCTTCTCACACTCCTGCGAATCCAATCAGTAACACTACCGTACAGTCCGGTCTCTTCGTCTGATATGTCGCATATCTCGTCTAGGGGTGGTAAACGTCAGACCCCAGTAACTCGATAAGTCGTGTCGATATGAGGCCCATAACGGGTCGAGAAACTACTGATAACCCTTACCAGTATATCTCTGAAGCAGCCTTGGCCAAGGACTTCCTGTTATAGCCAATCGAGCACAGCGCAATATCAACTCCCAATACCGGGAGAGACGAAACCCCTCCTATCGCTCATTGCCTCCATCTGATTCGGGACTGTACCCAAAAGCCACCGTTTTGCACGTTCTCTTGAACGTGGTAAGGTGGAAATCAAAGCACAGTGGGAATCACAAAAGACTCTATGACGATCTCGGGTCTACAGACTAACCTGTACCAGTGTTACCAGAGAATTGCCATATGACGTGAGGTGTAATACCATCTGGGAGTTCTCGGCGAGTCCGTACAGTGTACCCAGTCTCTACTGAGCACTCGTATTTTGATGTCAAACACCAATGGACATGGGATCATCCATCGACCATCTACATGGGTCGAGAAGCTATACGCTAGTCTACTCTGGTATATCGATGCCCTGTCTCGATACATCCACGACTATGAACATTTGAAGGATGTACTTAGCGACTACTCTGTCCCCACCAGTATGATCTGCATCATAGTCCTGGTAGTCAAGTACTCATCCTAAGGGCTTTATCAACATGTAACATAGAGACAATCAGGGTACATGTTAAGATAAAGTGCAACCAGATAGCATACTATCATGTCGAGCAAGAAAGTCCTCCCAATATATGTCCAAGCATCCACTACAATATATATCGTATGTACAGTAATGGCCTCTAGGGCATACACATAACTAACACCTCCATGATCATACTCTCACTGATTCTTTTCCTTCTTATGATCATGTATTGATTTTGGATCAGTTCATTCATTTCATCTCTTTGATCTATTTTAGTCGATACATGATTGAGGTTTCTGCCACCATGGTTTGAGCGTAGTTTGAGCTGCTGATGGTGATGCGGTCAGGGCGAGCTCGTCGTGGATGAGGACTGACCATCGTGTTTTCTGGTGACATGGGAACGTATCGATGCAGTGTTGTGTTGTGACCTCTCGTTTGAGACGAGTGTGCAGTTTTGTACCGAATGATCGGGCCATTGTTAGAGGCTGCCTGTTATGAGAGGATTGTTGATGTACAACATACCTCAGAGATTGTGATGTCATCTACCGTGCAGACAGATGACCCAGCTATTGCCTAGATTGATGTGCTGTCGCTTCCAGAGCCTACGAGCTGAGATCGCTGGAGCTTTCAGGCAGAGATGAGACGGGAGATAGCTAGTCTATCTTGATTTGAGAGACGAAAGTGATTCGTCAGATTTGATGCGTCGTCGCAGGCCCAGTTGAGTTGATGATTTCCAGTGTGTAGAGTCTTACTCAGATATAAAGTAGATCGATCCAGAGATGACGTTGTTCGTCGGATGTCCCGATGTGAGATCGGTAAGCTGACCAGTTTCAGATAGAAGGACCTCACCCAGATGTGTTGTGAGTTGATCGAGAATGGACGAGTATTGAGTATTCCTCCGATGGTTGGGACGGGTTCCCAAGGACGTGTTTGGCTAGATATATTCTACAGAGTGATGAAGATACCGAGTTCGTGATTTCGAGTCCGTGCGAGAGATTCCAAATTGACTGTAGCCGAGAACCATTGCAGTACGCAGATAGCATGACATGATGTCGAAGTGGACGATAATAAAGACTAGTGGAGCAAGAGGTTCGTACGAGATGTTAACGAGCTGTTGTTACTCCCCGTTGAGATTAGGGATCAGATATGTATACAGAGGCATTGGGATACGGCCAGTTTCCGAGGAAATGTTGTGATGAGAACGCAAATGTCCAGAAAGCGAGAAAAGACTTATAAGAATACTAGCCTCCGTATAGTTCGGCATAGGCGAGATCAGAAGAGTGCTTGAGCAGGTTCTTTCCAGGACACTGCTGCGATGAGTTTTGCACCGAGGATCAGTGGTGTCACGTGTATTCAGAGGGCCAGAGGCCGACATCAGTGACGTGCTGCTTTACGAGTGATCTTACTAATTAGCCGAGAGATGACCAGAGGAGTGCCAGAGCGGAATCATTTTCGTTAGCACACCTGACCGGGCCGATGAGCCGATAGATTGCGAGATTGGTAATCTGCAGAGAAATGAGGACCCAGAGACAGAGGATGCCAGACTGTGAGCAGGAGGCAAGCGGATGTTCTTACATTGCCAGTTTTGGGCGCACCAATTTTTTTCGACATTGTAGGGGGTGTACCTCAATGTCATTTGTTGCGACTTGCGTTTGTGATCCGAGTATCACACTTATATTGCTTGAATTTGAGTTTCATGATATGGTTTTCATGCACCTTGGCTACACCTACTGGGTATTTACATTTCGTGCACAGTTATTGCACTTGAGATACGTTTTACACACCGTTGTGTTGGTCTATGATTTGTGCACATTTATTGCACTTGATATCGGTTTTGTGCCTTGGTTGCACGTGGTTATGATTTCGTGGATTTCGTACGGTTGATTTGATTTTTGTGCATGTGGTACGCACTCGATTTGATTTTTGCACTCGGTATAGCTCATGTATGCTTGCAGTGCATTGATATGTGTTTTGTGCACGCAGTTGGACACGTTTATGATTTTTATACACCTTGGTACACTCGGTGTTGCTTTTATACGCATTTGAGTTATTGATGAGTTCCCGTGCATTTGTTGCACCAGATTGGGTATTTCGTACACTGGATGCACCCGATTTGTATTTCGTGCACTGGATGCACCCGATTTGTATTTCGTGCATTTGTTGCACCAGATTCGTATTTCGTGCATTTGTTGCACCAGATTCGTATTTCGTGCATTTGTTGCACTAAATTGTTATTTCTTGCATTGGTTGCACCGGATTTATACTCCGTGCCTTGGTTGCACCCGAATTATGTCTTGAGCATTTCTGTTTCCAGATTTGTGTTTTTGTGAGCGTTTGCACTTGATGTTTGTATTCTTGCATGCTACCGCACCAGATGTTTTACGGACCTGACGCGCTTGGGTCAGATTTTTGCGCATATTAGGCACTGGGTACTGAATTTTGTGCGCATCGGATGCACTTGAGTGAGATTTTATACGTGCATGTTGGATGCGCTTGACTTAGGTTTTATTCGTGCATGACGGATGCACTTGATTTGGATTTTTGCGCATGTTGGACGCATGATGTGAGATGTGATTTTGTGCACACCGAATGCACTCGATTGGGATTTTCTTTCGTGCATGCTAGTTGCACTGGATTAAGATTTTCGTGCACTGTAGATGCACTAGATGTTGTTGTTGTGCACACCTATTGCACTAGACAGATGTTTTCGTGCACATCGTTGCACTTAATTTTGCTTTTGTGCATACTGTGACACTCGTATTGGATTTGATTTCCGTGCGCACCAGACGTACATGATTATTGGATACGCCTTTTTGGGGCTGATTTTGCTCTTGAGCACTTTGTTTTCTTGATGCGTACTATATATGTGTTATAGTATTTGATTAGTGCATATGGGATTTCGGTAGTGGATTTCGAGATGTATCTCCATTGTGACTCCGATGATATGCGTGCAATCCGATGATTTGCGTGACGCTTGACGGAGTTCGGTTTTGAGTTTCGTACTCATTTTCCGGCGCACAGGATGCGCTGTGGTATTTCTGTATCTTCCGTGATTTCGGAGCCCCGTCGATTTGAGCTGATTATTGAAATGTTTTAATATGTGGGGAGTTAAATTTAAATTCGGGGACCGAATTTATTTAGGGGGGAAGATTGTACCATTTCAGAAATATAAAATATTATTTTTGGAAATTTAATATTAAAATAATATATTTCGTGAAAACTACCCGATTTGCGAAATTGGGGTTTTCGTAAAGTGGTATAAGTATATGCTAATATTTGGAAATTTATCGGAGATTATAATGATTTATTTATTTTAATGATATTTATCGGATTTTGGGCAAAATCCGTAATTTTATATTTTTCCATGACTTGTGCATATTATGCATTGTGCTGTGTTGTGGCTTGTGCATATTATGAGTTTTGTGAGATAGAGAATGAGAAGGAAAAGAATTGAGTTTGTGTGTGAAAAGGATTAATGGATATAAAACAAAAGGGAGAAGAAACAAGAATAGATATTTTGTGAGAAAGGTGAGTGTAGGGAGAGATATTTGTTGTGAGAGAGTGAGGCTAAGAGAGAGAGAGGGTTAACTTGGCTGCCCCAAATCATTCATCTCCCCATTATTTCTCCATCTCTTTGCTTCTCATTCAACCCCTCACTACCCCATTGCCACATCTCCAATCCTTCACCAAAACCCTATACCCTCTTCATTAAAAACATGCACCACTTCATCCTTAACACATTGGACCTTGCAAGTTTGGATTTTGAAGACTTGGGCAACTCAAGAAAGTTCTATGGTTGCAAATAAGGTAATCCATGCACTTTAGTTTAGTTTTTGGTGTCGATATATCCTATTCTAGTTTAGATATTGATTTAGTTAGGTTTGTGATCTTAGAAAATTATAAGATGCTGTTAAGTGGTTAATTGAGGTGTAGTGAGTGTTCACAAGACTTCAGAGAGTGTTTTACTGGCCAAGTCCCGAAATAGAAACCAAAACACGGAAGTTAGAATTGCCCGATATCGTATTTTGTGGGAATTGTGATAGGATTCTGAGATCTGCTATGACTCGGAGGACCTGAAAAATATTTAGCGAACATAGAGAGACGTGCAGGCAACATAGAAGCACCCCTTGAAACACGAGCTCATTCCCCTCATTTCTGGCCGCAAATTTATTCATTTTGGCCGCAAATTGCGGCCACATCGGAGTGGAACTTGGTGATTTTTGGTCTGTGGCATTGTTATCCTATATCTAGAGCAACCCCATATGCAGAATTGGCTAATTTTATCTGAGTCAAAATCTGGAGGTGTTTTCCCTTGTTGTTGATTTAGTGTTATGCGGTTTCTAAAACTTGGTTTTGTATTTGAGTTTGGATTTCCGTCGTGGGAGGTTTATACGTCAACGACGAGGGTTGTTTGGTTGGTTTTGCATGCGTAGGCTATAGGTTCTAATCTATGAGCGCACCGTGTGCCGTATCGGTTTTCGGGTATTGATTTTGATGGTATTGCGATATGTGTTGATATTGTAGGTACCTTCGCGTGGATTTCGAGACGATGAAGCACATCGACTACGACTAAGCGAGGAGTTTAGTAGGTGAGTAGATTTATATCTACGGGGGAAGTCGGGTGGATGGCGTATAGCACCCCCGCAAATATTGATATGGAAGATCGTTTGATTATTATATCCTGATAAATGATATGCAACGGACATGATTATAGGATTTAATAACGATAATATGATGAGAGTTGACACAAATGAACATAGTGACATATGAGAATATGAAATGAGAAGTGAATCATGATAGGTACGAATGGAAAGAGAATGAGTATACGATGTGATATGATGACTTAGTGTGATATGTCGATACATGGATGCAACTCGATATGAGATGGTTGATACCTTTGTCGGTCCACGATATGAGATTGATACAGATGTGACCTGGGATATAGGTATATGACATATATAATGTTGTGAATCTTGAGTGATATGCCGTACGATGGATTATACCGTACGTGATGTTGTGAGGCTGGATACCGATTGATAGATTCACCGACTCGGATATATTGTGGACACGTATACCTTATAGCATTTAGCTGATGATGTACTTTATGCTACGTTCATGTCATTCTCATTGTATTGTATATATACTTGTGCTAGTACACCTACACCATTATCGATGATGCGTATGTTGCACTTACACATATTGGCCGGCTCACACACCTTTATCATCGATAATTGCTATGTCACTGCACAGTAGAATTGCTACATCATGCCATGATATACCTTGCTATATACCTTGCTATAGATACATGTTCCCTTTATATAATGTTGCGTTGGATTTGGATAATTGGGAACCGCATGATATATTTAATAACTTGATGCATTTAAATAGCGGATTTTCCCTTGATATGCTCATATTGTTGTTCTATATTGCATACAATATATTACATGGATTTACGCATTGAGATATGGATTTCATATGATTTTCTGGATTTGAGAACCGCGGGGATATTTCAAGAAATGTGTATTGTTTTGAAAACCCGGTTTCTCTCAATATGATACGTGGATTGCGATTGTCGTTGTTGGACACTCAGGTTCCGTGAGACGTATGATACGTTGATTGCGAGTGTCGGAGTTGGAAACTCAGGTTCCGTGAGACGTATGGATATATGGATTGCGAGTGTCGGAGTTGGACACTCAGGTTCCGTGGATTGCGAGTGTCGATATTGTACACTCAGGTTCCGTGAGATGTACAGATATGATATGTGGATTTTCGTGTCGATGTTGGACACGAGTATTTCATGATGTTTTCGAGTGCCGATATTGGGCACTCAGGTTCCATGAGACTTACAGATTTGAGGGCCAATCTGAGGATGTGGTGCCTGAGCTTTGAGGATTTACGTATCGATGTTGGACACGGGTTTCATGATGTTTCGAGTGTCGATGTTGGACACTCAGGTTCTATGATTTTGATGTGTCGCGAGGGACACGCGTTGATTTATATCCTCATATTTTCCTGCATATGCTTTCATGATATTTGCATGCATGTGTTGTTGTGTCAGTGGTTGACACGTGGATGAGATCCACATGCATACAGGCATTTGATTATATGGTTGGATGATATCCACTTGCTGATAGGCATTGATTATGTGTTGGCACATATGCAGATATGGTCACCTAGATATCATAGTATTACCTTTATGATATAGTTGACCTAGGAATCGTTGTTTATTTCGATTTCTACCTAATGATGTTTTATACTCACGAGTTGGCAACTCACCCCCGTTGTGCCACAGTTCTTGCAGGTTGACCACATGGATCAGTAGCGGCATCGCTGGCACACAGCTGTATTTGGGTGTTTTGCTTGGTAGGTGGTACATGTTGGATCGTGCCACTCTTGTATTATTATTCCTATTGTATCTAGTCACTCCATCAATCGGAAACTAGTATTTGTATAAGTAGTAAGACTTAGAAAGACTTGTAGTTGCGAGACTTGAGCGATGGGTTTTATGTTCGCTTGGTGGGTTTGATATCTTGCTTTATTTTATTCCTTGTGTGGATCTTCGCCGTTGGGCATCGTATATTATTCTGTCTTGCGTGGTTGTGACCCCGCCGTTTGGAGAAGAGCTAGCTCCCGCTTGGGGATGCCTATATATTGTTGTATATCTATTTTGGATCAAAATACGAGGGAGGTGCTGCCCAAAATTTTAAAAAAAAGGGTTTAGATTTCTGGGTTTCGGCTTACTTAATTTACGTTGTGCCTTTAGACGTTGTGTGATTTAAGTGCCTGTCATGAACTAAATTCGGGTCGTGACAGTCACGCAATTCATCGGATTTGCACACATATCATCGGAGTTATCATCGAGATACAGATCTCGAAATCCACCACTGAAATCCAGTATGCAATAGTCAAATACTATAATACGTGTATAGTACGCATCCTTGGAAAAACCTTCAAAAAATGAATAAAACACATGCAAAATCTTTTCTGAATCGCTGTGTGATGCGTAACTCACGGCACAAGTAACGGACGCTCATTTGTAAAGTAATAATATACGTTCATATATGTTTTGCTAAAATATACGTTCCGCAGTTTTAAAATATCCTAAAAGGTTTTCCTTTTTAGCGTTCATGTCACTCACGGACACGTAGGAAATAGCGAGACTATAGCTCCTTTTCGAAAACCTCTGGTTAAACTTTTTATGCATGCAAAGTACTCAGGTACTGTCCTCAGATCAGTCATGTTCGGCTACTACATAATATAGTGCCTATCATGAAAACAAGGTGCTCAAGAGCAAAATCAGCTTCGAAAGGCGTATCCAATAATCATGTGCGTCTGGTGCGCACGGAAATCAAAGCCAAATACAAGTGCTACGAATGTGCACAAAACCAAACTAAGTGTAACGGGTGTGCACGAAGGTATCTGTCCAGTGCAGCTGGTGTGCACGACAACAACAATCTAGTGCATCTATAGTGCACGAAAATCTTAATAGAGTGCATTCGGTGTGCACAAAATCACATCTCAAATCACGCGTCCAATCTGCGCGAAAATCCAAATCAAGTGCATCCGTCATGCACGAATAAAATCTATGTTAAGTGCATCCAATGCACACGAAAATCCAATACTAAGCACCTAATATGCGCAAATATCCAACCTGAGCGCGTCAGGTTCGTAAAAGCATCTAGTGCAGTAGCATGCACGAAAACGAACGTCAAGTGCAAACGCGCACAAAAACATAAATCTGGTAAAACAAATGCTCAAAGACATAAATCGGGTGCAACCAAGGGTCGGAGTATAAATCTAGTAGAACTAACGCATGATATACCCATCCGGTGCAACAAACGCATGAAATACAAATCTAGTGCAATAAAGGCATGAAATACGAATTTGGTGCAACAAATGCACAAAACACAAATCCGGTGCATCCAGTGCACAAAATACAAATCCGGTGCATCTAGTGCACGAAACATAAATCCGGCGCATCTAGTGCACGAAATACCAATCTAATGCAACAAATGCATGGAAACTCATCAATAACTCAATACGTATAAAAAGCAACACCGAGTGTACCAAGGTGTATAAAAATCAAAGACGTGTGCAACTATGTGCAAAAAATCCGTATCAATGCACTGCAAGCACATGCGAGCTATACCGAGTGCAAAAATAATATCGAGTGCGTACCGCATGCACAAAAATCAAATCAACTGTATGAAATCCACGAAATCATAAACACGTGCAGCCAAGGCACAAAGTCGACATCTAGTGCAATAAATGTGCACAAATCATAAACCAACACAACGGTGTATAAAACATATATCAAGTGCAATAACGATGCACAAAATGTAAATACCCAGTAGGTACAGCCATGGTGCACGAAAACAATATCATGAACTCAATCATAAAAACTCAAATCCAAGCGATATAAGCGTGATACTCGCATCACAAACGTAAATCGCAACAAATGACATTGAGGTACACTTCCTACAATGTCGAAAAATGTCGGTGCGCCCAAAACTGGTAGAGCAAGAACATTCGCTTGCCTCCTGCTCACGGTCCGGCGTCCTCTGTCTTTGGGTCCTCATTTCTCTGTGGATTACAAATCTCGCTGTAAGTCCACGTTGCTCACCCCGGTTCTTACGGGGAGGCGAAAACGGCGAAAAACAATTTTTGGCGCAAAGGCAACATGGACTAAAAGCCAGATCTTTGCTAAACTAGAAACTAGCAAACTACTAGAGGCGTTAACTACTATGCCGTAGAAATTATACCTCACGAAACCGGTCCTTCGGGTCTTCTCTTCGCTGTCCGGCTCATCCATCCACGCTCTGAGGGTCGATCCGGATCTTGGTCACCTCCGCGGCCTTCTTGAGTCGAAGACGATCCACCCGAGAGATGTACACCGAGCTCCACCTCGAGCCGAGGCAACTAGGGCAACAAGATCGCTAGTCTTGAAGTCCTAGGTTGTGTAGAAGAGGTTGATGGAAGTATTTGTCTCTGTGGATTCTTTTTCTCTCAACACATGAGATCAAAAGAATGAATCAAGAGGAGGAAGAAGAAGGAGCACTAGCAACCATGGAGCTTTTCTTTTCTTCTCACTTTTTTAGGAGAGAGAATGAGAAAAGAATAATGAACCAAGAAAATGAACCATGGTTCAATAATACTCAAAATCATCATTACTAATCCTATCATGATAAAGTTGATGGCTACATTGACATGACCATTTTCATAATCCAAAAAGAAAAATAAAACCAAAGAAGAGTGTAGACCTCTCATGAAGGTCAAGGTCAACTTTGGTCAACGGGTCAACAAAGTCAAGAGTGGTCAAGGTGGTCAAATGGTCAAAGCAATTAGCCATCACAAAATTATCACTGAAATGATTAGTAAGTAATGTCCGCGGATCATAATGGTTTTGATCGAACGAATTGCCAAAACCCTAATGAGCCTGCCACATAACGGTTTTGGCCGAACCAACTGCCAAAACCCTAATGTGGCACCTCCTCCTTCTTCGCTCCTCACAACTGTGCATACACACCCGCATCCGCATTTCGTAGAATGCGAATGCAATGAAGACAAAACAAATCAATCCGTGCAATACTAGGATCCGGCTTAAACCAAAGCCCACTAGTATTGCCCACCCGAACAACATACGCACACAAGTGTACGTAAGTGATCGCAGCCCTGCCGTAAAACCATACGACCTCTACACGTTTCGCTCAGTGCAGGGAAACTCTCTGTGTGGGACTCTAAAGACTCGACACTACGCTGGCAGTGGGTTTAACCACAGACCGCAAGCGGCACTAGCTGTACGTAACGGTCCCCAGGTAGATGTCGATAAGAAGGCCGATGAGATAAACCCATCCGAACTCCTACTGAGCCTGTTTGTGAAAATCTCCGTAAAGTCCGGTCTGTTCGTCTGATACATCGCATGGCGGGCCTAGGGGGCAGTAAACGTCAGTCCCCTACTAGCGGTACAATTCGTGTCGGAGTGTAGCCCAGAACACCTGAGATAACTCTGGAAACCTACCAGTCTATCTCGCTTACCCTGGCCAGGGACTTTGTGTAATGGCTCTCCTAGATACAGCGCGATATCAACCCCCAATACTGGGAGAGACGAATCCTATCTAACCATCACTGCCTCAAGTGCTTCGGGACTGCACCCAACTACTACCTATTTGCACGACTCCTTTGAGCCGTGGTAGGGTAGTAATCTAAGTACAGTAGGAACACACTCGAGGCGAAGTGACAGTGTCAAGTCAGCGGACTAAGCCGTACTCATGTCACCTGGGAACTGATAACTGACGATAGGTATAATACCAACCAACAGTTCCCGACGAGTCCTGTCCAGTGTACTCGTAACCTAACGAGCACCCGCATACCATCTCCAGTATGACGTACTGATGGCTGTGGGACAGAACATCTCCCCTGCTGGGATGAGAAGCGCATACGCTAGTCTACTCCGGAGTATCGATGCCCTGTCTCGATAGTCCTACGACTAGGGACCTGTATAAGGATGTGCTCATAGATTACCCAGCCCCCACGAGTGTGACTGCTATCATAACGCTGGTAATCAAGCAAAAATCCTAAGGGCTCTACTAATATGTATAAGCGATATGCTAAAAGAAACACATGCACATATTGAAGTAGAAACAAACCAAGTAGCATACTACCATTTTGAGCAAGATTGTCTATACAACTATGAATATCCCAAGCTTCCATTAAGTAATATACAAGCTAGTATGATACAGTAATGTCCTCTAGGGCATATACACTAACAATCTCCCACTTGCACTAGGGCCATGTACTGGCGTATCGAAGACCTATCATCTCGATCAGCCGCTCGAACTGAGTCTGGGGTATGGCCTTTGTGAATGGATCAGCAGTGTTATCTTCCGTATTTACTCTCTTTACCTCGATCTCCCGGCGATCTACGATCTCCCTGCGATCTACGATCTCCCTGATCAGGTGGTACCGCCTCAAAATGTGCTTGGACTTCTGATGGGACCTGGGTTCCTTCGCTAAATCTATAGCGCCGTTGTTGTCACAATACAGCGGTATTGGATCAACACTGGTAGGAACCACCTGAAGCTCCGTGAGGAAATTCTTCATCCAGAAAGCTTCCTTTACGGCATCGCAAGCAGCTATATACTCTGCTTCCATAGTTGAGTCGGCAACGGTTTCCTGCTTGGAACTCTTCCAGCAAACCGCCCCTCCATTGAGGGTAAAGACATAACCCGACATGGACTTGGAGTCATCCTTGTTACTCTGAAAGCTGGAGTCAGCAAAGGCCTCGATCTGGAGGTCTTTTCCGCCATACACCAAGAACATCTCCTTAGTCCTTCTCAGGTACTTGAGAATGTTCTTTACCGCTATCCAGTGTTTCTCCCCTGGGTCTGACTGATACCGGCTTACAACGCTCAATGCGTATGCTACATCTGGTTTGGTACATAATATCGCATACATTATATAGCCTACCGCAGAAGCGTAGGGTATAATAGACATGCGATCCCTTTCCAAATCAGTCTTAGGAGACATCTCTTTGGAGAGGGTGATCCCGTGACAAGCCGGTAAATTACCGCGCTTGTAATCTTCCATACTGAATCTTTTCAGTATAGTGTCTATGTACCTCGACTGTGAAAGTCCCAACATCCTCTTAGATCTATCACGATAGATCTGGATCCCCAGAATGTAGTTGGCATTGCCCAGGTCCTTCATGGAGAACCTCTGTGACAAGAATCCTTTGACTGACTGTAGCATAGGAATATCATTTCCTATTAGGAGAATGTCATCCATGTACAAGACGAGGAATACCACAGTTCTCCCTACAATCTTACTGTAAATGCATGGTTCATCTGGGTTTTTGATAAAGTCGAATTCTTTGACAGTATCATCAAAGCAGATGTTCCAACTCCGCGATGCCTGCTTCAGTCCATAGATGGACTTGAGAAACTTGCACACTTTACCGATGCTCCCACTCTGAATGAATCCCTCCGGCTGATCCATAAAGACGAACTCTTCCAAATTTCCATTTAGGAAAGCCGTCTTTACGTCCATCTGCCAGATCTCATAATCGTGGAAGGCAGCAATGGAAAGGAGGATCCGAATGGATTTGAGCATAGCCACTGGAGAAAAGGTCTCGTCATAGTCTAAACCAGGTCTTTGACGAAAACCCTTTGCTACAAGTCTAGATTTATAGGTTTCAACCTGCCCATCTACACCAATCTTCTTTCTGAAGATCCATTTGCAGCCTACGGGTTTGACCCCTTCTGGAGCAAAGTCCAAAGTCCAAACTTTGTTGGTGTACATGGACTCCATCTCGGTCCGCATTGCATCCAGCCATTTTACCGAGTCACCGCTCTGAATGGCTTGTTGGAAGCTAGTAGGCTCACCATAATCCATAGTGCAATCCTCTCTATCCCCGTCTATGAGAAAACCGTAGTATCTCTCGGGCGGATGAGACTGCCTACTACTCCTGCGGAGTGGCGCTGGGATGTCCGGTTCTCTTGAAACTTCTGGTTCTTCCAAGCTTTCAATAATAGCTTGTGGTTCTGGAATTTCTTCCAGTTCTATTGCGCTCCCACTTATCTGATTTTCTAAAAATTCAGTTTCCAAGAAGTGGGCATGCTGAGAAACAAAAACCTTTTGTTCCTCCGCGGAATAGAAAAAATACCCCCTGGAGTTCTTTGGGTATCCCACAAACTTACACAGTACTGAACGTGCCTTGAGCTTGTCCGCATGCTGCTTTTTTACAAAAGCTGGACATCCCCATGTCTTAAGATACTTAAGACAGGGTTTCTTCCCACTCCACATCTGATATGGGGTGGTAGGCACAGTCTTGGTTGGAGCCTTGTTTAAGAGATATGCAGCTGTTTCTAGTGCATAACCCCAGAAAGATCGCGACAACTCAGCCTTACTCATCATGGAACGAACCATATCCAATAGGGTTTGATTTCGCCTTTCCGATACACCGTTGTGTTGTGGTGTGTATGGAGGAGTACGCTGAGAGAGAATTCCATTCTCTTTTAAGTAGTCCAGAAACTCGGCACTCAAGTATTCACCACCTCGATCAGATCTCAGTGTCTTGATACTTTTGCCTGTTTGTTTTTCAACTTCATTCTTGTATTCCTGAAATTTCTCAAAGGCCTCGGATTTGTGCTTCATCAAGAAGACATGCCCATACCTAGAGAAATCATTTGTGAAAGTAATGAAGTATGAATAACCACTTCGCGCATGTGTAGACATTGGACCACACACATCACTGTGTATGAGTCCCAAGAGCTCGCTCGCTCTTTCTCCGTGTCCAGTGAACGGAGTATTTGTCATCTTTCCCATGAGACAAGATTCACAAGTGGCATAAGACTGATACTCGAACGGATTCAAGTATCCCTCTTTATATAACTTTGTCAACCGTGTCTCATTAATGTGACCCAGTCTACAATGCCATAAGAAAGCCTGATTTGTTTCCGGAGACTTTCTTTTAAGTGTGTTCTGGACACTGAAAATCTGAGCTTGATTTAATACGTATATACCGTTTTCTAATGTACCTGACCCAATCAGAACTTGATTTAGGTGGATATTTACTACATCGCTTACAAAAGTAAAATCATATCCTTCCCTAGAAAGTAAGGATACAGATATGATATTACAAGTCGCACCTGGTACATAAAAACAGTTAAGCAGAATCAATATATGCCCAGTTGTCAGTCCAAGATGATATTCCCCTACGGATTCAGCATACATGCTTATTCCGTTAGCAACCCTGAGAGTCATATCACCTTTCCTAATAACCATACGGTTTCTCAGAGCCTGTAACGAATTCCAGATATGAGATCCTGATCCGGTTTCCAATACCTAGGAAGTAGGGTTAACTGACATACAGTTCTCTATCACAAACACACCCGAAGCCGAAGCCACAACATGCTTCGAATTCTGGCTACTGGCTATACAAGCCCTGCAATCCTTCTGCCAATGTTCATTCCTGTAACAATAGGAACATCCCTCTTTTACTACATCCAGTCCCGAAACTTCTGCCCTTCCCTTTCTTTCTACTTCCCTGGTTTCCTTCAGGGTAGTAGGTAGAGACAGTTGAACTAAGTCAGCGTCTGACCCGTTCTTCAATGCGGTCTTCAGGTCCGTGAGCCCAAAAGAGCTGGTCTCTGTAAGGACGTTGCCCCTTACAGATGACCCGATAGCCAACCTCGCAGGAAGCAATTCGTTCGAGGTCTCATATCTTGCGATACGAGATTACTCTCCATATAAATCTTTGTTATGGAGGAAGATAGAAACTAAGTCCATCTTCTCGTGCTGCCTCTGGTATGAACCATCAACTGAGGCTAACACAAGGCACTTGGCTTTCGCACAGTTCTTTTCCGATGCCTGGCGGATATGAATATCCGTGACAGGGGAAACTGGACCTGAGACGGCAGGGGTTGGATCAGTCAAGAGGTGTCCCAGCTTGTCATGGGCAATGGACATCTGGACAGACCTTTGCCAGTCAAAATAGTCAGATTCAGTCATTTTATTATCTAGATGTAACCTATGTCTGGTCACTGGGTCGCTGCAATTAAGAGAGAGAGAAGAAAACACTTTAGCATGATGCTCTTGCAAGTTTAGATTGGTTTTTAATTTATCTAAACATGATGGCTCCCACTGTTGATTGTCACGATCTAACTGTGTCGTGTTTAAAAAGAATTCTGAAATTACCACAATCAAAACGGTGTCGCTTGTAGCGAGCCGCGATGAATACGGGTCGTCCGCAGGGAGATGGTAAGTTTCTTATTGCTTGTTTTAACGAGTTAATTCCGTGTTTTGATTTGTTGGTTAACTAATTGTCGTAACAAAGATATGAATAAAAAGGGCTTGTTAAGGGTAGTAATAAGTTAGATTGTATGAAGGTGATATTTGCCAATTCCTTATAGCCCCGACTTGGTATTGATACTAAAGCAATAGGTAACAACGCGGATTAGGGAACTTGAAATACTGTATTTGCGGTATTTCGCTAAATCCGTTTTCCTTGTCCCTTGTCCTTCCGTTGTTATCTCTTGATTTTAGCCTTCGGCAAACCACGGGAAATCCGGTCATGATTAGGAATCATCACTATCGGGGTAGGATAGGATGCCTAGTGAGCAGAGTTGCGGGTGATTTGCACGAAGTTTCAATAGGCAAGTTTTAGGTTTTAAAGTTTGGACAAAGAAAATCTTCGAATACGATCTAACATATTACACCCTTAACAAGTGAAAAGATTACTCACACATATTTACAAATTAACAAGAAAGAAAAGAGAAGATACATAAAAACATGCAATGAAATAAAGAGGAAAAGAGAACCGATGAGTTCAAGCGTTTTATCTCCCAGTGTTCAATCCCCGGCAACGTGTGAGATCCAAATACCAAGCTTTAAGGTTGCAAGCTCACTTAAGAGGTTGCAAGATCAAAGCAAGGCATGAATTTCACAATTGAAATCATGTAAAGTGGAACAATACATGTAATAAAAATACGAACTTTTATTGAAGAACAAACTTGTTACAAGAGATCTTGAAGTCAAGAACCTAAGCCTTAAGCTTGCAAGTTCTAAATGAGAAGTTGCAAGGTCAAGACAAAGGGGCAAGAGCTCAAGAATGAAAAGAAAAATTACAAGAATTCTAAGATAGAACTAAAGAAAAAGCTACCCTTTCCTCTTCCCTCTGGTCTCTATTTATAGGCTCAGAAAGAAATATTCATATCTGCCCCATTATGGCTCATGCTGATTTGTTTGATTGCCTTTGATTTGAACACATGCTTTTTAGTCTTGAATGCATATAATATCATATGCATATAAAATCATATCTTTGATTTCATATAAAATCATATCCTTGATGATTGCATATAAAATCATATCCTTGATGATTGCATATAAAATCATATCCTTGATTGCATATAGAATCATATCCTTGATGATTGCATATAAAATCATATCCACATGTGCTTAAAAGTCTTGTGTACACACTTGTTGTGTTGGACCATTTAGAAAAAATGTGTACACAACTTGTTGCATAAAGGAACTCCTGAAGTATCGGTCGGTTAGCGTTTCTGGTCGCAGTGTCTTCCCTCAAGTGATATATCCGTGCTGTTGGATGTATTTCCAGTATTTTGTCATGGATACCTGTAATCTGTAATACTGAGCAGACACTGGTCAATAATACCGATAAATACAACAATTAGATAATGAATGAACGGTATTAGAATGCAATTTTCTGATATGAACAAATACCCCCAAACTTATCTATTGCTCGTCCCGAGCAAAACCAATTTATTCACAAAAAATTTCCTAACCTCACTTTCGCAGGGAACGCGATTGCACTGAGCAAGTGCAACAAGCCGTTAAACCTCTAGGTGTCCCTAGTAGGAGGAGTGTTGTCTCCTGAGGGTTTTCAGCGGATACTACCCACAAAATCCGGTCAAGCTAGTTTTTGTAAAATAACTAAGATTCAAACCCTAAAGTTTTGTTTCAGAAAATAACAATTCTATTATCCTAGGTCTAGACTATCGACCCTTTATTTTTCACACCTCGCTTCTTGTTTAACTACAGCTTTTATATGTCTTCACGTGCAGTGCAAATAGTGTCGTTAAGTTCCCCAAAGGTCGAATAAAGTCATCATATCACACAATTAAGCCCGGATAAAAATTTTAAAAGGATCACATAAGTTTTATAAAGAGTTAAGCAATTTTTCAAGCTTCGTTTTCCAGTAAAAAGTTTCAACTTCAGAATTTCTATCTTCCTTAACAGGAAACTAGGTCTTATTTTTCACTCCACCCTTTCCTTGTTTTCATTTCATACACACCTCTGTGAATCGTGCAATAGTCTTTATCATAGAATAAAACCTTCATATCTCCGCTAAATTTTTTTAAAAAAGCCTGTCTTTTATCAAGATTATTCTCACACAAAGAACCGTTAGGAATTTTAACTCGGAGAGAACACTTTCTTGACTTTGTTTTAATCTGGACTTTCTAGGCTTCTTAGCGAGCTTTGGGCCAATGCACCCACACCAGTTGGTTTTAGGGCATTAGGTGTAGAAACACCCCAGCGGACTTAATTACTCAAGTTACCCAGGTCCAAAAACAAAAGACAGTTTGGCGTAAAAATCAGATGATTTAATACGAACGGAGATATAACCGGCAGTTCAATTATTTTTTGGATAAAAGACGTGTTTAGTGGGTTTGGTGTGTAATCATTCCAATCAAGTTTCACATGGGTTATTTTTCAGACTTAGTTCCAATTACGGCATCAATAACATTCTTTCATATTCGCTTTACTTCATAAACTATTCTTGACACTACTTATTTCAGAACAAACCTATTTGATCCTCGGAAAATCATTGATCCATTTAAAAGTTTTTTGACATAAAAGACTTATCATCTAATTCCCAAAAACTCACGACACGTGTAGTGTGATGTAAAGACGTATATCAGCTATAATTAACTTCAAAGGAGAGTTATTTTTCAGGTTTTCAAAATCTAAACATAAGATTTAGTTATTCTTATTTTATCAAACAAAACCGTCGAAATGTTGAATCAGAGTCCTCCCACTAGCTAACTTGACAGAAAAGTTTTTATGTTTTTAGAAAATTTTCAGATTTTTATGGATTTTATGGATTTTAATATGCAAGTCCTCCCACTAGCTAACTTGACAGAAAAGTTTTTATGTTTTTAGAAAATTTTCAGATTTTTATGGATTTTAATATGCAGATGCAAAATATACATATGAATGCGAAGGTAAGAAATGCGTACCGAGCGTACCCCCAAACTTAAACTGAACAATGTCCTCACTGTCATTGCATGAAGAGATCATTTGAAGGGTCAAAAATTGTCGGTTAGCGATACACAGTTTTTATTTGTTTTTGTTTGTAAAGAAAAGAAAAAGAAAAAGAATGCAAAAGAATATTCATAAATATATACAAAAGGCTTTATACATACCCCCAAACTTATTTGGAACAGTGTCCACTGTTCTTGGCTGGATAACCGAAGTTTGGAGGTGGGCAGAGGAAGATCAGGCAGGGTAAACCGGCTCCTGTAAGAATAGGAGCTCCTCTGTTGGTTCGGCGCTATGGTACGGTTTTAGTCGGTGTCCGTTCACTTTGAAAAATGAACCGTCCTTTGGATTTTCCAAATCCACAGCGCCCTGCGGATACACATTCCGCACAAAATACGGCCCTTTCCAGCGAGATCGGAGCTTTCCTGGATGGAAATGAAGTCGGGTGTCGTAAAGCAGTACCTGCTGACCAGGTACGAAGGTTTTGCGCAAAAGGTGTTTATCGTGAAACACCTTCGTTCGATTCTTCACGACAACCGCGTTGTCGTAAGCCTCATCCCTAAGCTCGCTCAGTTCGTTCAACTGCAACTTCCGATGGCTGCCCGCATCTTCTAGAGACAGATTCAGCTCTTTTATCGCCCAAAATGCGCGATGCTCTATTTCGACAGGGAGGTGGCAAGCTTTTCCGTATACAAGCCGATAGGGAGACATGCCAAGGTCGGTCTTATAAGCAGTGCGAAAAGCCCAAAGGGCATCAGTTAGTTTCAGCGACCAATCCTTACGGTTCTTGGAAACCGTCTTCTCCAGTATCTGCTTGATCTACCGATTTGAGACTTCGGCTTGACCAAAGGTTTGGGGGTGATAGGGCGTGGATAGCTTATGATTAATGGAATACTTCCGCATTAAGGCCTCGAAAGTCTTATTGCAGAAATGACTTCCATTGTCGCTAATGATCGCTCGGGGGTGCCCAAAACGGGAGAAAATGTTTTCTTTAAGGAACCTAACGACAACCTTGTTGTCGTTAGTCCGGCTGGGCACAGCCTCGACCCATTTAGAGACGTAATCAACAGCTAGAAGGATGTACAGGTTCCCGAAAGAGCTGGGAAACGGCCTCATGAAATCTATCCCCCACACGTCGAAAATCTCCACAACCAAGATTGGTTGGAGCGGCATCTCGTTTCTCCGGGATATCCGGCCCATATGTTGGCACCGGGAGCAAGTCTTGCAATAGTCATGAGCGTCTTTGAAGAGTTGTGGCCAGTAGAAACCACATTGCAAGATCTTCTCAGCTGTCTTTCTGGGGCCAAAATGCCCGCCACACGCTTAATCGTGGCAAAATGACAGCACACTCTTGAATTCCTCATCAGGGACAGACCTACGAATAATCTGGTCAGGACAGTACTTGAACAGATAGGGTTCGTCCCAGTAAAAATGTTTTACTTGGGATAAAAAGCGAAGTTTGTCCTGACTTGACCATTCGGTTGGTAGTAACCCTGTGGCCAAATAGTTCACAATATCTGCGAACCAAGGTTCGCGAGATATTGTCAAGAGTTGTTCATCCGGGAAAACGTCATTGATCGGGATTTGAAGCGACGGCGAAGAAGGAAGTCGTGAGAGATGGTCGGTAACGACGTTTTCACATCCTCGTTTGTCCTTAATGACAAGGTCAAACTCTTGAAGCAAGAGGATCCAACGTATAAGCCGAGATTTGGCATCTTTCTTCGCAAAAAGATGGCGCAGAGCAGAATGATCAGTGTAAACAATGACTGGAGAGCCGATGAGGTAGGGCCTGAACTTCTCTAAAGCAAATACAACAGCCAAGAATTCCTTCTCAGTTGTTGTATAATTGAGTTGGGCGTCGTTCAGGGTTCGGCTAGCGTAATAGATTACGTGCGGCATCTTGTTGATGTGTTGTCCAAGGACAGCACCGATGGCAGAGTCGGATGCATCGCACATAATCTCGAATGGGTGCGTCCAGTCAGGGGAAGAGAGAACGGGAGCAGAAGTGAGTGAGTGTTTCAATGATTCAAAAGCAGCCACACAGCTCGGGCTAAAGTCGAATGGCGTGTCCTTGGCCAGTAGAAGAGTCAAGGGCCTAGCAATCTTGCTAAAGTCCTTGATAAACCGTCTATAGAAACCGGCGTGGCCAAGGAAGGCTCGGATATCTCGGACGCATCGGGGAGGAGGAAGATTGGAAATGACCTCAATCTTTGCTTTGTCTACCTCAATGCCTTTCTGCGAGATGATATGTCCTAAGACAATACCTTCGCGCACCATGAAGTGGCATTTCTCCCAGTTCAAAGTGAGATTCTTGTCCTTACATCTGGTAAGGACAGCGTCGAGATGCAGCAGACACTTGTCAAAGGAATCGCCAAAGATGGAGAAGTCGTCCATGAAGATCTCTAAGAATTTCTCCACCATGTCTGAGAATATTCCCATCATACACCGCTGGAAGGTAGCGGGCGCATTGCATAACCCAAAGGGCATGCGACGATATGCAAACGTGCCAAAAGGACAAGTGAAAGTAGTCTTGTCCTGGTCTTTTTCGGCCATAGGAATTTGATTATAGCCAGAGTAGCCATCAAGAAAGCAATAGTACTCATGTCCGGCCAATCGTTCGAGCATCTGGTCAATAAAAGGTAGCGGAAAGTGGTCTTTCCGCGTTGCGGCGTTGAGTTTTCGGTAATCAATGCATACTCGCCACCCAGTTTGGGTGCGAGTAGGGATTAACTCGTTCGCCTCGTTGGTTATGACCGTGATGCCCGACTTCTTGGGGACAACATGAATGGGGCTAACCCACTGGCTATTGGAGATAGGGTAAATGATACCACTATCCAGACATTTGACGATCTCCTTTTTCACAGCCTCCTTCATGACTGGATCGAGACGTCTTTGTGGATCCCGGGCTGGTTTGGCATCATCCATCAGATGAATATGATGCTCAACGATCAGGGGACTAATCCCCTTGATGTCCGCCATGGACCAGCCAAAAGCTTGCCTATTGCCGTGTAAGACCGAAAGAAGGGCTTTCTCTTGCTCGGGAGCAAGAGAAGCCGAAATGATAACCGGGAGGGTCTCGTTCTCACCTAAGTAAGCGTACTTAAGGTGAGACGGCAAAGGCTTGAGTTCGAGAATTGGAGGTGAAATGATTGAAGGCTGGATTGGAGAAAAGGTCTCGAACTCAAAGGATTCCATCAAAGGTTCAAAACGAGCGTAAGCTACCGAGTTGGATGGTTCAGGTAACTCATCCGGAAAGTCAAAAGATTCAACCTCGGGTTGTGAGCGGCTAAGATCGTGTGAGAACGTAAAACACTCGTAGTCGTAGTCGGGCGCGGAAGCAGCAGCAGGTTCGAAGAGAAACGCACTAGTGGCGTCAAGGTTATCGCGTTCAAACAGAAACTCCTCGAATTCACACTCTTCCGGGGTGATCTCCTGGATCGAGCAGACGTCCAGTATATGAGCATTAGGTTCGGCGGGCTGATTCCCCAACCTAAAAATGTTGAGTTCAATTGTCATATTACCAAAAGAGAGGTTCATCGAACCATTGCGACAATTGATCACCGCATTTGAGGTTGCAAGGAATGGGCGACCGAGTATCACCGGAATTTGATTCCGGGGGTTAGCTACAGGCTGTGTGTCTAGTACAATGAAGTCAACGGGGAATATGAAGTCCCCGACTTTTATTAACACATCCTCTAGCTCACCCCTAGGATGGGTGATCGATCGGTCGGCCATTTGGAGAGTGCAGTGTGTGGGTTTCAGCTCTCCAACGCCTAATTGCTCATATACAGAATATGGTAGCAAGTTAACACTGGCACCAAGATCTAATAGTGCGCGGTTGATGTTCTTATCCCCAATAGTAATAGAAATCGTAGGACAGCCAGGGTCCTTCCGTTTTTGTGGTAAAGATTGGGTAAGGGCATCACTCACAGCACTAGCCAAAAAAACTTTCTTGGGTACCTGAGATTTCCTCTTTTTCGTGCACAAGTCCTTTAAGATTTTCGCGTAAGACGGGACTTGTTGGACAGCATCTAAAAGAGGAATGTTAATGTTAACTTGCTTAAATAACTCCAGAATCTTCTCCATTTGAGGATTTTGTTTATTAGATCTCAACCGGTTTGGAAATGGAACATTTTGAAAATTGGTAGAGTCTAATGCTGGAGGAGTAGATTGTGGAGTTGGACCGGATCCCAGAATAGGTGTTTTCGTGGAGTGAGAAGTGGGTCCGTTCATAGAAGAAGAGGAAGGAGAGCCTTGTGAAGAACGGAGAATAGGCTCAGAAGATGAAGAAGAAGAAGGAGGAGAAGAAGAAGAAGAAGCGGCCGGGGTGTCATCGTTGATCCGTGTGCCAATGTTGTTTTGCAGCATCCTCCCCGATCTCAGTGTAGTCACGGCACTCACATTATGGTTTTGTTGTTCAAGAGCAACATGTGCATTATGTGGGTGACCGGGATTTGGAAGTGGCTGGGACGGGAGCTTCCCCTTCTCTCGCTCGCTTAAGGCCGCGTTCAGCTGTGCAATCTGGGCCTCGATGGTCTTGATGCTTTGCCCGTGTGCGGCAGTGTGTTGCACTAAAGATTGAATCGAAGACTGGATGTTGGCGGTGGATTGAGTCGATTGTTTAACAAACGCCTCCAGACTTCGCTCAAGCGAGGAAACCTTATCGTTGTTTGACGGAACAAAGTTGTTTGGTGGAAAAGAGTTGTTGGGTGCAAAGTTGTTCGTCTGGTTTTGGAAAGGCTGGGGTTGGAAGGGCTGCTGATATTGATGTTGAGTTTGTTGTTGCGGTTGTTGTTGCGGTGGAGGGGGCCTTTGGAAGTGGTTGCCTTGGAATTGATTCTGATTCTGATTCCAGACGAAATTGGGGTGGTTCCTCCAACCGGGATTGTACGTGGAAGAGTACGGATCATTCCTTGGTCTTTGTTGAAATGCAGCATTAACCTGATCCTGTCCTTGAGATGGAGAATTGTAAGGACACTCTTCGGTTAAATGAGAGGGATCGGAACAACAAGCGCAGATGGTACGAAGTGGAAGAACAGGGCTAGGAGCAGGAGAAGAAAATTTTCTCTCTATCGCTTCAAGCTTTCTAGTTATTGCAGCCATTTCAGCTTTCATTGCAATAGAGACGTCAAGTTGGTGAATTCCTACCCTAGACTGACCGGTAGAAGTGGAGGTAGAAGAAGAAGAAGTCGTCGGTCTCGTGCTCTCCCACTGTAGCGTTTGCTCCGCAAGGTCGTCAATGAATTGCCATGCTTCCTCGTCAGATTTGGATAGGAAGTGGCCCTGACAGATGGTTTCCAACAACTGCTTCGTTGCTGGGTTCAGGCCCTCGTATAAGGTTTGGCAAAGTTGCCATTTCTCTATACCGTGGTGAGGACACTGAACAAGAAGGTCTTTGTACCGGTCAAAGCATTTCCAGAAGGGTTCAGAAGGAAGCTGGGAGAATTGATTGATTTCATTACGAATCCTTGCAGTTTTGTGATTTGGATAAAACTTTTTGAGAAACGCTTTAACAAACTCATCCCAACTGGTTATGGAATGGGAAGCGGTGCTATACAACCATTTTTCAGCGAGATCGCATAGAGTGAACGGAATGACCCGTAGACATATAGCATCGTCCGACAGCTGGGTGGTTTTCATCATGGCACAGACGTTTTGAAATTTGTTGATGAAGATATAGGCATCTTCAGATTCAAGCCCATGAAAACGTGGAAGCATGTTGATGAAATGGGGCTTAATTTCAAAGTTGTCCCCATTGGCCGGAGGAAGAGAAAGGCAGGTGGGAAGTGCAGAACGGATGGGGTAGAAACGATCCTGGAGCGCGATTCGCTGCGGCGCTACAACAGGCGAAGGTGGTGGGATATTGGTCTCCGTAGGAGGTGGAGCCAATCCAGGGGTGGTCAAAGAGATGTTCGGATTGAACCCCGACATCGCGGAAGAAGAGGTTGGTGAAAGCGAAGGTGAAGGTGAAGAAGTATGAACAGAATTCCGGTCAACGTCGGAGTTGGCCGGCAAAGGTAGGGGTGAAAGAGGAGTGGAAGGAGTATCGACTTCGGAGTCGATCGCGTAGTCGGTAGCGACTAACGTAACGCGGACTAGACGGGCGCTAGTGTCCCGAGTCCAAGTGGACATACACTAAACGAGTTTAGTATAGTCAAAGCGGAGAAGGTGAGGGTAAGAAAACGTCAATGGAGAAAGGCGATGGGTGATGGGTGAAAAATGGATTTGGCGACAAAGGGCAAGTTTTTTTATAAAAGTTTTTGATTTTTCCTTTTTTTTAGAAGGAGATTTACAGAAATATGTACGGATATACGGCTTAAGCAATCACAAACAAGATATGCACAATCACACCTAGATCTAGGGTAACCTAGGTCTACTAGACCTACTCCTGAACTTGATTGTCGAAGTTAAACAGTGTCGAGAAACGGGCTTAAAAATACACTGATCACAAGGCCAGGTAAGTGCAGAGCTAAGGGGAGGTTGTCCAACGCTTTCGCGAAGTTCCTTAATTAAGTAACCCTTTCTCTTTCGGCGGTTGCGCCTTTAACACTTTCCTAGACACCCCGTAAACAATATACCGTTAAGCGAAGTTCTAAACACGGTTTATCTTCTCCTAATGAGCGCGAAGTCCTTAGGGCTGAAGTCTAGTATTTTTTAAGTTACAATGGACAATGCATATGCTTTAGTGATTTTTGGGGTCCTGGGAAGGGTGATGAAATCCCCACCCAATCTGGATTGGTGTTAGAGCCCCTTAAGTCCGTATTAAATGATGCAATGCGCAAAATTCAACCAAGTTTTGTTTTCAAGCAATCAGTTATCGTTTTTTACTTTTAATGCGGCGCTGCAACAAATACGGTTAGTTTTTTTTTTGGCTTTTTGCGGCGATTTTTGCTAAGAATCCTGCAAAGACAAGAATATTGGAGCGTCGGGTTTGAGAGGGGAAGTTTAGAAAAATACGTACCAAAAAGCACGAGTTTCAGAAACTCGTGTTGATATTGCCTCCGAGTGGTCGAATGGTTCGCTTGCGCGGGTCTAACTACCCGGATCTTTGGCACTGAGTGTTCACCCTCCTTTGCACTTGAAAATGCCCCTTTGTTCCGTATGATCGCTGCTCAAAATCCGTCAAATCTGCATATGTTGGAAAAATACGGATATTTGAGCCAAAAAGCAATATTAACAACCGCAATTCTGAACACAAATAATTAAGAAAATCATAGTGTTAGCAGAATTCAAATCCAGAGAAGAAAAGAATTTTATTTGTGTTTGTGGTTGGTTTCAAAAAGAATGGTTATTTGTTTGAATGTGTTAGAAGTTAGTTTTATACAGAATATGCACAAATTTAACCCGAAACAACAAGTATAAAAAGCGTTACCGTCTCCCCGGCAACGGCGCCATTTGATTGTCACGATCTAACTGTGTCGTGTTTAAAAAGAATTCTGAAATTACCGCAATCAAAACGGTGTCGCTTGTAGCGAGCCGCGATGAATACGGGTCGTCCGCAGGGAGATGGTAAGTTTCTTATTGCTTGTTTTAACGAGTTAATTCCGTGTTTTGATTTGTTGGTTAACTAATTGTCGTAACAAAGATATGAATAAAAAGGGCTTGTTAAGGGTAGTAATAAGTTAGATTGTATGAAGGTGATATTTGCCAATTCCTTATAGCCCCGACTTGGTATTGATGCTAAAGCAATAGGTAACAACGCGGATTAGGGAACTTGAAATACTGTATTTGCGGTATTTCGCTAAATCCGTTTTCCTTGTCCCTTGTCCTTCCGTTGTTATCTCTTGATTTTAGCCTTCGGCAAACCACGGGCAATCCGGTCATGATTCATCACTATCGGGGTAGGATAGGATGCCTAGTGAGCGGAGTTGCGGGTGATTTGCACGAAGTTTCAATAGGCAAGTTTTAGGTTTTAAAGTTTGGACAAAGAAAATCTTCGAATACGATCTAACATATTACACCCTTAACAAGTGAAAAGATTACTCACACATATTTACAAATTAACAAGAAAGAAAAGAGAAGATACATAAAAACATGCAATGAAATAAAGAGGAAAAGAGAACCGATGAGTTCAAGCGTTTTATCTCCCAGTGTTCAATCCCCGGCAACGTGTGAGATCCAAATACCAAGCTTTAAGGTTGCAAGCTCACTTAAGAGGTTGCAAGATCAAAGCAAGGCATGAATTTCACAATTGAAATCATGTAAAGTGGAACAAGACATGTAATAAAAATACGAACTTTTATTGAAGAACAAACTTGTTACAAGAGATCTTGAAGTCAAGAACCTAAGCCTTAAGCTTGCAAGTTCTAAATGAGAAGTTGCAAGGTCAAGACAAAGGGGCAAGAGCTCAAGAATGAAAAGAAAAATTACAAGAATTCTAAGATAGAACTAAAGAAAAAGCTACCCTTTCCTCTTCCCTCTGGTCTCTATTTATAGGCTCAGAAAGAAATATTCATATCTGCCCCATTATGGCTCATGCTGATTTGTTTGATTGCCTTTGATTTGAACACATGCTTTTTAGTCTTGAATGCATATAATATCATATGCATATAAAATCATATCCTTGATTTCATATAAAATCATATCCTTGATGATTGCATATAAAATCATATCCTTGATTGCATATAGAATCATCCTTGATTGCATATAGAATCATATCCTTGATGATTGCATATAAAATCATATCCTTGATTGCATATAGAATCATATCCTTGATTGCATATAGAATCATATCCTTAATTGCATATAAAATCATATCCACATGTGCTTAGAAGTCTTGTGTACACACTTGTTGTGTTGGACCATTTAGAAAAAATGTGTACACAACTTGTTGCATAAAGGAACTCCTGAAGTATCGGTCGGTTAGCGTTTCTGGTCGCAGTGTCTTCCCTCAAGTGATATATCCGTGCTGTTGGATGTATTTCCAGTATTTTGTCATGGATACCTGTAATCTGTAATACTGAGCAGACACTGGTCAATAATACCGATAAATACAACAATTAGATAATGAATGAACGGTATTAGAATGCAATTTTCTGATATGAACAACTGTCTCTCGAATCCCTCCTCAAACCATAAAGGAAGAATTAGTCGGGATCAATCTCACCGTACAATACTTGCTTAACCGTTCAGCCAGGCCGGTGTCGGTACTTCGAGAGAGGTTTTCCAACGCTTTCGCGAAGTTCCTTAATTAAGTAACCTCTTTTCCCTGTGAGCGTAGCCCCGCTAACACCTTTCTAGACACCTACTTGGTTTATAGCATTGATCGTTAAGTGAGAAAGTTCCGGAGGAGTAGTATATACTCACGTAGGATCGGGATCCAAATATCATTGCATGACAAAACTGAAGGAATCTTACCAGAATCATTACACTCCAAATGGTATGCAGCGCTAGCAAGTTTCAGTTCTTTTGAAACTCCCGATGTGGATTTTTGCCCCATGCTCTTATGACCTTGACGAAGGTCAACAAATCATAAGTCACATGTCAAGTTCTACCCGTCATTGTCCAGGTTAATTTGAACCCACCCATATATACCCTTGACGAAGGTCAACAAGGTAATACGACTGTCCCAAACCAACGCATCTATCTATGCTACATATGAACACCCAACAGCTACCAATCACTATGCCTTGACGAAGGTCAACAAACATAGCTTGAATACTATTGAATATTCATACGAAATGACGGAGGGATACGAATGGTTTTGGCGAAACCGTGAACGTAGTGAACTTGATATAATCGATGGAACGAGATAGCTTTTAAAAGGAGTGGTTCAAGCTCCGCATTTAAAAAGCTGGTTTTTGAAAAGAACCGAGTGGTTTTCAAAGTGTTCCAACGACTTTTACTTGGTTTATTTTCTTGCATTAATTCCAATGTGTCCCATCATTTAATCCTACCATTGCAGAAAACAATGAAAATATGACGTACGCTTATGCCATCCGCATTCGCCACGGGGTCCCGTCATCACCCGTTAGGTTACTTAACTAACGACAGAGCGGGGGCTAGACTAGCGTGGATGCAAAACATAAGCAACGCCTAAATAGATATCATATAGATATATAAACATTCATCACATGCAATGATGGCCATTCCAGATCACAGATGAATACATTGGATATACTAGGAATCCGCAATTCGTACGAGCCTGTAATGAAGAACGGATTACACGGTCGCGATGAATAGCCAAAACCCCACCCTAGACCCCTACGGGTGCGGCAAACTACCCGCCAAGTACCCGAAGCGAAGCAACCCCCCTCAACACCGTGAGTAGGCCACTCGGCACTTCGAGATACCCGGTAGTTTGTGCACCCCACCTTGGGTCTATCCTAGGAGCAAAAACAGTAAAAAGAAATTATACAATGACGGCTACAACCCCGACCCGGTTGTGCGGCCAAACAAATAATATTACATCAATTTACATAGTACAAGAATTGAAAGAATAAGAAAACTCTCATCTCACAACCCCCGGCTATTCATCCGCGACAATCCAACAAATTCATATACACAAACCATCAACATTACAGATCACAGATATGTATAACCCCCACTAATCGACGTATAGCGATTAGCAGACGTTCAATACATATATCACACCATAGATAATATCCATTAGCCAAAGTCTACGGAATATCGATCAAAATACGGATTTGTAACCACCCCAAAAATCAATTTGTTCGCTGGAAAATCTGGGTAGAAACAACATGTACTAAAAATCCCAAAACAGCCAACTAAGCACACTGCAGCAAACTCGGTCCACGGCCGAGTCAACTCGGCCTCGGATTCGCGGCAAGAAGCATGTTCTTGCCGAGGAACCGCGGCGCTTTGATTGGTTCAGTGGACCGTTTTTGGTCTGTGTCTTTAGAAAACCCTGAGCCGATTTTTCATATATATTAAATTACTTTTTGAACAGTATAAAAAATCGGCAGAAAGTTAAATTTTCCGGACTTGTTTTGCGAATTTTTTCCGATCGATATTCTAAATACTTTGCTAACTTGCTAGTTTATGTTTAGCCTGGCTCTGATACCACTGTAAGTCCACGTTGCTCACCCCGGTTCTTACGGGGAGGCGGAAACGGCGAAAAACAATATTTGGCGCAAAGGCAACAATGACTAAAAGAAGGATCTTTGCTAAACTAGAAACTAGCAAACTACTAGAGGCGTTAACTACTATGCCGTAGAAATTATACCTCACGAAACCGGTCCTTCGGGTCTTCTCTCCGCTGTCCGGCTCATCCATCCACGCTCCGAGGGTCGATCCGGATCTTGGTCACCTCCGCGGCCTTCTTGAGTCGACGACGATCCACCCGAGAGATGTACACCGAGCTCCACCTCGAGCCGAGGAAACTAGGGCAACAAGATCGCTAGTCTTGAAGTCCTAGGTTGTGTAGAAAAGGTTGATGGAAGTATTTGTCTATGTGGATTCCTTTTCTCTCAACACATGAGATCAAAAGAATGAATCAAGAGGAGGAAGAAGAAGGAGCACTAGCAACCATGGAGCTTTTCTTTTCTTCTCACTTTTTTAGGAGAGAGAATGAGAAAAGAATAATGAACCAAGAAAATGAACCATGGTTCAATAATACTCAAAATCATCATTACTAATCCTATCATGATAAAGTTGATGGCTACATTGATATGACCATTTTCATAATCCAAAAAGAAAAAGAAAACCAAAGAAGAGTGTAGACCTCTCATGAAGGTCAAGGTCAACTTTGGTCAACGGGTCAACAAAGTCAAGAGTGGTCAAGGTGGTCAAATGGTCAAAGCAATTAGCCATCACAAAATTATCACTGAAATGATTAGTAAGTAATGTCCGCGGCTCATAATGGTTTTGACCGAACGAATTGCTAAAACCCTAATGAGCCTGCCACATAACGGTTTTGGCCGAACCAACTGCCAAAACCCTAATGTGGCACCTCCTCCTTCTTCGCTCCTCACAACTGTGCATACACACCCGCATCCGCATTCCGTAGAATGCGAATGCACTGAAGACAAAACAAATCCATCCGTGCAATACTAGGATCCGGCTTAAACCAAAGCCCACTAGTATTGCCTGCTCGAACAACATACGCACACAAGTGTACGTAAGTGATCGCAGCCCTGCCGTAAAACCATACGGCCTCTACACGTTTCGCTCAGTGCAGGGAAACTCTCTGTGTGGGACTCTAAAGACTCTACACTATGCTGGCAGTGGGTTTAACCACAGACCGCAAGTGGCACTAGCTGTACGTAACGGTCCCCAGGTAGATGTCGATAAGAAGGCCGATGAGATAAACCCATCCGAACTCCTACTGAGCCTGTATGTGACAATCTTCGTACAGTCCGGTCTGTTCGTATGATACATCGAATGGCGGGACTAGGGGGGCGGCAAACGTCTGTCCCCTACTAGCGGTACAAGTCGTGTCGGAGTGTAGCCCAGAACACCTGATATAACTCTGGAAACCTACCAGTCTATCTCGTTTGCCCTGGCCAGGGACTTTGTGTAATGGCTCTCCTAGACACAGCGCGATGTCAACCCCCAATACCGGGAGAGACGAATCCTGTCTAACCGTCACTGTCTCAAGTGCTTCGGGACTGCACCCAACTACTACCTGTTTGCACGACTCCTTTGAGCCATGGTAGGGTAGTAATCTAAGTACAGTGGGAACACACTCGAGGCGAAGTGACAGTGTCAAGTCAACGGACTAAGCTGTACTCATGTCACTTGGGAACTGATAACTGACGATAGGTATAATACCAACCAACAGTTCCCGACGAGTCCTGTCCACTGTACTCGTAACCTAACGAGCACTCGCATACTATCTCCAGTACGACGTACTGATGGCTGTGGGACAGACCATCTCCCCTGCTGGGATGAGAAGCGCATACGCTAGTCTACTCCGGAGTATCGATGCCCTGTCTCGATAGTCCTACGACCAGGGACCTGTATAAGGATGTGCTTATAGATTACCCAGCCCCCATGAGTGTGACTGCCATCACAACGCTGGTAATCAAGCAAAGATCCTTAGGGCTCTACTAATATGTATAAGCGATATGCTAAAAGAAACACATGCACACATTGAAGTAGAAACAAACCAAGTAGCATACTACCATTTTGAGCAAGATTGTCTATACAACTGTGAATATCCCAAGCTTCCATTAAGTAATATACAAGCTAGTATGATACAGTAATGGCCTCTAGGGCATATACACTAACACTCGCAACTCATCGGCTCGTCGGCCTGGTCAGGTGTACTAACGGAAACGATTCCGCTCTGACACTCCTCTGGTCATCTCTCCGCCATTTAGCATGACCACTCATAAAGCAGCACGTCACTGGTGTCGGCCTCTGGCCCTCTGAATACACGTGACACAACTGATTCTCGGTGCAAATCCTATCGTAGCAGTGTTTTGTAAGGCACCTGCTCAAGGTCTCTTCCGATCTCGCCTATGCCGAATTGTACGGAGGCTGGTACTCTTGCATAATCTTTTCTCGTTTTCTGGACATCTGCGTTCTCAGCACAACATTTTCTCGGGAACTGGTCGTATCCTAACGCCTCTGTATACATATTAGATCTCCAATCTCAATGGGGAGTAATAACAGCTCGTTAATATCTCGCACGAACCTCTTGTTCCACTCGTTTTTATTATCGTCCACTTCGACGTCACGTCATACTACCTGCGTACTGCAAATGTTCTCGGCTACAGTCAATCCAAAGTCTCTCACATGGACTCGAAATCACGAACTCGGTATCTTCATCACTCTGTAGAAGATATCTAGCCGAACACGTCCTCGGGAACTCATCCCAACCATCGAAAGAATACTCTATATTCGTCCGTTCTCGATCAACTCACAAAGCATCTGAGTGAGGTCCTTTATCCGAAGCTGGTCAGCTTACTGACCTCCTATCACATGATATCCGGACGACGATAAACTTTTCGATCGATTCATCAAAGTCCTATAATTCCTCGAGAGCTCAACATTTTAGTATAGTTTAATAATATCCAGTACATGCCACAGTATATATGGACCAGCCATAGAAGGGCAAACCCAAGCCTCATTAATGGCACCACGGAACTGCCGCAAACCCTAAGGTTCAAAAGCAGTTCTATGGGCATTATGTCGAGTTAGGGTTTCATTCTTCTAGAGGGTCTACAGAATTACTTGCATGTTCCTCCGAATACCTTAAACTTCGAAAAATGGGTTTCTGACATTCGTTCGAACTTTTTAACTTCGCCTAGACAACATGTGAATACCCTCGGTCCGCATGCAAAACAATGCCTCAATCCTCAAGGATAGACGATGTCACAATTTTTGAGGTATGCTGTACATCAACAGTCCTCTCGCAACTGGTAGCCTCTACCAATGTCCCGATCATCCGGTGCAAAAATTGAATACCCGCCTCAAATAAGAGGTCATAACACAAACACTAACTCGAGACGTTCCCATGTCACCAGAAAACATGATGGTCAGTCATCGTCCATGACGAGCTCGCCCTGACCGCAACACCAGCAGCAACTCAATCTTTGCTCAAACCATGGTGACAGGAACCTCAAGCATGTATCGACGAAAACAGATCAAAGGAATGAAATGCACCAACATATCCAGAATGGACACATGATCATATGGAGGAACGGATTAAGTGAGAGTATGATCATGGAAACGAATAGAATCAAGGATCTCAAATGGATGTATAATCGTGGGTACGAAGAGAATCAAAGATCTCAAAATATGTACATCCTAAGGTTTCTTAAGTGGAGTGTCGTATCGTAAATAGGCCGCGGAACATAAGTACGGTACGTCACTCTACTCAAGTTACCTACTCCATCAGGGCCAGCCTATGAAACGAAAGTTCGGGTCTAATACCCCTCTGTTCAAGTCTAAGTTCCGTAAGGTCAAGCCTAGGTTCCGAAATATATATATACGCCCTAAACTCCGCATAGTCAAACATAGACTCGAACCAAAGTTAAACCTAGCGCTCTGATACCAACTTTGTCACGACCCGAAAATATTAGCTCGTGACCGGCACTAGAATCACGCCATGTCTAAAGGCGTAACGTAAATCAAGTAAGCCGAAACCCAGAAATCTAAACCTTTTTAAGAAAATAAAAGAGGCGAAGTTTTGAAATAAAGGTATGGTGAAAATCAAAAGTTTTCTTAAATGCATAAGTAATGGATCATGAAAATGCAAGTAAATTTTACTAGTTGAAAACATGTTTCGTCTTTTAAAAATTTGGGCAGCACCTCCTTGTAAATTTTGATCCAAAACCACAAATACAAGATAATAATAAAAGGCATCCCCAAGCCGGAGCTAGCTCTTCGCCAATCGGTGGATCACAACCACGCAAGATAGAATATAAGTATACGACGCCCAACGGCGAAGATCACCACAAAAGATAAAGTAAAGCAAGACATCAACCCAAAAAAAAAAACGAACATAAACCCCATCGCTCAAGTCTCGCAACTACAAGTCTTGCTATGTCTCACTACATATACAAATACTAGTTTTTATTAATGGAGTTGACTAGATACAATAGAAATAATAAATACTAGAGGGGTACGATCCAACATGTACCACCTACCAAAGCAAAACAGCCGAATGCAGCTATGTACCAGCGGTGCTGCTACTGATCCATGCGGTCAACCTGCAAGAACTGTGGAACAACGGGGGTGAGTTGCCAACTCGTGAGTAGAAAACATCAACAGGTAGAAATCGAATAAACAACGATTCCTAGGTCAACTATATCATAAAGGTAATACTATGATATCTAGGGTGACCGTATCTGTATATATGCCAACAATATAATCAATGCCTATAAGCATGTGGATACCCTACAACCATACAATCTATGCCCGTATGCATGTAGATCTCATCCACGTATCAACCAATGACACAGCAACATCAGGCATGTAAATATCATAAAAGCATATGCATGAAAGTATGAGGATATAAATCAACGTGTGTCCTTCGCGACACATCAAAATCATGGAACCTGAGTGTCCATCATCGACACTCGAAACATCATGAAACCCGTGTCCAATATGTTAGTTATGTATATGCCCTAGAGGCCATTGTTGTACATATGATGTATATTATAATGGATGCTTAGATATATACAGAGAGGACTTTCTTGCTCGTCATGATAGTATGCTATTTGGTTTCACTTTATCTTAACATGTTGACTTGTATTGGTTTACTGTTTTTCTCTCACATGTTGATAAAGCCCTTAGGATCTGTACTCGACTACTGGGACTATGATGAGATCATACTAGTGGGGCCACGGTAGTCGATGAGTACATCCTATAACTGTTCCTAGTCGAGGGTATATCGAGACAGGGCATCGATACACCAGAGTAGACTAGCGTATACGCATCTTGACCCATATGATGGGCGATGGATGATCCCATATCCATCGGTGTTTGACATCAGAGATGGTGTACGGGTGCTCAGTGGAGACTGGGTACACTGGACGGACTCGCCGAGAACTCCCAGATGGTGATATACCACACGTCAGATGGCAGTTCTCCGGTGACACTGGTACAGGGTAGTCTGAAGACCCGAGATCGTCATAGAGTCTTGTGCGATTCCCACTGTGCTTTGATTTCCACCTTACCACATCCAAGAGGGCGTGCAAAACGGTGGCTTTTGGGTACAGTCCCGAATCACATGGAGGCAATGAGCGATAGGAGGGGATTCGTCTCTCCCGGTATAGGGAGTTGATGTTGTGCTGTGTTCGATTGGCTATAACTGGAAGTCCCTGGCCAGGGCTGATATAGAGATTTACTGGTAAGTGTTACTAGTAGTTTCTCGACCCGTTATGAGCCACACATCGACACGACTTATCGGTTACTGGGGTCTGACGTATACCACCCCTAGACTTGATATGCGACATATCAGACGAACAGACCGGACTGTACGGGAGTGTTACTGATTGGACTCACAGGAGAACGCACAGGCTAGCTTGTTGATCTTCTGATCGTTCAATACCTGGGTGGCTGTTACGTTTAGCTGACCGCTTGCAGCTTGTGGGTGTTTGATATGATCATCACCTGCTACCGGCGTATTGACGATTCTTTAGAGTCCTACACAGAGGTTTCTTGGCTCAGGCGAAACGGAGTAGAGGCACATATGTGATATGTGCAGGACCGAGAATAATGCGATATGAGATACCGTATTATATTCTCGCGATATTTAGATATGAACCGGGACATCGGATCAAGTGTTGATTCGATGAATCGGTACATGATATATTAGTCGGTAATATTCGATATGGCCGGATCATCGAATCAAGTGTTGATTCGATGATTTAATGTATAATAATATATATGATATATTGTATTACATTATCTAATATTGGCTTGCTTTATTATTTCATTTTCTCACTGGATGATACATTGATATATATGCGATATATGTTAATTGTATTATTTTCTTTTGTTGCAAATATATAATATATATATGTGATATATATTATTGTGACATGATATGATTAATTGTTAAACATGTTTAAGGATGAATAATTGAGGTTAGGGTTTGATTAGGGTTAGATGCTTCATGCACCTTCTAGAAGCATTTTTCTTTTGTCATTGTAAAGATATTTTTGGATGACACATTTTTAACCCAACCAAACCCTAACTCTAGTTGTTTCTCTACACATTATTAGCCACTCATCCTTGACCATGGTTAATACTTCAATCATATACTTTTATTTCTATTCATCACAAAAGGAACTATGATTATCATTTTTCCATGATCATCTTCTTCTCTCTTGAAAAAGCTTACTTGATTTTCTTTAAGTGATGAATAAATATGAGAAAATGATTTAAAAAGAAAGCAAAAATACTACTCTCTCATCCTCATCTCATCTAGCCCATAAGATTAGTGTGTTCATCTCTTTAGAGTGAGAAAGCTTGAGTCTTTGCAACTTCGACGTAGATCATCGGAGAATTGGAACACTTCAAGCTAGCATGGATCGTTCGAGTCGTGGAGCCTCTCATGAGTCCGGGAGATCGTGGATCGCGGCAAAGGGACTTCTACTTGGAGCTTGTGAAGCGAAGGAGCGGACTACAAAGGTTGTAATCCCTCACACTTAGATAAAAGTTATCATCTTGCATGTTAAACCCTAATAATCTAGCAAAGATCCCGGCTTTGGGTTGTTCGGCACGTCTAAATTTTAATCCAGGCATGTTTGATGCCTTATGAACCCTCACAAGAGTGCCTAGGAACCCTACAGTGGTATCAGAGCCTAGCTAGAGCATTAGGCGATGTGTTTACGAAGTTAAAACTCCGATCGAACCCGAACCGACGAAAATAACCCCCTCTCTGGAAAATTTTTAAAATTTGGGTTTTTTCTGAATTAAAAATACGTAAAAAAATCAGCAGGGAATTCTAAGAATTACCATAAAACCCGGGCCCCCAATTCGTCTAAACAGCGGCGGAACCGCGGCGCAAGCATGCTTGCGCGGCGGTTCCGCGGCGGATTCATGGATTGGCGACACGTGGCTTTTATGGTAATATCCGTAGGTGCTTGTTGATGCTTCTGGGTATTTTTTAATCTGTTTCAAGTGTTGAAAATTCTGGGGTTTGTTTTGTAATAGTAGATTCGATCGGAATATTTAAATTCGTATTTCTTTCCGGATATTTAGAAACTGTTAAACTATTTGAACGGATATCATTAACTCACTGTTTCCCGGTACGACAAACTTTCAAGTGTTGAAATTTTTTTCGGGTTTAAATCTTTCGGAAAAATTGTACAAGTTAAGCGGTGGACCCTCTAGAAGACAACAAACCTTAACTCGATTATGTGACCGTCTTGAACTGCCTTTTGAACCTTCGGGTTTGGGGCAGTACGACGTGCCACATGTGAGGCGTTGGCTTGACCCTTCTACGGCTGGATCACCAGTACTGTGACATATTCTGGGATTATTTGAACTCTGCTCAAGTGTTGAGCACTTTGGGAAATTTTGGGTATTTGATTATCTGTTCGGAAAGTTTAATACTGTCTATTTATCTGGAATGTGATACAATATGTGGAATTCATTGAGTTAGGCATGAAATGCGGAGTATGTGATATTTCGGATTTATGATGTCTAAAGTAATTGTGAATTCCAAATATTGTAGTTTTACACTTTCTTTTCTGTGACCGTAAGTGTAATATGTGATATCGCCGGTTTCGTTGCTATATGTCAACGACAATTGGGATGTGCATATTTACTTACGTTGATGATATGTGATATTATGTGTTGCTGTGATATGTTATATTGGATCGTCGCGTTCAGAATAGCCGGGGGTTTTATGTGAGATGAGGGTTTTTATTTTCATTCATGTAAAATTCATTTGTAATGTAATATTCTTTTATTTGGGGCACTTCCAGGTTGCGGTTGCTGTCACCAGTGTATATTATTTACTTTTCCGCATTAGGTAGACCCAAGGAGGGGAGCACAAGTAACCGGGTTCTAGGGTCCAGTAGGAGGCCATCTCGAGGAGTCGAGACCGGGTCTCCTAACCCTAGAATTGGCAGTGTTACTTGCCGCTCTCGTAGGAGTCTTGGGATGTGGGTTTGGCTATTCGTCGCGACCGTGGAATCCGTGTTTTATACAGGCTCGTATTAAAAACACGGACGTCCTAGTATATCCAATATTTCATATATGTTCTTCTGCTGCAATATTCTATGATGAGATCATATTACTGCCTGAGACAAATGCTTATACTATATATATATGCTGATATATAAATATTACTGCTTTCGTTTCTTCTGTGATGCTTAGGAAGCATAAGCTGATGAGATTTTTATTAATGAGATTAATAAAAGAAAAGAAACCTAAAGATGTTGTAGAATCAAAACTTTATAAAAAAGGGGTAGCTACAGTTTTGCTTTGCACAGTGATATATATGATATATCCTGCACCTTATTCGATGGGGAAAGGGCCGACGATCCCTTCACCGGGAGTGACCCCTTTAGCGAAACTGGCAGATGCTACAAAACGCGGTTTGTCTTTTGAATGCTTTTAGTGTTTTGCTTTGCACAGCGATATATATGATATATCCTGCACCTTATTCGATGAGGAAAGGGCCGACGATCCCTTCACCGGGAGTCACCCCTTTAGTGAAACTAAGAAAAGCCTCAAAAACACTCCTTTTCAAAATTACTCGATTCTACGACGATATCAAGTTCATTACACTCAGGGTTTTCTGAAAAACCTGCGTAGCCCTCCGACATTTCAGATAGGTAATACTTAGTATTCGTGCTACGTTTGTTGGCTTTCGTCAAGGCGTAGTGTGCGGTAGCTAATTATTACTTATCTATTACATATGATGAGATTGGGTTAGGGTAGTCGTGCGGCTTTGTTGGCTTTCGTCAAGGGACGTACGGCTGGGTTTAATTCAATCAAGAAATGTTCAGGTTGAACTTGACTAGCGGACTATGGTTTGTTGGCTTTCGTCAAGGTCATAGAACGTTAAGGGCAAAATATTATCGGGAATTTCAAGTGTTGAAATTTGCAATGAGATTGCATACCTTCTATGAGATAGTTGGATCCCGATACCCACTGCGAGTAAGTGTTACTCCTGGGAGAGTTTTACACAGGACAATTAGTCACTCAAGTAGGTGTCTAGAAAAGTGTTAACGGGGTTACGCCTCTGGGAAAACGAGGTTTACTTTAATTAGGTCCGTGCGAAAGCACGGGGAACCTCCCTCAAAGTACCGACACTGATCTGGCTGAAAGATTGACGAAATTATAGGGTGTAATTAATCCCGGCTAATCTTACCTTTTAGGGTTTTAAGGTAGATTTGATAAAAACAGTGGGAGACATCCTGATTAGATAAGATAATAACCAATCTAATCTTGCAAGAGCATACGCTAAAGTGTTTTCTTCTCTCTCTCTCTAGGTAGCGACCATGTCAGGCCATAATCAAGATAATAATATGGATGTATTGACTAAACCTAATTATTGTACTGAGCAAGGGAACGTTAGACCCGTTCTTTCTTAGAAGAGTTATAAGACTGAACAGGAAACAAGAGAATATCTGGATTCTCACACCGTCCAAAAGAACGTGCATGTTGATGCATCTTCTTCAGGTGTGTTAGTTATTGAGAACTGTTTCTCAGTTCACCCTACGTCCTGGGTATTAGATACCGGATCAGGATCCCACATATGTAAATTGTTACATGGGCTGCGAAAAGGTAGAGAACTAGGAAAAGGTGATCATTCCGTTCAAGTAGGGAACGGTGCAAGTATTGTAGCCAAAGCAGTTGGCGAATATCACCTTGTATTACCAAGTCGTAATACACTGATTCTAAATGAATGCTATTATATACCGAACATGATGTGCAACATTATATCAGTTTCTTTATTAAGTAAAGAAGGATATAATTTTGTAGTACAGGATAATGTTATGAACATATTCCTAGATCAAAAGTTGATTGCATCAGGCTCGTTACATAATGGAATATTCATTCTAAATCAGAATACAGTCCTCAATATACAAAACACACACAAGAGGAAAAGTTCAGAAATGAACGAATCCTTCTTGTGGCATTGTAGACTTGGTCATATCAATGCGACACGACTGGCTAAGTTACATAAAGATGGTTATTTGAATCCGTTCGAATTATCATCTTATGATATTTGCTATTCATGTCTCAAAGGAAAAATGACCAAAGCTCCATTTGGTGGACACGGAGAAAGAGTTACTGAACTCTTAGGATTAATACATAGTGATGTATGTGGTCCCATGTCTACGCATGCCAGGAACGGTTCTTCCTACTTCATTACATTCACTGACGATCTCTCTAGATACGGACATGTGTTTCTGATGAAACACAAGTCTGAAGCTTTTGAGAAATTCAGAGAATATAAGCATGAAGTAGAGAACCAAACGGGCAAAAGTATTAAGATCCTTCGATCTGATCGAGGAGGTGAATACTTAAGCAGTGAGTTCCTAGATTATCTAAAAGAGAATGAGATTCTCTCTCAGCTTACTCCTCCTTATACACCACAGCACAACAGTGTATCTGAGCGGAGGAATCGCACCCTATTAGATATGGTGCGCTCTATGATGAGCGAGGCTGAGTTACCTATTTCCTTCTGGGGGTATGCGCTTGAGACAGCCATACATCTATTGAATATGGTTCCTACCAAATCAGTGCCTACCACTCCATATGAGATATGGAAAGGGAAAAGACCATCTCTTAAGTATGTTAAGATATGGGGTTGTCCAGCCTATGTCAAAAGACAAAATCCGGACAAACTCGAGGCAAGATCTGTCTTATGTAAGTTTGTAGGATATCCCAAGAACTCACAAGGGTATATCTTCTACCACACTGAGGAACAAAAAGTGTTTGTTTCTAAACATGCCACCTTTTTGGAAAAGGAATTTCTTGCAAAAGAAATTAGTGGCTCTGAGGTAGAACTGGAAGAAGTTCCAGCAGAACAAACTACAACAGATGATTTAGTGGAACCAGAGGATTCAGTAGTACCCGACGAACCCCAGCCTCTCCGACGATCTAGTAGGGTTTCTCGTCCACCTGAGAGATACTACGGTTTTCTCATTGATGGTGGTAGCGAGGACTGCATCATGGATGATGATGAGCCGACTAGTTTCGAGCAGGCCATCACGAGTGGTGACTCTGTGAACTGGCTGGATGCAATGCGATCTGAGATGGAATCCATGTACACCAATAAAGTATGGATTTTGGAAAATGCTCCTGAAGGGGTAAAACCCATTGGGAGCAAGTGGATTTTTAAAAAGAAATTTGGTATAGATGGAAAAGTTGAGACTTTCAAAGCTAGACTTGTAGCAAAGGGTTTTCGTCAACGACCAGGTGTGGATTATGACGAAACCTTTTCTCCAGTGGCTATGCTTAAGTCCATCCGGATCTTACTTGCCATTGCTGCATACCATGACTACGAAATCTGGCAAATGGATGTTAAGACCGCCTTTCTAAACGGTAATTTAGAAGAGTGCGTGTACATGACTCAGCCAGAGGGCTTCGTAGATAGTGGGAGCAGCGGAAAGGTGTGCAAGCTGCTTAAATCCATTTATGGGTTAAAGCAAGCATCGCGGAGTTGGAACATCTATTTTGATGTTGTAGTCAAAGAGTTTGACTTCATCAAAAATATAGATGAACCTTGTATCTATAAGAAGGAAGCAGAGGGTAAGGTAGTCTTCCTCGTATTGTACGTGGATGACATACTCTTGATAGGAAATGATATTCCTATGCTGCAATCAGTCAAACTCTTCTTATCACAGAGATTCTCAATGAAAGATCTAGGTGATGCCTCCTGCATACTGGGAATCATGATCTATAGAGATAGATCTAAACGGATATTGGGATTGTCCCAATCCAGGTACATTGACACCATACTAAAAAGGTTTAGTATGGAAGAATCCAAGCGTGGGAACCAACCCACGATCTCTGGACTCACTCTCTCCAAAGAGATGTCTCCCAAGACTGATTTGGAGAGAGCTCGCATGCAAGGGATACCCTATGCTTCGGCAGTAGGCTCTATCATGTATGCGATGCTATGTACCAGACCCGATGTAGCATACTCACTAAGTGTAGTGAGTCGGTATCAAGCAGTTCCTGGAGAGAGTCACTGGACAGCTGTGAAGAACATTCTCAAGTACTTATGAAGGACTAAGGAGATGTTCTTGGTGTATGGTAACGGAGAACTCCAGGTGGAGTCCTTTACCGATTCCAGCTTCCAAAGTGATAAGGACGACTCTAAGTCGCACTCGGGATTTGTCTTTACCCTCAATGGAGGGGCGGTATGTTGGAAGAGTTCCAAACAGGATACCGTTGCAGACTCGACGATGGAGGCTGAATACATCGCTGCCAACGATGCTGCCAAGGAGGCTGTCTGGATAAAGAAGTTCATTAGTGAACTTGGTGTGGTTCCATCCATTGAACATCCAATACCTCTGTATTGTGATAACAATGGAGCTGTGGCTTTAGCCAAGGAACCCAGGTCCCATCAAAAGTCCAGACATATTCTGAGGCGGTATCACCTGATCAGGGAGATAGTTGATCGCCGGGAGATCGAGGTCAGGAGAGTAGATACGAAGGACAACACTGCGGATCCATTCACGAAGGCTATTCCCCAGATACAGTTTGAGAGATTATTCGGGATGCTAGGTATGAGATACTACAGCAGCTGGCCTTAGTGCAAGTGGGAGATTGTTAGTTATGTATATGCCCTAGGGCCATTGTTGTACATATGATGTATATTATGATGGATGCTTAGATATATACAGAGAGGACTTTCTTGCTCGTCATGATAGTATGCTATTTGGTTTCACTTTATCTTAACATGTTGACTTGTATTGGTTTACTGTTTTTCTCTCACATGTTGATAAAGCCCTTAGGATCTGTACTCGACTACTGGGACTATGATGAGATCATACTAGTGGGGCCACGGTAGTCGATGAGTACATCCTATAACTGTTCCTAGTCGAGGGTATATCGAGACAGGGCATCGATACACCAGAGTAGACTAGCGTATACGCATCTTGACCCATATGATGGGCGATGGATGATCCCATATCCATCGGTGTTTGACATCAGAGATGGTGTACGGGTGCTCAGTGGAGACTGGGTACACTGGACGGACTCGCCGAGAACTCCCAGATGGTGATATACCACACGTCAGATAGCAGTTCTCCGGTGACACTGGTACAGGGTAGTCTGAAGACCCGAGATCGTCATAGAGTCTTGTGTGATTCCCACTGTGCTTTGATTTCCACCTTACCACGTCCAAGAGGGCGTGCAAAACGGTGGCTTTTGGGTACATTCCCGAATCACATGGAGGCAATGAACGATAGGAGGGGATTCGTCTCTCCCGGTATAGGGAGTTGATGTTGTGCTGTGTTCGATTGGCTATAACTGGAAGTCCCTGGCCAGGGCTGATATAGAGATTTACTGGTAAGTGTTACTAGTAGTTTCTCGACCCGTTATGAGCCACACATCGACACGACTTATCGGTTACTGGGGTCTGACGTATACCACCCCTAGACTTGATATGCGACATATCAGACGAACAGACCGGACTTTACGGGAGTGTTACTGATTGGATTCACAGGAGAACGCACAGGCTAGCTTGTTGATCTTCTGATCGTTCAATACCTGGGTGGCTGTTACGTTTAGCTGACCGCTTGCAGCTTGTGGGTGTTTGATATGATCATCACCTGCTACCGGCGTATTGACGATTCTTTAGAGTTCTACACAGAGGTTTCTTGGCTCAGGCGAAACGGAGTAGAGGCACATATGTGATATGTGCAGGACCGAGAATAATGCGATATGAGATACCGTATTATATTCTCGCGATATTTAGATATGAACCGGGACATCGGATCAAGTGTTGATTCGATGAATCGGTACATGATATATTAGTCGGTAATATTCGATATGGCCGGATCATCGAATCAAGTGTTGATTCGATGATTTAATGTATAATAATATATATGATATATTGTATTACATTATCTAATATTGGCTCGCTTTATTATTTCATTTTCTCACTGGATGATACATTGATATATATGCGATATATGTTAATTGTATTATTTTCTTTTGTTGCAAATATATAATATATATATGTGATATATATTATTGTGACATGATATGATTAATTGTTAAACATGTTTAAGGATGAATAATTGAGGTTAGGGTTTGATTAGGGTTAGATGCTTCAAGCACCTTCTAGAAGCATTTTTCTTTTGTCATTGTAAAGATATTTTTGGATGACACATTTTTAACCCAACCAAACCCTAACTCTAGTTGTTTCTCTACACATTATTAGCCACTCATCCTTGACCATGGTTAATACTTCAATCATATACTTTTATTTCTATTCATCACAAAAGGAATTATGATTATCATTTTTCCATGATCATCTTCTTCTCTCTTGAAAAAGCTTACTTGATTTTCTTTAAGTGATGAATAAATATGAGAAAATGATTTAAAAAGAAAGCAAAAATACTACTCTCTCATCCTCATCTCATCTAGCCCATGAGATTAGTGTGTTCATCTCTTTAGAGTGAGAAAGCTTGAGTCTTTGCAACTTCGACGTAGATCATCGGAGAATTGGAACACTTCAAGCTAGCATGGATCGTTCGAGTCGTGGAGCCTCTCATGAGTCCGGGAGATCGTGGATCGCGGCAAAGGGACTTCTACTCGGAGCTTGTGAAGCGAAGGAGCGGACTACAAAGGTTGTAATCCTTCACACTTAGATAAAAGTTATCATCTTGCATGTTAAACCCTAATAATCTAGCAAAGATCCCGGCTTTGGGTTGTTCGGCACGTCTAAATTTTAATCCGGGCATGTTTGATGCCTTATGAACCCTCACAAGAGTGCCTAGGAACCCTACACAATATCGACACGTAAATCCTCATATCTCGGGCTCCGTCAGTCCGGATCGGTCCACGGGCTCCGTCTGCGGGATCGGCCCTCGGGCTCCGGCAGAATGGTTCGACCCATATCCATCTCTCGACTCCGGTCGGTATCCTCCGGATAACCTCCAGGTCCAACCAATCATCGGTAGGTAGTAGTCCTTCTGCCAGGCTCATCGTCTACTGCACAACAATCCGTTCTCACCCAGGGGTACCATACCGGGTCCACCATGAACCTACAAACGGATCATCCAACTCCTCGAATCGGGTTTCACATATCATACGTCTTAGAACCGAGAAAATGCATGGTGGACGTACTGAAGTATCATATCAAGAGAAACTGGATTTTTAAAACAATACATACTTTCTTTTGAAATAACCACGGTTCTCAAATACAGAAATCTCATGAAAACAGCATATCTCAATGCGTATAATCGTAAAGCATGATGTATACGATATATAACAGAATGTAAGCATATCCGTATCGTGCAACATGTAACAGTGATGTGAGTATGGGCATATCTTCATAATGTGAGCATAGCAATATAATAGCATGATGTAGCAATTCTACTATATGAGTGACATAGAAATTATCGATGATGAAGTGTGTGAGCTGGCCAATCTGTGTAAGTGTAACATACACATCATCGATAATGGTGTAGGTGTAGGGTTACTAGGCACACTAACAAGACTCTACAAGGCATCGACCATGCCAAAATTAAATTTTTATGTGCCGAATAACACTAAGCAAGATCGTATACTAGAGTTTAGGCGAAACTATTAGCAAGTAAACATCTTTACTCTAAAGGGAATACGAAATACAACCTTTGTAGATCGGTCCTTCGCTTCTAAAGTTCCTTGATGAAGTCCCTTCGCTGCGATCAAGGTTCTCCCGGGCTCTTGCATGGCTTCACGACGCATGGGATGCGACTTTGCTTGAAGTCTCCGAGGCCGAAGATGATCTACGTCGAGGGAATTCCGACTCAAGCTCCTACTTCACTAACTTAAGAATTAGTGAAGCAAACACCCTGTACTAAAGGGCTAGTCTAGTAGAGGAAGGAGAAATAGGAAGTGGGTTCACTTTAGAATTTTGTTTTTCACAAGGATTCTCACTTTGGATCAAACCCTAGCTTGCTTTTTCTTTTTGTTCAAATGAAGAAGATGATGAACAAAAGAAAGTGAAGAGGATAATGATCAAGTGTCATGGCTAACCATGGTGAGTGAGTATCATATACTAACCCTTGTAGAGCCATAACCATAGCTAATTGTGTGATGGTTAGGTTAAAGTCCAAAGTAAAAACAAATCTAGTGGACTTTAGTCAATGCATCCACAAGCTTCCACAAGCTTCCACAAGCTTCATGCATTTTCCAATTTCCCACTAATTTTGTAATTACTTTTAAACATTAAACCCAATCATAACAATTAGGATGGTGTATGTCTCATACACACAAGTCATGTGTATCATCAACCATGATACATAAAGATGACACATTTTAAACATATATCATATATATGTTAAAGTAGTGTACAAGTGAGAAAAACCCTAAAGTGAACTAGTGTTAGTAAATGTAAACTAGTATATCTAATATACAATTATACACTTAATTATTAAATCAACACTTGACTTAATAATCCGGTCATATCTCATATAACCGGCTAACATCCATTGTATCGACTTATCGAATCAACACTTGATTCGATAACCCGGTCATATCATATATGACCGACCGATACATAAACTCACGAGAATAGAATACGGTAACACATACACGCATTTATTCTTGGTCTCGCACATATCACATATGCGCTCCTATTTCGTTTCGCCTGAGCCAGTAAAACCTCTGTGTAGGACTCTAAAGACTCGTCAATACGCCGGCAGTAGGTGATGATCACATCACGCACCCACAAGCCGTCAGCGGTACTAGCTGGACGTAACGGCTACCCGGATATTGAGCGATCAGCAGATCAGCAAGCAAGCCCGCTCCAACTCCTGTGAAAGCCTGCCGGCAACACTTCCCGTACAGTCCGGTCTCCTCGTCTGATATGTCGCATATCAAGTCTAGGGGTGGTAAACGTTAGACCCCAATAACCGATAAGTCGTGCCGATGTGAGGCTCATAACTGGTCGAGAAACTACTAGTAACACTTACCAGCAAATCTCTAAATCAGCCCTGGCCAGGGACTTCCCTGTTACGGCCAATCGAGCACAGCGCAACATCAACCCCCAATACCGGGAGAGACGAAACCCCTCCTATCGCTCATTGCCTCCATGTGACTCGGGACTGTACCCAAAAACCACCGTTTTGCACGCCCTTATGGACGTGGTAATGTGGAAATCAAAGTACAGTAGGAATCACACAAGACTCTATGACGATCTCGGGTGTACAGACTAACCTGCACAAGTGTCACCAGAGAACTGCCATCTGACGTGAGGTATAATACCATCTGGGAGTTCTCGGCGAGTCCGTCCAGTGTACCCAGTCTCTACTGAGCACCCGTATACCATCTCTGATGTCAAACACCAATGGATATGGGATCATCCATCGCCCATCTCATGGGTCGAGAAGCATATACGCTAGTCTACACTGGTATATCGATGCCCCGTCAAGATACACCTATGACTAGGGACCTTGAAGGATGTACTTATGGACTACCATGTCCCCACCAGTATGATCCACATCATAGTCCAGGTAGTCAAGTACACATCCTAAGGGCTTTACCAACATGTAACGATAAGACAGTATAAAGAGACAAGTATACATGTTAAAGTAAAGAGCAACCAGATATCATACTATCATATCGAGCAAGAAAGTCCTCTCTATATATGTCCAAGCATCCAATATAATATACAGCATCTGTACAATACTGGCCTCTAGGGCATACATACAACTAACAGTAGGTGTACTAGCACAGGTATATGGAATGCAATGAGAATGACATGAAAGTAACATGAAGTACATCGTCAGCTAAAAGCCATAAGGTATACGTATCTAACATGACCGAGTCGGTGAATCAATCAATCGACATCCAGCCTCACAATATCATGTACGGTATGATCCATCGTACAACATCCTCTAGTCAAGGGTAAGGATCAATCATCTTAAAACTCATCACGTACGGTAAATCATCGTACGACAGCATTAAACCATCAGGGATCCTATCAACTTATATGACAATGAGGGTACGGACCCAACGTCACGTACTACATATCACTCATGATTCACAAAAGTTTATATCTCTATATGCCAATATCCCCGGTCACATCCATAACAATCTCATATCAGGGGACTGGCAAGGGTATAATTCATCTCATATCGACTCGCATCCGTATACCAACATATCAATCCAGTCATCATATCACATCGTATATCCTTTTCATCGCATTAGGTCATCTTACATCAAATCAATTTATATATACATTCTACCTTATACATCAAGTGTCATGCTACTTTAAAACTCATACCTATTCTAGTGCAACTACATACCTATAAGTCGTGATTCACCTTCACTTTTCATACCCTTTGTAACATTTCAAAAAAATAAAATATTATTTTTGGAAATTTTTATAATTTAATATTATTTTAATGAATATTTTAATATTTCAGTATAATTAAATACCGATAAATGGGTAAAATTTTGGAAAAATTATGGAAGATTCTAAAATAGGGTATTTTATGGAATTATGCCATTTTAAAGTTTTTATGATTAGTTTGACACTAATTTAGTGCTAATCGCGATTAAAAATCGCTAATCGGATTTTTGGGCATTTTATGCAAAACACGCACATATCATTTTTGCTTTACACTTGTGTTACATTTTCAACCATGATTGTTTTAGGTTCACTATTCTAGTGAGAAGGATTTAGAGGGAAAAGAAAAGAGAAGAAAAGGGAATAGAATATTAGGTATGGTGAGAGAGAGAGAAAGGGGGGTGTTTACCTTTGACTTGTGTGAGCCATTCCTCTTCATTTTCCAACACTCATCTCTCTCCCTCTTCTTCATATTGCTGCTGCTGCCGCCTCTCTCTATCCCTCTTCACAAAATTTGCCACAAACACCTTGAAAACAAACCCAAAACCCCACTCCCATTTCACAAAAAGTGTGTACAAGCTCAAGACAAGCATTTTGGACCAAGAAAGCAAGGATTTTGGCCACTAGGGGCAACTCAAGAAAATTCTTGAGTTGTCAAATGAGGTATTTACTGAACCATTAGCTTAGTTTTGCATTACTTTTAACCCTATGTTAAGATTGAATCGATATCGGGTAGTTTTGTGGACTTGGGAAAAACCTAGTTAGGGTTTGAAGGAATTGTGAGTTGTGGTGAGTAATTGAGCTCAGTAGAGGCTACATGAACACCCTAGTGCTAGAATTGAGACCCAAACCTGAGACTTGAAACCCGGAATACGGATTTAGAAACCGATATCGGAAGATTTGTGAAATCTGTGAAGGTTATATTGAATCTGCTATCACTTCGAGAGTCTGAAAATTATTTTGGTTTGACTGTGAGATGTGCAGGCACCCAGGAAGCTACCACCAAGATCCCAACCCCTAACTCTTTTTCCCGGCCGCTAATTTAATCCTTCTGGCCGCAATTTGCGGCCAGACCTACACCAATTTGTCTCGATTTGGTTTTGGTGCCCCCTTGTCAGTAGATTAGACCCCTGGCATATGCAAAATTGTCCAATTTGACCCAGGGTGAAATCTGGGACCCTTTTCTATAGTTGCTGTTTTGGATTCGTATTTCCGTATTGTGTATTTTGCATTCTGGATTGTGTATCTGTGTTTTACCTCGAATACTTGGCGTTTATACGACGATATCGAGGATTGTTCGATGGTTTTAAAGGCGTACCCATAGGTTTTAACCTATAGGACTTTTAGCGTATCGTGTTGGTTTTCGCGTGTCGTTTTAGTTTCGATTTGGTTTTAATGCAATGCGATACGTGTGATATGTAGGTACCCCCACGGTGATCCGAGGCGATGAAGATGATGGTGGCAATATCGACACCAACACGCAAGATATAATGTGAGTAGATTATATCTACGGAGGAAGTCGAGTGGTATAGCACCCCCACAGTCCGAAGTTGGTATACTATATATGTACATATATTATATATACATTATAGCTTATTACGTGACATGGAGATCATAGATGTGTTAGGTGTACTATGGATAATTAGGGTTGGAAGTAAACTAGTGTAGCTCCTAGTCGTGAACCCTAGCATAGGTTTACACCCACACGTACACACTGTTAGTGTATATGCCCTAGAGGCCATTACTGTATCATACTAGTTTGTATATTACTTAATGGAAGCTTGGGATATTCACCTTGTATAGACAATCTTGCTCAATATAGTAGTATGCTACTTGGTTTGTTTTTACTTCAATGTATACATGTGTTTATTTTAGTATATCACCTATACACATTAGTGGAGCCCTTAGGATCTTTGCTTGATTACCAGCGTTGTGATGGAAGTCACACTAGTGGGGGCTGGGTAATCTATAAGCACATCCCTAGTCGCAGGACTATCGAGACAGGGCATCGATGCTCCGGAGTAGACTAGCGTATGTGCTTCTCATCCCAGTGTGGGAGACGGTCTGTCCCACAGCCGTCAGTACGTCGTACTTGAGATAGTATGCGGGTGCTCGTTGGGTTACGAGGACACTAGACATGACTCGTTGGGAACTGTTGGTTGGTACTATACCTATCGTCAGTTATCAGTTCCCAGGTGACATGGTACAGCTTAGTCCGCTGACTTGACACTGTCACTTCGCCTCGAGTGTGTTCCCACTGTACTTAGATTACTACCCTACCACGGCTCAAAGGAGTCATGCAAATAGGTAGTAGTTGGGTGCAGTCCCGAAGCACTTGGAGGCAGTGACGGTTAGACAGGATTCGTCTTTCCCGGTATTAGGGTTTGACATCGCGCTGTGTCTAGGAGAGCCATTATACGAGTAGTCCCTGGCCAGGGCAAGCGAGATATACTGGTAGGTTTCCAGTGCTATCTCAGGGTGTTCTGGGCTACACTCCGACACGACTTGTACCGCTATTAGGGGACTGACGTTTACTGCCCCCTAGGCCCGCCATGCGATGTATCAGACGAACATACCGGACTGTACTGAGATTGTCACATTCAGGCTCAGTAGGAGTTCAGATGGGTTTCACCTCGTCCGTCTTCTTGTCGGCATCTACCTGGGGACCGTTATGCACAGCTAATGCCGCTTGTGGTCTGTGGTTAAACCCACTACCAGCGTAGTGTCGAGTCTTTAGAGTCCCACACAGAAAGCTATTCTCCTTTAGGCAAAAGAGTAGAGGTCGCATGGTTTTGCGACAGGTCGCATGGTTTTGCGACAGGGTTCGGTCACATCCGTGCACTAGTGCACGTTTAGTGTCCGGACAGTTAACACTAGCGGGCTTTGGTTTAAGCCAGAACCTAGTGTACATTTTGGGATTGGTTTTATCTCGTTTGTATTCGTGTTCCTCGGAACGCGGATGCGGGTGTGTATGCACAGTTGACAGAGAGACAGAGGCAGAGGATTCTCATTAGGGTTGTTGACTGTTGACTATTGACTATTGACTTTTTGCTAAGACCTAATGAGAATAAGAAATATAATTAACAATAATATTAATTAAGTATTATAGTGACATGGTTGTTGAGGGGTTGACTTTGTTGACTGGTTGACTAGGTTGGACTAGTTGACCATCATCATGACAATGGCTATCATTTCATGGCAAAGACTTTTGCTTGCTTGCTTGTTTTTGCAAAATGAGTGCATGAAATGATATAGCCATTTTGACTTGAACCATCACATAATACTTGATTACTATTTTGTTATGATGGTTTTGGATTATAAGAGCTTGGATGGCAAAAGAGTTACTCATTCTCTCATTTCATTTCTCTTTCTTGCTTGAGCTCTCCCTCTTGCTCTCTCTCTAGCTCAAGGCAACACCTTCTCATGAGTTGAGAAACATTTCCTTAGAGATAAAAGAAAACCCATATCACTTCTCTACTCATCCTAGTTCACAAGGTTTAGCAAACCAAGTGTTCTAGTTTCTTCAAGTTCGAAGAAGAAGCCAAAGGTAGAAGTTTTCAGGTGGATCCATCTTCGGCGCAAGGAGACGACGAGGTGAGGCCGATCCGTACACCGGAAAGAGTTGAAGACGAAGGAGTTCAAGAAAGGTATAGCCCCCTAACCGAGTAGGTAAAACTCTAGTTAGGTTGTTAGTTAATTGTTTAACAAAGATCCGTATTTTAAGTCCATGTTACCACCTCTTGAAAAATCGTTTTTCATCATTTCCGCAAGCCCGTAAGTACCGGGAGAGGTAACGTGGACTTACAATGGTATCATAGCCTAGTTAAACACTATCTAACATGTTTGCAAAGTAAGTAGAAGTTCGATCGGAGAAAAAGTCGTGAAACACGGCAGTAAAATCAAGTTTCTGCCGATTCTGTTTTCTGTTCAAAAATTAATAAATCTGACTTTAAAAATCGGCTTAGGATTTTTAAAACCCACACAAGAAATTTGGTCCATCGACTCGGTCAAAGCGCCGCGCAAACGCGGCGGGAGCATGCTCCCGCCGCGGTTCCGCGGCCGAGTTGACTCGGTCGTGGAAAAGGTTTCCTGCAGTGTTTTTCTGGGGCTGTTTTGGGATTTTTGGGATATGTTTTTTCTGCCCAGATTTTACAGAAAGGAAAATTTGTTTATAGGGTCTGAAAATCCGTATTTTGATCGAACTTCTAAAGACTTAAGCTGACGGGTATATATCTGTGATGTGTTATATGTATTGAACGTCCGCTAATCGCTATACGTCGATTAGTGGGGGTTATACATATCTGTGATCTGTAATGTTGATTGTATGTGTATATGAATTCATTGGATTGTCGCGGATGAATAGCCGGGGGTTGTGAGATGAGAGTTTTCTTTTATCTTTCAATTCATGTAATATGTAAATTGATGTAATATTATTTTTGGCCACACAACCAGGTCGGGGTTGTAGCCGTCATTGTATAATTTCTTTTTACTGTTTTTGCTCCTAGGATAGACCCAAGGTGGGGTGCACAAACTACCGGGTATCTCGAAGTGCCGAGTGGCCTACTCACGTCGTTGAGGGGGGTTGCTCCGCTTCGGATATTTGGCGGGTAGTTTGCCGCACCCATAAGGGTCTAGGGTGGGGTTTTGGCTATTCATCGCGACCGTGTAATCCGCTTTTCATTACAGGCTCGTACGAATTGCGGATTCCTAGTATATCCAATGTGTTCATCTGTGATCTGAAATGGCTATCATTGCAATATATCTATATATGATATTATTTAGGAGTTGCTTATGTTTTGCATCCGCGCTAGTCCAGCCCCCGCTCTGTTGTTAGTTAAGTAACCTAACGGGTAATGACGGGGCCCCGTGGCGAATGCGGATGGCATAAGCGTACGTCATATTTTGGTTTTTTCTGCAATGGTAGAATTAAATGATGGGACGCATTGGAATTAATGCAAGAAAAATAAACCAAGTAAAAGTCGTTGGAACACTTTCAAAACCACTCGGTTTCTTTTCAAAAATAACTTTTAAACGCGGAGCTTAAGCTACTCCTTTTAAAAGCTATCTCGTTCCTTCGATTATATCAAGTTCACTACGTTCACGGTTTCGCCAAAACCATTCGTAGCCCTCCGTCGTTTCACATGAATGGTCAATAAGTATTCAAGCTATGTATGTTGGCCAAAGTCAAGGCATAGTGATTGGTAGCTATTGGGTATTCATGTGCAACATAGATAGATGTGTTGGTTTGGGGCAGTCGTTCTACCATTTTGGCCAAAGTCAAGGGTATGTACGGGTGGGCTCAAATTAACCTGGAGAATGACGGGTAGAACTTGACATGTGACTTATGATATTTTGGCCAAAGTCAAGGTCATAAGAGCATGGAGCAAAAATCCACATCGGGAATTTCAAAAGAACTGAAACTTGCTAGCACTGCATACCATTTGGAGTGTGATGATTCTGGTAGGATTCCTTCAGTTTTGTCACGCAATGATATTTGGATCCCGATCCTATTGTGAGTATATGCTACTCCTCGGGAAATTTCTCACTTAACGATCAATGCTATAAACCAAGTAGGTGTCTAGAAAGGTGTTAGCGGGGCTACGCCCACAGGGAAAAGAGGTTATTTAATTAAGGAACTTCGCGAAAGCGTTGGAAAACCTCCCTCGAAGTACCGACACCAGCCTGGCCGAACGGTTAAGCAAGTATTGTACGGTGAGATTGATCCTGACTTATTCTTCCTTTTTGGTTTGAGGAGGGATTCGAGAGACAGTGGGAGCCATCCTATTTAGACAAATTAAAAACCACTCTAAACTTGCAAGAGCATCATGCTAAAGTGTTTCTTCTCTCTCTCCTAATTGCAGCGACCGAACATTATGACCGGACTTAAGTTACTACTAGATAAAAACATACTGACAGGGCCAAACTATAAAGATTGGCTCAGGAATGTCAAAATGGCAATCACTTATGACAAGTTGGGGTATCTCCTTACCTGTCCCAGGTCCCAAAACCAGCGTCGTGGATAGGGAAATCCATAAGACCTGGGAAATCGATTGCGCGAAGGCCAAGTGCCTCGTGCTTGCCTCTATGGACAACGAACATCAGAGGAGGCACGAGAATATGGACCTCGAATCCATATTTCTCCATACAAAAGAACTGTATGGAGAGCAATCTCGTATCGCCAGATACGAAGTGTCGAAGAAGTTGTTTTCGGTAAGATTGGCCGTCGGATCATCGGTAGCGGAACACGTGCTTAAGATGATTGGCTTCATTGAGGACCTCGTGGACCTTGGGACCACGTTGGAGAATGAGCTCTATACGGACTTGATTCTTCAGTCCCTTCCTTCCACTTACGCCCAGTTCATCCTGAATTTCAACTTGCAAGAAAAAGAAGTTGAACTTTCAGAGCTCCTCAACATTCTGAGGAGTGCAGAGGGCACCCTATAGAAAGGTAGGGAAACATCCACTTTGTTTGTAGGAGGATCTTCTTCTTCTAGGTCCAAGGCGAAAGCCAAGGGAAAGAAGAAGAAAGCCCCCGCCAAACCAAGGGGCGGTGTTAGTAAAGTGGATACGAAGGGAAATGCAAAAGAAACAAAGATAGCGGGGAAGTTTATAGGGAAGGAAGAGTGCTTTTACTGTCATAAGAGTGGGCACTGGAAGAAAGATTGCAGGGCTTGAAAAGCCAGAACACAGGATCTGAAGCAAGTTACGGCTTCAGCTTCAGGTGTGTATGTTATTGAAAACTGTCTATCAATAAACTCTACTTCTTGGGTATTGGATACCGGATCAGGATCTCATATATGTAATTCTTTGCAGGCGTTGAGAAACCATAGGTTTTTGAAGGCAGGTGACATGACCCTCAAAGTTGCAAACGGAGCTAGCAAGGATGCTAAGGCCGTTGGGGACTATCACCTGGGAATGTCAGATGGACATGTTTTGGTTTTACGTAATTGCTTTTTTATACCCAACGTAACTTGTAATATGATTTCTGTATCTTTAATATCTAAAGAAGGTTATGAATTTGCGTTTGTAAGTAATGTTGTAAACATTCACCTTAATCAAGTTCTGATTGGGTCAGGTGCATTAAGCAATGGTATATATGTATTAAACCAACCACAGATTTTCAATGTCCAGAATACACACAAAAGAAAGTCTCCGGAAATAAATCAGACTTTCTTATGGCATTGTAGACTGGGTCACATCAATGAGAGAAGGTTGACGAAGTTACATACAGAAGGATATTTGGATCCGTTCGAATATCAATCGTATGCCACTTGTCAATCCTGTCTCAAAGGAAAGATGACAAAGACTTCGTTCACTGGACACGGAGTAAGAGCGGGCGAGCTCTTGGGACTCGTACACAGCGACGTGTGCGGTCCAATGTCTACACATGCGCAAAGCGGTTATTCTTACTTCATTACTTTTACGGATGACTTTTCAAGGTACGGTTATGTCTTCTTAATGAAACATAAATCCGAAGCCTTTGGAAAATTCCAGGAATATAAGAATGAAGTACAAAAACAAACCGGCAAAAGTATCAAGACACTGAGATCGGATCGAGGTGGTGAATACTTGAGTGCCGAGTTCCTGGATTACTTAAAAGAGAATGGAATTCTCTCTCAGCTTACTCCTCCATACACTCCGCGACATAACGGTGTATTGGAGAGATGGAACCGAACCCTATTGGATATGGTACGGTCCATGATGAGTAACGCTGAGTTACCGCGATCATTATGGGGATATGCACTAGAATCAGCTGCATACCTTTTGAACTGAGTTCCAACTAAGACTGTGCCTACTACACCATATCAGATGTGGTGTGGGAAGAGACCCTATCTTAATTACATTAAGACATGGGGATGTCCAGCTTTTGTCAAAAAGCAGCATGCGGACAAGCTCGAGGCACGCTCAGTACAGTGCAAGTTTGTAGGATATCCAAAGAACTCCAAGGGATATTTCTTCTATTGCGAAGAGGAACAAAAGGTTTTTGTTTCTCGGCATGCCCACTTCTTGGAAACTCAGTTTTTGGAGAATCAGATAAGTGGGAGCGCAATAGAACTGGAAGAGATTCCAGAACCACGAGCTATTACTGAAAGCTTAGTAGAACCAGAGGGTTCAAAAGAACATGACATTCCTACGCCGCTCCGCAGGAGTAGTAGGCAGTCTCATCCGCCCGAAAGATACTTACGGTTTTCTCATAGACGGGGATAGAGAAGATTGCATCATTGATTATGATGAGCCGACTAGCTTCCAGCAGGCCATTCAGAGCGCTGACTCGGTAAAATGGCTGGATGCAATGCGGACCAAAATGGAGTCCATGTACACCAACAAAGTATGGACGTTGGACGTGCTCTAGATGGGGTAAAACCCGTGGGATGCAAGTGGATCTTCAAAAGGAAGATTGGTGTAGATGGACAGGTTGAGACCAATAAAGCTAGACTGGTTGCAAAGGGTTTTCGTCAAAGACCTGGTTTGGACTATGACGAGACCTTTTCTCCAGTAGCTATGCTGAAATCCATTCGGATCCTTCTTGCCATTGCTGCCTTCCGCGATTATGAGATTTGGCAGATGGACGTAAAGACCGCTTTTCTAAATGGAAATTTAGAGGAGTGTGTTTATATGGACCAGCCAGAGGGTTTCATTCAGAGTGGGAGCAGCAGAAAGGTGTGCAAGTTGCTTAAGTCCATCTACGGACTAAAGCAGGCATCGCGGAGTTGGAACATCTGTTTTGATGAGACGGTCAAAGAATTTGGCTTTATCAAAAATCCAGATGAACCATGCATGTATAGTAGATTTGTAGTGAGAACTGTAGTATTCCTTGTTTTATACGTGGATGACATTCTCTTAATAGGAAATGACATTCCTATGCTACAATCTGTCAAAGGGTTCTTGTCACACAGGTTCTCCATGAAAGACCTGGGTGATGCCTCATACATTCTGGGGATCCGGATCTATCGTGACAGATCCAAGAGGATACTGGGACTCTCATAGTCCAGGTACATCGACACCATACTGAAAAGATTCAGTATGGAAGATTCTAAGCGCGGTAATCTACCGGCTTGTCACGAGATCACCCTTTCCAAAGAGATGTCTCCTAAGACTGATTTGGAAAGGGATCGCATGTCAATTATACCCTACGCTTCTGCGGTAGGCTCTATAATGTATGCGATGTTGTGTACCAGACCAGATGTAGCTTATGCACTGAGTGTGGTAAGCCGGTATCAGTCAAACCCTGGGGAGAAACACTGGATAGCAGTAAAGAACATTCTCAAGTACCTGAGAAGGACTAAGGAGATGTTCTTGGTGTATGGCGGAAAAGACCTCTAGATCGAGGCCTTTGCTGACTCCAGCTTCCAGAGTGACAAAGATGATTCCAAGTCCATGTCGGGTTATGTCTTTACCCTTAATGGAGGGGCGGTGTGTTGGAAGAGTTCCAAACAGGAAACCGTTGCTGACTCGACGATGGAAGCGGAATATATCGCTGCTGCAGATGCCGCAAAAGAAGCCGTCTGGATAAGGAAGTTCTGAACTGAACTTCAGGTGGTTCCGTCTATTGTTGATTCAATACCTCTGTATTGCGACAATAACGGGGCTATAGCTTTAGCAAAGGAACCCAGGTCCCATCAAAAGTCCAGACACATCTTGAGGCGGTATCACCTGATCAGGGAGATCGTGGGTCGCCAGGAGATCGAGGTTCGAAGAGTTTCTACGGAAGATAACACTGCTGATCCACTCACAAAGGCCTTACCCCAGACTCAGTTCGAGCGGCTGATCGAGATGATAGGTCTTCGATACGCCAGTACATGGCCTTAGTGCAAGTGGGAGATTGTTAGTGTATATGCCCTAGAGGCCATTACTGTATCATACTAGTTTGTATATTACTTAATGGAAGCTTGGGATATTCACCTTGTATAGACAATCTTGCTCAATATAGTAGTATACTACTTGGTTTGTTTCTACTTCAATGTGTACATGTGTTTATTTTAGTATATCACCTATACACATTAGTGGAGCCCTTAGGATCTTTGCTTGATTACCAGCGTTGTGATGGCAGTCACACTAGTGGGGGCTGGGTAATCTATAAGCACATCCTTATGCAGATCCCTAGTCACAAGACTATCGAGACAGGGCATCGATACTCCGGAGTAGACTAGCGTATGCGCTTCTCATCCCAGTGTGGGAGACGGTCTGTCCCACAGCCGTCAGTATATCGTACTTGAGATAGTATGCGGGTGCTCGTTGGGTTACGAGTACACTGGACAGGACTCGTCGGGAACTATTGGTTGGTACTATACCTATCGTCAGTTATCAGTTCCCAGGTGACATGAGTACAGCTTAGTCCGCTGACTTGACACTGTCACTTCTCCTCGAGTGTGTTCCCACTATACTTAGATTACTACCCTACCACGGCTCAAAGGAGTCGTGCAAACAGGTAGTAGTTGGGTGCAGTCCCGAAGCACTTGGAGGTAGTGACGATTAGACAGGATTCGTCTCTCCCGGTATTGGGGGTTGACATCGCGCTGTGTCTAGGAGAGCCATTACACGAGTAGTCCCTGGCCAGGGCAAGCGAGATATACTGGTAGGTTTCCAGTGCTATCTCAGGGTGTTCTGGGCTACACTCCGACACGACTTGTACCGCTATTAGGGGACTGACGTTTACCACCCCCTAGGCCCGCCATGCGATGTATCAGATGAACAGACCTGACTGTACAGAGATTGTCACATTCAGGCTCAGTAGGAGTTCAGATGGGTTTCACCTCGTCCGTCTTCTTGTCGGCATCTACCTGGGGACCGTTACGCACAGCTAGTGCCGCTTGCGGTCACTGGTTAAGCCCACTGCCAGCGTAGTGTCGAGTCTTTAGAGTCCCACACAGAAAGCTATTCGCCTTTAGGCAAAAGAGTAGAAGTCGCATGGTTTTGCGACAGGTCGCATGGTTTTGCGACAGGGTTCGGTCACATCCGTGCACTAGTGCACGTTTAGTGTCCGGACAGTTAACCCTAGCGGGCTTTGGTTTAAGCCAGATCCTAGTGTACATTTTGGGATTAGTTTTATCTCGTTTGTATTCGTGTTCCTCGGAACACGGATGCGGGTGTGTATGCACAGTTTACAGAGAGACAGAGGCAGAGGATTCTCATCGGGGTTGTTGACTGTTGACTATTGACTATTGACTTTTTGCTAAGCCCTAATGAGAATAAGAAATATAATTAACAATAATATTAATTAAGTATTATAGTGACATGGTTGTTGAGGGGTTGACTTTGTTGACTTGTTGACTTTGTTGACTGGTTGACTAGGTTGGACTAGTTGACCATCATCATGACAATGGCTATCATTTCATGGCAAAGACTTTTGCTTGCTTGTTTGTTTTTGCAAAATGAGTGCTTGAAATGATATAGCCATTTTGACTTGAACCATTACATAATACTTGATTACTATTTTGTTATGATGGTTTTGGATTATGAGAGCTTTGATGGCAAAAGAGTTACTCATTCTCTCATTTCATTTCTCTCTCTTGCTTGAGCTCTCCCTCTTGCTCGTCCTCTTGCTCTCTCTCAAGCTCAAGGCAACACCCTCTCTTGAGTTGAGAAACATTGCCTTAGAGATAAAAGAAAACCCATATCACTTCTCTACTCATCCTAGTTCACAAGGTTTAGCAAACCAAGTGTTCTAATTTCTTCAAGTTCGAAGAAGAAGCCAAAGGTAGAAGCTTTCAGGTGGATCCATCTTCGGCGCAAGGAGACGACGAGGTGAGGCCGATCCGTACACCGGAAAGAGTTGAAGACGAAGGAGTTCAAGAAAGGTATAGCCCCCTAACCGAGTAGGTAAAACTCTAGTTAGGTTGTTAGTTAGTTGTTTAACAAAAATTCGTATTTTGAGTCCATGTTACCACCTCTTGAAAAATCGTTTTTCATCATTTCCGCAAGCCCGTAAGTACCGGGAGAGGTAACGTGGACTTACAAACACATGCTTATGGCTATACTTTTACCGTGATGATGAGGATAGTGAATGATATGTGGAGACGAGTCGATGAGTTTGGGCATGGTGCCGTGAGATCGGCGATATGATGTGATTCGTATTTGGGATACGATACGAGATTTTAGCGGGCCTTTGGACGTGTGTTTACACACGGCTTATATTTGTTTAGATGGTATCGATTGTACTAGACTTAGATCAGTACCCCAGATTATGAGAGATGATGATAAGGATACCAGATAATTGATGAGATGAATGTAACATTGACCCGTACCCAGCTATTGGAAAGCCGTACGACGATTTACCGTGCGGGCTTTATATTGATGATAGATCCGCACTTATGACTCGAGGATATTATATGATGTGTATTGTATCGTATGTGTTACTATTGAGGCGGGATCACCGACTATTATATTTATATATATATATATCGACTCAGATGTAGGTGGTTTCCATACCCCTCCCGATTGACTTGATGGATGTAGATTACTTAGTAGACATTAGACTATACCCGAGTCATACCATTTTCAAAACTAACAAATCGGGGATATTTTAAAGATAGGAAAACGGGATTCTACGGATATTATCAAACGACGCATCTTTTCTTAAAACACCGTAGCCCTTATTTTACCAAAAACCCCGATTCGTCTTATTTCAAATGGCAAAGCTGCATGATATATTTATTGAGGTAGATTCTTCACTGTTGCGTTGATTATTCGATTCCACATATTCATGCTATTTCCATTGCATTGCTTGTGTTTATTACTATATTACAACCATGCTGTTAGGACACCAGCACCATTATCGATGATGCGTATGTTCCACGTATACTGCTTGCCGGCTCACACACTTCATCATCGATAATTGCCATGCCACTACACTGTAGTACTGTTGCATTCAGGATATGACCCTTGCACGACATACTTGTGTACCTATATACTGTGTATTCCTATTGTACACCCATACGTGCATGCATACGTATTTGCACATACATTGATGATTCTGGCATGATTGGAGATTTGGGAACCGCAAGATACTCTTTAAAACTGATTCATTTTAAAAGAGCGGTTCCCCTCATTATGTGCATATTACTATCCCATGTTGCATGATATACTGATATGCTTGCATTTCCTTTACATTTCGCATGCATCATGCTTCTGATTATACGCATTGAGATAAGTTGTTTCCATGATATTTCTGGATTTGGGAACCGTGGGTATTTCAAAGAAATTATGTAGATGTTTAAAAAACCCGGTTACCCTTGATATGATATTTTGGTGCGTCCACCATGCGTTTTCTCGGTTTTGAGATGTGTGACATGTGAACCCGAATCGAGGAGCTAGACGAGGCCGATTGCGGGTACATGGTGGACCCGGTATGGTACCCCGGGGCAAGAAAGGGATGCTTTGTATATAGACGGTGAGCCTGGCAGAGGGACTACTACCTACCGGCGATTGGTTGAACCTGGTGGTTATCCAGAGGATACTGACCAGAGTCGATAGATGGATACGGGACGACTCGTACTGCTGGGGCCGAGGGCCGATACCGCAGACGGAGCCGTGGGCTGATGTCACGACCCAAGAATGGCCCGTGACGGCCCTAATACTACGCAACGCCTAAAGACGCAACATAGTAAAAGAAAGCCAAAACCCAGAAATCTAAACCATAAAAATACGGAAAAGATAATATAAGTTTTGAAACATTTGAAATCGCAACCCAAATTCTTTAAAAAGTCTCACTTTCTTTCTTAAAATGTTAGCAACACCCCTTTGTAGAAACCAGCCAAAATGAATACAACAGAAAATAATAACAGTAGAGAAAGAAGCTGTATATATAAAAGACCTCAAATCCACAATAATACATCTAACGTCCTCACCAAGTCTCTATGTCAATAATACAACAGTAGATGGAGAGTACAATACAACGAAGGTACAATATATAATACAGATAACCGTCTAACCCACCTATGCAAAATGGTACTGTGAGCTGATGCGGTATCTGTAGCAAAAGATGGTAGCTGGGTAGCTGGATAGGGGAATAGCCTGCCTCGACTACTCTGGGGAAAAACCTGAAACACCTGTGGCACAACGGGGGTGAGTTGCCAACTCGTGAATAGTATAAAACATATGCAGGTAATCGCAGGAATGTACGTACAGCATGAATCTAAGATATGCGATTACAATAATAATATGTCATGCAATGCTGAAATAGGGAGAGTACACTAGCAGGTACAATCAATATATGAAGCAATGATGGTATGATAGTAGTATGCAATGTCTATGCAATAGAGATATGAGAAAGCAAATATGCAATTATCATAAGGGTACACTACAAGTACTACCAATATATGAATCTGTGCATAAGATAGGTAATGGTGAGGTGTAGGGCGGAATATGTCATTTTCCACGGAAACCTGACGTCGTGGCAGGATCGCAATCCACTAAGATACTCCAATCCCAAATCCTCATACCAGGCCCCACATTGGGCACTCACATCAAATAAGTCTCATATCTCCTCAATGTACAATGTCGAGTAATCTCCTATATCCCGAATGTACAAGTCACCAATCACATAGGTATATCTAATGTCCAAGTCCCAATGAATCACCTAGTATCCCAAGTCCAATCTCAAGTAAGTTCTAGCATCCTAAAGGTAAATATATGTACAGAAATAAATATGATGGGGGCAATACACATATATTAGCGTCCCATTCCACTAATATTGGTGTAAGGGTATATATAACAACGGCTAAGTCCCCTGTTATATATACAAAAAGGGGGTTAAAGAAATATCATGAAACCATGTGCCAAGCATCGGCACAGAAATCCTCGTATATGGGGCTCCGTCAGTCCGGATCAGCCCACGGGGTCCGTCTGCAGTGTCGGCCCTCGGCCTCGACAGTACAGGTCATCCCGCATCCATCTCTCTACTCTGGCCAGTAGCCTCCAGACAACTGCCAGGTCCAAACCATCACCGGTAGGTACTCGCCCGCCTCCAGGCTCAATCGGCAAACCCATCGATCTTCTTGCCGAGGGGAACCATACCGGGCCCCACCATGTACTCTCATACGGCAACCACACATCGTATGGAGCATAGAATCAGCACCGATAAAACTCATGGGGGACGCTCGAAATATCATATCAAGGAAACCGGGTTGTTACATGTATGCATAATTTCATGAACTCCCGCGGTTCCCAAATCCCGAAAACATCATATGAAATCCAGATAAACAATGCATAAATACAGGAATAAATATATGCGATATATCTGAATGCTAGCAGGTAAACACAAGTATATAGCTGAACCAGATGTATGCGAAATCATGATAAGGTACAGCTAAGTAACATCAGTAAATGTGAATATGCGACAACAACTGAATATGTATCTAACATACAGGTGTAGCAAAGTATAGGTATCTACCTATAAGAACTGATGTCGTATACCCCCCTGGGTATAGTAACATATGTAGGAAATCCCTCCCGGTATAGGTAAAATATGTAGGAGGTATACCTGTAGCTGTATCGCAAGTGAAAATATACCTATCACTAAAGGTATGATACACTATAGGTATACCGATAAACTAGATGTCAAGTGTGGCAAGCAATGGTAGCTATAAGGGGTAGTGTGTGACATGGCAATTATTGACGGTGTGTGTGTAGCATGCAATCCGTGCTCGTGCAACATGAACCGTCAATAATGTGTGCAGTGTCCTACGGCTGCTAGTCACAGTATATAGCTATATCTAGGAAATGCAGTAAATGCGCAATTCTACAATGACGTAGAATGTGCGACAGGAATTTGAATCCTAGCCCAGACGCATAACGCCATGCGGGCGATTCCCCTGTAGATGTTATATCTACACACCTAAACTCCACGCTGGGTGAATCCTATCATCTGCTCCCCCTGTAGCCGTGTCCGTAACCCCTGTCTGCAAACCTGTAAATACGACAAGAAATCATATATAAGTCAAATATCCCGCGAAACGCGATATCGAAACGATACGAGAAACTCGCGTCGCGAACTAAACGCGCGTGTGCACGATACGCTGAATCGTGTGTGTACGCGTCTAAAAACCATCGCGACACGCCGCGATACGCTGGATCACAGAACCCACTCGCGTATCGCGCGTATCGCGCAAACACAACTAGACACAAAAGCGACATACAGTCCCAGATTTTCCTACAGGTAAGATATTAGAAAACTAGACATGCCAAAGACCTAGACAACACAGCAGGGACCCACAGCCAAAAACCCAACACCCAATTCCCCAACTTGGCCGCAATTTGCGGCCAAACTGAAGAAATTGGCGGCCGGATTTGAGAGTGGTGGGGTCGGGCTTTGATGGTGGGGTCAGGGTGTTACTAGTAGGCTGGGGTCCACTCAATTTTATCCTGAAGTCACCCGGGTAACAGCAGATCACAGATATCCAATAAATCACCTTAAAAACACCAATTGCACAATATGGAAAGTCTATGGTATTTTAGTGTAATCTGGCTAATATTCAGTTGAAGTGTCCCTATTAACACTAAACTAACCTAAGGTAGCTGACCAATTCAACTAATTACCACAATTCCACTTAAACACCACAATTAGCACTAAACCTAGCTATTTAGCACTAATCGAAGCAATTAACACACAAGCTACACAAACAAGCAATAGGGTTCAGAAATATACCCTAATGAACCCTAGAGAGCAAGAGAAGAAGTGTGTGCAGGTGCTGGGGCTGCTGCTGCTACAATTGCTGCCTGATGCTGCTGTTTCTGCTACTTGATGCTGCTACTGTTGCTGTTGCTGAAGATGATCATGATGCTGCTGATGTTGTTGTAGTTGAGGTTGCTGTGGTTGTTATTGTTGTTGTTGTGATGATGATGATGATAATGATGATGATGTTGCTGCTGCCCCCAGCTGCTGCTGCTGTCTCTCTCTCTCTCTCTTTCTGTTGCTGCTGCTGCTATCTTCTGCTTCTGCTGCTGCTGTTGTGAGTGAGTGTGTGTGTGTGTGTGTGTGTTTGTGAGAAAGAGAATGAGGGAAAAGAGAAGAGAAAAGAGTGCAAGGCTACAACCCCTCCCTCTCTCCTTCTCTCTCATCATTAATGAGGCATGGTTCACCCCATGCTCACCATGCCCTCTCTCTCACCCAAGTCAACAATTCAAAACAACTTTAAAACCCTTTTTAAAATTCATTTTCATTAAAACAACCATGACACTAATAAACCCAAAGCACTTAACCACAAATCATGAAACTAACCTAAAGAGAATGTGTTAGTTTATCATGCTTGCCAAACATGGTCTAACCCCAAAAACAAGTCTAGTTATCATGCACAAGTGTGTGTGTGCCTAACAAAATTCTAATAAAATACACAATAATTAGGATAAAATATTTAAAACTTAATTTGGTAAACTTTATATTAAAAACTATATATTAAAATATAATTAGCTACAAAACATATTCTAAGGTGTTACAGCTGATCTGGACTGATGGAGCCCGATATATGAGGATTTACGTGCCGATGCTGGGCACAGCTTTCATGATGTTTTCGAGTGTCGATGTTGGACACTCCGGTTCCATGATTTTGACGTGTCGCGAGGGACACAGATGGTTTATATCCTCATATTTCCATGCATATGCTCTATGATATTTACATGCATGATGGTTTTTGTCATTGGGTGACGAGTGGACAGGATCCACATACATACAGATTTGATTACATTGATCATACCTCATATTTATGATATGTTATTACCTGAGGCACTGGCACGAGCACTTGGCACTACACTCATGTATAGAGGTTACATTGCCACTTTAGCATGCTTCAGACTTATTCATTGAGGTTTATATTATTACTGATCGTATTGACCTAGGATGAGTCATACATACGATTTCTGCTTATAGATATTTTCTATTCACGAGTTGGCAACTCACCCCCGTTGTGCCACAGTTCTTGCAGGTTTTGCCGTACAGGTTTCATTGCGGCTTTGCTGGCACATTGCTTCCCTTACAGGTGACTTGCTTTGGTAGGTGGGTTCTTTTGCATCAGAACCACCATTGTACATGTACTATTCATTGTATCTAGAAATTTTATCAACCAAAACTTGTTTATTGTTTCAGACCTAGAAACCAGTTATGTATTATTTTGACCTTAGAGTCGTGCGTTGTAGTATATTGGTTTTCATGTTGATTTTGAGTTTCTTTGAGTTTTGATCCTCGCCCTTGGGCGTTGTATATTATATTGCTTGCATGGTTGTGACCGTCGATTGACGAAGAGCTAGCTCCCGCTTGGGGATGCCTTTTATCATTGTATATATATATTATTCTTGTTGTACCTCGTTTGGGGCCAGTACTTACAAAGGAAACTCTGCCGAAATTTTCAGAAAAGACAACACATTTTAAAAAGGCATATTCGGCTTAGTTATTTAAAAACCTTGATTTCAAAACATGTTTTTCTTCACTTCTTTGAACTAGTTTTCTTTATTTACTCCTTAAAATGGTTTTAGATGTCTGGGCTTTTTGGCTTACTTGGATAAGATGGGGTCCTATAGACTTCATATGATTCAAGTGCCAGTCACTGGCTATTTCGGGTCATGACATTCTAAAAGCTTTCATCTCATATCCCAATATGTATATTCAATCACTCATATCATCTCTAACTATCCTTTTTAACCATAACCCTAGTTTTCAAATCTAGGTTTGTACGACTGTATCCTATAGATCGGTTTCCATATATAATTTGCGGGGGTGCTATACGCCATCCACCCGACTTCCCCCGTAGATATATGTATCACTTTGAAATCCGTTTAGGATGTTTTCGCGTTAATTAGCAATTTGGCGTGTTTTTCATAAAAGCCCGAGTATCGTATTTTCCTTCTTGGCTAGGGATAATTGTGTTGTGAAGTGTTATATATATATGTTTATATATAATTTTAGGGTTATTAATTATTTCTAGTCAGGTTTACCCTAATTGGGAAATTTCTTGTGTTAGTGCACACATGCACACTTAGCACAATTTTCCTTGACCTCGGTTAAAAGTGTTATCATGTTAACCATTTCTTTTCATGCATGGTTCATTGTTATTTCCCCACCCTTTTATCAAAACAAAACCCTTTTTAAAATTCAAAAAAATTAATTAGAATATAGAAGCATGGTGGTTAGGTGAGAATTTGACTTTTGTGACCATTTTCTTCCCTCTTCTATCTCTCCTTTCTCATTGCAGAATTTCTGCAGAGGCAGCAGCAAAACCCAGCAAAATTCATCACATTCCCTTCTCTTTTCACTTCTCTTTGATCTCCACACAAAACCCTACACAAATCCAACCATTTCCTTCACAAAACCTTGGGAAAAATGGCCTTTTGAGGTGTTTGGAGGCAAATCTGCACATTTGGGGCTAGGGCTGAGACTTGTGGTGTTTCTTAAGGTCTTTTGAAGGTATATAGCTCATAGTTAACACTCTTTTTCCATATCTTGTAGTATCTTAACTAGAAATCATGTTTTATGTGCATGTTTGGTGGTATTAAAGGGATTTAGTGATGATATGTTAAATTTAGCATTTTTATGGCTTAGTTAGCTTGGTAATGGGTTATTAGTGTGGTTTTAGACTTGGGTTTGCTTCAGATTTCAGGAAAATATCATAAAGTATCAATTTAGTGTAAAATTATGGTTTTTAACTAGAATTAGGGCTCTGTGGAATTTGCTTCTACCCGGGGTGTTTCAGAATAAAATTGGATTTACTATAGCATGTATAGGGGGTATAAAGCGCACACACAAAACCTGGGAGCCCAATTCCCAAGACAGGCCGCCAAAATATACATTCTGGCCGCAAATTGCGGCCAGATGGGTGAGTTGGGGGTTGGGGTTTGGGCCACTGGAGTCTGCTTCTATGTGGAGTATTTTGGTATATATATTTTAATAATATCTGTTCTGTATCAAAATCTGGAGTTGAATACACTATTTCCCGTATTTTTAATCTTTCGCGACACGCGTGATACGTGTGTGTGGGTTTGGGGTTTCTGCGTATCGCTACGCGTCGGAGTGACTTCATGCGCGTAATCACATGTTTTAGCGTATCGCGCACACGCGCGCTTGGTTTGCGACACGGGTTTCTAGTTGACTTTAAATGTCGTGTTTGTATGGTTTTGAGCTTATGTGTGATATATTGTGAAATTCTAGGTTCGCAGGAGAATGCGACGGACGCCGCGAAGATTGGGAAACAAGTCGTCGGCTATACCTAGCGAGAGACTACTGTGAGTAGATTTAACATCTATAGGGATATCGCCGGCATGGCGTTATGCGTCAGGGCTGATAGGTGTAAGTCCACGGCGGCGCCTCGGCCGTCGATCCGACGCCGGAAACGGAAAACTTTGCGAACTAGCAATCCGGCACCACCGCGCACTTTTATCCTGGATCGGGCCATTAACCTAGCTACTAGCAAACTAAAAGATGGGCAGAGAAGTATACCAAGCGATCCGTGTCCTTCGGTCTTCGTCTCCACTCCGATCTCCCGCAGAATCTCCGTCCGTCACCTCCTCGTCGGAAAGGGCACCACGTAGCCGGATACTTTTACGGGCTCCCACCTCTGGACCGAGGCAACTTGGGCACGAAGTTGGCTAGCCGACGCGTCCACGATTTGCTGTAGACAAGTGTAGAATGGTTGTCTCTTTTGGGATAGTGAAGTTGCCTTGTATGGATGTGGAGGAGAAAGAAGAACTTTGGAGAGTAGTGAGGGATTTTTGAAACAAACCAAATGAGATGAAGATTTTCCCACAAAATGAATTCCTCTCTTTCTCTCCTCTAGGATGTGGCCGGCCCCATAAGAGATGGTGGTGAGATAAAGAATGAAAAAATCAAGAGAAGAAAAAGTAAGCCAAAAATGAGAAGGAAAAAATGGTCACACCATTTCACATCTCATTTAATCAAAATTCTCATCTCATAAATGCAAGCAAGTGATGGAAAAGGAATCTCATCATGATGAAACCACAATCACAATAAACCCCCTCCACAAATGTTATTTGCACACATGCAAATAACCCCCTCCAACAGAAAAGTCCGGCCGCGAAGGAACAAAGAAAAATCGGCCGGAACGGAATGCAAACTGGCAACTTCAGAAAACTGATCCCGTAATAAATTACAGGAAAACCCCGCGACTGCATATACATGCCCGCATTTGTATTCCTACTGAACACAAATGCAAAGAGACAAAATCTACACTGTCTAATACTAGGATCCGGCTTAAGCCAAAGCCGGCAAGTAAAATCCGTCCGATCACAATCCGTGCAATACCGCACGTATCTGATCGAACCCTGCCATATCTCCATACGACCTCTACAGCGTTTCGCCCGAAACCTGAGTAACTGTGTGTGGTGGACTCTAAAGACTCGTCAATACTATGGCTGTGGATTTAACCACTAGCACGTCAGAGGTATTAGCCATACGTGACGGGCTACCAGCTATTGACCAAAAAGGACGTCGATGAGCGAACTCATCCTGACACCCTACTGAGCCTGTCAGTGACAATATCCGTACAGTCCGGTCCGTTCGTCTATGAGCATCGCATGGCGGGCCTAGGGGGTTGGTAAAAGTCAGACCCCCAAAAGCGGTACAAGTCGTGTCGGAGTATAGCCCAGAACACCCTGAGATACTACTGGAATACCTACCATTAAATCTCCTGCCTTGTCCAAGGACTTTTTATGTACTGGCTCTCCTAGACACAGCGCGACCTCATCCCCAATACCGGGAGAGACGAACCCCTGCAGATCCGCTCACTGCCTCCATGTGGCTCGGGACTGTACCCAATTAAAACCTGTTTGCACGTCTCCTTTGAGCGTGGTAGGGCAGTAATAAAAGCACAGTGGGAACTCACACGAGACTAATGACGATCTCAGGTCGATGAACTAACCTGTACACATGTCACCAGGGAACTGCTATCTGACGTCAGGTATAATACCAACTAGCAGGTTCCCGGCGAGTCCTGTCCGGTGTACTCATAACCCAATGAGCACCTGTATACATCTTAGGTGAACCAACTGACACCAGTGGCTTGTGAGACCGGCCACCGCCCCTCGTCGGGGTCTCGACTGTATACACTAGTCTACTCTGGAGAATCGATGCCCTGTCTCGAAACTCCCACGACTAGGGACCTTTTAAAGATTTGCTTATAGACCCCAGTTCCCACGTATATGATCGCCCTCATACTGCTGGTAGTCAAGCAAGAATCCTAGGGGCTCTATCAACGTGTAATAGCGACTCGTAAGGTCACCTAAAGCAGTACACGATGATAAAGATAAACCAGATAGCATACTATCATCTTGAGTAAGACTGTCCTACCGGCATAGGTCGTCCCTCAATCATTGCAATCACGTGCCTGTGATCCAATAATTGACTCTGAGGGTACTATATCCAACAATCTCCCACTTGCACTCAAGGCTAATTATTGCGATGTCGCATACTCACAGCCCGTGTGATACCGAACACCCAACTCCTCTACTAATCAGTCTCACAAAGCTCGTTTGCGAAACTATTGTGTTCGAGGAATAGCCTCAGTGAGTGGATCCGCTCTGATGTTTCTTTCTATGTCTCTCTTTATCTCATGTTCACGGAGAAAGCCATCTCCCGAAATGAGCAATACCTGTCTTAGAATATGTCTGGATATCTGATGGGACCTAGCTTATAAATGAACTCCAAATCCAAACTTCTTAGACTGTATCGTCAACTGAACTTAATCAGTATCCTGTGCCATCCTTCCCTCAGTATCCACTTGGACCACCTGTCCAAAATACTGCCCCTCGTCAGAAGGAAAACTATAACTCTGATAGCCACTTTGCCATCCAGGTCACCTTGGAAGCCTGGAATGATAACTGTCTCCCGAAGGAGAATGCTGTTATCATATCCCTAGAACCTCAACTTATGTTCTAAAACTGCTTCCGACTGTTTCTCCAGGATTGGATCAATATCAACTTATTGCATCTACTGCAAAAACAACATCTGGTGTGGTACTTGACATCTCATGATTGACTCAATTGCTTAAGCAAGTGATCTGCCAATCATGCACATCCTTCTCCCCTTTAGTCTGTAAGACACCTTTAGAGAGGGTGACTCCATCACCTGCACGTATACTACCGTGCCAGGAGTCGTCCATTCTAAATACTCTTAGAATGCTGTCAAAGTACCCAGATTGGGAAACCACCCAAATCTAGATCTAAAACCATAGATCTAGTAACCAGAATGTCTGATATAAGATCCAATTCCTATGTGGAGAAACTACTGTGTGACAACCAAAGTATAACCGATCGTAGTATAGGAATATCACTTCCTACTCTGTGTATGTCATCAAATACCAGGACATCACACTCTACTACCTTCTTAACAGATCCATCCCCTATTCTGATGAAGTCAAACCTATGACTGTCACATCAGAAATAGATGATCTATCTCCGCTATATCTGCTTTAGTCTATAAATAGACATAAGCCGCCTGTCCACCAATGCTTCCGCTGCTCCCACTGACTACGACAACCCTCTGGCAGAGTCATATAGACGTACACTTCTAAAGCTAGTTTAGAACGACGCTATACTCATCCTCCTGCCGGGTCTCACAGTCTGGAACAACAACAATGGCAAGTCTGGGTAAACAAGAACCTCCCTGCCACCGTCCTTGAGCATACCGAAGTACCTCTCGAGTGCCTGAGGTTACCCACCATATCTGCGGAGTGGCCAATGGAATGTCAAACCAGATTGAATGTTTAGGTTCTTATCAAATCTTCAGTAATCGTTTGCGGTTCTGGAATCACTTCCAGTTCTACCATACTCCCACTACTGTTTTCTGAAAAAAAATCCATTTTTATTAAAACTGTGGCGAGTCAAGAACAATATCACTATTGATCTTCCAGATGGTAGAAAATCAACCCTCGTCATAGCCCGGGTCAACCCACAAACAGCCATTACAGAAACGTGCCTTGAGTTATCCGGAGTTTGGTTTTAAGCATAAGCCGGACAACTCCCCATACCTTAACAATGTCAAGATGTGAACTGTTCTATATCCAATACAGAAACAGAGGCACTGATTTAATTGAACCAGATTCAAATCATGCAGCTGTCTACAATGCATGTTAACTAAATGGAAGGAGGCCGATCAGCGTTACTCAACTTAGGAATGCTTCCAATTATGAGTAACCTGAAAGAGAAGCAAGTTCTCTTAATCATTACTATCAACTGAATACCATATACAAGTATCTACATCTTCGATCACTTTGAAGAATCCCGATACTTGCAATACCTGGTTCTCTACTTTATTCTTATACCTATAACTTCTCAAAACTTGGACCCTGTGTTTCTACGAAACACCTGTCTAAAACTAGAGAAGTCATAAGTAAACTGAATATAGTACGAGTACCAACCCCTCTGTCCTTATGGACACTGGACAATATACAATAATCTGTATAAGTCCCCTGAGTCTAGTGACTCATTCACTGTGTGTCGTAGGTTGAAAACTGTACTTATGGTTATGAAGAATTACACCGCTGTTCAATACTCCTTACCTAACCATCCACTGATATAGGTAAATATCATAGACATAATTTCAAAAAGGTATATCTCACTCTATAAAAATAGACGTACAGATATATCAATTTGAAATTGGTGCATAACAACGGATATTCAAAACCAAATATTTGTCGTCCGGCAAACAACCCAGGTGACTTCCTCAAATATCACCAATTACAACGAATCCCGATATAATGAGGATGATCACCTAATTCCCAATAACTTACTCCCACTCATCATCTGTAAAACCATACAGATGTGAGAATCATACCTGGTAAATACATACCCTGGAGCAAGTGTCTAATTGGGAAATCATTTTTCCTTTAACAGTACACAGTGAACCTGAAACATTGAAATGTTTTTATGGGGTATCCCAGTATTCCTAGTAATGCCCCTTCCATTATCCAGATTCACAACTGTAACCGTATAATTCTTTGCCATCTCTCCAAATCCCTTTATATGTCTTTAGTCATTACCTTCTGTACACCCCTTTAGGCCAAATGGTTTTCTTCCTTCCCTACCGTTCGGCACCAACCTATGGTTTGGAAGAAGACTATCCAATAATCATAATGGGCGTACTGTCCTAATCCTAGGAGCACTCGCAATGCGAGAGAAGGTGAAGATAAAAGACAACCGAATAAACCTTATTCCTATTTCTCCTGAACCAGGATCCATCCCCGAACTGGAACAAGTTCCTTTCGAGTTCGTATATAACAATACAATGGATTATCCAATAAACTTGGGATCTTCGTAGTGATACGGAGTGTCCTGGAGAAATACAAAGGTGATTTAGGATTGGCGAAGAAATACTTGGTTTGGTCGTGAATAGCAGTCGCAATTTACTTTGCCCTCTTACTAATCCCTTTCTTTGTCTTAACTTAATACCTTCTGTACACCGTTTAGGCTAATTGGTTTTCTTCATTCCCTACCGGTCGGCACCTGCCTATGGTTTGGAAGAAGACTATCCAATTTGCGTAATAGGTGTACTATCTCCTAAACCAAGGAGTACTCGTAATCTTAGAGAAGGTAAAAGGAAAAGACAACTGAATAGTCCTATTCGTTTTCTCCAGAACCAGAAACCATCCTCGAATTCCTTCGAGTTCGTATATAACCATACGATGGTTTTGTCCAATGGAAGTGGACGTTCGTAGTAATACGGGGTGTCCTGGAGAAAAGGATAAAAGTAGGAGTGGCAATGAGGTTTGCAACTCTGACAATCCAAAAGCCAGTGTTAAGAAGGTTCGGTCAACTTGGTCACTGAGTCATAGTATAGGGTCGGGTCAATGGTCGCTGCCAAAGGGAGAGAGAAAAGAAACACTCAGCGTGCACTCTAACCTAGATCAGAATGGTTATCACTTTATCTAATCTGGAAACCTCCCACTGTAACGTCAAATTCTTCCCCAAACCTGAAAGAAGAATTAGCCGGGATCACCTGAGGAGTAAACCAACTCATCAGTGGGAATCGGGATCCAACTATCATCGCATGATAACGTGACGGAATCCGCTCACGTTATCACACTCCAAAAGGTATGCGCATATCTGGCAAGTTTCAGTTTCTTTAGAAACTCCCGATGTGGATTTTTGCCCCATGCTCTTATGACCTTGACGGAGGTCAACAAATCATAAGTCACATGTCAAGTTCTACCCGTCATTATCCAGGTTAATTTGAACCCACCCGTACAAGCCCTTGACGAAGGTCAACAAGGCTATACGACTGTCCCAAACCAACGCATCTATCTTTGCAGCAGAAAGGTAACAAGCAGCTACTATACACTATGCCTTGACGAAGGCCAAGAAACATAGCATGAATACTACGTGCTACCCGTCTGAAACGACGGAGGGCTACGAATGGTTTCTGGCAAAAACCTTTAACGTAATGAACTTGATATCGTTGAAGGAACCGGATAGCTTTTAAAAATATAGTGACGAAAACCTTTGCTAAAGAGGTCACTCCCGGTGAAGGGATCTCGGCTCTTTCCCCGTGGAATGAGGTGCAGGATATTCCAACTGAATACCACGATGCAAAGCAAAAGTAATCGGCTATAGTGAAGTTATTGCCCTGACGCAAACTTTTGTCCAAGGGGTCACTCCCGGTGAAGGGATCTCGACCCTTGCCTCGTCGACTGAGGAGCTGGATATTCATAACCGAATACCACTGTGCAAAATAAAAGAGAACGCCCTTGCAATAACAGCTTTTTGAAAAAGTGTTCCAACAACATCAGAATAGGTTTGTTTAGCTTGCATTGATCCGAATCAACGCAGTTCCATCAATTGATCACACCACGAAAGAACGAAAATAATGATGTACGTATATGCCATTCGCATTCGCCACTGGGTCCCGTCATCACCCGTTAGGTTACTTAACTAACGACATAGCGGGGACTGGACTAGCGCGGATGCAAAACATATACAACATCTACTAGTATATATATAATATATAATTTTCGCTCAAGGCTTGATAAAATGCAACATCACAGAAATGTACAACATCACAGAACAATACAGATATCTGGGATCCCCGGGTTTCATAGAACCGCTGCTGAAACCCGATGTTCCCCTGGTCGTGTGGATAGCCTGTGCAATGAAATACTAGACCCCTACGGGCATGGCAAGTTACCCGCCAAAACCTGAAGCGAGGCAGCCCCCTTCAGCAACGTGAATGGACCACCCAGCACTTCACAGAATCCGGTAACTTGGGCACCCCTCCTTGGGTCAACCTGTACCCCCTACGAGTGCGGTGAATAGCCTGCCAATTCTAGAGTAAAGCCCCCTCCGTCTTAAAGCCATGAGATGCGGGCTTGTTTCCCTCTAGAACCCGGCTACCCGTGCACCCCTCCGCGGGATAATCCTAGTACAGAAAGTAAAATATACATACAACGGGTACATCGACCTCGACCCGGTCGTGCCCCAAAAGAATAATACAAACAGGCAGTGACGGCAGTCTACATGTCGGACCCTCTCCCCGCAATATCAAATGTACATATAAAACAAAACTGTACTACCATTGCATCCAGGCTATCCCCCACGACCAATCCGCAACATCACAGCACAACACAGAACATCAACGTGAATGTCACGTTCGCAAATCCGTCTAAAAGGGCTATAGCAGATAGACTGGATTTAGCGATCGAGTGACATTCACGGTCGCAGATATAATGTAAATACTGTGAACTAGCATGTTTAAAATATCCGATCGAACAAATTTACCGAAGCGGGCCCCAAGCACTACTGTAGCACTAACAGAAAATCTGGGCCCAAAAAGAATGTTCCAAAAACCCTATTTTCAAGTCAGAAGGCTACTGTACAAATTTGGTGCAGAGATGAGTCAAGGTAGCGGCGGAACCGCGGCCAATGGATGGGTTTGGCCGCGGTTCCGCGGTGAAACTATGACGTCATGCGCCCAAATTTCTACAGCAGTCTTAGAATTCCCTGCACATTATTCTGAAACACCCTGAAAAATTTTTGGAGCTAAAAAAATTTCGACAGAGAACATGACCAGAAAATGCGGTTTTCGGAAAATCCGATCGATCGAACTTGAAAACACGTTAGAAAAAGATAGACTAGGTTAATGGCGTGGCTCTGATACCAATGTAAGTCCGCGGTGGCGCCCCGGCCGTCGATCCGACGCCGGAAACGCGGAAACGAAAAACTTTGCGAACTAGCAATCCGGCACCACCGCGCACTTTTATCCCGGATCGGGCCATTAACCTAGCTACTAGCAAACTAAAAGATGGGCAGAGAAGTATACCAAGCGATCCGTGTCCTTCGGTCTTCGTCTTCACTTCGATCTCCCGCGGAATCTCCGTCCGTCACCTTCTCGTCGGAAAGGGCACCACGTAGCCGGATACTTTTACGGGCTCCCACCTCTGGACCGAGGCAACTTGGGCACGAAGTTGGCTAGTCGACACGTCCAAGATTTGCTGTAGACAAGTGTAGAATGGTTGTCTCTTTTAGGATAGTGAAGTTGCCTTGTATGGATGTGGAGGAGAAAGAAGAACTTTGGAGAGTAGTGAGGGATTTTTGAAACAAACCAAATGAGATGAAGATTTTCCCACAAAATGAATTCCTCTCTTTCTCTCCTCTAGTATGTGGCCGGCCCCATAAGAGATGGTGGTGAGATAAAGAATGAAAAAATCAAGAGAAGAAAAAGTAAGCCAAAAATGAGAAGGAAAAAATGGTCACACCATTTCATATCTCATCTAATCAAAATTCTCATCTCATAAATGCAAGCAAGTGATGGAAAATGAATCTCATCATGATGAAACCACAATCACAATAAACCCCCTCCACAAATGTTATTTGCACACATGCAAATAACCCCTTCCAACAGAAAAGTCCGGCCGGGAAGGAACAAAGAAAAACCGGCCGGAACAGAATGCAAACTGGCAACTTCAGAAAACTGATCCCGTAATAAATTACAGGAAAACCCCGCGACTGCATATACATGCCCGCATTTGTATTCCCACTGAACACAAATGCAAAGAGACAAAATCTACACTGTCTAATACTAGGATCCGGCTTAAGCCAAAGACGGCAAGTAAAATCCGTCCGATCACAATCCGTGCAATACCGCACGTATCTGATCGAACCCTGCCATATCTCCATACGACCTCTACAGCGTTTCGCCCGAAACCTGAGTAACTGTGTGTGGTGGACTCTAAAGACTCGTCAATACTATGGCTGTGGATTTAACCACTAGCACGTCAGAGGTATTAGCCACACGTGACGGGCTACCAGCTATTGACCAAAAGGGACGTCGATGAGCGAACTCATCCTGACACCCTACTGAGCCTATCAGTGACAATATCCATACAGTCCGGTCCGTTCGTATATGAGCATCGCATGGCGGGCCTAGGGGGTTGGTGAAAGTCAGATCCCCAAAAGAGGTACAAGTCGTGTCGGAGTGTAGCCCAGAACACCCTGAGATACTACTGGAATACCTACCAGTAAATCTCCTGCCTTGGCCAAGGACTTTTCATGTACTGGCTTTCCTAGACACAGCGCGACCTCACCCCCAATACCGGGAGAGACGAACCCCTGCAGATCCGCTCACTGCCTCCATGTGGCTCGGGACTGTACCCAACTAAAACCTGTTTGCACGTCTCCATTGAGCGTGGTAGGGTAGTAATCAAAGCACAGTGGGAACTCACACGAGACAAATGACAATCTCAGGTCGATGAACTAACCTGTACACATGTCACCAGGGAACTGCTATCTGACGTCAGGTATAATACCAACTAGCAAGTTCCCGGCGAGTCCTGACCGGTATACTCGTAACCCAATAAGCACCTGTATACATCTTAGGTGAACCAACTGACACCAGTGGCTTGTGAGACCGGCCACCGCCCCTCGTCGGGGTCTCGACTGTATACACTAGTCTACTCTGGAGAATCGATGCCCTGTCTCGAAACTCCCACGACTAGGGACCTTTTAAGGATTTGCTTATAGACCCCAGCTCCCACGTATATGATCGCCCTCATACTGCTGGTAGTCAAGCAAGAATCCTAGGGGCTCTATCAACGTGTAATAGCGACTCGTAAGGTAACCTAAAGCAGTACACGATGATAAAGATAAACCAGATAGCATACTATCATCTTGAGTAAGACTGTCCTACCGGCATAGGTCCTCCCTCAATCATTGTAATCACGTGCCTGTGATCCAATAATTGACTCTGAGGGCACTATATCCAACAATAGGACCTTGTAGCAGCATATTACATTTACTTACATTGACTGTTCATGGCTATTATTTTGTGCATACCACCTTCCCTGCTATATGTATATAAACTAGGATTGATAGAACACCGCACCATTGCTAACGGTTCTTGTTGCACGAGCACTATCCTGCATGTTACACACACCGTTAGTAATTGCCATGACACTCACACAGTAGAATTTCCATGATCATTATGCTGTAGCTCATCTTTTATGTGACTGGACATGATATTCATACTTGATGCATATATCACATTGCATTGACTTGCATATTGGTTTGGATTACATGTGATTTCTGGATTTGGGAACCGTGGCTAATTCAAAGAGAATATGTAATCATTTCAAAACCTGGTTTCCCTTGACATGATATTTCAGTGCGTTCACCATGTGTTTTTTCTGTGCTAGAGTGATATATGTGAACCTGAATCGAGAAGATTGGATGAGGCCGATTACGGGTATATGGTGGACCCGGTATGGTACCCCGGGGTGAGAACGGTTTCACTGTGTAGTAGACGGTGAGTCTGGCAGAGGGACTACTACCTACCGGTGATTGGTTGGACCTGGCGGTTATCCAGAGGATGCTGACCAGAGTCGATAGATGGATGCGGGATGATCCGTACTGCCGGGGCTGAGGGCCGATACCGCAGACGGAGCCCATGGGCTGACCCGGACTGACGGGGCTTGATGGATGAGGATTTGCGTGTCGATGCTGGACACGAGTATTTATGATATTTGGGTGCCGATGTTGGGCACTCGTGATTCTCAGAGATTTACAGGATTGGAGGGCCAATGAGAGTGCCGACGCCTGAGCTATATGGGGAATCTGGGTGCATTGATGGACACCGATTATATATTCCACGTTGACATTCCGTGTAGATATTATTTTTCCCAAGCTCAGCATTCATTATTGTATCTCATCCTGTAGTTATATTACCTGATAGAGCACTTGCATGATTATTGCACATACTGCTTATCACGCATTGATATCATCTGCTGGCATATGATAGAGTAGCGCAGTACGTGCATGCTCGCGATTACCTTTATATGTTATTTCTATTCACGAGCTGGCAACTCACCCCCGTTGTGCTACAGTATTTGCAGGTTTCCCCTCGGAGTAGTCGCGGCAGGCTGCTTCCTTACATCTTTTGGCTACCGATACCACTACAGTTGGTGCGTGAGCTGTTTTGCTGTTAGGTGGGTTGTGGTATCTGGTTACTTTTATTGTACACACTTTTGTATCTAGTATTCTCCATCTACCATATATGTACTTGACTTAGAGAAAGTGTGAGGATGATGATGTATATTATTTGTATTATGGTGTCGAGCTCGTTGTGAGCCGACTTTACTTATGCAGTTTATTCTATCTGTGATGTTCCCACTTGTTGCTCTTGATCTTCGCTACGGCATCATATATTGCTATCTTGGTGATTGTTTACTTAGATTTCTTAACATGTTAGTAAATGCTTCTAATTAAAGCTTAAAACACTGTATACTTTTACTGGTTTGATTTCTGGGTTTTCGGTTCACTTAGTCGCGTTACGCCTGTAGACGTTACGTGGTTAAGTGCCGGTCACTGTCCAAACTTTAGGTCGTGACAAACTTGGTATCAGAGCGTAGGTTTTACCTTTCGGAGTATAGGATGACCCTGGTATGATGGAGTAGGTAGCTGAAGCAGAGTGGCGTAGCGTGTGTATGTTCCACGGCATACTCACGACACGGTACTCCGCCAAGGCGACCTTAGGACTTGTTGATTTAAATTCCTTATCGAGTATATACATTCTTGCGATTCGATTTCCGTACCCTTATCGAATCCTACTTTTCCTTTCAGCCATTATGTCGCCAAAGACTACTAGGGCACAGAGAGCGGCCGCGAGGGCCGAGATTCGAGTTGACACGTCTGAGATGTGGACTGATCCGGATAGTACACCAGTTGTGCCCGAGCAGGCTGTTCTTGCCGTGACAGATCAGATTGCCATGTTAGGGGCTGGTGTGCAGGAGATGCGCCAGACGGTAGGATCCAATATGCAAGAGATGCGCCAGATGATGGGATCTCTAGTTGAGACACTTCGAGTGCAGCGACCAGAGGTAGTTCCACCCGTTGCAGAGACCGCGGTGGTACCCATAGTACAGGCAGTTGCCCCTGCAGCTACAGAGGTCATCTCGGTATCGCTATCAGAGTTTATAAGGCTGAAGCCTCCGGTCTTCACAGGCACCAATGCAGCCGAGGACCCACAGTCTTTCATTGATAGATGGCTCGGATATGCCGTTCCCTCAGATGCGCAGATGCGAGATGGGTTGAGTTCGCGAGCTTTCGCCTGGAAGGTCTTGCGCAGAAATGGTGCGAATCAGTCGAGAATGGTAGAGCAGCAGGTTTTCCTCCTATGACCTGGACAGAGTTTGTGGCGCTATTCCTTGCCCGTTTTCTTCCACTGAGCGTCAGAGATGCTAGAGCATGCAGGTTCGAGTCCTTACGTCAGACTCCGGAGATGTCAGTGGCAGAGTATGATGTCCTGTTCACCAAGCTATTAGTTTATGCTCCGTACTTAGTGGCTACCGAGGAGAAGCGAGTTAAGAGATTTGTCCGAGGCTTGCTCTGTTAGTTATATGTATGCCTTAGAGGCCATTACTGTACATAGGATGTATATTGTAGTGGATGCTGGGACATATATAGGGAGGACTTTCTTGCTCGACATGATAGTATGCTATCTGGTTGCTCTTTACCTTAACGTGTATACAGACTGTCTCTCTATTACATGTTGGTAAAGCCCTTAGGATGTGTACTTGACTACCTAGACTATGATGCGGATCATACTAGTGGGGACATGGTAGTCCATAAGTACATCCTTCAAAGTCCCTAGTCGTGGGTGTATCGAGATGGGGCATCGATATACCAGAGTAGACTAGCGTGTACCTTCTCGACCCATACAGATGGGCGATGGATGATCCCATATCCATCGGTGTTTGACATCAGAGGAGATATACGGGTGCTCAGTAGAGACTGGGTACACTGGACGGACTCACCGAGAACTCCCAGATGGTATTATACCTCACGTCAGATGGCAGTTCTCAGGTGACACAGGTACAGAGAGTCTGTTGACCCGAGATCGTCATAGAGTGTTGTGTGGTTCCCACTGTGCTTTGATTTCCATCTTACCACGTCCAAGAGGGCGTGCAAAACGGTGGTTTTTGGGTACAGTCCCGAGTCACATGGAGGCAATGAGCGATAGGAGGGGATTCGTCTCTCCCGGTATAGGGAGTTGATGTTGCGCTGTGTTCGATTGGCTATAACAGGAAATCCCTGGCCAGGGTTGCTGAGATTTACTGGTAAGTGTTACCAGTAGTTTCTCGAATTGTTATAGACCTCATATCGACACGACTTATAGAGCTATTGGGGTCTGACGTTTACCACCCCTAGGCAAGATATGCGACATATCAGACGATCAGACCGGACTGTACGGTAGTGTTACTGGTTGGATTCACAGGAGTGTGAGCGGGCTTGCTCGTCGATCTTCTGATCGCTCAATACCCGGGTGGCCGTTACGTTTAGCAGACCGCTTGCGGCTTGTGGGTGTTTGATATGATCATCATCTGCTGCCGGCGTATTGACGAGTCTTTAGAGTCCTACACAGAGGTTTCCTGGCTCAAGCGAAACGAAATAGGAGCGCATATGAGATATGTGCGGGACCGAGAATAATGCGTGTATGTGATACCGTATTCCATTCTCGCGATGAATGTATCGAATGGTTGTATGCGATATAACCTAGTTATCGATTCAAGCGTTGATTCGATAAGCCGATACATAGGATACTAGTCGGTTATATGCGATATGACCGGATAGTTAAATCAAGTGTTGATTTAATGATTTAATGTATAATTATATATTTGATATATTACTTTTCATTAACTAGTATCGGTTCACTTTAAATGGATTTTCTCGCTCGGGTGTGCGCATTGCATATGCGATATGATTTTGTGCACTTGCTTGTATCATGTTTGATGATACATGCAATACTTGGTTAAATGTATGTTTAAACCATAGTTAGTTAATGGTTAAGGGTTTTAAATGATTTATTTATTGTTTTATTTATTTTTGGCAAAAGGAAAATGGTGGCTTTATTTATTTCTTTTGTTGAAGTTTCTTGAACTTTTGAAAAGTCCACCATTTTTGTTTTATGCCAAACCCTAACCACTCACTAACTTTGGTTAACTCTCTACACTTAACTATGGTAAGTGTTATGATAAGATTGAATTTTCTTTTCCATTCATTTGAACTTATCATAATATTTATCATCTTCTTCTTCTTCTTCTTCTTCATGAAGATACCTTCCTCCATCAATGGTGATTGATGCAAATGAGTGAGAAATCCAATTCTAAAGTCTACCTACTTCCTATTTCTTCATCCTCTACCTCTTGCCAAGTAGTAGAGTGTGTTTCTTTCACAAGTTTTCATGGCTTGGTGAAGGTGGAGCTTGATCTAGCGATGCCTCGACATAGATCATCTTCGGCATGGACATCGACGACCTAGCTCGCTTATTCTTCGACGAAGCCGACGCTAGAGCCCGGGAACTCATTTGGACAGCAAAGGGACTTCGTTGCGGAGCTATGGAGGTGGAGCACCGGATCTACAAAGGTTGTATTTCCGTATCTCTTAGTTAAGAGTTAACTAGTTTTTATATTCGCCTAGTTTTCTAGCAAACGATCCGTAGTCGGGTCTCTCGGCACCCGTAAAATTTGAAATTGGCATGTTCGATGCCTTGTGAGACCTCACTAAAGTGCCTAGGAACCCTACAGTGGTATCAGAACCTAGCTAGAGCCTTAGGCGAAGTCTAGACGGAATTTGAAGTCCGAACGAACCCGAAAACCCATTTCAAAATTGCTCTCTGTCCTTTTTTCAAAAATTGGGATTTTTCAACATTAAAAATATGCAGAAAATCAAGCAGGGTTTTCTAGGAATTAATGTAAATTTCGTGGACCTGATTCCATTTTCCCACCGCGGTTCCGCGGCATGAGCATGGCTCATGCGGCGGATCCGCGGCCGTACGGCCACATTGTCCAGTGAATCTTACACAGTAACTCCTATTTAATTATGCTGGATTTTCTGGGAATTTTTAATATTAATTCAAGAGTTGAATTTTCTGGGATTGTTTTGGGGTTTCGGTGTTTCGATCGGAGTATCAAATTTTATCTATGTGGCTTTCCGGATAAATATTAGAATATGTCAAAAAGTTCGACCGGATATAAATACCCAATTTTTCCCCTGTCGGGAAATTTCCAAGTGTTGCATTTTTCCGTAGTTTAACGACGTTCTAAGTAGTGCAAATAACTCGATGGACCCTCTAGAAGACAACAAACCTTAACTCGATTATGTGACCGTCTTGAACTGCCCTTTGAACCTTCGGGTTTGGGGCAGTACGGCGTGCCACATGTGAGGCGTTGGCTTGACCCTTCTATGGATGGACCGTTGGTACTGAGGCACGAACTGAATGTTGTTAGACTCATATTTCATGTGTTGATCTGTATCGGGAAAACTTGGGTGTTCGATTGTTCGATCGGAAAGTTTGACATTTTCTATTTATCCGGAATGTGATACAATAATTGGAATTCACAAATTGTTATGAGATAACTAAATGAATGTTATAAACATAGCAGTTTAGTCTCACTTGATCGGTTGCCACGGAATTTTGATGTGATCAAAAGTCCGTCGCAATCATGTAGCGTACGCGGATACTCGCCGGGTAAACTTAATAGACAGCCTCGCTCCATAGCCCCGACCAAGTGACTGTAGGAGAACCCCGTCGCCGAAAGCATCCGTTCGGGTGCTCGCGGCAGCGGTGTTCCGCCTTGGTGCACTTCGTCGACGGTATCGGGGGTGCGGTCGTCTACTGAAGTTTGCGACGAGTATTCGATCAGACTGTCGGGAATCTTGTTGAATTGCCCGACTCGATATTGAAAAGTGTTTTCGATAATGAGACTAAAATGCGGGGTTTATAATTGTTAGGCATGCGATGTCTAAGAAATTCATTTGATTAGGCATGCGATGTCTATGCAGGTTGCGGATTCCAACTGTTGTAGTTTGACACTTTCTTTTCTGTGATCGTAAGTGTAATATGTGATATCGCCGGTTTCGTTGCTATAGGTCAACGACAATTGGGATACGCATGTTTACTTACGTTGATGACATGTGATGTTATGTGTTGCTGGATATGTTATATTGGATCGTCGTGTTTGAATAGCCGGGGGTTTTTATGTGAGATGAGTGTTTTTCATTTTCATTCATGTAAAAACTTGTATGTAATATTCTTTTATTGGGGCGCTTCCAGGTTGCGGAAGTTGTCACCTTTTGTATATTATTTACTTTTCCGCACTAGGATAGACCCAAGGAGGAGGGCACAAGTAACCGGGTTCTGGAGTCCAGTGGGAGACCAACTCGAGGAGTCGAGTCGGGGTCTCCTAACTCTAGGATTGGTAGGGTTGCTTGCCGCTCTCGTAGGGGTCTAGGGGTGTGGGTTTGGCTATTCATCACGACCGTGGAATCCGTGTTTTATACTGGCTCGTATTGAAAACACGGACGTCCTAGTATATCCAATATTTCATATGATTCTTCTGCTGCGATATCTGTGATGAGATCATGTGATGTTCTGTGATAGATACTATATATAGTATATATGATATATTATATAGACGTTACTTATGTTTTATACCCGCGCTAGCCCTGCCCCGCTCTGCCGTTAGTTACCTAACCTAACGGTGCACGAGGGGACATCGAGGCGAATGCGGATGGCATAAGCGTACGTCGTATTTATCTGTGATGTTTAGGTACTTTAAATGATGGGACTTCATTAATGAGATTAATGAAATAAAAGAAACCTAAGATGTTGTAGAATCGAATTTCAAAATAAAACAGGTAGCTACAGTTCTTGCTTTGCACAGCGGTATATACGATATATCCTGCACCTTATTCGATGAGGAAAGGACCGAGATCCCTTCACCGGGAGTGACTCCTTTAGCAATAACTGGCAGATGCTACACACTCGGTTTGTCTTTTGAATGCTTTTAAGTGTTTTTGCTTTGCACAGTGATATATATGATATATCCCGCACCTCATTCGTCGAGGAAAGGACCGACGATCCCTTCACCGGGAGTGACTCCTTTAGCAAAAGTAGAAAAGCCTAAAAAACACTCCATTTCAAAATTCATTCGATCCTACAACGATATCAAGTTCATTACGCAATAGGTTTTCCGAAAAACCTGTCGTAGCCCTCCGTCATTTCAGATAAGTACTAGTTAGTATTCGTGCTGCGGTTGTTTGGCATGCGTCAAGGCTTAGTGTACGGTAGCTAACTAGTGCTTATCTGCTAGCATACGATGCGATTGGATTAGGGTATTCGTACGGCGTTGTTTGGCATGCGTCAAGGGTCGTGCGGGTGGGTTTAATTCAATCAGGAAATGACGGGTTGAACTTGACTAGCAGACTATGGGTTGTTTGGCATGCGTCAAGGTCATAGCGAGCTAGGGGCAAAACATTATCGGGAATTTCAAGTGTTGAAATTTGCAATGAGATTGCATACCTTCTATGAGATAGTTGGATCCCGATACCCGCTGCGAGTAAGAGTTACTCCTGGGAGAGTTTTATACATTACAATTAGCCGATCAAGTAGGTGTCTAGAAAGGTGTCAACGGGGTTACGCCTCTGGGAAAACGAGGTTTACATTAATTAGGTCCGTGCGAAAGCACGGGGCACCTCCCTCAAAGTACCGACACTGGCCTGGCTGAAAGATTGGCGAACTTGTAGTGTGTAATTAATCCCGGCTAGTCTTTCCTTTTAGGGTTTGAAGGAAGATTTGATAAAAAGCAGTGGGAGCCATCCTGATTAGATAAAATAATAACCAATCTATTCTTGCAAGAGCGCACGCTGAGTGTTTTCTTCTCTCTCTCTCCAGGTAGCGACCATATCATGCCTTAATCAAGATAATAATACGGATATTGACCGAACCTGCTTGTTATACTGAGCTGGGGAACGTTGGTCCCGCTCCAACTTATAATTGTTATAAGACAGAGCAGGAAATTGGGGAATACCAGATTTCCCGTGCCGCCCAAACGAAGAGAGTGCATGCTGATGCATCATCTTCGGGTGTGTTCATTATACAGAACTGTTTCTCAGTGTCCTCCGCATCCACGGTATATGATACCGGATCAGGATCCCAGATATGTAAGATGTTACATAGGGCTACAAAAGGGTAGAAAAACTGAGAACGGGTGATAAGTTTCATGAGACAGAAAACGGGGCAAGTGTTGCAACCAAGTCTGTTGGTCACTGTCACCCTGTATTGTAATACATTGATTCTGAACGAATGTTATTAGATACCGAACCTGATATACAAAATCATATCTGTCTCTTTATTAGTAAAGAAACGATAAAATTTTGTATTGTTGGATAATGTTTTGAACATTTCCTATATCAAAAGTTGATCGGTTCAGGCACGTTATCTAAAAGCGTTAATGTTCTAAATCAAACTACAGTTCTTAGTATACGGAACACACACAAGAGGAAGAGTTCAGAAATGAACGAATTCTTCTTGAGGTATTGTAGACTAGGTCAGATCAATGTGACCCAACTAGCTAGAGTTACATATAGATGCATATTTAAATCAGTTTGAATTTACATCTTGTGAAACTCGCCAGTCATGTCACAAAGATAAGATGACCATAGCTCTGTTTATTGGAAACAGAGAAAGAGTTAGTGAACTCTTGGGATGATACATGTTGATGTATGTAAGGTCCCCTGTCTACACATACCAAGACTGGTTCTTTATACTTCATTATATTCTCTGATAATCTCTCAAGATTCAGTCATATGTTCCTGTTGAAACATGAGTCCGAACCTTTTGAGATATTCACAGAATATAAGCGAGAAGTAGAGAACCAAAATACGGGTAAAAGTATTATGTCCTATGATGAGATCAAGGAGGAGAATACTTGAGCACGGAAATCCTGGACTATTCTAAAGGAGAATGAGATTCTCTCTCAGCATTACTCCTCCGTATACACCATTGCACGATGGTATGTCGGGGCGGAGCAGATACACCCTATTTGATATGGTGTGCTCTATGATGAGTAATACTGAGTTACCTTTTTCCTTAAGGGGTTATGCACTTGAGAAGCTGCATACCTATTGAATAGGGTTCGAATCAAATCAGTTGCCTACCACTTCATATATGATATGGAAAGGGAAGAGCCCATGTCTTAAGCTAGTTAAGATTTGGGGTTGTCCGGCCTATGTCTAAAAGCAAAATCCGGACAAGCTCGAGGCAAGGTCTGTAATGTACAACTGGAAAGGTTCCAGTTATACAATTTGCAGCCGATGATTTGATAAAACCAAAGAATTCAGTAGATGCCAACGAACCTCAGCCTCTCCGCCGATCTAGTAGGGTTCCTCACCCACCTGAGAGATACTTCGGTTTCTCTATGACAGTGGGAGCGAGGACTGCATCATGAAATGATGACCCAACTAGTTTCGAGATGGCCATCAAGAGTAGGGACTCTGTAAGAATGGCTGGATGTTTAGCGATCTGAGATGGAATCCTTATACACCAACAAAGTATGGACTTTAGTTGCTATATCTGAAGGGTTAAATCCCCATCAAGAGCAAGTATATCTTGAGAAGATTACTTGGTGTACATGGAAAAGTTGAAACTTTCAAAGCTGGACTAGTTAAAGGTTTTCGTCATTAACCAGGCGTGGATAATGATGAAACCATTTCCAGTACCTATGCTTAAGTCTATCCAGATACTACTTGCCACGGCTACATACCATGACTACGATATCTGGCGGTTGGGTGTTATGACTGCTTTTCTAAATACTGATTTAGAAGAGTGCGTCTATAAGTACACAGCAAGAGGGCCTCGTAGACAGTGGGAGCGGAGGAAACGTGTGCAAGATGCTTTATAGGATAAAGCAGGCATCGCGGAGTTGGAACATCTGTTTTGATGGATTAGTCAAAGAAGTTGACATCATCAAAATGGTAGATGAACCTTGTATAAACAAAAAGGTAGTAGGGAGTATGGTGGTGATCCTCGTAGAGTACGTGGATGACATACTCTTGATAAGAAAGGAGTTTCTTATGCTACGCTCGATCAATCTCCGTTTATCACAAGGATTCTCCAGATAGGATCAATGTGATACCTCCTCCATCCTGAGTTTTCATCTATGAGATAGATGTTATTTGGGTGTTAGTATACTCACTAGTTGTAGTGAGATGGTATCAATCGATCCTGGGAGAATCACTGGAAGTGTTCCAGGGTGATAAAGACGACTGAATGTTAGTCGCATGCATTGTCTTTACCCTCAGTAAAGGGACGGTATGTTGGAAGAGTTCCAAGCTAGATACCGTGACATACTAGACGATAAAGGCAGGATACATCGCTACTTAACATGCTACCAAAGAGGATGTTTGGGTGTATATTGGTTCATGAGATGAACTACGTTCCTACCATTGTGAGACAATGGAGTTATGGCTTATGCCAAGGAACGCCGGTCCCATCAGTGATCCAGACTTATTCTAAGGCAGTATCACCTGATCATGGAGATGGTTGATCTCCACGGTGATCGAGGCAAGGAGAGCAGACGTAGAGGATAACGCAGCGGATCCACTCACGAAGGCCTATTCCCAGAGAGAGACTTTTATGGGATGGTTGAGTATGAGATACTACAACCACTGCTACAGATGGCCCTAGTGCAAGTGGGAGATTGTTAGTTATATGTATGCCATAGAGGCCATTACTGTACATAGGATGTATATTGTAGTGGATGCTGGGACATATATAGGGAGGACTTTCTTGCTCGACATGATAGTATGCTATCTGGTTGCTCTTTACCTTAACGTGTATACAGACTGTCTCTCTATTACATGTTGGTAAAGCCCTTAGGATGTGTACTTGACTACCTAGACTATGATGCGGATCATACTAGTAGGGACATGGTAGTCCATAAGTACATCCTTCAAAGTCCCTAGTCGTGGGTGTATCGAGATGGGGCATCGATATACCAGAGTAGACTAGCGTGTACCTTCTCGACCCATACAGATGGGCGATGGATGATCCCATATCCATCGGTGTTTGACATCAGAGGAGATATACGGGTGCTCAGTAGAGACTGGGTACACTGGACGGACTCGCCGAGAACTCCCAGATGGTATTATACCTCACGTCAGATGGCAGTTCTCAGGTGACACTGGTACAGAGTAGTCTGTTGACCCGAGATCGTCATAGAGTCTTGTGTGGTTCCCACTGTGCTTTGATTTCCATCTTACCACGTCCAAGAGGGCGTGCAAAACGGTGGTTTTTGGGTACAGTCCCGAGTCACATGGAGGCAATGAGCGATAGGAGGGGATTCGTCTCTCCCGGTATAGGGAGTTGATGTTGCGCTGTGTTCGATTGGCTATAACAGGAAATCCCTGGCCAGGGTTGCTGAGATTTACTGGTAAGTGTTACCAGTAGTTTCTCGAATTGTTATAGACCTCATATCGACACGACTTATCGAGCTATTGGGGTCTGACGTTTACCACCCCTAGGCAAGATATGCGACATATCAGACGATCAGACCGGACTGTACGGTAGTGTTACTGGGTGGATTCACAGGAGTGTGAGCGGGCTTGCTCATCGATCTTCTGATCGCTCAATACCCGGGTGGCCGTTACATTTAGCAGGCCGCTTGCGGCTTGTGGGTGTTTGATATGATCATCATCTGCTGCCGGCGTATTGACGAGTCTTTAGAGTCCTACACAGAGGTTTCCTGGCTCAAGCGAAACGAAATAGGAGCGCATATGAGATATGTGCGGGACCGAGAATAATGCGTGTATGTGATACCGTATTCCATTCTCGCGATGAATGTATCGAATGGTTGTATGCGATATAACCTAGTTATCGATTCAAGCGTTGATTCGATAAGCCGATACATAGGATACTAGTCGGTTATATGCGATATGACCGGATCGTTAAATCAAGTGTTGATTTAATGATTTAATGTATAATTATATATTTGATATATTACTTTTCATTAACTAGTATCGGTTCACTTTAAATGGATTTTCTCGCTCGGGTGTGCTCATTGCATATGCGATATGATTTTGTGCACTTGCTTGTATCATGTTTGATGATACATGCAATACTTGGTTAAATGTATGTTTAAACCATAGTTAGTTAATGGTTAAGGGTTTTAAATGATTTATTTATTGTTTTATTTATTTTTGGCAAAAGGAAAATGGTGGCTTTATTTATTTCTTTTGTTGAAGTTTCTTGAACTTTTGAAAAGTCCACCATTTTTGTTTTATGCCAAACCCTAACCACTCACTAACTTTGGTTAACTCTCTACACTTAACTATGGTAAGTGTTATGATAAGATTGAATTTTCTTTTCCATTCATTTGAACTTATCATAATATTTATCATCTTCTTCTTCTTCTTCTTCTTCATGAAGATACCTTCCTCCATCAATGGTGATTGATGCAAATGAGTGAGAAATCCAATTCTAAAGTCTACCCACTTCCTATTTCTTCATCCTCTACCTCTTGCCAAGTAGTAGAGTGTGTTTCCTTCACAAGTTTTCATGGCTTGGTGAAGGTGGAGCTTGATCTAGCGATGCCTCGACATAGATCATCTTCGGCATGGACATCGACGACCTAGCTCGCTTATTCTTCGACGAAGCCGACGCTAGAGCCCGGGAACTCATTTGGACAGCAAAGGAACTTCGTTGCGGAGCTATGGAGGTGGAGCACCGGATCTACAAAGGTTGTATTTCCGTATCTCTTAGTTAAGAGTTAACTAGTTTTTAGATTCGCCTAGTTTTCTAGCAAACGATCCGTAGTCGGGTCTCTCGGCACCCGTAAAATTTGAAATTGGCATGTTCGATGCCTTGTGAGACCTCACTAGAGTGCCTAGGAACCCTACATGCTCACACCACTGTTTCTTGCGATCAGCGCACAGCATTACGAGACATATGCAGCAGCTGTAGACGCAGCCCTATTACTGAGACTTCGGTAGTTCCAGAGCCGAAGAGAGTTCGTGCGGATACATCAGCGCAGAGACAGCCTTTTCGGTGCCATGACAGGCATCTTGCAGGTGGCAGAGATTCGGGGCGAGGCCGGTTGTTCAGCTCCTATCCCCAGGAGGGTCAGCGACCATCATCGGGATGTTACCGTTGCGGGAGTTCTTATCATCGTGTGTGAGATTGTCTTGAGATACCACGGAGGGAGGCGGCAGCACCGCATGTCACATTACCACCTTCACCACCCCAGAAGACGTTGCCTATTGTACCTACTGTTACTCAGCGTCAGACTCATGCACAGAGAGGTCGTGGTCACGGAGGATTTGTTCATAGAGGACGAGGTGATCGAGGCAGAGGACAGCCAGCTGCCGGCAGGGGACAGTCAGTCGCAGGTGGAAGACAGGAGTGCGTTTTTACTTTAACGCATCAGGACACGCAGGCGTCCAATGCAGTGGTCTCAGGCATCCTTCCAGTATGTTCGGTTGATGCATGCGTGTTATTCGATCCCGGATCCACGCACTCGTACGTATCCACACACTATGTGCCGAGTTTGGGTAGGGAGTCCGGTTTGCTTGATCAGCCACTTGTTGTGACTACTCTGTTAGTTATATGTATGCCCTAGAGGCCATTACTGTACATATGATGTATATTGTAATAGATGCTTGGACATATATAGAGAGGACTTTCTTGCTCGACATGATAGTACGCTATCTGGTTATACTTTATCTTAACATGTACTTTGATTGTCTCTATATTACATGTTGATAAAGCCCTTAGGATATTTACTCGACTACTGGGACTATGATGAGATCATACTAGTGGGGCCACGGTAGTCGACGAGTACATCCTATAACTGTTCCTAGTCGAGGGTGTATCGAGACAGGGCATCGATACACCAGAGTAGACTAGCGTATACGCATCTTGACCCATATGATAGGCGATGGATGATCCCATATCCATTGGTGTTTGAAATCAAGGATGGTGTACGGGTGCTCAGTAGAGACTGGGTACACTGGACGGACTCGCCGAGAACTCCCAGATGGTATTATACCTCACGTCAGATAGCAGTTCTCCGGTGACACTGGTACAGAGTAGTCTGTTGACCCAAGATCGTCATAGAGTCTTGTGTGATTCCTACTGTGCTTTGATTTCCATCATACCACGTCCAAGAGGGCATGCAAAAAGGTGGCTTTTAGGTACAGTCCCGAATCATATGGAGGCAATGAGCGATAGGAGGGGATTCGTCTCTCCCGGTATAGGGAGTTGATGTTGTGCTGTGTTCGATTGGCTATAACCGGAAATCCCTGGCCAGGGTTGCTGAGATTTACTGATAAGTGTTATCAGTAGTTTCTCAAACTGTTATAAACCTCAAATCGACACGACTTATCAAGCTACTGGGGTCTGACGTTTACCACCCCTAGGCGAGATATGCGACATATCAGACGACGAGACCGGACTGTACGGGAGTGTTATTGATTGGATTCACAGGAGAATATACAGGCTTGCTTGTTGATCTTCTGAGTGCTCAATACCTGGGTAGCTGTTACGTTTAGCTGACCGCTTGCAGCTTGTGGGTGTTTGATATGATCATCACCTACTGCCGGCGTATTGACGATTCTTTAGAGTCCTACACAGAGGTTTTTTGACTCAGACAAAACGGAGTAGGGGCACATATGTGATATGTGCAGGACCGAGGATAATGCGATATAAGATACCGTATTCTATTCTCACGATATTTGATATCAGCCGGGTCATCGGATCAAGTGTTGATTCGATGAATCGGTAAATGAGATATTAGTCGGTTATATGCGATATAGCCGGATTGTCGGATCAAGTGTTGATTCGATAATTTAATGCATAATAATATATATGATATATTAAATTACATTAACTAATATTAGCTCACTAAAAGATTCTTTTTCTCACTCGGGTAATACATTGATATATATGCGGTATATGTTAATTGTATTATTTTATTTTGTTACGATAAATATTGTATATGTGATATATAATATTGTAACATGATATGATTACTATTGCAACATGTTTAGTGGAGATTAAACATGGTTAGGGTTTGATTAGGGTTAAGCTTTTCTAGATGTTTCTAGAAGCTTTCTTTTTGTTTTGTGCAAAGATATTTGTTAGATATTTTTGCATGATATTTCCTTAACCCAACCCCACCCCTTAACTCTAGTTCAATCTCTACAAAGGTTACTTGACCATGGTTGCATTAATCATCATAATTATCCTTTCATTATTCATCACAAAAGGATTGATCACTATTCTTCTTCTTCTTCCTCGTTTTGCAAAGCTTTCTTGCTTTTTATTTGTGATGAAAAATGAGTGAGAATAAGAAAACAAATGAGAGCAAAAATCCTACTTCATCATCCTCATCTACCCTTGCCCTTTAGATGAGGGTGTTCACTTCATTTAGTGAGTGTTAGCTTGTGTTAATGAAACTTCAAGGTAGATCATCTATGTTATCGAAGATCGGAAGTAAGACCGCATCTTTCTCTTCGAGGAGCCTCTCGAGAGTCCGGAACACGATGATCGCAGCGAAGGGACCTCAACACGGAGCTTAAGAAGTGAAGGAACGGATCTACAAAGGTTGTAATCCCTCTCACTTAGTGTTAAAGAGTTTAACATGCTTGTTTTCGCCTAATCTCTAGTTTAAAGATCCGGCTTTGGGTTGTTCGGCACGGCTAAATTTTTAATCGGGCATGGTTGATGTCTCGTAGACCCTTGTGCGTGTGCCTAGCAACCCTAAAGTGGTATCAGAGCTAAGTTAGAGCTTTAGGCGAAGTTTAAAGTCCGATCGAACTCCGAATACCCGGTTTATACCTCTTTCTGTACATTTTCTAAAACTGTGTTTTTTTCAGTATTAAAAATACTCAAAAAAACAAGCAGGAAAAACTAAGAATTACTGTGAAGTACGGACGACTAATTCGCTCATATGACCGTGGAACAGCGGCCAAAATTGTGAATTAGTCCCTGAAACTTCATATATTTATTCTTAGGTCCTTTCTTGTCATTTTTTTCTGGGAATTTTTTAATTCCACTGAGTGTTGAGTTTTCTAGTGTTGTATTGGGGACTCGTTGATTCGATCGGATAATTTAACTTCGTTTAGTTTGTCCGGGTAATTTTTAGAACGTGTTAAAAAGTTCGAACGGATATCAATAACTCACTTTTTCCCGACCCGGAAAATTTCCAAATGTTGTATTTTTCCGTAGTTTAAGAACGTTCTAAGTCGTGCAAATAACGCGGTGGACCCTCCAGAAGACAACAAACCTTAACTCGATTATGTGACCGTCTTGAACTGCCTCTAAACCTTAACTCGATTATGTGACCGTCTTGAACTGCCACATGTGAGGCGTTGGCTTGACCCTTCTACGGCTGGACCATTGGTACTGTGGTATGTGATGGATGTTTTTAAACCAATCTCAAGTGTTGAGCTATTTGGGAAATCTTGGGTGTTTGTTTATTCGATCGGAAAGTTTGACATTGTCTATTTATCTGGAATGCGATACAATATTTGGAATCCACAAGTAGTTATGAGATAACTAATTTGAATGTTATAAACATAGCAGTTTAGTCTCAGATGATCGGTTGCCACGGAATTTTGATGTGATCAAAAGTCCGTCGCAATCACGTAGCGTACGCGGATACTCGCCGGGTAAACTTAACAGACAGCCACACCCCAAAGCCCCGACCAAGTGACTGTAGGAGAACCCCGTCGCCAAAAGCATCCGTTCGGGTGCTTACGGCAGCGGTGTTCCGTCTTAGTGCACTTCGTTGACGGCATCCGGGGGTGCGGCGGTCTACTAAAGTTTGCGACGAGCATTCGATCAGGATGTCGGGAATCTTGTTGAATTGCCCGACTTGATATTGAAAAGAGTTTTCGATAATGAGACTAAAATGCGGGTTTATAATTGTTAGGCATGCGATGTCTAAGGAATTCATTTGGTTAGGCATGAGATATCTAAGGAGGTTGCGGATTCCAACTGTTGTAGTTTTACATTTTCTTTTCTGTGTCCGTAAGCGTAGTATGTAGTGTATCGCCGGCTTCGTTGCTATATATCAACGACAATCAGGATACGTATACTTGCTTACGTTGATGATATGAGATATCATGTGTTGCTGTGATATGTTATATTGGATCGTCCTGTTCTGAATAGCCGGGGTTTTTATGTGAGATGAGGCTTTTTATTTTCATTCATGTAAAATTCATCTGTATGTAATATTCTTTTATTGGGGCACTTCCGGGCTGAGGATGATGTCACCATTGTATATTATTTACTTTTCCGCATTAGGTAGACCCAAGGCGGGGAGCACAAGTAACCGGGTTCTGGGGTCCAGTGGGAGACCATCTCGAGGAGTCGAGACCAGAATTGGCAGTGTTGCTTGCCGCTCTCGTAGGGGTCTTGGGATGTGGGTTTGGCTATTCATCGCGACCGTGGAATCCGTGTTTTATACAGGCTCGTATTAAAAACACGGACGTCCTAGTATATCCAATATTTCATATATGTTCTTCTGCTGCAATGTTCTGTGATGAGATCATATTACTTCCTGAGACGAATGTTTATATTATATATATGAGATATATGTTATATTGCAGATTTCGTTTCAAATGTGATGCTTGTGAAGCATAATAAAAAATGGGACTTCATTAATGAGATTAAAGAAATAAAAGAAACCTAAGATGTTGTAGAAACTTGTTTAAAAAAACTGGTAGCTCTAGTTCTTGCTTTGCATAACGGTGTTCCTTGTAGAACACCAGCACCTTATTCGATAAGGAAAGAGCCGAGATCCCTTCACCGGGAGTGACCTCTTTAGTGAAACTAGCAGATGCTACAAACTCGGTTTGTCTTTTGATTGCTTCTATAGTTCTTGCTTTGCATAGTGGTATTTATGAAATATCATGCACCTTATTCGATGAGGAAAGAGCCGACGATCCCTTCACCGGGAGTGACCTCTTTAGCAAAACTAGAAAAAGCCTCAAAAACACTCCATTTAAAAATCACTCGATTCTACGACGATATCAAGTTCATTACGCAAAGGGTTTTCTTAAAAACCTGTCGCAGCCCTCCGTCATTTCAGATAAGTACTAGTTAGTATTCGTGCTACGTTTGTTGACCATGTTAAGGCGTAGTGTGCGGTAGCTGATTAGTGCTTATCTGTATAAGTATATGATGCGATTGGATTAGGGTAGTCGTGCGACTTTGTTGACCATGTTAAGGGTCGTGCGGGTGGGTTTAATTCAATCGGGAAATGACGGGTTGAACTTGACTAGCACTTATGATTTGTTGACCATGTTAAGGTCATATAGCTGCTAGGGGTAAACTATTATTGGGAATTTCAAGTGTTGAATTTTGCAATGAGATTACATACCTTCTATGAGATAGTTGGATCCTGATACCCGCTGCGAGTAAGAGTTACTCCTGGGAGAGTTTTACACATTACAATTAGCCGATCAAGTAGGTGTCTAGAAAGGTGTTAACGGGGTTACGCCCCTGGGAAAATGAGGTTTACTTTAATTAGGTTCGTGCGAAAGCACGGGGGACCTCCCTCAAAGTACCGACACTGTCCTGTCTGAAAGATTGGCGAACTTGTAGCGTGTAATTAATCCCGGCTAGTCTTTCCTTTTAGGGTTTTAAGGAAGATTTGATTAAAACAGTGGGAGACATCCTGATTAGATATATTAGATAACCAATCTAATCTTGCAAGAGCATACGCTGAGTGTTTTCTTCTCTCTCTCTCCAGGTACCGACCATATCACGCCTTAATCAAGATAATAATACGGATATATTGACCGAACCCGCTTGTTATACTGAGCTGGGGAACGTTGGTCCTGCTCCAACTTATAATTGTTATAAGACAGAGCAGGAAATTAGGGAATACCAGATTTCCCGTGCCGCCCAAACGAAGAAAGTGCATGTTGATGCATCTTCTTCGGGTGCGTTCATTACAGAGAACTGTTTCTCAGTATCCTTTACGTCATGGGTATGAGATACCGGATCAGGATCCCGCATATGTAATTTGTTACATGGGCTACAGATAGGTAGAGAACTGAGAACGGGTGATAAGTTTCATGAGATAGAAAACGGTGCAAGTGTTGCAGCCAAGTCTGTTGGTCACTATCACCCTGTATTACCAGAATACATTGATTCTGAACGAATGTTATTAGATACCGAACCTGATATACAACATCATATCAATCTCTTTATTAGTAAAGAAAGGATATAATTTTGTATTGTTGGATAATGTTTTGAACATTTCCTATATCAAGAGTTGATCGGTTCAGGCACGTTATCTAAAAGCATTGACGTTCTAAATCAAACTACAATTCTTAGTATACAGAACACACACGAGAGGAAGAGTTCAGAAATGAACGAATCCTTCTTGAGGTATTGTAGACTAGGTCATATCAATGCGACCCGACTAGCCAAGTTACATATAGATGTATATTTAAATTTTTTTGAATTTACATCTTGTAAAACTTGCCGGTCATGTCACAAAGATAAGATGACCACAGCTCTGTTTATTGGAAACAGAGAAAGAGTTAGTGAACTCTTGGGATTGATACATGCTGATGTATGAAAGTTTCCCGTCTACACTTGCCAAGACCGGTTCTTTGTACTTCATTACATTCTCTGATGATCTCTCAAGATTCAGACATATGTTCCTGTTGAAACACAAATCCGAACCTTTTGAGATATTCACAGAATGTAAGTTAGAAGTAGAGAACCAAAATACGGGTAAAAGTATTATGTCCTTTGATGTGATCAAGGAGGAGAATACTTGAGCACGGAATTTCTGGACTATTCTAAAGGAGAATGAGATTCTCTCTCTCAGCATTACTCCTCCGTATACACCACAACACGTCGGTGTATCGGGGCGGAGCAATTGCACCCTATGTGATATGGTGTGCTCTATGATGAGTACTACTGAGTTTCCTATTTCCTTTTTGGGAGTTATGCACTTGAGAAGTTGCATACCTATTGAATAGGGTTCAAATCAAATCAGTTGCCTACTACTTCATATGTGATATGGAACGGTAAGAGCCCATATCTTAAGTAAGTTAAGATTTGGGGTTGTCCGGCCTATGTATAAAAGCAAAATCTAGACAAGCTCGAGGCAAGGTCTGTTATGTAGAACTGGAAAGGTTCCAGCTATACAAACTGCAGCTGATGATTTGGTAGAACCAAAGGATTCAATAGTAACCAATGAACCTCACCCTCTCCGCCGATCCAGTAGGGTTCCTCACCCACCTGAGAGATACTTCGATTTCTCTATGACAGTGGGAACGAGGATTGCATCATGAGATGATGACCCAACTAGTTTCGAGCTGGCCATCAGGAGTGGGACTCTGTAAGAATGGCTGGATGCTTAGTGATCTGAGATGGAATCCTTATACACCAACAAAGTATGGACTTTGGTTGCTTTATCTGAAGGGTTAAATCCCCATCAGGAGCAAGTATATCTTGAGAAGATTACTTGGTGTACATGGAAAAGTTGAGACTTTCAAAGCTGTGCTTAAGTCCATCCAGATCCTACTTGCCACGAATACATACAATGGCTACGATATCTGGTGGTTGGGTGTCATGACTGCTTTTCTAAATGATGTTTTAGAAGATAGAATCTATAAGTACACAGCCAGAGGGCTTCGTAGACAGTGGGAGCAGCGGAAATATGTGCAAGATGTTTTATGTGATGAAGCAGGCATCGCGGAGTTGGAACATCTGTTTTGATGTAGTAGTCAAAGAATTTGACTTCATCAAAATGGTAGATGAACCTTGTATACACAAAAAAGGTAGTGGGGAGTATGGTGATGATCCTCGTAGAGTACGTGGATGAAATACTCTTGATAGGGAAGGAGTTTCCTATGCTACGATCGGTCAATCTCCGCTTATCACAAGGATTCTCTATATAGGATCAAAGTGATACCTCCTATATCCTGGGTTTTGGATCTATGAGATAGATCTAATTGGATGTTAGGATACTGTCACGACCCAAAGTTTGGCCCGTGACCGGCACTTAACCACGTAACGTCTACAGGCGTAACGCGACTACGTAAGCCGAAAACCCAGAAATCTAAAACCCTTTTTAAGAATAAGTAAAGAACTACATGTTTAAAAATCAATGTTTTTAAATAACTAAGCCGAATGTGCATTTTAAAACAGTACAGTCTTTTCTAAAAATTTCGGCAGAGTTTCTTTTGTAAAACTGGCCCCGAATGGGGCACAACAAAGATAACAATGTATATATGCAATGATAAAGGCATCCCCAAGCGGGAGCTAGCTCTTCGTCAATAGACGGTCACAACCACACATGCAACAAATATACAACGCCAAGTGGCGAGGATCAAATCCAAAAGAAAGCTCAAAGCAACAAGAAACCGCAATACTACTAAGCGCGACTCTAAGGTCGAATAATACCTCACTAAAGTCTAGGTCTGAAACAATAAACAAGTTTTGGTTGATGGAAATTCTAGATACAATGAATAAAATGAACACAATGGTGGTTCTTGATGCGAAAGAATCCACCAACCAAAAGCAAGCCACCCGCAAGAAAGTAGTGTGCCAGAAATGCCGCAATGAAACCTGTACGGCAGAACCTGCAAGAACTGTGGCACAACGGGGGTGAGTTGCCAACTCGTGAATAGAAATATCTACAAGCAGAAACCGAATGCAAGACATAAACCTAAGTCAACAATCAGTAATATAATCCACAAGAGTACATCTGAGTGTGATAAGGTGGCAAGGTAACATCTAAATATGTATGTGGTGCCAGGTACTCAGGTAATAACATGTCATCAGTATAAGGTATGTCTGCAAGAAGTAAATATGATGAAGTATCAATGATATCAATACACATATATTAGTGTCCCATACCACTAATATTGGTGTAAGGGTATATATAACAGTGCCCTCATACCCTGTTATATATACAAATGAGGTATGATCAGTGTAAATCCAGTCTGTATATTATCCATGTCTGTATATGATCCATATCTGTATATGATCTAAGTCTGTATATGATCTATGTCTGTATATGATCCATGTCTGTATATACGTGGAACCCGTCCACCCGTCACCCAATGACAATAAGCATTATGTATGCAATATGAGGATATAAACAACATCATGGTAAAACATCATGAAACCCGTGCCAAGCATCGACACGTAAATCCTCATCCATATAGGGCTCCGTCTGCGGTATCGGCCCTCGGCCCCGGCAGTACGGGTCAACCCATGTCCATCTCTGGGCTCCGTCTGCGGTATCGTCCCTCGGCCCCGGCAGTACGGGTCAGCCCATATCCATCTCTCAACTCCGGTCGGAATCCTCCAGATATCCGCCGAGCTCAAATACAATCACCGGTAGGTAGTAGTCCCTCTGCCGGGCTCACCGTCTATCACACAGCGAAACCGTTCTCGCCCCGGGGTACCATACCGGGTCCACCATGTACCCGTAATCGGCCTCAACCGCCTCCTCGATTCGGGTTTTTATATATCACTCTAGCACCGAGAAAACACATGGTGGACGCACCGAAATATCATATCAAGGGAACCGGGTTTTTAAATGATTACATATTTGAAATAGCCACGGTTCCCAAATCCAGAAATCACATATAATCCAAACCAAAATGTAAGTCACTAATCTGATATGATATGTGCGTCAAACATAATATCATGTCAAGTCACATATAGATGAGCTACAATATAATGATCAGGTGTGACATAAGCATCAAATGTGAGTATCAAGTCATGTCACATATAAATGAGCTATAATATAATGATCAGGTGTGATGTAAGCATCAAATGTGAGTATCAAGTCATGTCACATATAAATGAGCTATAATATAATGATCAGGTGTGACATATGTATCAGGTATGATGTAAGCATCAAATGTGAGTATCAAGTCATGTCACATATAAATGAGCTATAATATAATGATCAGGTGTGACATATGTATCAGGTATGATGTAAGCATCAAATGTGAGTATCAAGTCATGTCACATATAAATGAGCTATAATATAATGATCAGGTGTGACATATGTATCAGGTATGAATATCAAGTCAAAATCGTATATAATTGTGTACAGGTCTATGTGTACAATATGCTATGCGGAAATCATACCATGAATGCAGCAGTACTACAGTGTAGTGGCATAGCAATTATCGATGATGAAGTGTGTGAGCCGGCAATCAGTGTACGTGGAACATACGCATCATCGATAATGGTGCTGGTGTCCTAACAGCATGATGGCAATATAACAATAAGCACAAGTAATGCCATGCAAATAGTATGAACAGGTGCAATCGAATAATCAATGCAATAGTGAAGAATCTAACTCAAAAGCTATATCATGCAACCTTGCCTTTTGAAATAAGACGAATCGGGGTCTTTGGTAAAACAAGGGCTACGGTGTTTAGAAAATAGACTCTACACATCTGAAAATATCCGTAGGATCCCCTTTTTCCTATCTTGCAATATTCCCGATTCGTTAGTTTAAAATAGGTATGACTCTGGTCTAATCTAACATCTACTATGCAACTACTGATCTAAGTATCAAGCAAGTCTGGAGGGGTATGGAAACCGCCTAAATCTGAGTCGATACATATATAAAGGTATATAGTCGGTGATCTCGCCTCAATGTCATATCATAAGATATCCTCGAGTTATGAGTGCGGATCTATCATCAATATCGGCTCGTACGGTAATCATCGTACGGCATCCCAATAGCTGGGTACGGGTCAACATCTCACTATCTCATCACATAACAGGTATCACTATCATCAGATCACATAGTCTGGGGTACTACTCTATGTCTAGCACCAAACGATACCATCAGTGAAGTATGCATGCGGGGTAAACACATATCCCAAGCCCGCAAGAAATCACAAGTCATATCCCACAATGAATCGTATCCAATCACCGATCTCACGTCCTCAAGCCCACATCATCGACTCATTACCAACGTCAATCCATATCATCAAACACCGTGTAAGTACAAGTAATATGCAAGGGTGTGTGTGTAGGTGTAATTCTATCCTAGGGTTCGCGACTATGAACTACACTAGTCACTTCTACCCTACATTATCCATAATACTTCTAACACAAAGCTACAACACACTAACACTATCACACATCAACTATATATATTATACTAACTACGGACTGCGGGGGTGCTATACGCCATCCACCCGACTTCCCCCTGTAGATATAATCTACTCACCTGTATCATCATTTGCGGACATCACCACGCATTTGCTTGTCGTCTCGAAGTCTTCATGGGTACCTACACATCAAAATATCGTATATGCGCATTAAACCAAATCCAAGCTAAAACGGCGCATGAAATCCAAAGCGATACGATAAGGGGGCCTATAGGTTAGAACCTATGGCACGCCTTCAAAACCATCAATAAATCCTCTATATCGTCGTATAAACGCCAAATAGTCGAGGTGAAACGAAACACACCAATGCAGAAATGAAAATACGGAATACGGAAACTAAAGTCCAAAACAGCAACTCATGAAATATGTCCCAGATTTTACCCCAGGTCACTTTACACAAATCTATATATACCAGGGGCCTAAACTAACAATGTAGGAGCTACAGAACCAATACGAGCCAAGAAGGTGGGACCCAGGCCGCAATTGGCGGCCAAAAGAGAGAAATTGGCGGCCGTACGGATGAGTTGGGGGCTAGGGTTTGGGGTGTTGGTTCTATGGTGCCTGCACATCTCAATTTCCACTGAATATTATTTTAGGGTCCTCGGGGTGATAGCAGATTCAAATTAACCTGCACAGATTACACAATTTCCCCGATATCGGTTTCTAAAATCCGTATTTCTGGTTCTAGCTTCAGGTTTTGGGTTCCAATTCATGCACTAGGGTGTTTACAAGTCCTCTACTGAGCTCAATTTCACATTACAACTCAAGTTTCTCTCAAACCCTAACTAGGTTTTCGTCAAGTCCATAATATCACACAATATCGATATAATCTTAACATGGGGTTATAGGAAATGCTACAATTGAGCTAAGGGTTCAGTAATTACCTCCATTAGCAACTCAAGAATTTTCTTGAGTTGCCCCTAGTGGCCAAAATCCACGCTTTCTTGGTCCATCTTGTAGATCTCCATCTTGTGCATCTTTTTTATGAAAGGAGATCGGGGTTTTGGTGTTGTTTTGGATGTGTTCTGGAGCTTGAAGGGGGGGGGGGGGGAGAATGAAGAAGAGGCAGCAGCAGCAAGCATGAAGAGGGAGGGGAAAAAAATGAGAGGAAAACAAATGGCTAAGGGTTTGTCAAAGGTGCCCATACCCTCTTCTCACCAAACCTCCATTTCTTTATTCTTTTCTTTTCTTTTCCTTTTCTTTTTCTCCTAAAACAAATCCTTCTTACTTAAATAGTAAACCCAAAATGAGAAACCATGGTAGAAAGTGCACAAGTGTAGGAAAAATAGTGTGTGCATGTTTTGTTCAAATTTGTTAAAAACCGATTAGCGATTTTTAATCGCGATTAGCACTAATTTAGCATAAAACTAATCAATTAAACTTAAAAATGTCAAAATTCACTAATTTACCCTATTTTAGAATTTTCCATAATTTTTCTAACATTTTTCCTATTTATTTGCATTTAATATAGATTTAATATTAAAATAATCAATAAAATAATATTAAATTATAAAAATTCCCAAAATTAATATTTTATACTTTTGAAAATGTTACAATCTACCCCCCTTAAAGAAATTCGGTCCCCGAATTTAAATTTAAACCCCCACTACTAAAACAATCTCAGTAATAATCCATTTGTCGGGGCTCCGAAAACATCAACACATAGAGAATATCATAATATCATTAAAAAAAATGTACTACTCTACTAGCAATCAATCCCCAAAATGCATATATAAGAATATCCTATGCGTCTGGTGCGCAAGGAATCAAAATCCATATATGTGTTAAACAGGTGTACAAAACAACATCTAGGTGCAACGGGTGTGCACGAAACATCTGTCGTAGGCAACGTATGTGCCTAACAGCAAAAATCAGGTGCATATGAAATGCACGAAGAATTCTGATTTAGTGCATCTGGCGTGCACCAAAATCGTATATCAAAACACTAAAGGTGCATGAAAACTACGCTGGAAGTGCAAATCAAATCACTGAATACGATAGGCATGAAATCTCAATCAATATCTCAAATGTAATAACTCAGCGCAAAATATATAAATATCCAGTGGGTGCATGAAACCAATATCATGAAACTCAGTCATCAAAACTAAATCATGTAAACAGAACGCCCAAAATACCGAAATCCAAAGTGACGGATACGTGATAATCGAATCACAAAATCACAAATCATAAATACCGTCGTCGGTAGTTCCTCCTTCAAGGTCGAGAAGGAGTCAGTGCAATCCACTGCTAGCAGCGCAGGATATCTACGTGCCTCTTGCTCATGGTCTGGCGTCCTCTGACTCTGGGTCCTTATCTTCTCTGTGGTTTACCAATCTCACAGTCAATCGGCTCATCGGCCCTGTCAGATGCGCTAACGGGGACGATTCCGTTCTGGCACTTCTCTGGTCGCCTCTCGGTCAAACCTCACGACCACTCGTAAGGCAGCATATCACTGACGTCGGCCTCTGGCTCTCTGAAAGCACGTCACACATCTGATCCTGGGTGCAAACATCATTGCAGCAATGTCCTGGAAGGAATCCTGCTCAAAGTCTCTTCCGATCATGCCTATGCCGATCTGTACGGAGGCTGGCTCTCCTGCACAACCTCTTCTCGCTCAAAAGACACCTGTGTCCTCAGCACAATATTTCTCAGAAACTGGTCACATCCCAACGTCTCTGTAAGCATATCAGGTCTCTAGTCTCGACGGAAGCAATGACAGCTCGTCAGTGTCTCACACGAACCTCCTGTTCCAACTGTCTCTATCGTCGTCCAGTATGACGTCACGCCAAGCTACTATGCACTGCACTGTCCTCGGCCACGGCCAATCTGAAGTCTCTCACACGGACTCGAAATCGCGTACTCTGTAGCTTCATCATTCTATAGAAGGTGTCAGGCTGAACTGGTCCTCGGGAACACGTCCCAACCATCGGAGGAATACTCATCTCTCGTCCGTCCTTGATCAATTCGCAACGCATCTGGGTAAGTTCCTCTATCCGAACTGGGTCAACTACCTCGTAGACAATGCCGAACTCTGGCCTGCTGGGTGCGCGCAATACGACCACTCCTGGTCTAGGTCTTCTCGTATCGTACTCCGGAAAGGTCCTGTCGAGGTTTCTTTCTCAAATCTCAATCCTTCCGAATTGCCCGGAAGTCGTCATCTAATGCTGAAGCTAAAGCTTATTTCCGGAATGGCTGCATACTTATCGCGCTTCTTTCTGGAAGATATATCCATATACCACGCCTCTGGGTGTGTATAACATCTCTGATGTCAGCGGAGTGGGACGTCATCTCGTCGAAACCTCGTACGAACTCTCTACTCCACATTGCTCAATGTCGACTGATTCGGACCTAACTCATCGTGGCTACACGAACTGCGCTCCGACGGCTACGCTCGCATCTGGAGTCTCCCAAGCAGTATCCCATCACGATATCCGAAAGATGTCGAACCATCCGATCGACTCGTCAGATCCTCATAATCCCCCAAGAGCTCACATCTCGGGTACAGTTTAATAGTATCGAGTACATGCCACAGCGTCGGTGGTCCAGCCGTAGAAGGGCAAACCCAAGCCTCACTAATGGTGCCGCGGAACTGCCGCAAACCCGAAGGTTCAAAGGCTTTCACACGGTCATTAAGTCGAGTTAGGGTTTCATTCTTCTAGAGGGTCCATAGAATCACCTGCATGTCTTTCCGTATACTTTAAACTTGGAAAATGGGCTCCTGACATTCGATCGTCTCTGTCGACTCTCAACGAACCTGCGTGAAGTCGTCGCTAGCTGGAAACAATCTATCTGATGATCTCGCATCGGTAACGAACGAACCACATGTCCTAGTCATTCATCCTCAGGTGACTAGCGACTCGCTATCATCTCTCTGAGTATATGCTCACGCTGCAATAGCTCCAATCATCTGGGCGATATCTCATCATTTGCAGCAACAACTAGCTCATACGCCTGTATGCCGAACAATGCCTCAATCCTCCAGGAAGGCAATACAGAGGCGGTCATCTCTGAATCGGTCTGCTCTAGATCTGAGTAAGATTCTCCACACTGGAATTCTTCAACTCAACTGGGCCCGCTCTGGCGCAAAATCGGACGAATCACCTTTGTCTCTCAAATCGGGTAGACTAGCTATCATCTGTCTCGTATCTGCCCGAAAGCTCCGGCAATCTCAGCTCGTAAGCTCCAGAAGCAACATCCTGTCGATCTCAGCAACAGCTGGTCCATCTGTCTGCACAGTAGGCGACATCACAATCTTTGAGGTATGCTGTACATCAACAGTCCTCTCTCAACTGGTAGCTCTAACAATGGCCCGATCATCCGGTGCAAATCCAAGCACTCGCCTCCACTAGAGGTCACAATCACCAATACTAACTCGAGACATTCCCATGTCACCAGAAAACACAATGGTCGGCCCTCGTACCAAACGAGCTAACACCGGCCGTAATCCTAGCAGCAGCCCAAACTGCACTCAAACATGGTGACAGGAATCTCAATCGAGTATCAAAGAGAGCACATCAGTGACAAGAAGGAAACAACAGATCCAGAGTGGATACATGATCATAGGAAGGAACAACATCAATGAAGATATGATCATGAACTAATAGAATCGGGGATCTCAAATGGATGTATAATCCTGGATATGAAGAGAATCACTGATCTCGAAAAGTATGCACATCCTAAGGTTCCTTAAGCGGAGTGGCGTGTCATAAGTATGCCGCGGAACATACCAACGGTACGTCACTCTACTTTAGTCACCTATTCTATCAACCAAGGGTCATCCTAATACGACGAAAGTTCGGGTCTAATACCCCCTCGACCAAGTCTAAGTTCCGTAAGGTCAAGCCTAAGTTCCGTATATAAACAACGCCCTAGGCTCCACATAGTCAAACTCAGACTCGAACCAAGGTCAACCTAGCGCTCTGATACCAACTTTGTCACGACCCAAAGTTTGGCCCGTGACCGGCACTTAACCACGTAACGTCTACAGGCGTAACGCGACTAAGTAAGCCGAAAACCCAGAAATCTAAAACCCTTTTTAAGAATAAGTAAAGAACTACATGTTTAAAAATCAATGTTTTTAAATAACTAAGTCGAATGTGCATTTTAAAACAGTACAGTCTTTTCTAAAAATTTCGGCAGAGTTTCTTTTGTAAAACTGGCCCCGAATGGGGCACAACAAAGATAACAATGTATATATGCAATGATAAAGGCATCCCCAAGCGGGAGCTAGCTCTTCGTCAATAGACGGTCACAACCACACATGCAACAAATATACAACGCCAAGTGGCGAGGATCAAATCCAAAAGAAAGCTCAAAGCAATAAGAAACTGCAATACTACTAAGCGCGACTCTAAGGTCGAATAATACCTCACTAAAGTCTAGGTCTGAAACAATATACAAGTTTTGGTTGATGGAAATTCTAGATACAATGAATAAAATGAACACAATGGTGGTTCTTGATGCGAAAGAATCCACCTACCAAAAGCAAGCCACCCGCAAGAAAGTAGTGTGCCAGAAATGCCGCAATGAAACCTGTACGGCAGAACCTGCAAGAACTGTGGCACAACGGGGGTGAGTTGCCAACTCGTGAATAGAAATATCTACAAGCAGAAACCGAATGCAAGACATAAACCTAAGTCAACAATCAGTAATATAATCCACAAGAGTACATCTGAGTGTGATAAGGTGGCAAGGTAACATCTAAATATGTATGTGGTGCCAGGTACTCAGGTAATAACATGTCATCAGTATAAGGTATGTCTGCAAGAAGTAAATATGATGAAGTATCAATGATATCAATACACATATATTAGTGTCCCATACTACTAATATTGGTGTAAGGGTATATATAACAGCGCCCTCATACCCTGTTATATATACAAATGAGGTATGATCAGTGTAAATCCAGTCTGTATATTATCCATGTCTGTATATGATCCATATCTGTATATGATCTAAGTCTGTATATGATCTATGTCTGTATATGATCCATGTCTGTATATACGTGGAACCCGTCCACCCGTCACCCAATGACAATAAGCATCATGTATGCAATATGAGGATATAAACAACATCATGGTAAAACATCATGAAACCCGTGCCAAGCATCGACACGTAAATCCTCATCCATATGGGGCTCCGTCTGCGGTATCGGCCCTCGGCCCCGGCAGTATGGGTCAACCCATGTCCATCTCTGGGCTCCGTCTGCGGTATCGGCCCTCGGCCCCGGCAGTACGGGTCAGCCCATATCCATCTCTCAACTCCGGTCGGAATCCTCCAGATATCCGCCGAGCTCAAATACAATCACCGGTAGGTAGTAGTCCCTCTGCCGGGCTCACCGTCTATCACACAGCGAAACCGTTCTCGCCCCGGGGTACCATATCGGGTCCACCATGTACCCGTAATCGGCCTCAACCGCCTCCTCGATTCGGGTTTTTATATATCACTCTAGCACCGAGAAAACACATGGTGGACGCACCGAAATATCATATCAAGGGAACCGGGTTTTTAAATGATTACATATTTGAAATAGCCACGGTTCCCAAATCCAGAAATCACATATAATCCAAACCAAAATGTAAGTCACTAATCTGATATGATATGTGCGTCAAACATAATATCATGTCAAGTCACATATAGATGAGCTACAATATAATGATCAGGTGTGACATAAGCATCAAATGTGAGTATCAAGTCATGTCACATATAAATGAGCTATAATATAATGATCAGGTGTGATGTAAGCATCAAATGTGAGTATCAAGTCATGTCACATATAAATGAGCTATAATATAATGATCAGGTGTGACATATGTATCAGGTATGATGTAAGCATCAAATGTGAGTATCAAGTCATGTCACATATAAATGAGCTATAATATAATGATCAGGTGTGACATATGTATCAGGTATGATGTAAGCATCAAATGTGAGTATCAAGTCATGTCACATATAAATGAGCTATAATATAATGATCAGGTGTGACATATGTATCAGGTATGAATATCAAGTCAAAATCGTATATAATTGTGTACAGGTCTATGTGTACAATATGCTATGCGGAAATCATACCATGAATGCAGCAGTACTACAGTGTAGTGGCATAGCAATTATCGATGATGAAGTGTGTGAGCCGGCAATCAGTGTACGTGGAACATACGCATCATCGATAATGGTGCTGGTGTCCTAACAGCATGATGGCAATATAACAATAAGCACAAGTAATGCCATGCAAATAGTATGAACAGGTGCAATCGAATAATCAATGCAATAGTGAAGAATCTAACTCAAAAGCTATATCATGCAACCTTGCCTTTTGAAATAAGACGAATCGGGGTCTTTGGTAAAACAAGGGCTACGGTGTTTAGAAAATAGACTCTACACATCTGAAAATATCCGTAGGATCCCCTTTTTCCTATCTTGCAATATTCCCGATTCGTTAGTTTAAAATAGGTATGACTCTGGTCTAATCTAACATCTACTATGCAACTACTGATCTAAGTATCAAGCAAGTCTGGAGGGGTATGGAAACCGCCTAAATCTGAGTCGATACATATATAAAGGTATATAGTCGGTGATCTCGCCTCAATGTCATATCATAAGATATCCTCGAGTTATGAGTGCGGATCTATCATCAATATCGGCTCGTACGGTAATCATCGTACGGCATCCCAATAGCTGGGTACGGGTCAACATCTCACTATCTCATCACATAACAGGTATCACTATCATCAGATCCAATAGTCTGGGGTACTACTCTATGTCTAGCACCAAACGATACCATCAGTGAAGTATGCATGCGGGGTAAACACATATCCCAAGCCCGCAAGAAATCACAAGTCATATCCCACAATGAATCGTATCCAATCACCGATCTCACGTCCTCAAGCCCACATCATCGACTCATTACCAACGTCAATCCATATCATCAAACACCGTGTAAGTACAAGTAATATGCAAGGGTGTGTGTGTAGGTGTAATTCTATCCTAGGGTTCGCGACTATGAACTACACTAGTCACTTCTACCCTACACTATCCATAATACTTCTAACACAAAGCTACAACACACTAACACTATCACACATCAACTATATATATTATACTAACTACGGACTGCGGGGGTGCTATACGCCATCCACCCGACTTCCCCCCGTAGATATAATCTACTCACCTGTATCATCATTTGCGGACATCACCACGCATTTGCTTGTCGTCTCGAAGTCTTCATGGGTACCTACACATCAAAATATCGTATATGCGCATTAAACCAAATCCAAGCTAAAACGGCGTATGAAATCCAAAGCGATACGATAAGGGGGCCTATAGGTGAGAACCTATGGCACGCCTTCAAAACCATCAATAAATCCTCTATATCGTCGTATAAACGCCAAATAGTCGAGGTGAAACGAAACACACCAATGCAGAAATGAAAATACGGAATACGGAAACTAAAGTCCAAAACAGCAACTCTTGAAATATGTCCCAGATTTTACCCCAGGTCACTTTACACAAATCTATATATACCAGGGGCCTAAACTAACAATGTAGGAGCTACAGAACCAATACGAGCCAAGAAGGTGGGACCCAGGCCGCAATTGGCGGCCAAAAGAGAGAAATTGGCGGCCGTACGGATGAGTTGGGGGCTAGGGTTTGGGGTGTTGGTTCTATGGTGCCTGCACATCTCAATTTCCACTGAATATTATTTTAGGGTCCTCGGGGTGATAGCAGATTCAAATTAACCTGCACAGATTACACAATTTCCCCGATATCGGTTTCTAAAATCCGTATTTCTTGTTCTAGCTTCAGGTTTTGGATTCCAATTCATGCACTAGGGTGTTTACAAGTCCTCTACTGAGCTCAATTTCACATTACAACTCAAGTTTTTCTCAAACCCTAACTAGGTTTTCCTCAAGTCCATAATATCACACAATATCGATATAATCTTAACATGGGGTTATAGGAAAGGCTACAATTGAGCTAAGGGTTCAGTAATTACCTCCATTAGCAACTCAAGAATTTTCTTGAGTTGCCCCTAGTGGCCAAAATCCACGCTTTCTTGGTCCATCTTGTAGATCTCCATCTTGTGCATCTTTTTTATGAAAGGAGATCGGGGTTTTGGTGTTGTTTTGGATGTGTTCTGGAGCTTGAAGGGGGGGGGGGAGAATGAAGAAGAGGCAGCAGCAGCAAGCATGAAGAGGGAGGGGAAAAAAATGAGAGGAAAACAAATGGCTAAGGGTTTGTCAAAGGTGCCCATACCCTCTGCTCACCAAACCTCCATTTCTTTATTCTTTTCTTTTCTTTTCCTTTTCTTTTTCTCCTAAAACAAATCCTTCTCACTTAAATAGTAAACCCAAAATGAGAAACCATGGTAGAAAGTGCACAAGTGTAGGAAAAATAGTGTGTGCATGTTTTGTTCAAATTTGTTAAAAACCGATTAGCGATTTTTAATCGCGATTAGCACTAATTTAGCATAAAACTAATCAATTAAACTTAAAAATGTCAAAATTCACTAATTTACCCTATTTTAGAATTTTCCATAATTTTTCTAACATTTTTCCTATTTATTTGCATTTAATATAGATTTAATATTAAAATAATCAATAAAATAATATTAAATTATAAAAATTCCCAAAATTAATATTTTATACTTTTGAAAATGTTACAGATACTCACTAGTTGTAGTGAGATGGTATCAATCGATCCTGGGAGAATCAATGGAAATGTTCCAGGGTAATAAGGACGACTGAATGTCAGTCACAGGCATTGTCTTTACCCTCAGTGGAGGGACGGTATGTTGGAAGAGTTCCAAGATAGATACTGTGACATAGTAGACGATTAAAGGCAAGATACATCGTTACCAAAGATGCTACCAAAGAGGCAGTCTGGATATATAAGTTCATGAGATGAACTTCGTTCCTACCATTGTGTGACAATGGAGTTGAGGCTTATGCCAAGGAACCCCCGTCCCATCAGAAATCCAGATATAATTCTTAGGGAGTATCACCTGATCATGGAGATAGTTGATCTCCAGGAAGATCGAGGTTAGGTGAGTAGACACAGAGGACAACATCGCGGATCCACTCACAAAGGCCTTTTTCCCAGTAGAGACTTTGATGGGATGGTTGAGTATGAGATACTTCAACCGCAGCTAATTGTTGGGTATGTGATACAACAACAGATGGCCCTAGTGCAAGTGGGAGATTGTTAGTAATATGTATGCCCTAGAGGCCATTACTGTACATATGATGTATATTGTAATGGATGCTTGGACATATATAGAGAGGACTTTCTTGCTCGACATGATAGTACGCTATCTGGTTGTACTTTATCTTAACATGTACTCTGATTGTCTCTATATTACATGTTGATAAAGCCCTTAGGATATTTACTCGACTACTGGGACTATGATGAGATCATACTAGTGGGGCCATGGTAGTCGACGAGTACATCCTATAACTGTTCCTAGTCGAGGGTGTATCGAGACAGGGCATCGATACACCAGAGTAGACTAGCGTATACGCATCTTGACCCATATGATGGGCGATGGATGATCCCATATCCATTGGTGTTTGACATCAAGGATGGTGTACGGGTGCTCAGTAGAGACTAGGTACAGTGGACGGACTCGCCGAGAACTCCCAGATAGTATTATACCTCACGTCAGATGGCAGTTCTCCGGTGACACTGGTACAGAGTAGTCTGTTGACCCGAGATCGTCATAGAGACTTGTGTGATTCCTACTGTGCTTTGATTTCCATCATACCATGTCCAAGAGGGCGTGCAAAAAGGTGGATTTTGGGTACAGTCCGGAATCATATGGAGGCAATGAGTGATAGGAGGGGATTCGTCTCTCCCGGTATAGGGAGTTGATGTTGTGCTGTGTTCGATTGGTTATAACCGGAAATCCCTGGCCAGGGTTGCTGAGATTTACTGATAAGTGTTATCAGTAGTTTCTCAAACAGTTATAAACCTCAAATCGACACGACTTATCAAGCTACTGTGGTCTGACGTTTACCACCCCTAGGCGAGATATGCGACATATCAGACGACGAGACCGGACTGTACGGGAGTGTTATTGATTGGATTCACAGGAGAATGTACAGGCTTGCTTATTGATCTTCTGACCGCTCAATACCTGGGTAGCTGTTACGTTTAGCTGACCGCTTGCAGCTTGTGGGTGTTTGATATGATCATCACCTACTGCCGGCGAATTGACGATTCTTTAGAGTCCTACACAGAGGTTTCTTGACTCAGGCAAAACGGAGTAGGGGAACATATGTGATATGTGCAGTACCGAGGATAATGCGATATGAGATACCGTATTCTATTCTCACGATATTTGATATCAGCCGGGCCATCGGATCAAGTGTTGATTCGATGAATCTGTAAATGAGATATTAGTCGGTTATATACGATATAGCCGGATTGTCGGATCAAGTGTTGATTCGATAATTTAATGTATAATAATATATATGATATATTAAATTACATTAACTAATATTAGCTCACTAAAAGTTTCTTTTTCTCACTCGGGTAATACATTGATATATATGTGATATATGTTAATTGTATTATTTTATTTTGTTACGATAAATATTGTATATGCGATATATAATATTGTAACATGATATGATTACTAATGCAACATTTTTAGTGGAGATTAAACATTGTTAGGGTTTGATTAGGGTTAAGCTTTTCTAGATGTTTCTAGAAGCTTTCTTTTTGTTTTGTGCAAAGATATTTGTTTAGATATTTTTGCATGATATTTCCTTAACCCAACCACACCCCTTAACCCTAGTTCAATCTCTACAAAGGTTACTTGACCATGGTTGCATTAATCATCATAATTATCCTTTCATTATTCATCACAAAAGGATTGATCACTATTCTTCTTCTTCTTCCTCCTTTTGCAAAGCTTTCTTGCTTTTTATTTGTGATGAAAAATGAGTGAGGATAAGAAAACAAATGAGAGCAAAAATCCTACTTCATCATCCTCATCTACCCTTGCCCTTTAGATGAGGGTGTTCACTTCATTTAGTGAGTGTTAGCTTGTGTTAATGAAACTTCAAGGTAGATCATCTATGTTATCGAAGATCGGAAGCAAGACCGCATCTTTCTCTTCGTGGAGCCTCTCGAGAGTCCGGAACACGATGATCGCAGTGAAGGGACCTCAACACGGAGTTTAAGAAGTGAAGGACCGGATCTACAAAGGTTGTAATCCCTCTCACTTAGTGTTAAAGAGTTTAACATGCTTGTTTTCGCCTAATCTCTAGTTTAAAGATCCGGCTTTGGGTTGTTCGGCATGGCTAAATTTTTAATCGGGCATGGTTGATGCCTCGTAGACCCTTGTGCGTGTGCCTAGCAACCCTACAGATCCACGCACTCGTACGTATCCACACACTTTGTGACGAGTTTGGGTAGGGAGTCCGGTTTGCTTGACCAGCCGCTTGTTGTGACTACTCCTATGGGAGAGTCGTTTGTTGCTAGGCACGTGTTCCGATCCTGTATCGTCCGTATTGGCGATAGAGAGTTGCCGATCAATTTGATCCTTCTTGGGATGTTGGACTTCGACGTTCTTTAGGGCATGGATTGGTTAGCCACGTTCTATGCTTCTATTGACTGCCGTGAGAAGAAAGTTAGATTTTGTTTTCCCGGTGAGTCGGTTTTTGTTGCGTTGGGGGACCGTGGTGCCACCCCTCACATTGTGATTTCTTCTTTTCACGCTGGGCAGCTTTTGAGGAAGGGATGTCAAGGATTTCTCGCCTATGTTTGCGATACTAGAGCTACAGAGGTTCTGATGGATCAGGTTCCGGTTGTTAGCGAGTTCCCTGATGTGTTCCCTGACGAGCTTCCTGGGCTACCGCCCGAGCGTGACATTTTTTTCTGTATTGATTTGGTTCCTGACACGGAGCCTATTTCTATACCGTCTTATCGGATGGCCCCGGTGGAACTTAGAGAATTGAAGGGTCAGTTGCAAGAATTGCTGGATAAGGGACTTATTCGACCCAGTGTTTCTCCTTGGGGTACTCCAGTCCTGTTTGTCCAGAAGAAGGATGGTAGTATGCGTTTGTATATCGACTACCGCCAGCTGAACAGGGTGACAGTGCAGAACAGGTATCCTTTGCCACGCATCGACGATTTGTTCGACCAGCTTCAGGGGGGAGGATACTTTTCGAGGATCGATTTGCGATCAGGCTACCATCAGCTGCGGGTTCGACAGGAGGACATTCCTAGGACAACTTTCCGCACGCGCTACGGCCATTATGAGTTTTTGGTGATGTCGTTCGGACTTACCAACGCGCCAGTAGCATTTATGGACTTGATGAACCGTATTTTCCGGTCGTATCTTGATCTGTTCATCATCGTATTCATTGACGATATTCTGATGTATTCTCGGATTAGAGAGGAGCACGAGCAGCACCTGCGGACTACACTGCAGACCTTGAGGGAGCATCAGCTTTTCGCCAAATTCTCCAAGTGTGCTTTCTGGCTGGACAACGTAGACTTCTTGGGGTACGTGATTACACGAGATGGTATATGTGTAGACCTGAGGAAGATTGAGGCTGTTCGGAGTTGGCCTAGACCCACGTCAGTGACGGAGGTTCGCAGCTTTCTAGGGCTGGTAGGCTACTACAGGCGATTCGTGCAGGACTTCTCTCACATTGCTACACCTTTGACCGGGTTGACCCGGAAGGGAGTTCGTTTCGATTGGACGGAGGAGTGTGAGCACAGTTTTCAGCAGCTACGGGCTCTACTGACTACGACGCCAGTGCTATCTTTGCCTTCAGGATTAGGCGGATTTATGGTCTATTGTGATGCTTCACGGTGGGGCTAGGGTGCGTATTGATGCAGCATGACAGGGTGATCGCGTATGCTTCACGGCAATTAAAGAAGCATGAACAGAACTACCCCACTCACAATTTCGAGATGGCTGCAGTGGTCTTTGCACTTAAGATCTGGCGACATTACCTATATAGAGAGTCGTGCCAGATATTCACTGATCACAAGAGCTTAAAGTATATATTCCAGCAGCGAGATCTGGACCTTAGACAGCGCCGATGGATGGAGTTAGTGAAGGACTACGATTGTGAGATCTTGTATCACCCGGGCAGGGCGAATGTAGTGGCGGATGCTTTGAGCAGGAGACCCGGGGGTAGTCTATCTTGTCTGAGCGCAGTACAGAGGCAGTCGTCGGCAGATTGGCAGATCTTATGCGACAGCCGGGTACAGTTCGAGTTTACGCCGATCGGAGGACAGATTGCGCATGTTCGTGCACGCCCACAGTTGCTCGACCGTATACATGAGGCACAACACAGTGATGACCGATGCTCAGAGATCAGGGCACAGATTGGACAGGGCAGATTTTTCGAGTTCGTGATCGATGATCAGGGGATACTACGATTTGGGACTAGACTGTGCGTACCAGATGCCGAGGGACTGCGGCGCGAGATTCTTGAGGAGGCACATCGATCAGTATACAGTGTTCATCCCGGTTCCACCATGATGTACCATGACATTAGAGGTGTTTACTGGTGTGACGGAATGAAGAGAGACATCGCAGATTTTGTGTCGAGATGCCTGACTTGTCAGCAAGTCAAGGCTGAGCACCAGAGGCCCTCGGGAGGGCTACAGCCGTTACCCATTCTGGAGTGGAAATGAGAGCAGATTTCTATGGACTTCATTGTGGGTCTACCCAGGACTAGTCGAGGGTATGACTCCATCTGGGTGATCGTGGATCGTTTGCCGAAAGAGGCTCACTTCCTACCGGTGAAGACGACTTTCGGATTTGCTCAGTATGCCCAGATTTACATCGATGAGATTATACGACTGTACGGAGTTTCGACATGTATCATGTCCGACAGAGGCACCCATTTTACCAGCCGACTATGGTAGAGACTTCAGGAGGCTTTGGGCACTCGCTTGAGCTTCAGCACAGCATTTCATCTGCAGACCGACGGACAGTCAGAGCGGACTATTCAGACTCTCGAGGACATGCTCAGAGCATGCGTATTAGACTTTGGACGTAGCTGGGATCATCATTGTAACGCCTTGAAAAAGTCGTTTTGGTGTTTTCTTGAAAATCGGTGAAAATTCGGTATTTTTCCGAAAACCGTCCTTTTTGTTATTTTGCAGTTTAGGACTAATTATACCTAATTTTTATAGGAAATTGCTAGTTTTTAGTAGCAAATGAGTTACTTATGAAATTCTGGTCGTTTAAAAATTTTCCCTATTTTTTCCAATTTTTTAATATTATTTTAAGCCGGTAAGAAAATACATTAAATTAACGATAAATACAAATTTAAATGGGCTAAATTTAAGCTTTACAATCATGTTAATTAAAATCTAGTTGTAATATAAATTTTTAGTATTTTATTTTAAGTTTTAACTAATTTTTATTATGGAAAACGAAATTTATTGAATTTTAAGCTTAAACTTGCAATTTTGGACTTGTAGGGGGTCTTTTTGCAAAAAACTTTTTGTGCACTCTCACACACACATCCTCACATCCCCTTGGCTGGCCCAAACTACAGAAAATTCTCCCTCTCTCTTTTGTTTTAAAACTCTTTTGTTAGGGATGATTTGAGTTGATGTGTAGGTTTTAAAATATTATATTTTGGAGGTATGGTGTATTTGACTTTGGGGGGGTTTGACTTGGTGACCATTTCCCACACCCCACACCATTCCCCTCCTCCCTCCTCTGGCCGAAACCAGCAGCTCCCCCCCCCCTTCATTTTTCCCCTCTCTTTTGTTCACAAATTCATCTCAAAAATCAACAAAATCAACAATTTTCTTCACAATTTCAAAGCAAAACCCTATTTCCTCTCTTCTCAAACCTATTTGGGTTCAAATCTTGGAGAAAGATGGCTTCTTTGGAGGCATCTTGTTCTTACTAGATCTCTAGTGTGAGGTATAATTTCTAATCTAAGGTTAATTTGTAGTTAAAGTGTGCTAATTAGGACTTGCATGTTATATTAGTGTGAAAATTTTAGCTAAATCCTAATCTAGTTTTCTCTAGTTCATGGTTTGAAATTAAATTAGGGTTTTGAACAACATTATGAGATTAATTAAGTTATTTTGTTATCTAGTTATTATATAAACCTAATTTAAGAGATTACTTTGCTTATGTGGGCATCGATATGTGTTAATTTGTGTTGTTCATGTGTGAAATTGGACGTAATTGATGGTTATGAAAATCAAGAAGGGTTGTTTATGGAAAAGTATGATTTGAAGCATTGTAATGTGTTATAATTAAAGTTATTATGATTAACTAGTTATGCGGTTACATGTTATGCTAGGTTGTAATCCTTTTTGTCGCAAAACGGCGATTTTGCGCCGATTTGTGGAATGTTGGTGCTTGCTTGTCTTACTAAATTTTTGTGGTGATGTATGTGCGACATCTTGATGTTATATTTTTTGGCATATCCTATGACTTTTAGGATGTGTGAGTGCGGATTTTTGAGTGGGCAGGTTTTAGCTTTGCCGGGCGACCAAATCGACGTTTTAGTTAGTTTTTGCGATTTTCGCGTGTGTTCCGCGCACCTTGTGCACGTTGTACCTAGCATGTGAACGTTAGTATTTTCGTTTGGGTTTTGCGTCGTTCTTGGTATGTAACCTTATGTTTGGTATTGATGTAAATTCCAGGTTCGGTCGCGGAGACGTCAGACGCGGCACGAAAGGGGAAAGCGGTGATTGGACGTGACTAGCTAGGGATTCCGGTGAGTAGATGTAACATCTACGGGGGACTATCGTTGGATGGCGCAAGCCGCCCGATAGTTTTAGTAGCTTAAAAAGATTCTTAGTAATGTTAGTAATTAGGGGTGTAATACTTGTATGATTAATTGCTACATCCATGCCTTATATTGACATACATATGCGAAACCATTCTATAGGACACCTGCACCATTGCCAGGGTTTTTATATGCAGCACGAGCACTATTCATGCTTATACACACACCCTGGTAATTGCCATGCCACCACACTAGATAACCTATAATTTGAAACCTTTTACTAATTGATACTTAAACTTGTGCGATTGCCTTTAATTCCTTAAAATGAAATCGTAGGATTGCTATTCGTGTGCATGTACCTCATCATATTATTTGTTCATGCCTAGTCTATTAATCATACATCGCAACTTGATTATTGATACCATATGCATTCATTATCATTGACATATGCACTTATGAGGATTTCTTGAGATTTTATGATATTTCTGGATTTCGGGGGAAAGCCGCAAAATTTCTAAACTTATTACTTTTTTAAAATATGTAAATTGCGGTTTTCTAGTGATGTAAGTGTCATCGACCATGAGTTTGCTGTGGTTTTCGAGATCCGTGTCGAGGAGTGGAGGAACCGTCACGGGTACATGGTGGGCCCGGTAAGGTACCCCGGGGCAAGAGGAATGTGTTGTTGACGTTGAGCCTGGCAGGGGACGGATTACCTACCGGTGACTGTTTGGGACGGCGGATATCCAGAGGATACCGACCGTGGCCGCGAGATGATGAGATATTGATATTGAGATGGGTCAGCCGGATGGCTGAGGCCAGAGATACTATGACATGGATATATGAGATTTGTGATAGTTTTGAGGTGTCGTTGCTGGACACAGGTTCTTGTTGATTCTATTGGTATTGTGCTGGTATTTCAGAAGAGATTCCTAAAGGAAAAACATGATTCTTATACTTACGCATTCAGATCATGAATTGATTCGCATTGCATTCATATCTGCTAGTATATTCATATTGCATACATACCTGCTATTATGTCCTGCCTTACCTATATTTTAGATGCTAGGATGCTTGTGTGCATGCATTCGATAGCCTGTGTAGATGTTATTTATTACTCACGAGTTGGCAACTCACCCCCGTTGTGCCACAGCCTTTTGCAGGTCCGCTCCGTCAGTACAGTAGCGGCGGGCGCACTTGTTTCTTTTGCCTCCTTTGCCTGGACTCGAGGTTTTGCTCTTAGGTGGGTTATATTATTTTGTACCACCTTGTATATTCTTTGTATCTAGTGTACTCCATCTACTGTATCTACCAGTATTGTTGTATATTGACCTAGAGATGAGACTGTGAGATTTGTGGACTTTTTTGCTGTATTTTGGGGTCGAGCTCACTTGAGTCGACATGCTGTTTTTCTCATGCTTCTTTATGATTATTTTGCATGTTGTTGTTTTATATTGCGTGGGATTTGTGACCGCCTTGTGGCGAAGAGCTAGCTCCCGCTTGGGGATGCCATATTTGTTGGATTTATATATATTCTTGTTGTACCCATTTTGGGGGCATGTATTTACAAAGGAGACTCTGCCGAAATTTTCGGAAAAATTGATATTGTTTTTAAAAAGGTTTTATATGACTTATTTAATAAACTCGCTTTCAATTGATTGGTTTTTCTTCACTCTTTTGCTTATTTGGTTTTGGTTTTCTGGGCTTTGGCTTACTTATTTTACGGACGTCTTGAGACGTTTCGTAAACTTAATTGCCAGTCACGTTCCGTACCCTGCGGGTCGTGACAAAGTTGGTATCAAAGCGATAGGTTTTACCTTTTTGAGTGTAGGATGACCCTTGGTAGATGGAGTAAGTGACTTAAGTAGGGTAACGTATCGTGTGTATGTTCGTGGCATACTTGCGATACGGTACTCCGCCTAAGTGACTTTAGGATATACTTGCTTGAAATTCCTTCTTCAATTCCGTGTATCCTATGATTCTATTGCACTGTTCTTATTACCCCTTTTTCCTGTACCAGCCACTATGCCGCCGAAGGCTACGAGGGCACAGAGGGCTGCCGCCCGAGACGAGATTCGAGCTGGCTCGTCCGAGACTAGGACTGAGCAGGGTGGTATGCCTACGCCGCAGGGACAGACCGATCCACCTTCCCCAGGCCGTATGGATAGGCTCGAGACTGGTATGGAGGAGTTGCGACAGATGATGGGGGGCATGCAGGAGCTACGTCAGATGGTAGGATCCCTAGTTGCAGCCAGTCGTACACCGAGCCAGGATGACGTACCTACTACATCACAGACGACCATGATACCTGCTCCTACTACTACCACCGTGGCCATTCCGGTTTCGCTACAGGATTTCATGAGGCTGAGACCTCCAGTATTCACCGGCACCGAGGCAGCGGAGGACCCACAGACGTTCCTTGACAGTTTAGCCAGGATCTGCCGTTCGCTGAGATGTTCGGATGATCGATGGGTAGAGCTTGCGAGTTTCCGACTAGAGGGTCTCGCGCAGACATGGTGGGAGTCAGTCTTGAGAGGTCGAGCTGCAGGTCTACCGCCTATGGCTTGGGCCAAGTTTACAGCGGTCTTTCTATCTCGTTTCCTCCCAGAGAGCATTCGTGACGCCAGAGCTCGCAGCTTCGAGGCCTTAGTCAAGACACCTGGGATGACGGTGTCTGAGTATGACATCCAGTTTACACAGTTATCCCGATATACTCCGTATTTGGTGGATACCGAAGAGAAGATGGTGAAGAGGTTTGTACAGGGACTTGATGCCCAGCTATATCTTGCCATTGGCGCTCAGCACTACGACACTTATTCAGCGGCTATGGATACGTCATTACGGATGGAGGCACGCATATTACAGACTTCGGCCGTTTCTGAGCCGAAGAGGATTCACACCGATGTACCGTCTCAGAGGCAGCGCGCCAGATTCTTTCCGAGAGATAGGCCTGGCAGAGGATTTGGACGGGGACAGTTATATGGTTCTTATCCCCAGGGACAGCAGCCGTCGCCAGGGTGTTTTGGGTGCGGGAGTCCGCATCATCTTGTCAGAGACTGTCCGGCGAGACGACAGGGAGCAGCGACAGTTCCGTATGTGACCCTACCACCATCACCACCCCCTCCTCAGAGAGCCCTACTTCCTACCACAGGCGATGCTCCACGCCAGTTAGGTGCACCCAGAGGCCGTGGACGCGGCGGTCCTGCTCAGAGAGGACGAGGAGGCAGAGGCCGAGGTCGAGGTCAGCCCGCTATCGGTGGAGGACAGGCCCGAGTATTTGCTTTGACACCGCAGGATGCGCAGGCATCCAATGCCGTTGTGACAGGTACCTTGCCAGTTTGTTCTTTCGACGCACGGGTATTATTCGACCCAGGTTCCACACATTCGTACGTCTCTACACACTTTGCACCGATGTTGGGCCGTGAGTCGTCGTCGTTAGATCATCCGCTTGTTGTTAGTACTCCGGTAGGCGAGTCGTTTGTCGCTCATTTTGTATTTCGATTGTGTTCCTTTCGTATCGGGGAGAGGGATTCATCGGTTGATTTGATTCTCCTCGATATGCTGGACTTTGATGTGCTTCTGGGCATGGATTGGCTAGCCACTTGTTATGCTTCGGTGGACTGCCGTGAGAAGGCAGTCATATTTAGCTTTCCGGGAGAGCCAGTCCTTGTTATTCAGGGAGACCGCAGCGTCACCCTTCCCAGCTTGATTTCGTCTCTTCGCGCTGGTCAGCTCTTGCGGAAGGGATGTCAGGGATTCTTAGCGTATATTTATGATACTCGAGCTGCAGAGGTTCCGTTGGACCGGGTCCCGGTTGTTTGTGAGTTCCCTGATGTTTTCCCTGATGAGCTACCTGGGCTACCACCTGAGCGCGACATTGAGTTCTGCATCGATTTGATTCCCGGCTCGGGGCCTATTTCTATACCGCCTTATCGGATGGCCCCGGCAGAGCTTCGAGAGCTGAAGGATCAGTTGCAGGATTTGTTAGATAAGGGGCTAATTCGACCTAGTGTTTCTCCGTGGGGTGCTCCGGTCCTGTTTGTCAAGAAGAAGGATGGAAGTTTGCTCTTATGTATCGACTACCGCCAGCTGAACAAAGTTACCGTTCGGAACAGATATCCGTTGCCACGCATTGATGATTTGTTTGACCAGCTTCAGGGGGCGGGGTATTTTTCGAGGATCGACTTGCGATCAGGATACCATCAGCTGCGAGTTCGACAGGAGGATATACCGAGGACAGCTTTCCGCACGCGCTACGGCCACTATGAGTTTTTGGTGATGTCGTTCGGACTCACCAACGCCCCAGCAGCATTCATGGATTTGATGAACCGTACTTTCAGGCCGTACCTTGACTTGTTCATCATCGTGTTTATCGACGATATCTTGGTGTACTCCCGGAGTAGAGAGGAGCACGAGCAGCACTTGCAGATTACGTTACAGACTCTGAGGGAGCACCAACTGTTCGCAAAGTTCTCCAAGTGTGCATTCTGGCTGGACAGCGTCGGATTCTTGGGTCACGTGGTTACGAGAGACGGCATATGTGTGGACCCGAAGAAGATTGAGGCTGTTCAGCAGTGGCCCCGACCTACATCGGTTACTGAGATCCGTAGTTTTATAGGCCTGGCGGGCTACTACAGGCATTTTGTTCAGGACTTCTCCCGTATAGCTGCACCTTTGACCGATTTGACCCGGAAGGGAGTTCCTTTCGTTTGGACAGAGGAGTGCGAGCGCAGTTTTCAGCAGCTACGGACTTGTTTGACTATGGCGCCGGTATTATCTTTGCCTTCGGGATCAGGCGGATTTGTGCTCTACTGTGATGCTTCGCGAGTAGGGTTAGGATGCGTATTGATGCAGCATGGCCGGGTGATCGCTTATGCTTCTCGGCAGTTGAAGAAGCATGAACAGAACTACCCTACTCACGATTTGGAGATGGCTGCAGTGGTCTTTGCACTGAAGATTTGGCGACATTACCTATATGGCGAGTCGTGCCAAATATTCACCGATCACAAGAGCTTAAAGTACATATTTCAGCAGCGAGACCTGAACCTCAGACAACGTCGTTGGATGGAGTTGGTGAAAGACTACGACTGCGAGATCTTATATCACCCAGGCAAGGCGAATGTGGTGGCAGATGCTTTGAGCAGGAGGCCCGGGGGTAGTCTATCCTATTTGCGCGCAGTGCAGAGGCAGTCGTCAGCAGATTGGCAGACTTTATGCGACAGCCGAGTTGAGTTCGAGTTCACTCAGACAGGGGGACAGCTCGCGCATGTTCGTGCACGCCCACAGTTGCTTGACCGTATATATGAGGCACAGCGCAGAGACGACCGTTGCTCAAAGATCATGGCACAGATGGGACAGGGCAGATTTTCCGAGTTCATGATTGACGATCAGGGGATTTTACGCTATGGATCTAGACTGTGCGTACCAGATGCTGATGGATTACGGCGCGAAATTCTTGAGGAGGCACACCGATCAGTGTATAGTGTCCACCCCGGTTCCACCAAGATGTACCATGATATGAGAGAGACCTACTGGTGGAACGGGATGAAGAGGGACATTGCGGAGTTTGTATCGAGATGCCTGACTTGTCAGCAAGTCAAGGCTGAGCACCAGAGGCCCGCAGGAGAGCTACAGCCGTTACCCATTCCGGAGTGGAAATGGGAGCAGATTTCGATGGATTTCGTTGTGGGTCTACCCAGGACCAGTCGAGGGTATGACTCCATCTGGGTGATCGTAGATCGATTGACGAAAGCGGCTCACTTCCTGCCAGTGAAGACGACTTTCAGCTTCGCTCAGTATGCCCAGCTTTACATCGACGAGATCGTGCGGTTGCATAGCGTACCGACTTGTATCGTGTCAGATCGAGGCACCCAGTTCACCAGCCGACTTTGGCAGAGACTTCAGGAGGCTTTGGGCACTCGTTTGAGCTTCAGCACAACATTTCATCCGCAGACCGACGGACAGTCAGAGCGGACCATTCAGACTATCGAGGACATGCTCAGAGCGTGCGTTTTAGACTTCGGCGGTAGCTGGGATCGTCATTTACCTCTAGTGGAGTTCTCCTACAACAACAGCTTCCAGGATACTATTCAGATGACACCTTTCGAGGCATTGTATGGGAGGAGATGCAGATCGCCCGTCTGTTGGACAGAGCTCAGCGAGAGCAGTATTTTGGGGCCGCAGCTTGTTGAGGAGACGACAGCGAAGATACAGTTGATCCGAGACCGGATGAGAGCGGCTCATAGCAGGAAGAAATCTTATGCGGACAGGCGCCGTCGCAGATTAGAGTTCGCAGTTGGCGACCATGTTTTTCCGAGAGTCTCTCCGATGAAGGGCGTAATGCGTTTTGGGCGAAAGGGGAAGCTTAGCCCTAGATTCGTAGGTCCTTTCGAGATCCTCGAGCGTGTCGGCGCTGTTGCATATCGTTTGGCTCTTCCACCCAGCTTTCTCGATGTTCACCCCGTCTTCCATGTTTCGATGCTCCACAAGTACCTTCACGACCCTTCGCATGCGATTCAGCACCCGACAGTCCAGCTAGAGCGTGACCTTTCTTTTGCAGAGCAGCCGGTGGCCATCCTTGATCGGCAGGTGAAGAAGTTGAGATCGAAAGTTATACCGACCGTCAAGGTCCTTTGGCGTGGCCCGAGCAGCGAGGAGGTCACCTGGGAGACCGAGGGCGAGATGAGGAAGGAATATCCCCATCTCTTTGAAGGTACGCGTAGTTATATTTTTAAATTCGGGGACCGAATTTCTTTAAGGGGGGAAGATTGTAACGCCTTGAAAAAGTCTTTTTGGTGTTTTCCTGAAAATCGGTGAAAATTCGGTATTTTTCCGAAAACCGTCCTTTTTGTTATTTTGCAGTTTAGGACTAATTATACCTAATTTTGATAGGAAATTGCTAGTTTTTAGTAGCAAATGAGTTACTTATGAAATTCTGGTCGTTTAAAAATTTTCCCTATTTTGTTTTCAATTTTTTAATATTATTTTAAGCCGGTAAGAAAATACATTAAATTAGCGATAAATACAAATTTAAATGGGAAAAATTTAAGCTTTAAAATCATGTTAATTAAAATCTAGTTGTAATATAAATTTTTAGTATTTTATTTTAAGTTTTAACTAATTTTTATTATGGAAAACGAAATTTATTGAATTTTAAGCTTAAACTTGCAATTTTGGACTTGTAGGGGGTCTTTTTGCAAAAAATTTTTTGTGCACTCTCACACACACATCCTCACATCCCCTTGGCTGGCCCAAACTGCAGAAAATTCTCCCTCTCTCTTTTGTTTTAAAGCTCTTTTGTTAGGGATGATTTGAGTTGATGTGTAGGTTTTAAAATATTATATTTTGGAGGTATGGTGTATTTGACTTTGGGGGGGTTTGACTTGGGGACCATTTCCCACACCCCACACCATTCCCCTCCTCCCTCCTCTGGCCGAAACCAGCAGCTCCCCCCCCTTCATTTTCCCCCTCTCTTTTGTTCACAAATTCATCTCAAAAATCAACAAAATCAACAAATTTCTTCACAATTTCAAAGCAAAACCCTATTTCCTCTCTTCTCAAACCTATTTGGGTTCAAATCTTGGAGAAAGATGGCTTCTTTGGAGGCATCTTGTTCTTACTAGATCTATAGTGTGAGGTATAATTTCTAATCTAAGGTTAATTTGTAGTTAAAGTGTGCTAATTAGGACTTGCATGTTGTATTAGTATGAATATTTTAGCTAAATCCTAATCTAGTTTTTTCTAGTTCATGGTTTGAAATTAAATTAGGGTTTATAACACCATTATGAGATTAATTAAGTTATTTTGTTATCTAGTTATTATACAAACTTAATTTAAGAGATTACTTTGCTTATGTGGGCATCGATATGTGTTAATTTGTGTTGTTCAAGTGTGAAATTGGACGTAATTGATGGTTAAGAAAATCAAGAAGGGTTGTTTATGGAAAAGTATGATTTGAATCATTGTAATGTGTTATAATTAAAGTGATTATGGTTAACTAGTTATGCGGTTACATGTTATGCTAGGTTGTAATCCTTTTTGTCTCAAAACGGCGATGATGCGCCGATTTGTGGAATGTTGGTGCTTGCTTGTCTTACTAAATTTTTGTGGTGATGTATGTGCGACATCTTGATGTTATATTTTTTGGCATATCCTATGACTTTTAGGATGTGTGACTGCGGATTTTTGAGTGGGCAGGTTTTAGCTTTGCCGGGCGACCAAATCGACGTTTTAGTTAGTTTTTGCGATTTTCGCGTGTGTTCCGCGCACCTTGTGCACGTTGTACCTAGCTTGTGAACGTTAGTATTTTCATTTGGGTTTTGCGTCGTTCTTGGTATGTAACCTTATGTTTGGTATTGATGTAAATTCCAGGTTTGGTCGCGGAGACGTCAGACGCGGCTTGAAAGGGGAAAGCGGTGATTGGACGTGACTAGCTAGGGATTCCGGTGAGTAGATGTAACATATACGGGGGACTATCGTTGGATGGCGTAAGCCGCCCGATAGTTTTAGTAGCTTAAAAAGATTCTTAGTAATGTTAGTAATTATGGGTGTAATACTTGTATGATTAATTGCTACATCCATGCCTTATATTGACATACATATGCGAAACCTTTCTATAGGACACCTGTACCATTGCCAGGGTTTTTATATGCAGCACGAGCACTATTCATGCTTACACACACACCCTGGTAATTGCCATGCCACCACACTAGATAACCTATAATTTGAAACCTTTTACTAATTGATACTTAAACTTGTGCGATTGCCTTTAATTCCTTAAAATGAAATCGTAGGATTGCTATTCATGTGCATGTACCTCATCATATTATTTGTTCATGCCTAGTCTATTAATCATACATCGCAACTTGATTATTGATACCATATGCATTCATTATCATTGACGTATGCACTTATGAGGATTTCTTGAGATTTTATGATATTTCTGGATTTCGGGGGAATGCCGCAAAATTTCTAAACTTATTACTTTTTTAAAATATGTAAATTGTGGTTTTCTAGTGATGTAAGTGTCGTTCACCATGAGTTTGCTGTGGTTTTCGAGATCTGTGTCGAGGAGTGGAGGAACCGTCACGGGTACATGGTGGGCCCGGTAAGGTACCCCGGGGCAAGAGGAATGTGTTGTTGACGTTGAGCCTGGCAGGGGACGGATTACCTACCGGTGACTGTTTGGGACGGAGGATATCCAGAGGATACCGACCGTGGATGCGAGATGATGAGATATTGATATTGAGATGGGTCAGCCGGATGGCTGAGGCCAGAGATACTATGACATGGATATATGAGATTTGTGATAGTTTTGAGGTGTCGTTGCTGGACACCGGTTCTTGTTGATTCTATTGGTATTGTGCTGGTATTTCAAAAGAGATTCCTAAAGGAAAAACATGATTCTTATACTTACGCATTCAGATCATGAATTGATTCGCATTGCATTCATACCTGCTAGTATATTCATATTACATACATACCTGCTATTATGTCCTGCCTTACCTGTATTTTAGATGCTAGGATGCTTGTGTGCATGAATTCGATAGCCTATGTAGATGTTATTTATTACTCACGAGTTGGCAACTCACCCCCGTTGTGCCACAGTTTTTTGCAGGTCCGCTTCGTCAGTACAGTAGCGGCGGGCGCACTTGTTTCTTTTGCCTCCTTTGCCTGGACTCGAGGTTTTGCTCTTAGGTGGGTTATATTATTTTGTACCACCTTGTATATTCTTTGTATCTAGTGTACTCCATCTACTGTATCTACCAGTATTGTTGTATATTGACCTAGAGATGAGACTGTGAGATTTGTGGACTTTTTTGCTGTATTTTGGGGTCGAGCTCACTTGAGTCGACATGCTGTTTTTCTCATGCTTCTTTATGATTATTTTGCATGTTGTTGTTTTATATTGCGTGGGATTTATGACCGCCTTGTGGCGAAGAGCTAGCTCCCGCTTGGGGATGCCATATTTGTTGGATTTATATATATTCTTGTTGTACCCATTTTGGGGGCATGTATTTACAAAGGAGACTCTGCCGAAATTTTCGGAAAAATTGATATTGCTTTTAAAAAGGTTTTATATGACTTATTTAATAAACTCGCTTTCAATTGATTGGTTTTTCTTCACTCTTTTGCTTATTTGGTTTTGGTTTTCTGGGCTTTGGCTTACTTATTTTACGGACGTCTTGAGACGTTCGTAAACTTAAGTGCCAGTCACGTTCCGTACGCTGCGGGTCGTGACAATCATTTACCCTTAGTAGAGTTCTCCTATAACAACAGCTACCAGGAGACCATTCAGATGGCACCGTTTGAGGCTCTTTATGGGAGGAGATGCAGATCGCCCACCTGTTGGACAGAGCTCAGTGAGAGCAGTATCTTAGGGCCACAGATTGTTGAGGAGACGACCGCGAAGATCCTGTTGATTCGGGATAGGATGTGAGCAGCCCAGAGCAGGCAGAGATCTTATGCGGACTGTCGTCGACGCAGACTTGAGTTTTCTGTTGGTGACCATGTTTTCTTGAGGGTCTCCCCAATGAAAGGTGTGATGAGATTTGGGAAGAAGGGGAAGCTTAGTCACAGATATGTGGGCCCCTTCGAGATCATCGAGCGTGTTGGTGCAGTTGCGTATCGGTTAGCCCTTCCGCCCAGTTTTCCAGATGTGCACCCCGTATTTCACGTTTCGATGCTCCGTAGATATCTTCATGATCCTTCGCATGCATTTTAGCACCCGACGATCCAGCTTGAGCGTGACCTTTCCTTTGCAGAGCAGCCGGTGATCATTTTGGATCGACAAGTGAAGAGATTGAGATCGAAGGATATACCGTCAGTCAAGGTACTTTGGCATGGTCAGAGCAGCGAGGAGGTCACTTGGGAGACCGAGAGCGAGATGAGGAAGAGGTATCCCCACCTTTTTGAAGGTACGTATAGTTAGATTTTGAAATTCGAGGACCAAATTTCTTTAAGGGGGGTAGATTGTAACACTTTGAAATTCGTTTAGGATGTTTTCGCGTTAATTAGCAATTTGGCGTGTTTTTCATAAAAGCCCGAGTATCGTATTTTCCTTCTTAGCTAGGGATAATTGTGTTGTGAAGTGTTATATATATATATGTTTATATATAATTTTAGGGTTATTAATTATTTCTATTCGGGTTTACCCTAATTGGGAAATTTCTTGTGTTAGTGCACACATGCACACTTAGCACAATTTTCCTTGACCTAGGTTAAAAGTGTTAGCATGTTAACCATTTCTTTTCATGCATGGTTCATTGTTATTTCCCCACCCTTTTATCAAAACAAAACCCTTTTTAAAATTCAAAAAAATTAATTAGAATATAGAAGCATGGTGGTTAGGTGAGAATTTGACTTTTGTGACCATTTTCTTCCCTCTTCTCTCTCTCCTTTCTCATTGCAGAATTTCTGCAGAGGCAGCAGCAAAACCCAGCAAAATTCATCACATTCCCTTCTCTTTTCACTTCTCTTTGATCTCCACACAAAACCCTACACAAATCTGCTTCTACCCGGGGTATTTCAGAATAAAATTGGATTTACTGTAGCATGTATAGGGGGTATAGAGTGCACACACAAAACCTGGGAGCCCAATTCCCAAGACAGGCCGCCGAAATATACATTCTGTCCGCAAATTGCGGCCAGATGGGTGAGTTGGGGGTTAGGGTTTGGGCCACTAGAGTCTGCTTCTATGTGGAGTATTTTGGTATATATATTTTCATAATATCTGTTCTGTATCAAAATCTGGAGTTGAATACCCTATTTCCCGTATTTTTAATCTTTCGCGACACGCGTGATACGTGTGTGTGGGTTTGGGGTTTCTGCGTATCGCGACGCGTCGGAGTGACTTCAGGCGCGTAATCACACGTTTTAGCGTATCACACACACGCGCGCTTCGTTTGCGACACGGGTTTCTAGTTGACTTTAGATGTCGTGTTTGTATGGTTTTGAGCTTATGTATGATATATTGTGAAATTCTAGGTTCGCAGGCGAGTGCGACGGACGCCGCGAAGAAGGGGAAACAAGTCGTCGGCTATACCTAGCGAGAGACTACTGCTGTGAGTAGATTTAACATCTACGGGGATATTGCCCGCATGGCGTTATGCGTCAGGGCTGATAGGACCTTATAGCAGCATATTACATTTACCTACATTGACTGTTCATGTCTACTATTTTGTGCATACCACCTTCCCTGCTATATGTATATAAACTAGGATTGATAGAACACCGCACCATTACTAACGGTTTATGTTGCACGAGCACTATCCTGCATGCTACACACACACCGTTAGTAATTGCCATGACACTCACACTGTAGAATTTCCATGATCATTATGCTGTAGCTCATCTTTTATGTGACTGGACATGATATTCATACTTGATGCATATATCACATTGCATTGACTTGCATATTGGTTTGGATTACATGTGATTTCTGGATTTGGGAACCGTGGCTAATTCAAAGAGAATATGTAATCATTTCAAAACCCGATTTCCTTTGACATGATATTTCAGTGCGTCCACCATGTGTTTTCTCGGTGCTAGAGTGATATATGTGAACCCGAATCGAGGAGATTGGATGAGGCCGATTACGGGTACATGGTGGACCCGGTATGGTACCCCGGGGCGAGAAAGGTTTCGCTGTATAGTAGACGGTGAGCCTGGCAGAGGGACTACTACCTATCGGTGATTGGTTGGACCTGGCGGTTATCCGGAGGATGCTGACCAGAGTCGATAGATGGATGCGGAATGATCCATACTGCCGGGGCTGAGGGCCGATACTGCAGACGGAGCCCGTGGGCTGACCCGGACTGACGGGGCCCGATGGATGAGGATTTGCGTGTCGATGCTGGACATGAGTATTTATGATATTTTGGTGCCGATGTTGGGCACTCATGATTCTCAGAGATTTACAGGATTGGAGGGCCGATGAGAGTGCCGGTGCCTGAGCTATTTGGGGAATCTGGGTGCATTGATGGACACCGATTATATATTCCACGTTGGCATTCCGTGTAGATATTATTTTTCCCAAGCTCAGCATTCATTATTGTATCTCATCTTGTAGTTATATTACCTGATAGAGCACTTGCATGATTATTGCACATACTGCTTATCACTCATTGATATCATCTGCTGGCATATGATAGAGTAGCGCAGTACGTGTATGCTCGCGATTACCTTTATATGTTATTTCTATTCACGAGTTGGCAACTCACCCCCGTTGTGCCACAGTATTTGCAGGTTTCCCCTCGGAGTAGTCGCGGCAGGCTACTTCCTTACATCTTTTGGCTACAGATACCACTACAGTTGGTGCGTGAGCTGTTTTGCTGTTAAGTGGGTTGTGGTATCTGGTTACTTTTATTGTACACACTTTTGTATCTAGTATTCTCCATCTACCATATATGTAATTGACTTAGAGACAGTGTGAGGACGATGGTGTATATTATTTGTATTCTGGTGTCGAGCTCGTTGTGAGCCGACTTTACTTATGCAGTTTATTCTATCTGTGATGTTCCTACTTGTTGCTCTTGATCTTCGCTACGGCGTCGTATATTGCTATCTTGGTGATTGTTTACTTAGATTTCTTAACATGTTAGTAAATGCTTCCAATTAAAGCTTAAAACACTCTATACTTTTACTAGTTTGATTTCTGGGTTTTCGGTTCACTTAGTCGCGTTACGCCTGTAGACGTTACGTGGTTAAGTGCCGGTCACGGGCCTAACTTTGGGTCGTGACAATATAGATCTACTAACCTTAATCCTTGCTTGCCGAAGTCGATGGCGCCATGCTCCGTCATCTCGAAATCCACGCGAAGGTACCTACAATACATACACAGTCGCAATAGCATTAAAATCAAGTACGGAAAACCAATACGGCACACGGTGCGCTCATAGGTTAGAACCTATAGCCCATGCGTACAAAAATGACCAAAAAACCCTCGTCGTTAATGTACAAACATCAAACGACCAAACACAATATAAAATACTAAAACCCAAGTTTCAGAATCACAAAATGCGAAAACAACAACCTAGGAAAACCACTCCCAGATTTCACCCTAGGCCAAACTAGAACATTTTGCACATTGGGTAGCTCCAGATATCTGATAAGGAAGCTATGGTCCAAAAATCACATGAAACCACCTTGACTTGGCCGCAATTTGTAGCCAAATCCCTTAAATTTGCGGACAGAAAAGATCCATAGGGGCTAGGGTTTCAGGTGTTGCGCCATGGTTGCCTGCGCGTCTCACTGTCATGGGAACTTAATTTATGGTAGTCTTGGGTCACTCCAGATTCCCAGATACACTTGCAAACTGCCAAATTTACCGATGTCGGAAAATTCTAAGTTCATGTTTGGGTTCTATTTTCTGTTCTAGGTCAAGAATCACTTCTAAAGTCTTGTAAACAGCCACTACATCACCATATATCTACACAAACCCCCAAACCCTTCTCTTGAATTTCCAAGTTCACAAATCCACACCTTAAACCAATTCTTAACTAACTAGAATGCTAGGAAACTTAAACTAAACTAAATGAAAGGAATTATACCTCATAGATGTAGCCAAGCAAAAACCCTAGAAGTCCAAAGTCTTCAAAATCCCTTTTTCTTGGTCCAATGTGTTGAGGATGAAGTGGGGATCATTTTTAGTGAAGGGAGTATAGGGTTTTGATGAATATTTTGAGATGGGTCATGAGGGTAGAAGATGGAGGGAGCTTGAGGTTGATGGAGATGAAGAAACAATAGGGGGAAAATGAATGGGGCAGCTGTTAGTTATATGTATGCTCTAGAGGCCATTACTGTACATGGGATGTATATTGTAGTGGATGCTTGGACATATATAGAGAGGACTTTCTTGCTCGATATGATAATATGCTATCTGGTTGCTCTTTGTCTTAACATGTTGACTTGTATACGTAATACTGTCTTGCTCTCACATGTTGATAAAGACTTTAGGATGTGTACTTGACTACCAGGACTATGATGGAGATCATACTAGTGGGGCCAAGGGTAGTCTACAAGTGCACCCTATAATTGTTCCTAGTCGAGGGAGTATCGAGACAGGGCATTGATATTCCAGAGTAGACTAGCGTATGTGCTTCTCGACCTATATGATGGGCGATGGATGATCCCATATCCATTGGTGTTTGACATCAGAGAAGGTATACGGGTGCTCAGTGGAGACTGGGTACACTGGACGGACTCGCCGAGAACTCGTAGATGGTATTATACCTATCGTCGGATAGCAGTTCTCTGGTGACACTGGTACAGGTTAGTCTGTAGACCCGAGATCGTCATAGAGTCTTGTGTGATTCCCACTGTGCTTTGATTTCCACCATACCACGGTCAAGAGATCGTGCAAAAAGATGGTTTTTGGGTACAGTCCCGAGTTACATGGAGGCAATGAGCGATAGGTGTTAGGTTTACCTAGCACCTCATGAAGGGTTTGGAAGTATCACATGTGTCAAAATCAAATTTTTAAGGTGCTAAGTGAACATACAAAGAATCATCACTAGAAATTTAGGGTTTCTAAACATACACATCATCACAATTAGATAAAGCTAGGGTTTTTGAGAGTAAAACCTTTGTAGCTCCCTATGCTAGACTCCTTGGCTACTTGAGGGTTGGAAAACGTCCGCTTGAGAACCTTTAGGTCCACGATGATCCACCCGGAGTCCTCTTTGTCCAAGCATGAAACTTCATAAGATCAAGAGAAGAAATGGAAGCTAACACTCTTCACAAGTGGCAAGACTAGTGTAGAATGGTGTTGTGGTTGGTTTTCTCACTTCAAAATCCTAACTTGGTCACTCTTTGGCTCACTTGAAAAATCTAGAGAGAAAGAAAGAGGTGGAAGAAGATGATGGCTCTAGAAAACTCAAGAGAATGATAATCTCATACGAAAAATAGAAAATATAAGTATATATATTTTCTACTCTTCATTTCAAACCATGGTTACATAATAAAGATATTATTGTACTTGAGTTAAAAGACAAAAGGAAGATTAACTCATGGTTAAAAAGTGGGTAAACAAAGGTTAGTTCAAAGAAGAGTGTAGAAGATAACCAAGGATTAATCTTTTTCTTTTCTTTGTTTTAAAACAAATACAAATATATATCCATATATAATCATAAGGTGTGAGTCTTATATTGCCACCATCTTCTATATATACAACCATGATAGAATGATGTATGCATGTATGTGTGCATGCATATCCATATGTACATGAACAAGAATGAATGCATACATGCATGCATACACCCAAAAAAGACAAGAAAGGATTTCTAGTGAGAAACTAATGGTCAAATGATAAATCAACACTTGATTTAGCAACCCGGTCATATCACATACGAACCGACCAAAAGCAAGCCGCCCGATTAATATACGGTATCTCATACGCGCATTTTAACCGGGTCCACACGCATATCGCATATGCGCACCATAACTTTTTGCCTGGACTAGGTGACTCTATTGTGGGACTCTAAGACATGTCAATACGCCGGCAGTGGGTGATGATCATATCAAACACCCCTAAGCCGCAAGCGGTCAGCTAAACATAACGGCTACCCGGGTATTGAGCGATCAGAAGAAAACAAGCGAACCTGCTACAACTCCCGTCGAGCCAACCGGCAACACTACCGTACAGTCCGGTCTCTTCGTCAGATATGCTGCATATCGAGTCTAGGGATGGTAACGTCGACCCCAATAACTTAATAAGTCGTGCCGATGAATGGTCTATAACAGATTGAGAAACTACTGATAACACTTATCAGTAAATCTCAACAGCCATGGCCAGGGACTTACTGATATATCCAGTTGAGCACAACACATCATCAACTTCCAATACCGGGAGAGACGAAACCCCTCCTATTGCTCATCGCCTTCGTGTGTCTCGGGACTGTACCCAACGGCCACCTGTTTGCACGACTCAGTAGAGCCGTGGTAGGGTGGTAATCAAAGTACAGTGGGAGAACACACAAGACTCTATGACGATCTCGGGTCTACAGACTAACCTGCACCAGTGTCACCTGAGAACTGCTATCCGACGATAGATATCATTCCATATAGGAGTTCTCGGCGAGTCCGTCCAGTGTACCCAGTCACCACTGAGCACCCGTATACGATCTCGATGTCAAACATCGATGAATGTGGGAACATCCATCGCCCATCATAAGGGTCTAGTATCATATACGCTAGTCTACACTGGTATATCGATGCCCCGTCTCGATACACCTATGACTAGGGACATTCCAGGATATGCTTATAAACTACTGATGTCCTACTAGTATGATCTCCATCATAATCACATTAGTCAAGCCTATATCCTCAGGGCTTTATCAACATGTATGAATGAATAAAAGCTTGATCAAATCAACATGTCAGATAAAGAGGAACCAGATAGCATACTATCATGTCGAGCAAGAATGTACACTGAATATATATATATATACATGTATAAATACATACACTATCATATAATGGCCTCTAGGGCATACATATATCCAACAATCTCCCACTTGCACTAAGGCCAGTTATTGGCGTATCTCATACTCAACATCTCAAAAAGTCGCTCATGTTGCGGCTGAGGGAAGGCCTTGGTGAGTGGATCCGCGGCGTTATTCTTTGTGTCTACTCTCTTAATCTCGATCTCGCGGCGATCTACAATCTCCCGGATAAAATGAAAGCGCCTCAGGATGTGTCTGGATCGCTGATGGGACCTGGGCTCCTTGGCTAACGCCATAGCCCCATTATTATCACAATACAATGGTATTGGATCAATAATGGTTGGAACTACTCCTAGCTCCGAGACGAACTTCCTCATCCAGACGGCTTCCTTGGCGGCATCATTCGCAGCAATGTACTCAGCTTCCATCGTAGAGTCTGCAACGGTATCCTGTTTGGAACTCTTCCAACTTACCGCCCCTCCATTGAGGGTAAATGCAAACCCAGAGATAGATTTGCTGTCGTCCTTATCGCTCTGGAAGCTCGAATCGGTAAAGGCCTCCATCTGGAGATCTCCATTACCATATACCAAGAACAATTCTTTAGTTCTTCGCAAGTACTTAAGAATGTTCTTCACAGCTATCCAGTGATTCTCCCCTGGGTTTGATTGATACCTGCTTACAACAGTAAGTGCATAAGCTACATCTGGGCGTGTACATAACATCGCATACATTATAGATCCTACTGCCGAAGCATAGGGAATAATGCTCATGCGAGCTCTCTCTTCATCGGTCTTTGGGCAAGAGTCCTTGGAGAGAGTGACCCCATGGCAAGTGGGTAAGGCACCCCGCTTGGAGTCTTCCATACTAAACCTTTTTAGGATGGTGTTGATGTACCTGGTTTGGGACAATCCCAATAACCTCTTGGATCTATCCCTATAGATCCTAATACCCAGAATGTATGTGGCATCACCCAGGTCCTTCATGGAGAACCTTAGTGATAAGAAAGATTTGACCGACTGTAGCATAGGAATATCATTTCCTATCAGAAGAATGTCATCCACGTACAATACGAGGAATGTGACAGCTCTCCCTACAACCTTCTTATAAACACAAGGTTCATCTGGATTTTTGATGAAATCAAACTCTTTGATAACATCATCGAAACAGATGTTCCAACTCCGTGATGCCTGCTTTAACCCATATATGGATTTAAGCAATCTACATGCTTTCCCGCTGCTCCCACTGTCAATGAAGCCCTCCGGCTGATCCATATAAACGCATTCTTCTAAATCCCCATTTAGAAATGCCGTTTTAACGTCCATCTGCCAGATTTCATAGTCATAGCGAGCAGCAATAGCAAGTAGGATCCGAATGGATTTAAGCATGGCTACGGGCGAAAAAGTCGCGTCATAGTCCAAACCTGGTCTTTGACGAAAACCTTTCGCCACAAGTCTTGCCTTATAGGTCTCTACCTGCCCATCTACACCAATCTTTCTTTTAAAGATCCATTTGCATCCCATAGGTTTTACCCCAGGGGGTACAACGTCCAAAGTCCATACTTTGTTGGTGTATATAGACTCCATTTCGGATCTCATGGCATCCAGCCACTTCACAGAGTCACCACTCATGATAGCTTGCTGAAAACTGGTAGGATCATCATCCTCCATGATGCAGTCTTCTCTGTCACCATCAATGAGGAAACCGTAGTACCTCTCCGGTGGGCGAGAAGTCCTACCAGACCTACGGAGTGGCGGAGGTTCCTCAGTTTCTATTGCAACAGCCGGTTCAACCAAGTCGTCATTTGTAGTTTGTGTTTCTAGAACCTCTTCTAGATCCACCACATTGCCATCATCTTTATCTGTAAAAAACTCTTTTTCCAAGAATGTGGCATGCTGAGAAACAAACACCTTTTGTTCCTCCTTGTGGTAGAAAAGATATCCATAAGAGTTCTTTGGATATCCCACAAAATTACACATGACTGACCGTGTCTAGAGTTTGTCCGGATTCTGCTTTTTAACATAGGCCGGGCAACCCCAAATCTTAATTCTCTTAAGACATGGTCTCCTCCCATGCCATATCTCATATGGCGTGGTAGATACGGTTTTGGTTGGGACCCTGTTCAAAAGAAACACTGCAGTCTCCAATGCATGCCCCCAAAATGAGACAGGTAACTCAGCATCACTCATCATGGAACAGACCATATCTAATAGGGTCCTATTCCGTCGTTCTGACACGCCGTTGTGCTGTGGTGTGTAAGGAGGAGTGAGCTGAGAGAGAATCCCATTCTCTTTTAGGAAGTTTGCAAATTCTGTACCGAGATACTCTCCACCTCGATCTGATCGAAGCATTTTGATACTCAAGCCGGTTTGTTTTTCTACTTCGAGTTTATATTCAGTGAATTTCTCGAAAGCTTCGGATTTGTGCTTTAATAAAAATACATGACCGAATCTGGAGAAATCGTCAGTGATAGTAATGAAGTATGAAAAACCGCCTCTAGCCTGTGTAGACATTGGCCCACATACATCACTATGTATGAGGCCTAGGAGTTCGGTAGCTCTTTCTCCGTGTCCGGTAAACGGAGTTTTGGTCATTTTACCCTTGATACAAGACTGGCAAGTTGCATAAGATTTATATTCAAAAGGGTTTAAATATCCATCTTTGTGTAACTTGTTTAGTCTCGTTTCGTTAATATGACCAAGTATACAGTGCCAAAGAAAAGCTTCATTTATTTCTGAAAGTTTTCTTTTATTAATGTGTTGTATGCTGAAAACTGTGTGTTGATTTAGGACGTATATCCCGTTATTAAGCGTACCATACCCAACCAACATTTGATTCAGGTGAATGTTCATAACATTGTTCTGCAATACAAAATTATATCCTTCATTGTCTAACAAAGAAACAGATATTATATTACAAAGCATACTAGGTACAAAATAATATGGGTTCAAAACCAATATACACCCAGACGGCAACCCCAAATGATACTCTCCCACTGCGACTGTATGTACATTGGAACCATTTCCAATGCGGAAAGTATGGTCATCTGTCTTCAAAACCTTGCTATTTCTCAGCCCCTGCATAGAATTGCAAATGTGAGAACCTGAACCGGTATCTAATACCCAGGAAGCAGAGTTTTTTGAAAAACAGTTTTCTGTCACAAACACACCTGAAGCGGAAGCATCCCCATGCTTCTTCTTGAGATTTAAGTACTCCATGCAGTTGCGCTTCCAATGTCCTGTTTTGTGGCAGTGATAACATTCCTCTTTCCCCGATTCTCCAGCTTTGGACTTGTCCTTCCCCTTAACCTTTTTAACTCCACCCCTAGGCTTGGTGGGCTTCTTCTTCATCTTTCCCTTGGCCTTAGCCTTTGGGCGAGAAGAACAAGATTGCCCAACACTCAAAACGGGAGTTTTCACTGATTTCAGTATGCTCTCTGCACTCCTTAACATATTAAGGAGTTCAGGTAGTTCCCTCTCCATGTTGTGCATGTTGAAGTTAACTATGAATTGAGGAAAGGTGGAGGGAAGGGACTGCAGAATAATATCCGTATATTGTTCATTGTCCATCGTCTATCCAAGGTCCTCAAGCTCTTCTATGAGAGCTATCATCTTCAGAACATGGTCTCCTACCGGTGTGCCAGGGGCCATTCGCATCTGAAACAATTTCTTTGATGCTTCGTATCGTAATACGCGGGATTGCTCTCCATACAACTCCTTTGTATGGAGAAATATGGTTTGAATGTCTATATTCTCGTGCTGCTTTTGATGTGTATTGTCCATCGATGCAAGCGCGAGGCATTTGGCCGTGGCACAGTCAGCGTCCCATGTCTTGCGGACTTCAATATCCGCAACTGAGGATTTTGGACCTAGGGTGGGCGGGGCTGAAGCCGTGAGGACATATGATACTTTATCATAAGTCAAGGCTATTTTCAGATTCCTCAGCCAGTCTTTATAATTGGTCCCATTCAGTTTGTTTTTATCTAGTAGAAGCTTGAGTCCAGTCATTGGTATCTGCCATTAAGAGAGAGAAAAGAATACTCTCAGCGAAAGCTCTTGCAAAGATCAGATTGGTTATTATCTTGTCTAATCGATGTCTCCCACTGCTTTAATCAAGTTTTTCTTTCAAACCTTAAAAAGAAAACTAGCCAGGATTAATTACAGTCTACAACTTCGCTAATCGTTCAGCCAGGCCAGTGTCGGTACTTGAGGGAGGTTCCCCGTGCTTTCGCACGGACCTAATTAAAGTAAACCTCATTTTCCCAGAGGCGTAGCCCCGTTAACACCTTTCTAGACACCTAATGAGTTAGCTAATTATAAACTGCAAAACTCTCCTGGGAGCAACTATTGCCCACAGTGGGATCGGGATCCAACCATCATATGGAAGGTATGCAATCTCATTGCAAATCTCAACACTTGAAATTCCCGATGCGGTTTTTACCCCTAGTACCTATGAACTTGGCTATGGTCAACAAATCATAAGTACTAGTCAAGTTCAGCCCGTCATTTCTTGATTAATCAGACCCGTTTACATGACCCTTGGCTAAGGTCAACAAAGTCATATGCCCGTCCTAATTAATCTGCATCATATGCATTGTAGGAAGACATCACTTAGCTACCGTACACTACGTCTTGGCTAAGGTCAACAAACGTAGCAACAATACTAAGTACTCTACTTCTTAAAATGACGGAGGGTTGCAGATGATTTTTAATAAAATCTTTAACGCTTTGAACTTGATATCGTCGTAGAATCAAATGGTTTTCAAAAGGAGTGGCTTGAGCTCCGCAGTTTTGAAATATAGCTTTTTCATAAAGAGCCGAGTGGTTTTCAAATCCGATTCTACAACAACTTTTTAGGTTTATTTTCTTTACATTAATCATATTAATGTAGTCCCATCATTTAATTCCTTAAGCCAATCACAGAAAAGAAACGAAAAATACAACGTACGCTTATGCCATCCGCATTCGCCGCAATGCTCCGTTATGCACCGTTAGGTTACTTAACTAACGGCATAGCGGGATGGGACTAGCGCGGGTGTAAAACATAAGCAACATCTACTATATATCTCATATATAATATATCATTCGTCTCAGATATCACAGAACACAGACAGCAGAAACATAGATATAATGTGGGATATACTAGGACGTCCGTATTTAATATTTAGCCAACAATAGAAAATACGGCTTCCACAGTCTCGATGAATAGCCAAGCCCACACCCTTAGACCCCTACGAGAGTGGCAAGCGACCCTACCAATCCTGGAGTTTAGGAGACCCGGTCTCGACTCCTCGAGATGGCCTCCCACTGAACCCCAGAACCCGGTCACTTGTGCTCCCCTCCTTGGGTCTATCCTAATGCGGAAAAGTAAATAATATACAACACTGGTGACATCAACCTCAACCCGGAAGTGCCCCAAATAAAAGAATATTACATTACATTTGAATTTTACATGAATGAAAATAAAACTCTCATCTCACATAAAACCCCCCCGGCTATTCAATCGCGACAATCCTGCACATCATATCTAAGCAACACATAATATCATATATCATCAACGTAAGTAAGTATGCGTACCCCGACTGTCGTTGATGTATAGCAACGAAACCGGCGATAAGCGACATACTACACTTACGGTCACAGAAAAGAAAGTGAAAAACTACAATATTTGGAATCCGCATTCTTTTTAGACATCGTAAATCCGAGATATCACATACCTCGCATTTCAAGTCTAACTATATGAATTCCACATATTGTATCACATTCCAGATAAATAGACGGTATTAAACATTTCGATCGAATAATCAAATACCCAAAATTTCCTAAAGCTCAACACTTGAGCGGAGTTCAAAAAACCCGGAATGTGTCACAGTAGTAGCGGTCCAGCCGTAGAAGGGTCAAGCCAACGCCTCACATGTGGCACGCCGTACTGCCTCAAACCCTAAGGTTCAAAAGGTAGTTCAAGACGGTCACATAATCGAGTTAAGGTTTGTTGTCTTCTAGAGGGTCCACCACAAAACTTGCACGCATTTCCGAAAGATTTAAACTCGAGAAAAGATTCAACACTTGAAAATTTTTCGTGTCGGGAAAAAGTGAGTTAATGATATCCGTTCGAACTTTTTAATACTTTCTAAATTATCCGAAAAAGGCATGAATTTAAATTCTTATCGAACCAAAATACGGTTTTTTGAACACTCTCTGGACATTTTTTCAAACTGTGTTATTTTCAGAATTAAAAATATGTAAAAAATTCAGCATGGAATTCTAAGAACCACTGTAAAAGACGAAGCCATGAATAGTAAATCCCACCGCGGAACCGCGGCCAAAGATTGCTTGGGCCGCGGCTCCGCGGCCGTACACATGAATCAATGCCTCGTTTTTGTACAGTAATGTTTAGAACTGCTTGTATATATTCTTGGGTATTTTTAATCTGGTTTAAATGTTTGATGTTCTGGAGATTGTTTTGGATTCGGTGATTCGATCGGAATTTTAGTGAGAAACTAATGGTCAAATGATAAATCAACACTTGATTTAGCAACCCGGTCATATCACATACGAACCGACCAAAAGCAAGCCGCCCGATTAATATACGGTATCTCATACGCGCATTTTAACCGGGTCCACGCGCATATCGCATATGCGCACCACAACTTTTCGCCTGGACTAGGTGACTCCATTGTGGGACTCTAAGACTCGTCAATACGCCGGCAGTGGGTGATGATCATATCAAACACCCCCAAGCCGCAAGCGGTCAGCTAAATGTAATGGCCACCCGGGTATTGAGCGATCAGAAGAAAACAAGCGAACCTGCTACAACTCCCGTCGAGCCAACCGGCAACACTACCGTACAGTCCGGTCTCTTCGTCAGATATGCTGCATATCGAGTCTAGGGATGGTAACGTCGACCCCAATAACTCAATAAGTCGTGCCGATGAATGGTCTATAACAGATCAAGAAACTACTGATAACACTTATCAGTAAATCTCAACAGCCCTGGCCAGGTACTTACTGATATAGCCAGTCGAGCACAGCACAACATCAACTCCCAATACCGGGAGAGACGAAACCCCTCCTATCGCTCATCGCCTTCGTGTGTCTTGGGACTGTACCCAACGGCCACCTGTTTGCACGACTCAGTAGAGCCGTGGTAGGGTGGTAATCAAAGTACAGTGGGAGAACACACAAGACTCTATGACGATCTCGGGTCTACAGACTAACCTGCACCAGTGTCACCTGAGAACTGCTATCCGACGATAGATATAATTCCATATAGGAGTTCTCGGCGAGTCCGTCCAGTGTACCCAGTCACCACTGAGCACCCGTATACGATCTCGATGTCAAACATCGATGAATGTGGGAACATCCATCGCCCATCATATGGGTCTAGTATCATATACGCTAGTCTACACTGGTATATCGATGCCCCGTCTCGATACACCTACGACTAGGGATATTCCAGGATATGCTTATAAACAACTGATGTCCCACTAGTATGATCCATCATAATCACAGTAGTCAAGCCTATATCCTCAGGGCTTTATCAACATGTATGAATGAATAAAAGCATGATCAAATCAACATGTCAGATAAAGAGGAACCGGATAGCATACTATCATGTTGAGCAAGAATGTACACTGAATATATATATATATATATATATATATATATATATATACATGTATAAATACATCCACTATCATATAATGGCCTCTAGGGCATACATTTATCCAACAATAGGAGGGGTTTCGTCTCTCCCGGTATTGGGAGTTGATGTTGTGCTATGCTGGATTGGCCATAACAGGAAATCCCTGGCCAGGGTTGCTGAGATTTACTACTAAGTGTTATCAGTAGTTTCTCGAACCGTTATGAACCTTGCATCGGCATGACTTATCAGGCTATTTGAGTCTGACATTATACCACCCCCAGGCTGTTGATATGCGACATATCAGACGAAGAGACCGGACTATACGGTAGTGTTACTGATTGGATTCGCAGGATTTATAGCACGCTTGCTTGTTGATCTTTTGATCGCTCAATACCCGGATGGCCGTTACGTTTGGTAGACCGCTTGCGGCTTGTGGGTGTTTGATATGATCACCACCTACTGCCGGCGTATTGACGAGTCTTTAGAGTCCTACACAGAGGTTTCCTGGTTCATGCGAAACGGAGTAGGAGCACATATGTGATATGTGCGGGACCGAGATTAATGCGCATATCTGATACCGTATTCTATTCTCGTGATATGTGACATCAAAGGTTATATGAGTTATAGCCGGGTTATCGGATCAAATGTTGATTCGATAAGTTGTTACATTTGATATTAGTTGGTTATATGTAATATAGCCGGATTATTAAATCAAATGTTGATTTAATAAATTAATAAAGAATTATATATTTGATATATTAAATTATATTAACTAATATTAGCTCACTTAAGTATTTCTTTTTCTCACATTTGATACATTGATATATATGCGATATATGTTAATTGTATTATTTTCTTTTGTTCACAAATAATATATATGTGATATATATTGTTGTGACATGCTAGGTTACACATGCAACATGGATGTATGAGACTCACACCATGCTAGGGTCAATGTTAGGGTTTAATATTTATTCTTAAGTAATTACAAATTAGTATAGATATTTTGATGGTTGGAAGCTTGGAGAAGCTTGAAGATAACCATTGACTAAGTCCACTCTTTTGTTTTCCTTAAGATATTTATCAACCCAACCATTAACCATACACAATGGTTAACTCTCTACATGGGTTAGGGTATATGATATACTCACCCTTGGTTGCATTTCAAACCTTATGATTTTATTCTTTCATCACTTGAGCTTCATCTTCTTCTTCCTCATTTTAAGCTTTCTAGCTTTTGTGAAAGTGATGATAGATTATGAGAAAATTAAATCTAAAGTGAGCAATATTCCTACTTCATCATCCTCTACTATTAGCCAATTAGTTTAGGATGTTTGCTTCACTAATCTCACCATTAGTGAAGAGGTAGCATGAGCTTGAGTCTCCTCGACGTAGATCATCTTCGGCTTCGAAGGCATTGAGCAAGCTTGTTCATTTCTTCATGTGATCCTTACGAGAGTTCGGATGTTCACTACTAGGGGCGAAGGGACTACTACACAGAGCTTTATAAGTGAAGGACCACTCTACAAAGGTTGTATTCCGCATTCACTTAGATGTAAAGTTGTTTACATATCATGTTAAACCCTAATTCTCTAGTTCGATTACTTGGTTGGTTTGTTTAGCACCCCAAAATTTTAAAATAGCATGTTTGATGCTTTCTAAAACCTTGACATGGTGCTAAGCTAACCCTACAGTGGTATCAGAGCCAAGCTAGAGTATTAGAGGTTGTCTAGACGAAGTTAGAATTGCGATCGAACCCCGAAAACCCATTTTGGACCCCCTCTCTGGAAATTTTTCCAAAAGTTGGATTTTTCCATGTTAAAAATATTCAGAAAAACATGCAGGGAATTCTATGGACACACCTGAAGAACGAAACCCTAACTCGTCTAAGTGATCGCGGATCCGCGGCCAAAACATGGTTTTAGCGGCGGAACCGTGGCGCCACTTGAGAGGCTTGGGTTGGGCCTTCAGCTGTAGGTCCGTAGGTACCGTGGTATGTCTCTGGTTAACTTTAACTGTGCTCAAGTGTTGAGCTTTATGGGAAATTTGGGAATTCGTTGATTCGATCGAATTGTTTAAACTTCGTCTAGCTTTCTGTGATTGTGATACAATATTTGGAATTCATATTGTTAGGCATGAAATCCAAAGTATGTGATATTTCGGGTTTATGATGTCTAAGGTGATTGTGGATTCCAAATGTTGTAGTTTGACATTTTCTTTTCTGCGACCGTAAGTGTAATATGCGGTGTATCGCCGGTTTCGGTGCTATATGTCAACGACAATTGAGATACGCATATTTACTTACGTTGATGACATGTGATGTTATGTGTTGCTGTGATATGTTATATTGGATCGTCATGTTTTGAATAGCCGGGTTTTATGTGAGATGAGAGTTTTTATTTTCATTCATGTATAATTCATTGTATGTAATATTCTTTTATTGGGGCACTTCCGGGTTGAGGATGATGTCACCTTTGTTGTATATTATTTACTTTTCCGCATTAGGATAGACCTAAGGAGGAGAGCATAATTAACAAGGTTTTAGAGTCCAATGGGAGACCAACTCGAGGAGTCGAGTCCGGGTCTCCTAACTCTAGAGTTGGTAGGGTTGCTTGCCGCTCTCGTAGGGGTCTAGGGATGTGGGTTTGGCAATTCATCGCGACCGTGGAATCCGTGTTTTATACAGGCTCAAAATAAAACACGGACCTCCTAGTATATCCAATATTTCATATGTTATCTTCTGCTGCTGATATTCTGTGATGTGATCATTTTATATGCGTGAGACGATGCTTATACTATATATATATATGATATATAAATATTACCGCTTTCGTTTCTTCTGTGATGCTTAGGAAGCATAAATGATGGGTCTTCGTTAATGAGATTAATGAAAGAAAAAAAAACCTAAATATGTTGTAGAAACTTGTTTAAAAACTGGTAGCTCTAGTTCTTGCTTTGCATAGCGGTATTCCTTGTAGAATATCCAGCACCTTATTCGATAAGAAAAGAGCCGAGATCCCTTCACTGGGAGTGACCTCTTTAGCGAAACTAGCAGATGCTACAACCCACTTGGTTTGTCTTTTGATTGCTTCTATAGTTTTTGCTATGCATAGTGATTTTTTTGAAATATCCCGCACCTTATTCGATAGGAAAGAGCCGAGATCCTTTCACCGGGAGTGACCTTTTTAGCAAAACCTTTAAATGCCTAAAAAACACTCCTTTACAAAATCACTCGATTCTACGACGATATCAAGTTCATTACGCAAAAGGTTTTCATAAAACCCTGTCGTAGCCCTCCGTCATTTCAGATAAGTCTTACTTAGTATTCGTGTTACGTTTGTTGACCTCCGTCAAGGCATAGTGTGCGGTAGCTGACTAGTATTTATCTGTTGCATATGATGCGATTGTTTTAGGGTAGTCATACGACCTTGTTGACCTCCATCAAGGGTCGTGCGTGTGGGTTTAATTCAATCAGGAAATGACAGGTTGAACTTGACTAGTAGCCTATGGTTTGTTGACCTCCGTCAAGGTCATAGGACGCTGGGGGCAGAATATTATCGGGAATTTCAAGTGTTGAAATTTGCAATGAGATTGCATACCTTCTATGAGATAGTTGGATCCCGATACCCACTGCGAGTAAGAGTTACTTCTGGGAGAGTTTTACTTATTACAATTAGTCGATCAAGTAGGTGTCTAGAAAGGTGTTAATGGGGATATGCCCTTGGGAAAACGAGGTTTATCTTAATTAGGTCCGTGCGAAAGCACGGGGAACCTCCCTCAAAGTACCAACACTGGCATGGCCGAAAGATTGGCGAACTTGTAGGGTGTAATTAATCCCGGCTAGTATTATCTTTTAGGGTTTGAAGGAAGATTTGATAAAAACAGTGGGAGCCATCCTGATTAGATAAAATAATAACCAATCTAATCTTGCAAGAGCGCATGCAGAGTGTTTTCTTCTCTCTCTCCTTGTAGTGACTATATCATGCCTTAATCAAGATAATAATATGGATGTTTTGACCGAACCTACTTATTATACTGAGCAGGGGAACGTTGGTTCCGTTCTTTCTTATAATTGTTATAAGACTGAACAAAAAATAGGGGAATATCCGGATTCCCATGCCACCCAATCGATGAAAGTACATGGTGATGCATCTTCTTCGGGTGTGTTCATTACCGAGAGCTGTTTCTCAGTATCCTCTACGTCCTGGGTATGTGATACTGGATCAGGATCCCGCATATGTAATATGTTACATGGGCTACAGATAGGTATAGAACTGGGAATGGGTGATATATCTTTAAGTGTAGAGAATGGTACAAGTGTTGCAGCCAAGTCAGTTGGCAAATTATTACCTTGTATTAATACATTGATTCTGAACGAATGTTATTACATACCGAACCTGATATACAACATTACATCGGATTCTTTATTAAGTTAAAGAAGGATATAATTCTGTATTAGAGGATAATGTTGTGAACATTTTCCTGAATCAAAAGTTGATTGGATCATACACGTTATATAATAACATATACGTTCTAAATCAAACCACAGTTCAAAGTATTTAGAACACACACAAGAGGAGTAGTTCAGAAATGAACAAATCCTTCTTGTAGCATTGTAGACTAGGTCATATCAATGCGACACGACCAGCTAAGTTACATAAGCATGAATATAAGAATCTGTTCAAATTTTCATCTTATGCTACTTTCCAGTCTTGTCTCAAAGGTAATATGAGCAATACTCCGTTTACTGGAAACAGAGAAAGAGTTACTGAACTCTTGGTACAAATACATGATGATGTATACGGTCCTAAGTCTACAAATGCCAAGCCTGGTTCTTTTGTACTTCATTATATTCACTGATTATCTCTCAAGATTTGGACATATGTTCCTGTTGAAACACAAGTCTAAAACTTTTGAGAAATTCAAGGAATATAAGCTTGAAGTTGAAGAACCAGACGGGTAGAAGTATTAAGTCCTTCGATGTGATCGGAGAGGAGAATACTTGAGCATGGAGTTCCTGGAGTTTCTAAAAAGGAGAATGTGATTCTCTCTCAGCTTACTCCTTCGAGTACACCACAGCACAATGGTGTATAAGGGCGGAGGTATCACACCCTATGAGATATGGTGCGCTCTATGACGAGTACTACTGAGTTGCCTGTTTTCTTTTGGGAGTTATGCACTTGAGAAGTTGCATACCTATTGAATGGGGTTCCATCCAAATCAGGGCCTACCACTACATATGAGATATGGAATGGGAAGAGACCATATCTTAAACGAGTTAAGATATGGGGTTGTCCGGCCTATGTTGAAAGGAAGAATCCGGACAAGCTCGAGGCAAGATCAGTTCTGTAAGTTTGTTAGGATATCCCAAACATTTGTCAGGGAATATCTTCTACCAATCTGAGGAGCAAAAGGTGTTTTGTTTCTCAGCAAGCCACCTTTTTAGAAAAGGAATTTCTTGTGAAGAAATTAGTGGTCATGAAGTAGAACTGGAATGAGTTCCAGCCAGACAAACTAACAGCTGATGATTTGGTAAAACCAAAGGATTCAATAGTTACCAACGAACCTCAGCCTCTCTGCGAATCTGGTAGGGTTCCTCATCCACTTGAGAGATACTACGGTCTTCTCGGTGACAGTGGGAGAGGGGATTGCATCATGGTAGATGATGGCCCAACTAGGTTCAGGCATGCCATCATGAGTGGCGACTCTGTAAAAAGGCTGGATGCTATGCGATCAAAGATGGAATCCATCTACACCAACAAAGTATGACTTTGGATGTTGCACCTGAAGGGGTAAAATCCATTGGGAGAAAATGGATCTTGAGAAGATTCTTGGTGTAAATGGAAAAGTTAAGACTTTCAAAACTATGCTTAAGTCCATCAGGATCAATGCAAGCATCGCGGAGTTGGAACATTTGTTTTGATGTGGCAGTCAAAGAGTTTGACTTCATCAAAAATATAGATGAACGTAGTATCTACAAGAAGGTTGTAGAGAGTAAGGTTGTCTTCCACGTATTGTACGTAGATGACATACTCTTGATAAGAAATGGTTTTCTATGCTACACTTGGTCAAGCTCCTCTTATCACGAAGATTCTCAATTGAAAATCTGGATGATACCTACTACATCTTATGGATTATGATCTATGGTAATAGATCTAAGTGGTGTAGGGTTACTAGGCACACTAACAAGGCTCTACAAGGCATCGACCATGCCAAAATAAATTTTTTTATGTGCCGAATAACACTAAGCAAGATCGTATACTAGAGATTAGGCAAAGATAAAAGCAAGTAAACAACTTTACTCTAAAGGGATGCGATATACAACCTTTGTAGATCGGTCCTTCACTTCTTTAGATGCTTGATGAAGTCCCTTCGCTGCGATCAAGGTTCTCCCGGGCTCTTGCATGGCTTCACGACGCGAAGGATGCGACCTTGCTTGAAGTCTCCGAGGCCGAAGATGATCTACGTCGAGGGAATTCCGACTCAAGCTCCTACTTCACTAACTAGAGAATTAGTGAAGTAAACACTCTAAACTAAAGTTCTAGTCTAGTAGAGGATGGAGAAATAGGAAGTGGGTTCTCTTTAGATTTTTGTTTCTCACAATCTTTCTCACTTTGGATCAAACCCTAGTTTTCTTTTTCTCTTGTTCAAATGAAGAAGAAGATGAACAAAAAGAAAGTGAAGAGGATAATGATCAAGTGAGAAGGGTAACCATGGTGAGTGAGTATCATATACTAACCCTTGTAGAGCCATAACCATAGCTAATTGATTATGGTTGGGTTAAAAGGAATCTAAGGTAAAGACAAAGCTAGTAGACTTTGTCAAAGCAAAGTAAGCTTCTACAAGCTTTATGCTCATTCCAAAACTCCACTAATTTTGTAATTATCTTAAATAATCATAACCCACCATAATTCATAGAATGGTGTATGTCTCATACACACATGAATGTTGTATCATCAACCATGATACAAAAAGATAACACATTTTAACATATATCATATATATATATGTTAAAGTAGTGTACATGTGAGAAAAACCCTAAAGTGAACAAGTGTTAGTAAATGTAAATTAGTATATCTAATATACAATTATACACTTAATTATTAAATCAACACTTGACTTAATAATCCGGTCATATCTCATATAACCGGCTAACATCCATTGTATCGACTTATCGAATCAACACTTGATTCGATAACCCGGCTATATCATATATAACCGGCCGATACAAAAAGTCGCGAGAATAGAATACGGTATCACATACACGCATTTATTCTCGGTCTCGCACATATCACATACGTGCTCCTATTTCGTTTTGCCTGAGCAAGTAAAACCTCTATGTAGGACTCTAAAGACTCGTCAATACGCCGGAAGTAGGTGATGATCACATCACGCACCCACAAGCCGTCAGCGGTACTAGCTGGACGTAACGGCTACCCGGGTATTGAGCGATCAGAAGATCAGCAAGCAAGCCCGCTCCAACTCCTGTAAAAGCCTGCCGGTAACACTTCCCGTACAGTCCGGTCTCCTCGTCTGATATGTCGCATATCAAGTCTAGGGGTGGTAAACGTTAGACCCCAATAACCGATAAGTCGTGCCGATGTGAGGCTCATAACGGGTCGAGAAACTATTGGTAACACTTACCAGTAAATCTCTGTATCAGCCCTGGCCAGGGACTTCCTTGTTACGGCCAATCGAGCATTGCGCAACATCAACCCCCAATACCGGGAGAGACGAAACCCCTCCTATCGCTCATTGCCTCCATGTGATTCGGGACTGTACCCAAAAACCACTGTTTTGCACGCCCTCATGGACGTGGTAAGGTGGAAATCAAAGCACAGTGGGAATCACACAAGACACTATGACGATCTCGGGTCTACAGACTAACCTGCACAAGTGTCACCAGAGAACTGCCATCTGACGTGAGGTATAATACCATCTGGGAGTTCTCGGCGAGTCCGTCCAGTGTACCCAGTCTCCACTGAGCACCCGTATACCATCTCTAATGTCAAACACCAATGGATATGGGATCATCCATCACCCATCTCATGGGTCGAGAAGCGTATAAGCTAGTCTACTCTGGTATATCGATGCCCCGTCTCGATACACCTACGACTATGGACCTTTAAGGATGTACTTATGGACTACCATGTCCCCACTAGTATGATCCGCATCATAGCCTAGGTAGTCAAGTGCACATCCTAAGGGCTTTACCAACATGTAACTATAAGACAGTATAAAGAGACAAGTATACATGTTAAGATAAAGAGCAACTAGATAGCATACTATCATATCGAGCAAGAAAGTCCTCTCTATATATGTCCAAGCATCCAATATAATATACATCATCTGTACAATACTGGCCTCTAGGGCATACATACAACTAACAAGTGGATGTTGGGAGTGTCCCAAATCCAGGTACATTAACACCATACTAAAGGGGTTTAGTATGGATGATTCTAAGTGTGGTGATTCGCCCACTTACTCATGGATCACTCTCTCCAAAAGATGTCTCCCAAGACTGATTTGGAGAGAGCTCGTGTGCAAGGGATACCCTATGCTTCGACAGTAGGCTCTATCAGAGTATGCAATGTTATATACCAGACCAGATGTAGCTAACTCACTAGGTGTAGTGATTAGGAATCAATCGGATCTTGGGAGAATCACTGGACAGCTGTGAAGGATATTCTTAAGTACTTGAGAATCACTAAAAGAAAGTTCTTGGTTCCAGCTTCCAGAGTGATAAGTTCGACCGAGAGTCAGTCACAGGCATTTTCTTTACCCTTAGTGGAGCGACGGTATGTTGGAAGAGTTCCAAGCTAGATACCGAGGCATACTAGACGATAAATGATGAATACATTGCTACCAACGATGCTGCTAAAGTGGCTGTCTGGGAATTTCTTGTTCATGAGATGAACATGGTTCCTACCATTGAGCGTCCAATAATTGTTATTGTGACAACAATGGAGTTGTGGCTTTAGCCTAAGAACAAAGGTCCCATCAGCGATCCAGACATATTCTGAGGCTAATATCACCTGATCAGGGAGATGGTTGATCTCCAAGGGATCGAGGTAAGGAGAGTAGATTTTAAGGTCATAAAGGAAGATCCACTCACCAAGGCCTGCTTCCCCAAATACTATTTGAGAGATTTTGGGATGGTTGAGTATGGGATATTACAACCACTGCTATATTGTTGGGTATTGGATACTACAACAGATGACCTTAGTGCAAGTGGGAGATTGTTTGTTATATGTATGCCCTAAAGGCCATTACTGTACATGGGATGTATATTGTAGTGGATGCTTGGACATATATAGAGAGGACTTTCTTGCTCGATATGATAGTATGCTATCTTGTTGCTCTTTGTTTTAACATGTTGACTTGTATACATAATACTGTCTTGCTCTCATATGTTGATAAAGCCCTTAGGATGTGTACTTGACTACCAGGACTATGATGGAGATCATACTAGTGGGACCAAGGGTAGTCTACAAGTGCACCTTATAATTTTTCCTAGTTGAGGGAGTATCGAGACAGGGCATCGATATTCCAGAGTAGACTAGCGTATGCGCTTCTCGACCCATATGATGGGCTATGGATGATCCCATATCCATTGGTATTTGACATCAGAGAAGGTATACGGGTTCTCAGTGGAGACTGGGTACACTGGATGAACTCCCCGAGAACTCCTGGATGGTATTATACCTATCGTCGGATAGCAGTTCTCTGGTGACACTGGTACAGGTTAGTCTGTAGACCCGAGATCGTCATAGAGTCTTGTGTGATTATTACCGTTCTTTGATTTCCACCATACCACGATCAAGAGATCGTACAAAAAGGTGATTTTTGGGTACAGTCCCGAGTCACATGGAGGCAATGAGCGATAGGAGGGGTTTCGTCTCTCCCGGTATTGGGAGTTGATGTTGCGCTATGCTCGATTGGCCATAACAGGAAATCCCTGACCAGGGTTGCTGAGATTTTATGGTAAGTGTTATCAGTAGTTTCTCGAACCGTTATGGACCTTGCATCGGCATGACTTATCAGGCGATTGGGGTCTGACGTTATACCACCCCCAGGCTGTTGATATGCGACATATCAGACGAAGAGACCGGACTGTACGACAGTGTTACTGATTGGATTCGCAGGAGTTATAGCATGCTTGATTGTTGATCTTCTGATAGCTCAATACCCGGGTGGCCGTTACGTTTGGCAGACCGCTTGCGGCTTGTGGGTGTTTGATATGATCATCACTTACTGCCGGCATATTGACGAGTCTTTAGAGTCTACATAGAGGTTTCTTGGTTCATGCGAAACGGAGTAAGAGCATATATGTGATATGTGCTGGACCGAGATTAATGCGCATATGTGATACCGCATTCTATTCTCGTGATATGTGACATCAAAGGTTATATGAGTTATAGCCGGGTTATCGGATCAAGTGCTGATTCGATAACTTGTTACATTTGATATTAGTTGGGTATATGTAATATATTCAGATTATTAAATCAAATGTTGATTTAATAATTTAATGTAGAATCATATATTTGATATATTAAATTACATTAACTAATATTAGCTCATTTAAGTATTTCTTTTTCTTACATGTGATACATTGATATATATGTGATATATGTTAATTGTATTATTTTCTTTTGTTCACAAATAATATATATGTGATATATATTGTTGTGACATGCTAGGTTACACATGCAACATGGTATGAGACTGACACAATGCTAGGGTTAATGTTAGGGTTTAATATTTATTCTTAAGTAATTACAAATTAGTGGAGATATTTTAATGGTTGGAAGTTTAGAGAAGCTTGAGGATAACCATTGACTTAGTCCACTCTTTTGTTTTCCTTAAGATATTTATTAACCCAACCATTAACCATACATAATGGTTAACTCTCTACATGGGTTAGGGTATATGATATACTCACCCTTGGTTGCATTTCAAACCTTATTATTTTATTTTTTCATCACTTGAGCTTCATCTTCTTCTTCCTCATTTTAAGCTTTCTAGCTTTTTTGAAAGTGATGATAGATTGTGAGAAAATTAAATCTAAAGTGAGAAATATTCCTAATTCATCATCCTCTACTATTAGCCATTTAGTTTAGGGTGTTTGCTTCACTAATCTCACCATTAGTGAAGAGGTAGAATAAGCTTGAGTCTCCTCGACGTAAAGCATCTTCGGCTCCGAAGGCATTGAGCAAGCTTGTTCATTTCTTCATGTGATCCTTACCAGAGTTTGGATGTTCACTACTAGGGGCGAAGGGACTACTACACGGAGCTTTACAAGTGAAGGAGCGATCTACAAAGGTTGTATTCCTCATTCACTTAGATATAAAGTTGTTTACATATCATATTTAACCCTAATTCTCTAGTTCGATTACTTGGTTGGTTTGTTTAGCACCCCAAAATTTTAAAATAGCATGTTTGATTCTTGCCAAAACCTTGACATTGTGCTAAGCTAAACCTACAGCAGCCCCCCTCTCTCACTTATTGTCATTCTCTTTCTCTCTCATGGTATGGTCTTATAACATCATTATGTCCCCCTTCTCTCCTCAATCATTCCTCTTTCCTTTTTAAAACCAAACCACATAATACCCCAAAACAACACAAGAAAACATGTAATCAAAATGCAACATGACATGGTGCACTATCCATGGAAAACTGTAGAAATACGGATTTGGCTTAATCGCGATTAGCAGTGCACTAATCGGGTAAAATTTTAAACCTGCATATAATTAATTATAAAAATGCCAAATCCAATAAATATATTTTTAAATGAATAAATAATTTTAATTTCCAATTATTTCACAAATATTGGTATATATTTATACCGTTTTACGAAAACCCTAATTTCGCAAATCGGGCAGTTTTCGCGAAGTATATTATTTTAATATTAAATTCCAAAAATAATATTTTATATTTTCTGAAATGTTACAGTTAGTGTAACATTTCGGAAAAATATTAAATGTTATTATAGAATTTTGAAAAATATTAAATGTTATTATAGAATTTTGAATAATGATAAAAGTGTTTTATTAAAATTTTGGTATTTATTTGTAAAAATTGTTATTTGTATAAGATATTTATATGTAGGAGGTATTTATTTGCAAAAATGTATTTTGTTTTAAATAAAGAATGGTATGGTATATGATAGGGTTGCATTATACCTTCATAAACATCACACAAGCCTTGCACCTTCATGCTTACACCTCCACCTTATCTCCCTCCACCTCCTCCTTTCTCAACACCTACTCCTTTATCCCTAAATTCATATGATGATATTCACCTAAACTGAACAAAAACACCTTTTCTCAACCTTCACTTCAAACCTTAGTTCTTTTACTTAAAAACTTTGATTTCTTTCATTAACTTGCACATCAAATTGTTAAAGAGCCAGAGCCAAGATCAACACTACTCCAAGGAGCATCTAGTAGACATCTCTTGAGCTTGGAATTCATTTGTGATCCATTCATATAGGTAAAACTTCATCTTTTTCAGTTTGTCAAGTATTAAGTTTCTGATTTTTTGGGTTGATGTCAGAAAAATGTTGTTTTTGTATTGAATTTCATGTTTAAATCAAATCTGGGATAAATTAAGACCTTTATAAAATATTTAGCATATAGTATTAACCTAGTAGGATCACCAGAAGACACCCACAGAAGCATGGAGCCATAAATCATATACCAGGTCGCAAATTGCGTGAAATGGGAATAAATCAGTTGCCCAATTTTTGAATTTGGGTGTGAGTCTTGGTCTGGGCTTGTTTTATGAGGAGAATAAGCCTCTGGTATATGCTACTTTTTTCTAATAATCCCTGAGTCAAAATCTGGGAGAGTTTTAGTGTGAGTTTGACGATGTTTTACGGTTTTTAAACTTGCGTATCCGTATTCACAATTCTGGTTTTAGTGGATTAGATTGTATAGCGATGCCGGGAGGGAAATTCTTTGTTCGTAGTATTCGCTTAACTTTGTTGGTCATAGGTTCTAACCTATGGACCTTTGTTTAGTATATCGGTTCCGATATGGTTTCTTATATGCGTTATGTGATTGTATGAATGCTAGGTTTCGTTGCGGAGACCTCCGAGGCAGCGAGAATGCGCAAGGCGATTGTCGGATACGACTAGCGCGGTCGCAAACAATGAATAAATTATATCTATGAGTGGGGAAAATCGAGTGGATGGTGTATAGCACCCCCGTGAAACATATTGTGTTGTGTTACGGCTGCGCCCCGGCCATCAAACAGTGGCCAAATACGGAACACAAATTTACTAAACTGGCGCTACCATTGCCCGATGCCCGGATCTACCTTAAACCCTAAACCAGCAAGCTATACATAAGAAGTTAGATGGTTATACTGAGTTGATCTGTGTCATTAGGTCTTCAACCATCATCCCCAAGCTCTTAGTGGCTCCTTGATCGAGTTTGGTTGCCGGTCTTCCTCCATCTACGATGATCCACCTGAGGGAAATGGCGCAAGCTTCAGCCTCGTCGAGCGAGGCAACCGACGCTCCAAGATTGCTAGCAATGGAGAGTGGAGTTGTAGGAATGTGTCACTATAATTTTCTCTCATCACATTGTTGGAGATAGTGCCCTCAGAGTCAATTATTAGGTCACAGGTACGTGATTGCAATGATTGATGGAGGACCTATCCTGGTAGGACAGTCTTACTCGAGATGATAGTATGCTATCTGGTTCACCTTTATCATCGTGTACTGTTTTAGGTGACCTGATAAGTCGCTATTACACGTTGATAGAGCCCCTAGGATTCTTGCTTGACCACCAGCAGTATGAGGGCGATCATATAAGTGGGAGCTGGGGTCTAAAAGCATATCCTTAAATGGTCCCTAGTCGTGTGAGTTTCGAGACAGGGCATCGATACTCTAGAGTAGACTAGTGTATACAGTCGAGACCCCGACGAGGGGCGGTGGCCGGTCTCACAAGCCACTGGTGTCAGTTGGATCACCTAAGATATATACAGGTGCTCATTGGGTTATGAGTACACCGGACAGGACTCGCCGGGAACATGCTAGTTGGTCATATACCAGACGTCAGATGGCAGTTCCCTGGTGACATGTGTACAGGTTAGTTCCTCGACCTGGGGATCGTCATTTGTCTCGTGTAAGTTCCCACTGTACTTTGATTACTACCCTACCACGGCTCAAAGGAGTCGTGCAAACAGGTTTTAGTTGGGTACAGTCCCGAGCCACATGGAGGCAGTGAGCGTATCTTCAGGGGTTCGTCTCTCCCGGTATTGGGGGTGAGGTCGTGCTGTGTCTAGGAGAGCCATTACACGAAGCCCTCGGCCGAGGCAAGGAGATTTACTGGTAGGTATTCCAGCAGTGTCTCAGGGTGTTCTGGGCTACACTCCGACACGACTTGTACCGCTTTTGGGGGTCTGACTTTTACCAAACCCCTAGGCCCGCCATGCGATACTCATAGACGAACGGATCGGACTGTACGGATATTGTCACTGACAGGCTCAGTAGGGTGTCGGGCTGAGATCCCTCACAGACGTCCCTTTTAGTCAATACCTGGTAGCCCGTTACGTATTGGCTTATACCTCTGACGTGCTAGTGGTTAAATCCACAACCAAGGTGTTGACGAGTCTTTAGAGTCCCCCATATTCAGTTACTCAAGCTTTCGGGCGAAAAGTTGTAGAGGCCGTATGGAGATATGGCAAGGTCCGATCAGATACGTGCGGTATTGCACGGATCAGGATTGAACAGTTTGTACTATAGGCCGTATGGTTATATGGCAGGGTTCGATCAGATACGTGCGGTATTGCACGGATCAGGATCGAACGGATAATACTAGCCGGTTTTGGTATAAGCCGGATCCTAGTATAGTACAGTATAGATTTTGTCTCATTGCATTTGTATTTCGGTCGGAATACAAATGCGGGTGTGTATGCACAGTATCGGGGTTTTCCTGTAATTTATTACGGGACCTGTTTTATGGAGTTGCCAGTTTGCTTTTCGTTTCGACCGATTTCCTTTGTATCGTTCATTGGCCGAAGATTGGTGGAGGAGGGCTTATTTGCATTGTTGCAAATAAGTGTTTGTGGAGGGGGTCTTTGCATATTTCCTTGGATCATGATGGTGCACCATTCTTTTGACCTTGACTTCTTCTATCATGATTGCTTGACTTTGTGAGGTGATAGTTTGTCCTCATGGTTGTTGATGATGTTGTTGATGGAGTGTGGATTTTCTTGTGATCATTGTTTTTATCATCACATTTTTCCTCCCTCTCTCCATTCTAAAATGCATTGGCCGGCCACTTTTTGGGGGGTATGGGGGTTCATTTTGGATAAGGGAAATTGGTTCATTCATTCTTCATGTTTAATTTCGTGGGCCCCTCCCTTGAGTGTGCTGTTGTTTCTTTTTGGATGGTGGATTAATTTCCTTAAGGAGGCATGAACTAATATGTGTGTGCAGGGGCTGATTTCTTTTGAGAGAGAAAGAGAGAAGCAAAATCACTCCTTGCAATTTTTGACAGAGCACCAAAAATTGTTCATGGCCGAGCCCTTTTTTTTGCTTGCTGTTTTGATCCATGGGAAAATCCTTGTGCACCAATTCCTCCATCAAGGCAATTCCACATACCCCAAATGAGACTTGCTCACAACATTCTACAGCAAATCTTGGACACGTCGACTAGCCAGCTTCGTGCCCGAGTTGCCTCGGCATTGAGGTGGGAGCCCGTAAAAGAAGTAGGCGATGTGGTGCACTTCCGGCGACGAGGAGGAGACGGGACATTCCGCAGAAGATCGGGACGACGACGAGAAGACCGGAGGACTCGGATCTGTCGGTATATCTCTCTTCCCTTTCTTGTAGATAGCTAGGACTAGTTAGTGGTTCGATCCGGGTATTAGTGCGCGGCGGTTTGCCAGTTCAAGTAAAATTAAAGTTTATCACCGCTTCCGCTTTTGGCCGTCGGATTGACGGCCGGGGCGCCGCCGTGCACTTACAGTGGTATCAGAGCCTCGCCATTAACTTAGTCTAGCTTGGTTTAATGTGTTTTGCATTTCCGATCGACCAAAATTCCAAAAATCGTATTTTGATCACATCAGTTTTCTGTTGGAAATTTTTGGTATCAAAAAATTTTTCAGGTTGTATAAAAGTGATGTACTGGAGACCACTAGGCCACTGTAGAAATTCGACAGGGTGAATCGACAGTGGAGGCGCGGAACCACGGCCAAAACCCTCTTTGGGCCGCGGTTCCGCCGCGCACTGTGGAGATCCCTGCACCAAATTTCTACATTGTCTTTGTGGGCTTAAAATATGGGTTTTGGAATATTAATTTTGGGCCCAGAATTTCTTGATCTGCTACAGTAATGCTTGGGGGCCCACTGGTTAAAATTTGATCGATCGGATATTTTAAACACATTTTTCATAGTATTTACATTATATCTGCGACCGTGAATGTCACTTGATCGGTAAATCCGGTCTAACTGCTATAGCCCGGTTAGACGGATTTGCGAACGTGACTTTCACGTTGATGTTCTGTTTTTGCTGTGATGTTGCGGATTGGTCGTGAGGGATAGCCTGGATGCAATGCTAGTACAGTTGTGGTTGTATTATGTACATTTGATATTGCCGGGCGAGCGTCCGACATGTGGACTGCCGTCACTGCCTGATTGTTTTATTATTTTGGGGCACGACCTGGTTGCGGTCGATGTACCCGTTGTATGTATATTTTACTTTCTGTACTAGGATTACCCCGCGGTGGGGTGCACGGATAGCCGGGTTCTAGAGGGAAACAAGCCCGCATCTCATGGCATTGAGACGGAGGGGGCTTCACTCTAGAATTGGCGGGCTATTCGCCGCACTCGTAGGGGTGCAGGTTGACCCAGGAGGGGTGCCCAAGTTACCGGATTCCGTGAAGTGCTGGGTGGTCCATTCACGGTGCTGAAAGGGGCTGCATCGCTTCAGGTTTTGGCGGGTAACTTGCCGCGCCCGTAGGGGTCTAGGATTTCATTGCACAGGCTATCCACACGACCAGGGGAACGTCGGGTTTCAGTAGTGGCTCTGTGAAACCCGGGGTTCCCAGATATCTGTATTGTTTCTGTGATGCTGTACTTTTTCTGTGATGTTGCATTTTAGTAGATGTTGTATATGTTTTGCATCCGCGCTAGTCCAGTCCCCGCTCTGTCGTTAGTTAGCTAACCTAACGGGTAATGACGGGACCCAGTGGCGAATGCGGATGGCATATACGTACATCAGTATATTTTCGTTCTTTGTGGTGTGATCAATTGATGGGACTGCATTGATACGGATTAATGCAAGTTAAAAACAAACCTAATCTGATGTTGTTGGAACACTTTTCAAAAAGCTGTTATTGCAAGGACGTTCACTTTTGTTTTGCATCGTGGTATTCAGTTGGAATATCCTGCTCCTCAGTCGACGAGGCAAGGGCCGAGATCCCTTCACCGGGAGTGACCCCTTGGACAGAAGTTTGCGTCAGGGCATTAACTTCACTATAGCCGATTACTTTTGCTTTGCATCGCGGTATTCATTTGGAATATCCTGCACCCCATTCTACGGGGAAAGAGCCGAGATCCCTTCACCGGGAGTGACCTCTTTAGCAACGGTTTTCGTCACTATATTTTCAAAAAGCTATCCGTTCCTTCAACGATATCAAGTTCATTACGTTAAAGGTTTTCGCCAGAAACCATTCGTAGCCCTCCGTCGTTTCAGACGGGTAGCACGTAGTATTCATGCTATGTTTGTTGACCTTCGTCAAGGCATAGTGTATGGTAGCTGCTTGTTACCTTTCTGCTGCATAGATAGATGCGTTGGTTTGGGACAGTCGTATAGCCTTGTTGACCTTCGTCAAGGGCTTGTACGGGTGGATTCAAATTAACCTGGATAATGACGGGTAGAACTTGACATGTGACTTATGATTTGTTGACCTTCGCCAAGGTCATAAGAGCATGGGGCAGAAATCACATCGGGAGTTTCAAAGGAACTGGAACTTGCCAGATATGCGCATACCTTCTGGAGTGTGATACCGTGAGTGGATTCCGTCACGTTATCATGTGATGATAGTTGGATCCCGATTCCCACTGATGAGTTAGTTTACTCCTCGGGTGACCCCGACTAATTCTTCTTTCAGGTTTGGAGGAGAATTTGAGGTACAGTGGGAGGTTTCCAGATTAGATAAATTGGTAACCATTCTGATCTAGGTTAGAGTGCACGCTGAGTGTTTCTTTTCTCTCTCTCTTTGGCAGCGACCATTGACCCGACCCTAAGACTATGACTCAGTGACCAAGTTGACCGAACCTTCTTAAACACTGCCTTTTGGATTGTCAGAGTTGCAAACCTCATTGCCACTCCTACTTTTACCCTTTTTCTCCAGGACACCCCGTATTACTACGAACGTCCACTTCCATTGGACAAAACCATCGTATGGTTAGATACGAACTCGAAAGAATTTATTCGAGGATGGTTTCCGGTTCTGGAGAAAACGGATAGGATTATTCAGTTGTCTTTTCCTTTTTACCCTCTCTCAGGTTATGAGTACTCCTTGGTTTAGGGGTAGTACACCTATTATGCAAATTGGATAGTCTTCTTCCAAACCTTAGGCTGGTGCCGACCGGTAGGGAATGAAGAAAACTAATTAGCCTAACGATGGTGTACAGAAGGTATTAAGTTAAGACAAAGCAAGGGATTAGTAAGAGGGCAAAGTAAATTGCAACAGATATTCACGACCAAACCAAATATTTCGTTACCACTCCCACATCACCTTTGTATTTCTCCAGGACACTCCGTATCACTACGAAGATCCACAGTTTATTTGGATACTCCATCGTATGGTTATATACGAACTCGAAAGGAACTTGTTCCAGTTCGGGGATGGATTCTGGTTCAGGAGAAATAGGAATAAGATTTATTCAGGTGTCTTTTATCTTCACCTTCTCTCGCATTGCGAGTGTTCCTAGGATTGGGACAGCACACCCATTATTCTTATTGGATAGTCTTCTTCCAAACCATAGGCTGGTGCCGAACGGTAGGGAAGGAAGAAAACCATTTGGCCTAAAGGGGTGTGCAGAAGGTAATGACTAAAGACATGTGAAGGTATTTGGAGAGGTGGCAAAGAATTATACAGTTGTAGTTGTGAATCTGGATAATGGAAGAGACATTACTAGGAATACCAGGATACCCGATCGAGACATTTCAATGTTTCAGTTTCACTGTGTAATGTTAATAGAAAACTGATTTCCCGATTAGATACTTACTCCAGGGTATGTATTTACCAGGTACGATTCTCACATCTTTATGGTTTTACAGATGATGAGTAGGAGTAAGTTATTGGGAATTGGGTGATCATCCTCATTATATCGGGATTCGTTGTAATCGGTGATATTTGAGGAAGTCACCTGGGTTGTTTGCCAGATGGCAAATACTTGGTTTTGAATATCCGCTGTTATGCACCAATTTCAAATTGATATATCTGTACGTCTATTTTTATAGAGTGAGATATACCTTTTTGATATTATGTCTATGACATTTACCTATATCAGTGGATGGTTAGGTAAGGAGCATTAAACAGCGGTGTAATCCTTCATAACCACAGTACAGTTTTCAACCTACGACACACAGTGAATGAGTTATCAGACTCAAGGGACTTATACAGAGTATTGTATGTTGTCCAGGATCCGTCAGGACAGAGGGGTTGGTCCTCGTACTATATTCGGTTTACTTATGACTTCTCTAGTTTTTAGACAGGTGTTTCGCGGAAACACAGGGTCTGAATTTTGAGAAGTTATAGGTATTTGAATAGAGTAGAGAACCAGGTATAGCAAGTATCGGGATTCTTCAAAGAGATCGAAGATGTAGATACTTGTCAATGGTATTCAGTTGCTAGTAATGATAAAGAGATCTTGCTTCTCTTTCAGGTTACTCATGATTGGAAGCTTTCCTAAGTTGAGTAACGCTGATCGGCCTCCTTCCATTTAGTAGACATACACTGGAGACAGTTGCATGATTTGGATCTGGTTCATTTAAATCAGTGCCTCTGTTTCTATGTTGGATATAGAACAGTTCATATCTTAACGATGTTAAGGTATGGGGAGTTGTCCGGTTTATGCTTAAAACCAGACACTGGACAACTCAAGGCACGTTTCTGTAATGGCTGTTTGTGGGTTGACCCAGGCTGTGACGAGGGTTGACTTTCTACCATCTGGATGAACAATAGCAATATTGTTCTAGACTCGCCACAGTTTTATTAAAAATGGATTTTTTTCAGAAAACAGTAGTGGGAGTATGGTAGAACTGGAAGTGATTCCAGAACCACAAACGATTACTGGAGATTTGATAAGGAACCTAAAGATTCAATCTGGATTGACATTCCATTGGCCACTCCGCAGATTTGGTGGGTAACTTCAGGCACCCGAGAGGTACTCCGGTAGCCTCAAGGACGGTGACAGGGAAGTTCTTGTTTACCCACAATTACCATTGCTGTTGTTCCAGGCTACGAGACCCGGCGGGAGGATGAGTATAGCGTCGTTCTAAACTAGTTTTAGAAGTGTACGTCTATATGACTCTGCCAAAGGGTTGTCTTAGTCAGTGGGAGCAGCGGAAGCATTGGTGGACAGGTGGGTTATGTCTATTTATAGACTAAAGCAGATATAGCGGAGATAGATCATCTATTTCTGACGTGACAGTCATGGGTTTGACTTCATCAGAATAGGGGATGGATCTGTTGAGAAGGTAGTAGGGTGTGATATCCTGGTATTTGGATGACATACACATAGTAGGAAAGAAAACTCCTATACTACAATCGGTTATACTTTGGTCGTCACACAGTGGTTTCTCCACAAAGGAAATGGATTTTATATCAGACATACTGGTTACTAGATCTATGGTTTTAGATCTAGATTTGGGTGGTTTCCCAATCAGGGTACTTAGTCAGCATTCTAAGAGTATTTAGAATGGACGACTCCTGGCACGGTAGTGTACCTGCAGGTAATGGAGTCACCCTCTCTAAAGGGGTCTTACAGACTAAAGTAGAGAGGGAAGTGCATGATTGGCAGATCACTTGCTCAGGCAATTGAGTCAATCATGAGATGTCAAGTACCACACCAGATATTGTTCTTGCACTAGATGCGATAAGTTGACATTGATCCAATCCAGGAGAAACAGTCGGAAGCAGTTTTAGAACATAAGTGGATGTTCTAGGGATGTGATAACGACAGCCTTATTCAGGAGACAGTTATCATTCCAGGCTTCCAAGGTGACATGGACGACAAGGAGGTTGTCAGAGTTATAGTTTTTCCTTCTGATGAGGGACAGCATTTTGGACAGGTGGTCCAAGGCAATACTGAGGGTGGCATGGCACAGGATACTGATTAAGTTCAGTTGACGATACAGTCTAAGAAGTTTGGATTTGGAGTTCATTTATGAGCTATGTCCCATCAGACATCCAGACACATTCTAAGACAGGTGTTGCTCATTTCGGGAGATGCCTTTCTCCGCGAACTTGAGATATAGAGAGACATAGAAAGAAATAACAAAGCGGATCCACTCACTAAGGCTATTCCTCGAACGCAATAGTTTCGCAAACGAGCTTTGTGAGACTGACTAGTAGAGGAGTTGGGTGTTCGGTATCACACGGGCTGTGAGTATGCGACATCGCAATAATTAGCCTTGAGTGCAAGTGGGAGATTGTTGGAGATAGTGCCCTCAGAGTCAATTATTAGGTCACAGGTACGTGATTGCAATGATTGATGGAGGACCTATCCCGGTAGGACAGTCTTACTCGAGATGATAGTATGCTATCTGGTTCACCTTTATCATCGTGTACTGTTTTAGGTGACCTGACAAGTCGCTATTACCCGTTGATAGAGCCCCTAGGATTCTTGCTTGACCACCAGCAGTATGAGGGCGATCATATAAGTGGGAGCTGGGGTCTATAAGCATATCCTTAAATGGTCCCTAGTCGTGTGAGTTTCGAGACAGGGCATCGATACTCCAGAGTAGACTAGTGTATACAGTCGAGACCCCGACGAGGGGCGGTGGCCGGTCTCACAAGCCACTGGTGTCAGTTGGATCACCTAAGATGTATACAGGTGCTCATTGGGTTATGAGTACACCGGACAGGACTCGCCGGGAACATGCTAGTTGGTCATATACCAGACGTCAGATGGCAGTTCCCTGGTGACATGTGTACAGGTTAGTTCCTCGACCTGGGGATCGTCATTTGTCTCGTGTGAGTTCCCACTGTACTTTGATTACTACCCTACCACGGCTCAAAGGAGTCGTGCAAACAGGTTTTAGTTGGGTACAGTCCCGAGCCACATGGAGGCAGTGAGCGTATCTTCAGGGGTTCGTCTCTCCCGGTATTGGGGGTGAGGTCGTGCTGTGTCTAGGAGAGCCATTACACGAAGCCCTCGGCCGAGGCAAGGAGATTTACTGGTAGGTATTCCAGTAGTGTCTCAGGGTGTTCTGGGCTACACTCCGACACGACTTGTACCGCTTTTGGGGGTCTGACTTTTACCAACCCCCTAGGCCCGCCATGCGATACTCATAGACGAACGGACCGGACTGTACGGATATTGTCACTGACAGGCTCAGTAGGGTGTCAGGCTGAGTTCCCTCACAGACGTCCCTTTTAGTCAATACCTGGTAGCCCGTTACGTATTGGCTTATACCTCTGACGTGCTAGTGGTTAAATCCACAACCAAGGTGTTGACGAGTCTTTAGAGTCCCCCACATTCAGTTACTTAAGCTTTCGGGCGAAAAGTTGTAGAGGCCGTATGGAGATATGGCAAGGTCCGATCAGATACGTGCGGTATTGCACGGATCAGGATCGAACAGTTTGTACTATAGGCCGTATGGTTATATGGCAGGGTTCGATCAGATACGTGCGGTATTGCACGGATCAGGATCGAACGGATAATACTAGCCGGTTTTGGTATAAGCCGGATCCTAGTATAGTACAGTATAGATTTTGTCTCATTGCATTTGTATTTCGGTCGGAATACAAATGCGGGTGTGTATGCACAGTATCGGGGTTTTCCTGTAATTTATTACGGGACCTGTTTTATGGAGTTGCCAGTTTGCTTTTCGTTTCGGCCGATTTCCTTTGTATCGTTCATTGGCCGAAGATTGGTGGAGGAGGGCTTATTTGCATTGTTGCAAATAAGTGTTTGTGGAGGGGGTCTTTGCATATTTCCTTGGATCATGATGGTGCACCATTCTTTTGACCTTGACTTCTTCTATCATGATTGCTTGACTTTGTGAGGTGATAGTTTGTCCTCATGGTTGTTGATGATGTTGTTGATGGAGTGTGGATTTTCTTGTGATCATTGTTTTTATCATCACATTTTTCCTCCCTCTCTCCATTCTAAAATGCATTGGCCGGCCACTTTTTGGGGGGTATGGGGGTTCATTTTGGATAAGGGAAATTGGTTCATTCATTCTTCATGTTTAATTTCGTGGGCCCCTCCCTTGAGTGTGCTGTTGTTTCTTTTTGGATGGTGGATTAATTTCCTTAAGGAGGCATGAACTAATATGTGTGTGCAGGGGCTGATTTCTTTTGAGAGAGAAAGAGAGAAGCAAAATCACTCCTTGCAATTTTTGACAGAGCACCAAAAATTGTTCATGGCCGAGCCCTTTTTTTTGCTTGCTGTTTTGATCCATGGGAAAATCCTTGTGCACCAATTCCTCCATCAAGGCAATTCCACATACCCCAAATGAGACTTGCTCACAACATTCTACAGCAAATCTTGGACACGTCGACTAGCCAGCTTCATGCCCGAGTTGCCTCGGCATTGAGGTGGGAGCCCGTAAAAGAAGTAGGCGATGTGGTGCACTTCCGGCGACGAGGAGAAGACGGGACATTCCGCAGAAGATCGGGACGACGACGAGAAGACCGGAGGACTCGGATCTGTCGGTATATCTCTCTTCCCTTTCTTGTAGATAGCTAGGACTAGTTAGTGGTTCGATCCGGGTATTAGTGCACGGCGGTTTGCCAGTTCAAGTAAAATTAAAGTTTATCACCGCTTCCGCTTTTGGCCGTCGGATTGACGGCCGGGGCGCCGCCGTGCACTTACACACATATGCTCAATGAGCAACCATAGAAGATGAAGAGGGAGGTGAGGAAACATGTGGCATGAGCAACTAAAGAAAGTGACTAAGTGTTTTCTCCAAGTGAGAAAAATGAGTGATCAAGTGAAGCAAGTGAAGAAGCAAGAGAGGAAAACAAATGAGCCAAACCCCCAAAAAATGTGGCTGCCTCCATTCTCTCTCTCTCATGCAATCAAAATATCTTCCCAATTTTCCAATAAACAAAGCCATGCCCATACCTCTCTACATGTCTCATGCCATGCTCATGCCACCTCACTCCTCCACCTCATTTGTGAAACAAATGAATTTCCAAAAAAGGAAAATCATACAAATGAAGTGTCCACTTCTAGAAGCTATTCCGTATAAATACGGAATACAACCCGTTACATGTATCGAAATACATATACGCGTATTCATTCAAAAATACGAATAACCAAGAGTGAAAATGAATAGTGAACAATAATACTAGAATACATACATACATACATACATATATATATATATATAAATACATATATAAATTATTAAATCAAAACCTGATTTAATAATCCGGCTCAGTCCTAAGCCGCTAGTATTATCAACCGTCCGATTAAAGTCTGTGCAGCCTGTACACATATTTAATCGGACACCTGTATGTACCAACATACGTCATCTACACCATATCACCTGAACCGTGAAAACCCTCTGTATGGGACTCTAAAGACTCGTCAATACGCTGGCAGTGGGTTTAACCACAAGCACGTCAGCGGCATTAGCTGTACGTAACAGCTACCCAGGTATTGAGCGAAAGGGGGGCCGACGAGGAAACTCATCCTGAACCTCTACTGAGCCTGACAGTGACAATATCCGTATAGTCCGGTCTGTTCGTCTAAGAGTATCGCGTATCGAGTCTAGGGGGTGGATAAAGTCAGACCCCTAACAACGCGACATTTAGTGTCGGCATGAAACCCATCACCACCTGAGAAACTATCGATCCTGGATCGGTAATTCTCGTTCACCATGGCCATGGATTTCTGGTAATGGCCACCCATGCACAACGCGACATCAACCCACAATACCGGGAGAGGCGAATCCCCGACGATCCGATCACTGCCTCCATATGGCTCGGGATTGTACCCAACTAAAACCTGTTTGCACGACTCCTTTGAGCTGTAGTAGGTCAGTAATCAAAGCACAGTGGGAACTCACATGAGACAAATGACGATCTCAGGTCGATAGACTAACATGTACACATGTCACCTGGGAACTGCTATCTGACAATAGGTATAATACAACTAGCAGGTTCCCAGCGAGTCCGTCCAGTGTACTTATAACCCAATGAGCACCTGTATACTATCTTAGGTGAACAAACTAATACTAATGGCTTGTCAGACCTGGCCACCGCCCCTCGTCGGGGTCTCGATCAGTATACACTAGTCTACACTGGAGTATCGATGCCCAGTCTCGATACTCCCACGACTAGGGATATTTAAGGATGTGCTTATAGACCCCCAGCTCCCACGTATATGATCGCCATCATAATGCTGATAGTCGGGCAAGAATCCTATGGGCTCTATCAACATGTACATGATGATAAAGACAAACCAGATAGTATACTACCATCTCGAGTAAGAGTGTTCTACCGGTATAGGTCCTCCCTCAATCATCATAATTACCTACCCGTGATTACGATAATTGCCTTCAGGGCACTATAGCCAACAATCTCCCACTTGCACTCAAAGCCAATTATTGCGGTGTCGCATACTCACAGCCCGTGTGATACCGAACACCCAACTTCTCTAATAATCAGTTTCGCAAAGCCCGTTTGTGAAACTATTGTGTTCGAGAAATAGCCTCAGTTAGTGGATCGACTCCAATGTTTCTTTCTGTATCTCTCTATATCTCAAATTCGTGGAGAAACGCTATCTTCTGAAATGAGCAATACCTGTCTTAGAATTTGTCTGGATATCTGATGGGACCCGGTTCACAAATGAACTCCAAATCCAACAAACTTCTTAGACTGTATCATCCGCTGAATTTAATCAGTATCCTGCGCCATGCCTTTCCTCAGTATCCGCTTGGACCACCTGTCCAATATATTGTCCCTTAAAGAGGGAAAACTATAACTCTGACAGTCACTCTGTCATTCAGGTCACCTTGGAAGCCTGAAATGATAACTGTCGCCCGAAGGAGGCTTCCATTACTATATCCCTAGAACATCCATTTATGTTCATAAACTGCTTCCCAACGTTTCTCCAGGATTGGATTAATATATCTTCTTATTGCTGCTATTGCAAAAACAACATCTGGTGTGGTACTTGACATTTCATGATTAACTCAATTGCCTAAGCAAGTGATATGCTAATCATGCAGATTCCTCTCCCCATTAGTCTGTAAGACACCTTTAGAGAGGGTGACTCCATCACCTGCAGGCACACCACCATGCCAGGAGTCGTCCATTCTAAAATACCTTTAGAATAATGTCAAAGTACCCAGATTAGGATACTTCCCAAATCTAGATCTAAAATCATAGATCTAGTTACCAGAAACCCTGATATTAAATCCATATCCAATGTGGAGAAATAACTTTGTGACAACCACAGTATAACCGATCGTAGTATAGGAATATCTCTTCCTATCAAGTGTATGTCATCCTATTACCTGGACATCACTCTCTACTACCTTCTTAGCAGATCCATCTCCTATTCTGATGAAGTCAAGGCCTATGACCGTCACATCAAAAATAGATGATCTATTTCAGCTATACCTGCTTTAGTCTATAAATAGACATAAACTACTTGCCCACTATGTTCCGCTTCTCCCACTGACTACAACAACCCTCTGGCAGAGTCATATACACGTGCACTTCCAAAGCTAGTTTAGAACGACGCTGTACTCATCTTCCTGCCGGGTCTTATTGTCTAGAACAGCAGCAATGGCAAGTCTGGGTAAACAAGAACCTCCCTGTCACCATCTCTGAGAAAACCGAAGTACCTATCGGGTGCCTGAGGTTACCCACCAAATCTGTGGAGTTGCTAATGGAATATCGAAACTAATTGAATACTTAGGTTCTATTAAATCTTCAGCGATCATTTGTGGTTCTAGAATCACTTCCAGTTCTACCATACTCCCACTTCTGTTTTTCTGAAAAAATCCATTTTACTAAAACTGTGGCGAGTCAAGAACAATATAATTATTGATCTTCCTGATGGTAGAAAGTTAACCCTCGTCAAAGCCCGGGATAACCCACAAACAGCCATTACTGAAACGTGCCTCGAGTTTATCCGGATTCTAGTTTGAAGCATCAGCCGGAAAACTCCCTAAATCTTAACATCGTTAAGATATAAATGGGTTCTATATATATCTAATATAGAAACAAAAGCACTAATTTAATTGGAACCAGATTCAAAATCATGCAGTTGTCACTAGTGCATATCAACCAAATGGAAAAAGGCCAATCAACATTACTCATCTAGGAGTGCATCCATATATGAGTAACCTGAAAGAGAAGCAAGTTCTCAAAACCATTACTATCAACGGAATACCAAACACAAGTATCTACATCTTCGACTTCCTCGAAGAATCCTGATACTTCCAACAAATGATTCTCTACTTTATTCTTATACTTATAACTTCTCAAAATCTGAACCTTGTATTTCAACGAAATACTTGTCTAGAACTAGAGAAGTTATGAGTAAACATAATATAGTACGAGTACCAACCTCATTATCCTAATGGACACTGGACAACATACAATACTTTGTATAAGTCCCTGAGTTCAATAACTCAAACCTTGTGCGTCGTAGGTTGAAAAACTGTACTATGGTTAAGAAGAATTACACCGCTGTTGAATGCACCTTACCTAATCACCAACTGATATAGGTAAATGTCATAGATATAATTTCAAAAATTTATATCTCACTTTATAAAATAAACGTACATATATATCAGTTTGAAATTGGTGCATAACGATGGATATTCAAAACCAAATATTTGCCGTACGGCAAAAACCAGATGATTTCCTCAAATATCACCGATTACAACGAATTCCGATATAATGAGGATCTAATCACCCAATTCCCAATATCTTACTCCCACTCACCATCCGTAATAGCATACAGATGTGAGAAACTAATCTGGTAAACACATACCCTGGAGTTAGATTCCAATAGGGAAAACAATTTTTAATTAACATCGCACAGTGAAACACGAAAATGTTTCGAAGGGGTAACCTGGTATTCCTAGTAATGTCTCTTCCACTATCCTGATTCATGACAGTAACCATATACTTACCTGCCCTCACTCCAATACCTTTATTATGTCTTTACTTATTACCTTCTATACACCTTCTTTAGGCTAATTGGTTTTCTTCTTTTCCCACCCTTCGGCACCAGCCTAAGATTTGGAAGAAGACTATCCAATAAGCGCAATAGGTGTACTCTCCTAATCCTAGGAGCCCTTGCAACCTGAGAGAAGGTAATGGGAAAAGACATCTGAATAATCCTATTCTATTTCTTCTGAACCGGAAACCATCCTCGAATCTGGAACGAATTCCTTCGAGTTCGTATGTAATTATACGATGGCATATCCAATAGGAGTGGATATCCATAGTGATACGGAGTATTCTGGAGAAATCCAAAGTGGATGTGGGAGTGGCATGGGTATACATGGTTTTGTTGTGAATGATAGCAGTCGTAATTTTCTTTGCCCATAATCTAATCCCTTTATATGTCTTTACTTATTACCTTCTGTACACCACACTTAGGCTTAATTGGTTTTCTTCCTTCCCTACCTATCGGCACTTGCCTAAGGTTTGGAAGAAGACTATCCAATAAGCTCAATAGGTGTACCCTCTCCTAAACCTAGGAGCCCTCATAACCTGAGAGAAGGTAAATGGAAAAGACAACCGAATAATCTTATTCAATCTCTCCAGAACCAGAATCCATCCTCGAATCTGGAACAAGTTCCTTCGAGTTCGTATGTAACCATACGATGGATTTATCCAATGGAAGTGGATGTTCGTAGTGATATGGGGTGTTCTGGAGAAATGCAAAGGTGATATAGAAGTGGCAATGATGTATGCGACACCGTGACATTCCAAAAGCCAAAGTGTTTTAAGAAGGTTCGGTTAACTTGGTTCATGAGTTTTAGTCAAGGGTCGGACTATGGTCGCTGCCTAAATGAGAGTGAGAAAAGAAACACTCAGCGTGCACTCTAATCTAGATCAGAATGGTTAATCACTTTATCTAATCTGGATGGCTCCCACTATTTTCTCGAATTCTCCTCCAAACCCAAAAGAAGAATTAGTCGGGATCATCTAAAATCACCCGAGGAGTAATGCTACTCATTAGTGGGAATCGGGATCCAACTATCATTGCATGATAACTTGACGGAATCCATTCAGTTACCACACTCCAGAAGGTATGCGCAAGCCTGGAAAGTTTCCTGTATGTTTGAAACTCCCGATATGATTTTTACCCCTAGAACCCAAGTGATCTTGACACAGTCAACAAATCAAAGAGTCCTAGTCAAGTTCAACCCGTCATTATCCAGGATTGCATTAAACCCACCGGTATGAGCCCTTGACACAGTAAACAAGGCCGCACGACTGTCCTAATCAATCGCATTAATATGCCACAAACAAGCACTACTCAGCTACCGCACACTACGCCATGACACAGTCAACAAACGCATCACGAATACTAAGCAATACTTGTAATAAATGCCGGAGGGCTACGCTGGTTTTTGGCGAAAAACCTTTAACGTAATGAACTTGATATCGTTGAAGGAACCGAGTGGTTTTACAAATTTATAGTGGTGAAAACTTTTTGCTAAAGAGGTCACTCCCGGTGAAGGGATCTCGTCTCTTTCCTCATCGAATGAGGTGCAGGATATTCCAAACTGAATACCACGATGCAAAGCAAAAGAATCGACTATAGTGAAGTTATTACGTTGACGCAAACTTCTGCCCAAGGGGTCACTCCCGATGAAGGGATCTCGGCCCTTGCTCGTCGAATGAGGTGCTGGATATTCATAACCGAATACCATTATGCAAAGCAAAAGAGAACGTCTGTAATGTTAGTTTTTTAAAAACTTGGTTCCAACAACATTATATAGGTTTGTTTTATCCTTGCATTGATAAGAATCAATGCAGTCCCATCAAACACACCAGAAAAGAACAAAAATATATGATGTACGTATATGCCATCCGCATTCGCCACTGGATCCCGTCACCACCCGTTAGGTTACTTAACTAACGACAGAGCGGGGACTAGACTGGTGCGGGTGCAAAACATAAACAACATTTACTAGTATATATAAATATATATATATAACATTCATCCTAGGCATGATATAAAACATCACAGAAGCAACACAAAATGGTGGATAATCTTGGAGCCCCGAGTTTCACTTGAGCCGCAAATGAGACCCGACGTTCCCTGTCGTGTGGATAGCCTGTGCAATGATAACCTAGACCCCTACGAGCGCGGCAAGTTACCCGCCAAAACCAGAAGTGAGGCAACCCCCTTCAATAACGTGAATGGGCCACCCAGCACTTCACGGAATCCGGTAACTTGAGCACCCCTCCGTGGATCAACCTATACCCCCTACGAGTGCGGCGAATAGCCCGTCAATTCTAGAGTGAGGTCCCCTTCGTCTCAACACCATGAGATGCGGAACCGTTGCCCTCTAGAACCCGGCTATTCGTGCACTCCACCGCAGGGTAATCCTAGTACAGAAAAGAAAATAATATGTACAACGGTGACATCGACCTCAACCCGGTCGTGCCCCAAACAAATAATATACAAACTGGCAGTGACGGCAGTCCACATGTCGGACGCTCGCCCCATAATATCAAATGTACAAATGAAACTAAACTGTACTTTCATTGCACCATAGCCATCCACCACGACGATCCAACCAACATCACAGTATAACACAGAACATCAACGTGAATGTCACGTTCGCAAACCCGTCTAAAAGAACTATAGAAATTAGACAAGTTGTACCGATCTAATGATATTCTTGGTCGCAGATAGTAATGTAAGTACTGTAAACATTTAAACAGTGCTAAATTATCGACTTCAAAACACCCCGAATTGCCCCTGAACAACAGATACCATAATATCCAAAATGGGCAAAACTAGCAATACCACTGAACCAAAATTCCAGAGTCCAGACCACACCCAAAATACGAAGTTCCAAATCCAAAGAATGGCCGGCTAGCTCGGATTCTAGAGCATTGTGTTCGGGTCAATTTGGGTAGAATGGTCTCGTATTTGGGGTGAAGTCTAGTGGTCACCTTAGTAGTCTTCTGCAGTTGCTAAATTTTTTTTTTGAAGACTTTAAAAATTGACAGAAACTGGAATCTGCAAGGTATCGTTCCGGAGTTGTTTCGATTTTGATACTTTAACATTGTCTAAACAAGCTAGCTTAGGGTTTAAAGGCTGGCTCTGATACCATGCTGATCGGCCTCTCTCCATTTAGTTGACATGCACTGGATACAGTTGCATGATTTGAATCTGGTTCCAATTAAATTAGTGCCTCTGTTTATATAGAATGGTTCATATCTTAACGGTGTTAAGGTATATGGAGTTGTCCGGCTTATGCTTGAAACCAAACTCTGGATAAACTCAAGCCACGTTTCAGTAATGGTTGTTTATGGGTTATCCCGGGCTATGTCGAAGGATAACTTTCTACCATCTGGAAGATCAACAGTGATATAGTTCTCGACTCGCCACAATTTTAGCAAAATGGACTTTTTTCAGAAAATAGTAGTGGGAGTATGGTAGAACTGGAAGTGATTCCAGAACCACAAACGATTACTAAAGATTTAATAGAACCTAAAGATTCAATTGGTTTTTGACATTCCATTAGCCACTCCGCAGATATGGTGGGTAACCTCAGGCGCCCGATAGGTACTTCGGTATCCTCAGAAACGGTAGCAGGTAGGTTCTTGTTTACCCAGACTTGTCATTACTGCTGTTATAGACCATGAGACCCGGCAGGAGGATGAGTATAGCGTCGTTCTAAACTAGCTTTAGAAGTGCACGTGTATATGACTCTGCCAGAGGGTTGTTATAGTTAGTAGGAGCAGCGGAAGCATAGTAGAAAAGTAGCTTGTGTCTATTTATAGACTAAAGCAGGTATAGCGGAGATAGATAATCTATATTTTATGTGACGGTCATGGGCTTTGACTTCATCAGAATAAGAGATGGATTTGTTAAGAAGGTAGTAGGGTGTGATATCCTGGTATTTGGATGACATACACTTTGTAGGAAGTGAAATTCCTATACTACTATCGATTATACCATGGTTGTCACACAGTTGTTTCTCCATATAAGATATGGATATAATATCAGGCATTCTGGTTACTAGATCTATGGTTTTAGATCTAGATTTGGGTAGTTTCCCAATCTGGGTACTTTGACACTATTCTAAAGGTGTTTTAGAATGGACGACTCTTGGCATGGTGGTGTACCTGCAGGTGATGGAGTCACCCTCTCTAAAGGTGTCTTACAGACTAAAGGGGAGAGGGATGTGCATGATAGGCATATCAATTGCTTAGGCAATTGAGTCAATCATGAGATGTCAAGTACCACATCGGATGTTGTTTTTGCACTAGCTGCAATAAGTTTATATATTAATCCAATCCTGGAGAAACGTTCAGAAGCAGTTTATGAACATAAGAGGATGTTCTAGGGATTTGATAACGACAGCCTCTTTCGGGAGACGGTTATCATTCCAGGCTTCCAAGGTGACTTGAATGATAGAGTGGCTGTCAGAGTTATAGTTTTCCCTCTTTTAAGGGACAGTAGTTTGGACAGGCGGTCCAAGTGGATACTGAGGACGGCATGTCATAGGATACTGATTAAATTCAGTGGACGATACAGTCTAAGAAATTTTCTAGATTTGGAGTTCATTTGCGAACTGGGTCCCATCAGATATCCAGACATATTCTAAGACAGGTATTGCTCATTTCAGGAGATGGCTTTCTCCGCGAACTTGAGATAAAGAGAGACAATGAAAGAAACATTGGAGCGGATCCACTCACTGAGGCTATTTCTCGAACACAATAGTTTTACAAACGAGCTTTGTGAAACTGATTAGTAGAGAAGTTGGGTGTTCGGTATCACACGGGCTGTGAGTATGCGACACCGCAATAATTAGCCTTAAGTGCAAGTGGGAGGTTGTTGGCTATAGTGACCTCAAGTCAATTATTGGATCGCAGGCACGTGATTGCAATGATTGAGGGATGACCTATACCGGTTGGACAGTTTAACTCGAGATGATAGTATGCTATCTAGTTTGTCTTTATCATCATGTACATGCTTCAGGTGATATTACAGATCACTATTACATGTTGATAGAGCCCATATGATTCTTGCTTGACTACCAACAGTATGATGGCGATCATATACGTGGGAGCTGGGTGGTCTATAAGCACATCCTTAAAGTGTCCCTAGTCATGGGAGTTTCGAGACTGGGCATCGATACTCCGCGAGTAGACTAGTGTATACGGATCGAGACCCCGACGAGGGGAGGTGGCCGGTCTCACAAGCCATTGGAGTTAGTTGGCTCACCTAAGATGTATACATGTGCTCATTGGGTTATGAGTACACCGGACGGACTTGCCGGGAACATGCTAGTTGGTATTATACCTATTGTCAGATAGCAGTTCCCTGGTGACATGCGTACAGGTTAGTCTATCAACTTGAGATCGTCATTTTTCTCGTGTGAGTTCCCACTGTGCTTTGATTACTACCCTACCATGGCTCAAACAGGTTTTAGTTGGGTATAGTCCCGAGCCACATGGAGGCAGTGAGCGGATCGTCAGGGGATTTGTCTTTCCTGGTATTGGGGGTTGATGTCGCGGAGTGCACGGGTGGCCATCACCAGAAATCCTTGGTAAAGGTAGTCAAGAATTACTGATCTAGGATCAGTAGTTTCTCAGATGATGATAGGCTTCATACCGACACTAAATGTCGCGTTATTAGTAGTCTGACTTTATCCACCAGCCTAGACTCGATATGAGATATTCATATACGAACAGACCAGACTGTACGGATATTGTCACTGTCAGGCTCAGTAGAGGTTTCACGATGAGTTTGCTCGTCGGCCTCCCTTTCGCTCAATACCTGGGTAGCCGTTACGTACAGCTAGTGCCGCCGACGTACTTGTGGTTAAACCCATTGCCAGCGTATTGACGAGTCATTAGAGTCCCACACAGAGGGTTTCCCTACTTCGGGAGAAACGTTGTAGATGCCGTATGGTTTTATGGCAGGGTTCGATTATATACGTGCACTTGTGCACGGATCATGACCGGACGGATAATACTAGTGGGCTTTGGTTTAAGCCGGATCCTAGTATTATATTGTTGGATTACTTCCGTCTCGTTGTATTCGTATTCAGTCGGAATACGGATGCAGGTATGTAAATACGGATGAGGGGTATTGTTGTAATTCGTTACAAGATTTCTTTAGTTGATGCCATTTCTTTTTAGGATTAAACATTTTTTAAATGTTTAATTGGTGGAAAGTGTGAGTGAAAGTCTTGGCTTTGTGTATTGATGTAGCATGTGCACTTGGTGACTCATGGTATTGGGTCATGGGATTGTTTTGTTTTGGTATAGATATTTGTGTGTGAGATATTTGTTGAAAAAAAGAGGCAGCTCATTTTTCAAGTGAGCTTTTCTTTAGTTGCTCTTGAGACAACAATAAATCACACACAAAAACACCAAGCCAAAACCACTCAAAAAAAGGGCAGCCAATTAATTTTCTTCACTTGCTCCTTTTCTTTTTCTTGAGCTCACACTCTTCACTCCATGGCCTCTTCTTCAACCTCTACCCAAACCCTCTCATGAGTTGAGAATCCTTGGGTGTTTTGAGACAAAGTATTCACACACAATCTCTACTTCATCTTGGCTATCTAGGCTAGCAAACTGGATACCCGAGTTGCTTCGGTTTTGAGGCGGGGCTCGTATTACGAACCCTTGACGTGGATCTTCTTCGATGTGAGGAGACCGGAGATCAAACTTGATCGGGGAAGCCGCGAGGAGCTTGGGACAGAGGTTGAAGACCGAAGGACACGGATCGATCGGTATAACCTCTTTAAACTCCTTTATGATAGCTAATATAGGGTTAATGGTACGACACGGATCGATCGGTATAACCTCTCTAAACTCATCTGAACCCCTACAGAGTCTATCCGTGAATATATTCGTACAGTCCGGTATGTTCGTCTAAGAGTATCGCATATCGAGTTTAGGGGGTGGATAAAGTTAGACCCCTAATAACGCGACATTTCATGTCGGTATGAAACCTAACACCAACTGAGAAACAACTGATCCAAATCAGTAATTCTCGACTACCTTGGCCAAGGATTTCTGGTGATGACCACCCGTGCACTGTGCGACATCATCCCCAAATACCGGAAGAGACGAATCCCCGATGATCTGCTCACTGCCTCCATGTGGCTTGGGACTGTTCCCAACTAAAACCTGTTTGCATGACTCTTTTGAGTCGTGGTAGGGCAGTAATCAAAGCATAGTGGGAACTCACTCGAGACAAATGACGATCTCAGGTCGACAGACCAACCTGTACACATGTCACCTGGGAACTACTATCTGACAATAGGTATACTACCAACTAGTATGTTCCCGGCGAGTCCGTCCAGTGTACTCATAACCCAATGAGCACCTATATACTATCTTAGGTGAACAAACTAACATCAATGGTTTGTGAGCCCTAGCCACCTCGTCGGGGTCTTGATCAGTATACACTAGTCTACTATGGAGTATCGATGCCTAGTCTCGAAACTCCCATGACTAGAGACATTTAAGGATGTGCTTATAGACCACCCAGCTCCCACGTATATGATGTAGGGTTACGGAAGCGCCCCGGCCATCAATCCATGGACAAACACGGAACAAAAACTTTAAAAAACCGGCGCTAACGGAACCCTAATCGACGGATCGTACCATTAACCCTATACTAGTTCTATAAAAAGATTTTGGAGAGGTTATATCGATCGGTCCGAGTCCTTCGGTCTTAACCTCTGTCCAAGATCCTCACGGCTGCCTTGATGAAGTTTTATCTCCGGTCTCCCTCGTCGAAGACGATCCATGTCGAGGATTAGTAATACGGGCCCCCGCTTCAAAACCGAAGCAACTCGGGCATCCAGTTTGCAAGCCTAGATACCCAAGATGAAGTAGAGATAGTGTGTGATCATTTTGTCTTAATACACCCAAGGATTCTCAACTCATGAGATGGAATGGGTGGAGGTTGAAGAAGAAGCCATAGGTGAAAGAAGTGTGAGCTTAAGTTTTGGCAAAAGAAAATGGCTAAGCAACTAAAGAAAAATGTTCTCTGCCTTTTTCTTTTGAGTGTTGTGTGATCTTTTATGGTGTGAGAAACAAAAGAAAACCTCACCAAAAAATATCTGTTGCTCACTTGCTCACCCCATAAAATATCTCACAACAAAACCATAAATGAATTAAGCATGGCACATGCCACAATCAATGCATCAAGCCAAGACTCACACTCACAAACCAAAACTTAACTTCACACTTTTATCATTATCAAACATTAAAACTAAATGTTTAATAAAGAAAAAGAAATGGCATCTTCAAAAGTAATCTTGTAACGGATTACAAGAATACCCCTCATCCGTATATACATACCTGCATCCGTATTCCGACTGAATACGAATACAGCGCGACGAAAATAATCCAACAACATAATACTAGGATCCAGCTTAAACCAAAGCCCACTAGTATTATTCGTCCGATCATGATCCGTGCACAAGTGCACGAATATGATCGAACCCTGCCATAAAACCATACGGCCTGTACAACGTTTCGCCCGAACCAGGGAAACCCTCTGTGTGGGACTCTAAAGACTCGTCAATACACTGGCAGTGGGTTTAACCACAAGCACGTCAGTGGCACTAGCTGTACATAACGGCTACCCAGGTATTGAACGAAAGGGAGGACGACGAGCAAACTCATCCTGAAACCCCTACTGAGCCTGACAGTGACCATATCCGTACAGTCCGGTCCGTTCGTCTATGAGTATAGCATGTCGAATCTAGGGGGTGGATAAAGTTAGACCCCTAATAACGCGATATTTATTGTCGACATGAAACCTATCACCAACTGAGAAACTACCGATCCTAGATCGGTAATTCTCGTGTACCCCGGCTGAGGATTTCTGGAGATGGCTACCCGTGCACACTGCGACATCAACCCCCAATATACAGGGAGAGACGAATCCCCTGACGATCAGCTCACTGCCTCTATGTGGCTTGGGACTGTACCCAACTAAAACCTGTTTGCACGACTCCTTTGAGCCGTGGTAGGGTAGTAATCAAAGCACAGTGGGAACTCACACGAGACAAATGACGATCTCAGGTCGATAGACTAACCTATACACATGTCACAAGGGAACTGCTATCTAACAATAAGTATAATACCAACTAGTATGTTCCCGGCGAGTCCGTCCGGTGTACTCATAACCCAATGAGCACCTGTATACATCTTAGGTGAACCAACTGACACCAATGGCTTGTTAGACCAGCCCCGCCCCTCGTCGGGGTCTCGATCCGTATACACTAATCTACTCTTGGAGTATGGATGCCCAGTCTTGAAACTCCCACGACTATGGACACTTTAAGGATGTTCTTATAGACCACCCAACTCTCACGTATATGATCGCCATCATACTGTTGGTAGTCAAGCAAGAATCCTATGGGCTCTATCAACATGTATAGTGATCTGTAATGTCATCTGAAGCATTTACACGATGGTAAAGACAAACCAGATAGCATACTATCATCTCGAGTAAGACTGTTCACTGGTATACCAGGTCCTCCCTCAATCATTACAATCACGTTCCTGTGATCCAATAATTGACTTGAGGGCACTATAGCCAACAATCTCCCACTTGCACTTAAGGCTAATTATTGCGGTGTCGCATACTCACAGCCCGTGTGATACCGAACACCCAGCTTCTTTACTAATCAGTTTCACAAAGCCTGTTTGTAAAACTATTGCGTTCGAGAAATAGCCTCAGTGAGTGGATCCGCTCCAATGTTTCTTTCTATGTCTCTCTTTATCTTAAGTTCGCGGAGAAACCTATCTCCCAAAATGAGCAATACCCGTCTTAGAATATGTCTGGATATCTGATGGGACCCAGTTCACAAATGAACTGCAAATACAGTAAACTTCTTAGACTGTATCGTCAACTGAATTTAATCAGTATCATATGGCATGCCGTCCTCAGTATCCACTTGGATCACCTGTCCAAACTACTGCCCCTCAAAAGAGGGAAAACTATAACTCTGACAGTCACTCTGTCATCCAGGTCACCATGGAAGCCTGGAATGATAACCGTCTCCCGAAGGAGGCTGTCGTTATCGAATCCCTAGAACATCCACTTATGTTCATAAACTACTTCCGAACGTTTCTCCAGGATTGGATTCATATATCAACTTATTGCATCTAGTGCAAAAACAACATCTGGTGTGGTACTTGACATCTCATGATTGGATCAATTTTCTAAGCAAGTGATATGCCAATCATGCGCATCCCTCTCCCCTTTAGTCTGTAAGACACCTTCAGAGAGGGTGACTCCATCACCTGCAGGTACACTACCATGCCAGGAGTCAACCATTCTAAAGCACGTTTAGAATACTATCTAAGTACCCAGATTGGGAACTACCCAAATATAGATCTAAAACTATAGATCCAGTAACCAGAATGCCAGATATAATGTCCATATCCTATGTGGAGAAACCAATGTGTGACAACCATAGTATAACCGATCGTAGTATTTGAATTTCACTTTCTACAAAGTGTATGTCATCCAAATACCAGGACATCACACCCTACTATCTTCTTAACAGATCCATCTCTTATTCTGATGAAGTCAAAGCCTATGACTGTCACATCAAATTAGATGATCTATCTCCGCTATCCTGCTTTAGTCTATAAATAGACATAAGCAACTTGTCCACTACGCTTCCGCTGCTCCCACTGACTACAACAACCCTTTGGCAGAGTCATATACACATGCACTTCTAAACCTGGTTTAGAACGACGCTATACTCATCCTCATGCCGGTTCTCATAGTCTAGAACAGCAGTAATGGCAAGTCTGGGTAAACAAGAACCTCCCTGTCACCGTCTTTGAGGATACCGAAGTACCTCTCGGGCGCCTAAGGTTATCCACCATATCTGCGAAGTGGCTAATGGAATGTCAAACCCTGATTGAATCTTTAGGTTCTTTCAACATTTCAGAAAAATAAAATATTATTTTTGGGAATTTATATAATTAAATATTAAATATTATGAATATTTTGATAATGCGGTATAATTATATACCGACAAATTGGGAAATAGTGGGAAATTATGTTAATTATTGAATTTGAAAGAGATTATAAGAATGGAGCATTCATAGATTTTATATAATTAATAATATTCCATTTTTATGCTAATCACGATTAAATATCTCTAATCGTGCATTAAGCTTGATTTGTGCACGTGACATGCACCATGTCATATTACACATTGTTACATTTTTCTACCATGGTCTTTTCTTTATTTTTCTTACATGGATTTGTTTTTAAATGAGATGAAAAGATAATGAGAAGAAAAGAAAATGAATAAACAAAGAGGTATGGGCAAGAGAGAGATGGTGAGGGGTCTTGTGTTGACTTGGGCCATTCTCTTCACTTCATTCTCTTCATCATTCTCTCCTCCTTCTTCATTCATGGCTGCCCTCACTTGATCGCACGCTTTTGGCGTGTCGGATGTTCAAAGAATTAAAGTATAACCGCGATCAGGACGGTGTCGCTATGCAGCTAGCCGGTTGAGCACGGGTCGGTCCACAGGGAGATGGTGGTATTTTACCTTCTTGTCTTAGACGAGTCAATAAAGAATCTGTATGAGTTTGATTCTAACCTATGTGTTTATTTGCAAGTATAAAGTTGTTAAGAAAAATACGAGATTGTAAGCTAAAGAAATTCGTACTCAAAACCTTTGAGCCGAGTCTTGACCAATTGAAGCTAGACAATCGGCAACAACGTGGATTAGGGGATTTAAGCGCGGTATTCGTGGAATCCGGCTTATTTACCCTTGTCCTTCCGTTCTTGTCTCTTGCTTTCGCCTCCGGCCAAACCGAACGCAACCGGTCGTGGTTAGGAATCACCGCTACCTTGTTAGGGTATGGTGCCTAACGGAGCGCTTGCGTATGGTTTGGGTGGAGTTCAATGGAAAATAATGGGAAAAGGAATTGGGCAAAGAATTGTTAACTTACAATATCATATGATTCTTAACAACAACAATAAATACAACATTCATAAAATGAACAAAAGAGAACAAAAAGAAAAGAACAAAGAAAAGAAAAGAATACAAGTAATTAAGTGCATGAATATAAATTGCAAGTAATTAAAGTGCAAGGAAATAAATTGCAAGTAATAAAAAGCGATAAAAAGAACACGAAACTAGGACTCAAGACAAGCATGTGATCAATAGCCAACCCTTAAACTTGCAAGCTCAATGAAGAGGTTGCAAGATCAAGGGAAGGGTAGAGAACGCATGTGAAATGAAGTGCTAATTCCATGAAAGAATACGACCCTTGAGATCAATAACTAACCCTTAACCATTCAAGCTCAATAAAGAGGTTGAATGATCAAGAGAAAGCAAGAATCTCAAGGGGAAGAAGAAACACAAGAGAATGATACAAAACCCTCATCTTCATTGATCTCCACTCAAAAAGCTCTCACTACAATTTTCATGGAAAAGAATGAAGAAGAAGAAGAAAAACTATACAAAAGACTACAAAAGAGGAACAAAAGAATGACCCTTGGTTGAGCTCAGTTCTGCTGTATTTATAGGCTGGAGAATGGAAATCTAGGGCAACCACCAGAACATATGTAAAAATACCCAAATACCCCTGAAAAATGATGCTCTGTTGAGGCCGTACGGCCGCGGATCCGCGGCCAATACCCCCTATTGGCCGCGGATCCGCGGCCATCTTGATGATTTGGGTCGTCGTATTTTGGGTGGTTTCCTGGTTTGTATTTGTCTGCTATGTGGTATATGAATTTTCTCAGAAACTCTTCACAATTATTCCAGAATTCTAGCACAACAAAAAGGTGATGTGATGTGGATCTTTTGCCATGATTGTCTCGAGCTCCGCGTAGATTTCTCGGATCTTGTGCCGCCATTGAGCCTTGTGCATGAAAATGACATTGATTTGCCATTTTGTCTTCTTAAACCGGTATGTGGCAACACACGGATAGAGAGCGGAGACCGTGTTTATCAGTTGTTGGCAGTAATCCGGAATTTGTCGTACTTTTCATGGATATTCACTGTCCAGAGCCGAGAACCTGTATTCTGCAATTATGTAGCAAACACTGATCAAAAGCACCTACCTATAAACACACGAGCGTAAGAATGGGCGGTATAAAATGCAGTATTCTGGTATGAACAAATACCCCCAAACTTAACTTTTGCTCGTCCCGAACAAAACCAATTATTCACAAAAATTAAATCCTAACCGCACTTTCGCAGGGAACGTGATTGCACTGAGCGCGTGCAACAAGCCGTTAAACCTCTAGGTGTCCCTAGTAGGAGGAGTGTTGTCTCCTGAGGGTTTTCAGCGGATACTACCCACAAAATACGGTCAAGTTGGTTTGTAAAATGACTAAGATTCAAACCCTAAAGTTTTGTTTTTAGAAAATAACAATTCTATAATCCTAAGTCTAGACCATCGAACCTTTATTTTTCACACCTCGCTTCTTATTTAACTACAGATTTTATATGTCTTTACGTGCAGTGCAAATAGTGTCGTTAAGTTCCAGAAGGATCGATTAAAGTCATCATGTCGCACAATAAAGCCCAGATAACAATTTTAAAAGGATCACATAAGTTTTATAAAGATTTAAGCATTTTTCAAGTTTCATTTTCCAGTAAGGTTTCAACTTCAGAATTTCTATCTTCCTTAACAGGAAACTAAGTCATATTTTTCACTCCACATTTTTCTTGTTTTCATTTCATACACACCTCTGTGAACGTGCAATAGTCTTTATCATAGAATAAAACCTTCATATCTCTGTTAAATTTTTTTTATAAAAGCCTGTATTTTATCAAGATTATTCTCACACAAAGAACCGTTAGGAATTTTAACTCGGAGAGAACACTTGCTTGACTTTGTTTTAAACTGGACTTTCTAGGCTTCTTAGCGAGCTTTGGGCCAATGCACCCAAACCAGTTGGTTTTAGGGCATTAGGTGCAGAAACACCCCTGCGGACTTAATTACTCAAGTTACCTAGGTCCAAAAACAAAAGACAGATTGACGTGAAAATCAGATGATTTAATACGAACGGAGATATAACCGGCAGTTCAATTATTTTTTTGGATAAAAGACGTGTTTAGTGGGTTTGGTGTGTAATCATTCCAATCAAGTTTTAGATGGGTTATTTTTCAGACTTAGCTCCAATTACGGCATCAATAACATTCCTTCATATTCGCTTTACTTCATAAACTATTCTTGACATTACTTATTTCAGAACAAACCTATTTGATCCTCAGAAAATCATTTATCTGTTTAAAAGTTTAAACATGAAAGACTTGTCATTTAATTCCCAAAATTCACGACACGTGTAGTGTGATGTAAAGACGTATATCAGCCATAGTTAACTTCAAAGGAGAGTTATCTTTCAGGTTTTCAAAATCTAAAAGTAAGATTTAGTTGTTCTTATTTTATCAAACAAAACCGTCGAGATGTTGAATTAGAGTCCTCTTACTAGCTAACTTGACAAAAAAGTTTTTATGTTTTTAGAAATTTTTCTGATTTTTATGGATTTTTATGGATTTTTAATAAGGTATGCAAATGCAAAATGTACAAATGAATGCGAAGGAAGAAAGCTTACCGAGCACACCCCCAAACTTAAACTTGACAGTGCCCTCACTGTCAGGCTATACCAAGAGGGTCAAAATTGCCGGCGCTTCTTAAAAAAAAAATATAGACAAAACAAAAAGGAAAACAAAAATATATACAAAAAAAATATCCCCCCCAAACTTAAGTAAAACAGTGTTTCCACTGTTAAGCGTTGAAGTTCCGGATTAGGGGGGAAAGAACAGTATCAAGCTATACAAGGTCTTACACAGGCCAAAAGTTAATACCAACCATTCAAAGATTTTATCATGATAAAGCAGTGGCTGGTGAAAGAATGCGGAGAGGTAAGAAATGGAGACTACGCGAGACCGTATGGAGAGAGGAGTGGGATACGGTCTCGGTATATGAGAAGATTTGAGGATGGGAGAAAGAAGTGGAGTACGAACTTGAGGGTGCAAATGGAGTGAATAGATTAGCACAATTTGTGATGAGTGATGTGAAAACACCGATTGTGCTAATCTATTAACCTGGCGAGAGATTGGGTCAAATCCCTCAAGATTCGTAAGAAACCATGGGTACGCCGAACTTGGTAAACCAGACATAGTAAATGAAAGTGAGACGGTTTCTTGCAAGGTCGAAACGATGGAAAGGATGGAGGGAAGCGGTTGAGGAAGGGCATCGGTTAAGGTTTCGGGAGGGTGTACACAGTCAATGAAAGGAACAGGATGAATTGGAAAATCCGACTCATCAATTAAAACTGGTTCATCCTCAACACTATCCTCAATATTCTCCTCAAAATTTATCTCATCCATGCCTTTATCATTTATATCATGACGCATATGAAGTTCGGGAAAAACAGTTAAAGACTCGGGATGATGATTTGAAGAGACAAACTCAGCCAAATCTACGGGTTCATCATCCAAAATGTTCCCTGCGTCAATATCCTCAATCAAGTGAAAGTCTATTTTCTCAGACACCTCATCAAAAGCATGGATATTAATCGATTCTGGTTCTAAGATGGAGGTGTAGAGGTCAAAAGGATTGGGTATGGTTTCACTCAAAAGGGACCCTTCATAATCGGGCAAATCAAACACTACAGAGTCGCACAACTCATTAATCATTCTATCTTCAAGTGATAAAGCATGTGGGATACTCGATAGACTTTCAAAATAGGAGTTGTGGGATTCAATTTGGGATGGGTAGGTTTGATTTGGAAGGGGGTACATCTCACGCTCTCCACTCAAATTCACAGCCTGTCCTGCCGCCTCATCATACATTGAAAAATTAGGAGCTAGTTGAAAACTAGCTACCGGGTCAGTATGTTGTACGAGAGCGGCCATGGACGCATTCAAATCCATCATCTGTTGGCTTGACGCTATCCTAAAGTCTTCCAACGACTGTTCCAGACTAGACATGGGTTGTGAAGGGGTTTCAGTAAAAGATTCAAAGTTGTTTGGATACTGAAAACTCCCAAATGGCGGTTCTGAAGCAATGTCTAGGGAAGATGCAAAAGTAGGGTAGGATTGGTAGGAATTGAATGGCTGGACAGGAGCAGGATCAACATTTGGATAAGAAGGTGAATGAAATTGTTGATCCCAAGAATCTGTAGTGGTGAGAGGAGTGAAAGATCGGCTACAGGATTGTTCAATTCGTTCAGCAAGAGACATTGGTCTTGGGGTTACAACTGGACTTTCAAAAGATGTATCAACACAAGAAGGGGTGAATGTTTGAAACGGTTGATACGAAGTGGATTGCGGGGTCCAGTTGTTCGTCCTAGACCCGTCTATCCGATCTTTCAAAGAAATTTTCGGCATGGAGGGGTCGTTCGATGTTCGGCCAAAGCAAGAACCGTAAGAAGTAATGTCTGGTTGTGGGTACCAAAGTTCGGCAAGAGTTTTGCGCGGTGGAGTACCCATGATATGAAGAGAGAGAGAGAAAGGTAGAGAAAAGGAGGGGAAAAAGAATTTGGTTTTTTTTTTATATTTTTTTTTGTTATATTAACAAAAGAATGAAGTATACACAAAAAGATTATGGACAAAAACAATCACGACACAAAAATACCACACACCTAATCGTTCTAGGGTTCACCTAGGTCAACTAGACCTGCTCAAAAACTTGATTGTCGAAGTAAAACTGTGTCGAGAAACGGTCTCAAGATACACTGATCACGAGGCCAGGTAAGTGCAGAGATAAGGGGAGGTTTTCCAACGCTTTCGCGAAGTTTCTTAATTAAATAACCCTTTCTCTTTTGGCGGTTTCGCCGTTAACACTTTCCTAGACACCCCGTAAACAATATACCGTGAAACGAGTTTCTAAACACAGTTAACTTCTCCTAGTGAGCGCGAAGTCCTTAAGGCTTAAAGTCTAATTTCTTTTAAAATTTGTGCGGGTAATCGTTATGCTCAATTTCGTGATTTGTGGGCCACGGAAAAGGTGATGAAATCCTTTACCGTATGTTGTGGGGTTCGCTTGCCCTTAAGTCCGTATTAAAGTATGCAATGCGCAATTCAAAAAAAATTCTATAAAGAATCAAACAATCGTTTTTTAGTTTAAGCGCGGCGCTGCAACAAATACGGGTTAGTCAATTTTTAGCGTTTGCTAGCGAACTTGCAAAGAATCCTGCAAAGAATAGTATATTGGAAGCGTCGGATTTGAGAAGAAGGTGTTAGTAACGTACGTACCGTTAAGTTTTGGGTTAGGAAACCCCCGTTGAATCAAATCCGGTAAGCTTGAAAAGTTCGCTTGCGCGGGTCAAACTACCCGGATCTTTGGCACTGTACTTTGCAATCACCTTAGCTTTGAACGCACACTTTGCTTCCACAATCGCAGTTTGCAAATCTGCAAAATCTGCACACTTGCCCATAAAAATGATCAAAAAAAAACAAAAAGAATTTTTTTTTATAAATATATACAAAAAGAATATTAACCCGCATAACAAGAAAGAAAATACGCTACCGTTTCCCCGGCAACGGCGCCATTTGATCGCACGCTTTTGGCGTGTCGGATGTTCAAAGAATTAAAGTATAACCGCGATCAGGACGGTGTCGCTATGCAGCTAGCCGGTTGAGCACGGGTCGGTCCACAGGGAGATGGTGGTATTTTACCTTCTTGTCTTAGACGAGTCAATAAAGAATCTGTATGAGTTTGATTCTAACCTATGTGTTTATTTGCAAGTATAAAGTTGTTAAGAAAAATACGAGATTGTAAGCTAAAGAAATTCGTACTCAAAACCTTTGAGCCGAGTCTTGACCAATTGAAGCTAGACAATCGGCAACAACGTGGATTAGGGGATTTAAGCGCGGTATTCGTGGAATCCGGCTTATTTACCCTTGTCCTTCCGTTCTTGTCTCTTGCTTTCGCCTCCGGCCAAACCGAACGCAACCGGTCGCGGTTAGGAATCACCGCTACCTTGTCAGGGTACGGTGCCTAACGGAGCGCTTGCGTATGGTTTGGGCGGAGTTCAATGGAAAATAACGGGAAAAGGAATTGGGCAAAGAATTGTTAACTTACAATATCATATGATTCTTAACAGCAACAATAAATACAACATTCACAAAATGAACAAAAGAGAACAAAAAGAAAAGAACAAAGAAAAGAAAAGAATACAAGTAATTAAGTGCATGAATATAAATTGCAAGTAATTAAAGTGCAAGGAAATAAATTGCAAGTAATAAAAAGCGATAAAAAGAATACGAAACTAGGACTCAAGACAAGCATGTGATCAATAGCCAACCCTTAAACTTGCAAGCTCAATGAAGAGGTTGCAAGATCAAGGGAAGGGTAGAGAACGCATGTGAAATGAAGTGCTAATTCCATGAAAGAATACGACCCTTGAGATCAATAACTAACCCTTAACCATTCAAGCTCAATAAAGATGTTGAATGATCAAGAGAAAGCAAGAATCTCAAGGGGAAGAAGAAACATAAGAGAATGATACAAAACCCTCATCTTCATTGATTTCCACTCAAAAAGCTCTCACTACAATTTTCATGGAAAAAGAATGAAGAAGAAGAAGAAAAACTATACAAAAGACTACAAAAGAGGAACAAAAGAATGACCCTTGGTTGAGCTCAGTTCTGCTGTATTTATAGGCTGGAGAATGGAAATCTAGGGCAACCACCAGAACATATGTAAAAATACCCAAATACCCATGAAAAATGATGCTCTGTTGAGGCCCTACGGCCGCGGATCCGCGGCCATCTTGATGATTTGGGTCGTCGTATTTTGGGTGGTTTCCTGGTTTGTATTTGTCTGCTATGTGGTATATGAATTTTCTCAGAAACTCTTCACAATTATTCCAGAATTCTAGCACAACAAAAAGGTGATGTGATGTGGATCTTTTGCCATGATTGTCTCGAGCTCCGCGTAGATTTCTCGGATCTTGTGCTGCCATTGAGCCTTGTGCATGAAAATGACATTGATTTGCCATTTTGTCTTCTTAAACCGGTATGTGGCAACACACGGATAGAGAGCGGAGACCGTGTTTATCAGTTGTTGGCAGTAATCCGGAATTTGTCGTACTTTTCATGGATATTCACTGTCCAGAGCCGAGAACCTGTATTCTGCAATTATGTAGCAAACACTGATCAAAAGCACCTACCTATAAACACACGAGCGTAAGAATGGGCGGTATAAAATGCAGTATTCTGGTATGAACATCACTCCCCCACCACCTCTAAACCCTCACAACGCCACCAAAAATTACTCAAAACCACACTTTCCCTTCATTAAAAACATGCACAAGCTCACTACAAGCACTTTGGACCAAGAAAGTTTGAATTTTGAGCACTTGGGGCAACTCAAGAATTTTCTTGAGTTGTCAAATGAGATACTTTCTTCACCATTAGTATAGTATTTCATTTACTTTAGTATCCGTACATGTTTAGAAGTGTTTTAGTTTGGTTTAATGAACTTTGAAAATTCCAAGTTAGGGTTTTGAGGGATTCTTGAATTGAGATGGTGTAATTGAGCTTTAGTGGTGACCTTAAACCCTCCTAATGTCTAAAACCCAGACCAAACATGAACTGAAACCTGAAACCCAAAATCTATAACTTTCCGTATTGGTTTTGTGAACTTTTATGCCTACAGGGAATCTGGAGTGACCCGAGAATTTTATGAGAAAAACAAACTATACCATTGACCTATATTGGACACTAGGAGGCCACCCTACCAATACAAACCCATTCCATACACTTCCAACTGAGCAGGCCGGAAATTAAGGGCATGTGGCCGGCCACACTGTGGAATTTGGTGCCCAGGTTTCTTCTGTAGATCATATGCCTTCTATACAACACCCCAGTACTGTTTGTTCATCCCAATTTCACCTGAACTAAAATCTGGAGCAAGTTTCATGAGTTGCTGCTTTGTATTCCTTGATGTTTATGAATTTATGTTTTGATATTTGTGTTTTGCATCGGTCACTTGACGTTTGTATGTCGATATCGGGTGTTGTTTGGTTGATTTGCATGAGTAGACCATATGTTTTTACCTATGTGAGATACGTGTGTCGTTTTAGTTTTCGTGCGCGATTTCGGTTTACAATACCGTGTGTTATATATATAGGTACCTCCGCACGAACTTTGGACAATGAAGAAGAGGATAGCGACATCGACTTCGGCAAGTAAGGATCAAGGTGAGTAGATATATATCTACGGGGGAAGTCGGGTAGATGGCGTATAGCACCCCCGCTGTTCGTAGTGTAGACTATGATATATTATGTATATGTATACGAATATGTGTTATGTGGAAAGTTACTTATTAGCAAGGAGGATATTAGAAGAGTATGTGTTAGTTTTAGTGTAATTGGTAGAAAACGTTTTAGTTAATTTCGTAGTCGTGAAACCCTAGAATAAGGTACACGCGCACACACACGCTTGCATTTTATTTTCTTGTGTGTATATGGGGATATATATGTGTATATATATATACACATATATGTGTATATATATATACACACACACATATGTGTATATATATACACATATATGTGTATATATATATACACGGATGATGAGGATAGTATATAATACTCGGAGATGAGTCGATGTGATTGAGCATGATACCGTGAGATCGGTGATGTGATTTGGGTCGTGTTATGAGATACAACATATTATATTAGTGGATTGATGGGCGATGTGTTTTCATACATACGCAGATATATGTTGATGGTATCGGTATGTACTAGACTTAGACCAGTACCCTGTTCATGATATATTGATAATGATACCATATGGATATTGAGGTATATGTAATAGGCGACCCGTACCCCGATTTTGGGATGCCGAACGATGGATTTACCGTACGAAATATAATTATGATGATAGATCCGCACTCATGATTCAAGGATGTCGTATTATATATTTTATCGTGTGTGACGCTATTGAGGCGGGATCACCGACTACTATATACAGATATCGACTCAGACTTAGGTGGTTTTCCTAACCCTTTTATTAGTCTCTTAGCTTTGCCTGTAATTTACTTAGTAGATGTTAGATTGGGCTCGAGTCATACTAAATTTCAAACTTAACGAATCGTGAGTATTTTAAAGACAGGCATAGGGATACTATGGATTTTCAAAGGATGTATCTTTATCAAAAACACCGTAGCCCTATTTTCTAAAACCACGATTCGTGCTTATTTCAAATGCCAAAAGGGTATGACTCGTATATATATGTAAATGTATTTTCATGTTGTTCATATTGCATTGCATGCTTATACTTGTGTTTCCCTTGTTTATTACGAACCCATGTTATCAGGACACCAACACCATTACCGATGATGTATATGTCTACGAACACTTGCTTGCCGGGTCACACACATCATCATCAGTAATTGCCATGTTACGTACACTTTAGAGAATATTATTTCATTGATATAACTTGCTAGCTGATAGTTCTAGTATATCATTATTGTGCTGGTTTAGATAGTGTATTCTGTATTTAGATACTCATGCATATATACATTCATTTGCCATGCTATTTTATGGGCCAGTCAGAAATGCCGGAGCTCGGTATTCACTATTTATTTACATCGTGATTTGAGATTTCGGATTTTCATGAGATTTCTGGATTTAGAGAAACCACAAAGATTTTATAAACTAATTATCATTTCTAAAAATAGAAAATTATGGTTTTCTCGTGATATGATGTGAGATATGTCCACCATGAGTTTTCTCGGCTCTTGAGCGATATCATACACCCGATTCAAGGAGGAGGAGGAACTGTCTGTGGGTGCATGGTGGACCTGGTGCAGTACCCCGGGGCAAGATGGTCGTAGATGATGGCGTTGAGTCTGGCAGGGGAGCACTACCGACCGGTTATTTGTGACGCGGTGGATATCTGGAGGATACCGACGTAGTCCTGAGATTTTGATGAGGGGCCAGTCCGGATAGTCAGAGCCCAGGGGCCAGTCCGGATAGCCAAAGCCCGAGATATTGAGACTTTGAGGTATTGAGATTATATGATATGGGCCAGTCCGGATAGCCGGAGCCCGAGATATTGGATATTTGGATATATGTTTTGTGTCGATGCTTGACACGGATTTTATATTGATTTCATTGATGATATCTCGATTTATATATACAGAAATCTCACTAAATAAAGAAAACAGTTTTCTCATTTATAATGTATCCTGTTTTCATTTCCATGCATTCATATATCATATATATGATATGTTGCTACCTGATGCACTGACATGAGCACGTGGTATTACACTTATGTGTAGATGGTTCAGGATATATTATTGTGGATATATTATTATCGTATGACCTAGGATTGAGTCATATATGCGATTTCTGCTTGGTGATGTTTTCTACTCACGAGTTGGCAACTCACCCCCGTTGTGCTACAGTTTCTTGCAGGTTTGCCGTACAGGTTTTCTTGGCGGCTTGTTAGCACACCGTTTCTTCTGGGTGATTGCTTTGGTAGGTGGACTCACTTGCATTGTGACCACCATTGTACTTTATTTATTTCAGTTGTATCTAGTAACTCCATCAACCAGACTTGTATTTATTTATAGACTTAGAAGACCAGTGTTTATTATTTCGACCTTAGAGTCGCGCTTGTATTATTATGGTTTTCTGGTGGTTATTGGTTTTCTTCTGAGTTTTGATCCTCGTCCTTCGGCGTTGTATATTATATTGCTTGCGTGGTTGTGACCGCCAATTGGCAAAGGGCTAGCTCCCACTTGGGGATGCCTTTATTCATATTATTCATGTTTGTACCCGTTTGGGGCTTGTATTTACAAAGGAGACCCTGCCGAAATTTTAGGAAAAGACTTGATGTTTTAAAAAGGTTTACTACAACTTTTCAAGGTGATTATATGCAAACTTTAAAATAAGTTTTCCTCCACTTCCTTCTTTCAAATAGTTTAGATTTCTGGGATTTTTTGCTTACTTGAATTAGATGGGGTCCTATAGACTTCATATGATTCAAGTGCCAGTCACGTGCTATTTCGGGTCGTGACAGTTCTATTAAATTTTCAGTAATCGTTTGTGGTTCTAGAATTACTTCTAGTTCTACCATACTCCCACTACTGTTTTCTGAAAGAGTCCATTTTGCTAAAACTGTGGCGAGTCAAGAACAATATCACTATTGATCTTCCAGATGGTACAAAGTTACCCCTCGTCATAGCCCGGGATAACCTACAAACTGCCATTACAGAAACGTGCCTTGAGTTTCCCAGAGTCTCGTTTTAAGCATAAGCCGGACAACTCCATATAACTTAACATCGTCAAGATATGAACCATTCTATATACAATATAGAAACAGAAGCACTGATTTAATTGGAACCAGATTCAAATCATGCAGCTGTCTCCAGTGCATGTCAACTAAATGGAGAGAGGCCGATCAACATTACTCAACTTAGGAGTGCATTTAGATATGAGTAACCTGAAAGAGAAGCAAGTTCTTAAAACCATTAGTATCAACTGAATACCAAACACAAGTATCTACATCTTCGATCACCTTGAAGAATCCTGATACTTGCAACACATGGTTCTCTACTTTATTCATATACCTATAACTTCTCAAAATTCGGACCTTGTATTTCTACGAAATACTTGTCTAAAACTGGAGAAGTCACAAGTAAACAGAATATAGTACGAGGACCTACCCCTTTATCCTAATGGACACTAGACAACATATAATATTTTATATAAGTCCCCTGAGTTGAATAACTCAAACCCTGTGCGTCGTAGGTTGAAAACTGTACTATGGTTAAGAAGAATTACACCGCTGTTTAATGCTCCTTACCTAATAATCAAATGATATAGGTAAATGTCATGGACATAATTTCAAAAAGTTATATCTCACTTTATGAAATAAACATACAGATATATCAGTTTGAAATTGGTGCATAGAAACGGATATTCAAAACCAAATATTTGTCGTCGGGCAAAAACCCAGGTGATTTCCACAAATATCACCAATTACAATGAATTCCGATATAATAAGGATATAATCACTTAATTCCCAATAACTTACTCCCACTCATCATCTGTAAAACCATAAAGATGTGAGAATCAAAACCTGGTAAATACATATCCTGGAGTAAGGATCTAATTGGGAAATCGGTTTTCTTTTAACAACGCATAGTGAAACTGAAACATGAAAATGTTTTAAGGGGTATCCGGGTATTCCTAGTAATGCCTCTTCCACTATTCAGATTCATGACTGTAACCGTATATTTCCTTTGCCATCTCTCCAAATCCCTTTATTTGTCTTTACTCATTACCTTCTGTATACCACCCTTAGGCTAAATGGTTTTCTTCCTTCCCTACCGTTCGGCACCAGCCTATGGTTTGGAAGAAGACTATCCAATAAGCGTAATAGGTGTACTCTCGTAATCCTAGGAGTACTCTCAACCTGAGAGAATGTAAAGATAAAAGACAACTGAATAAACCTTATTCTATTTCCCTGAACCAGAATCCATTCTCGAACTGGAACAAGTTCCTTAGAGTTTGTATATAACTATACGATGGATTATCCAATAAATGCGGATCTTCGTAGTGATGCGGGGTGTTATATAGAAATGCAAAGGTGAAGTAGGAGTGGCGATGAAATACGCGGTTTGTTCGTGAATGATAGCAGTCACAATTTACTTTGCCTTCTTTCTAATCTCTTTATTTGTCTTTACTTATTACCTTATGTACACCACACTTTGGCTAATTAGTTTTCTTCCTTCCCCACCTTTCGGCATCTGCCTATGGTTTGGAAGAAGACTATCCAATAAGCGCAATAGGTTTACCCTCTCCTAATCCTAGGAGCCCTCGCAAACTGAGAGAAGGTAAAAGGAAAAGACAAGTGAATAGCCCTATTCAATTTCTCCAGAACCGAAAACCATTCTCAAATCTGAAACAAATTTCTTCGAGTTCGTATGTAACTATACGATAGTCATATCCAATAAATGCGGATCTTCGTAGTGATACAGAATGTCCCGTAGAAAAGCAAAGGGTAAAAGAAGGAGTGGCAATGAAGTATGCACTCTGACAATCCAAAAGTCAATGTGTTTTTAAGAAGGTTCGGTTAACTTGGTTTATGAGTTCAAGTCTAGGATCGGGCCATGGTTGCTGCCAAAGAGAGAGAGAGAGAAAAGAAACACTCAGTGTGCACTCTAATCTAGATTAGAATTGTTATCTATTTATCTAATCAGGATGTCTCCCACTGTATCCTCAAATTCTTCTCCAAACCTGAAAGAAGAATTAGTCGAGATCATCTAAAATCACCCGAGGAGTAAACCAACTCATCAGTGGGAATCGGGATCCAACTATCATTGCATGATAACCTAATGGAAACCACTCAAGTTATCATACTCCAGAGGGTATGCGCATACCTGGCAAGTTTCCTGTATGTTTGAAACTCCCGATGTGATTTCTACCCCATGCTCTTATGACCTTGACGAAGGCCAACATATCATAAGTCACATGTCAAGTTCTACCCGTCATTGTCCAGATTAATTTGAACCCACCCGTACATACCCTTGACGAAGGCCAAAATAGTAGTACGACTGTCCTAAACCAACACATCTATCTATGCTACAGAAAAGTAACAAATAACTACCATACACTATGCCTTGACGAAGGCCAACATACATAGCATGAATACTAAGTGCTACCTGTCTGAAATGATGGAGGGCTACGAATGGTTTTTGGCAAAAAACCTTTAACGTAATGAACTTGATATCGTTAAAGAAACTAGATAGCTTTTTATAAATATATAGTGGCGAAAAACTTTGCTAAAGAGGTCACTCCCGGTGAAGGGATCTCGGTTCTTTCCTCGTGGAATGAGGTGCAGGATATTCCAACTGAATACCATAATGCAAAGCAAAAAGTAATCGACTATAGTGAAGTTATTACCCAGATGCAAACTTCTGCCCAAGAGGTCACTCCCGATGAGGGGATCTCGACTGTTGCCTCGTGGAATGAGGTGCTGGATATTCATAAACGAATACCGCCATGCAAAACAAAAGAAAACGTCCTTGTAATATCATCTTTAAAAATTGTTCCAACAACATCGAATATGTCTGTTTTCCTTGCATTGATCTAAATCAACATAGTCCCATCAATTAATCACACCACAAAAGAACGAAAATATGATGTACGTATAAGTCATCCGCATTCGCCACTGGGTCCCGTCATCACCCGTTAGGTTACTTAACTAACGACAGAGCGGGGACTGGACTAGCACGGGTGTAAAACATATACAACATCTACTAGTATATATATAACAATATATAATGATCGCTCCAGGCGTGATAAATGCTACATCACAAATAATCAATAAGCATCATAAAACAATATAGATAATTTGGGAGCCCCGGGTTTCCTTTGAGCCGCAAGTGAAACCCGACGTTCCCCTGGTCGTGTGGATAGCCTGTGCAATGAAAACCTAGACCTCTACAAGCGCGGCAAGTTACCTACCAAAACCAGAAGCGGGGCAGCCCCCTTCATCAAAGTGAATGGGCTACCCAGCACTTCACGGAATCCGGTAACTTGAGCACCCCTCCTTAGGTCAACCTATACCCCCTACAAGTGCGGCGAATAGCCCGCCAATTCTAGAGTGAGGTCCCCTCACTCTCAACGCCATGAGACGCGGACCCGTTGCATTCCAGAACTCGGCTCTCCATGCACTCCTTCGTGGGGTAATCCTAGTACAGAAAATAAAATATGTACAACGGTGATATCGACCTTAACCCGGTCGTGTGCCAAACAAATAATATACAAACATGCAGTGATGGCAGTCCACATGTCGGACGCTCGCCCCGTGATATCGAATGTACAAATAAAACTAAATTGTACTATCATTGCAACCAAGCTATCCACCACGACGAATCCGCAACAGCACAGCACAACACAGAACATCAACATGAATGTCACGTACGCAAACCCGTCTGAAAGAACTATTGCAATTAGACAAGTTGTACCGCTCTAATGACATTCACGGTCGTAGATAGAAATGCATGTACTCTAAACTTTAAACAATGTTAGAAATATCGACTTTGAAATAACCCCGAATAGCCCCAAACAACTAGATAAAACCATATCAAAACTGGGCTAAACTAGCAATACCACTGAACCAATATTCCAGAGACCAGACCTCAACCCAAATACGAAGTCCAAACCCCTTCCCCAGGCCGGCTAGCTCGGAATTTTGAGCAATGTGCTCGGTCCAAAACAGGTGGAAGTGGCTCGTATTTGGGGTATGTTTTAGTTGTCACCTAAGTAGTCTTCTGCAGTTGCTAAAATAATTTTTGAAGACTCGGAAAAAAATGACAGAAACTAGAATATTGCGGGTATTGTTTCGGAGTTGTTTCGGTTTCGATACTTTAACATTGTCTAAACAAACTAGTATGCGGTTAATGGGTTGGCTCTGATACCATGTAGGGTTGTGGAAGTGCACTGGCCATCAATCCATGACCAAACACGGAACAAAAACTTTAAAAAACCGGCGCTAATGGAACCCTAATCGACGGATCATACCATTAACTCTATACTAGTTCTCTAAAAAGAGTTTGGAGAGGTTATACCGATCGATCCATGTCCTTCGGTCTTCAACCTCTGCCCAAGCTTCTCGCGGATGCCTCGATGAAGTTTGGTCTCCGGTCTCCCTCGTCGATGATGATCCACGTCGAGGATTAGTAATACGGGTTCCCTCTTCAAAACCGAAGCAACTCAGGCATCTAGTTTGCAAGCCTAGATACCCAAGATGAAGTAGAGATGGTGTGTGATCATTTTATCTTAATACACCCAAGGATTCTCAACTCATGAGATGGAATGGGTAGAGGTTGAAGAAGAAGCCATAGGTGAAAGAAGTGTGAGCTTAAGTTTTGGCAAAAGAAAATGGCTAAGCAACTAAAGAAAAATGTTCTCTGCCTTTTTCTTTTGAGTGTTGTGTGATCTTTTATGTTGTGAGGAACAAAAGAAAACCTCACCAAAAAATATCTGCTGCCCACTTGCTCACCCCATAAAATATCTCACAACAAAACCATAAATGAATCAAGCATGGCACATGCCACAATCAATGCATCAATCCAAGACTCACACTCACAAACCAAAACTTTATTTCACACTTATATCATTATCAAACATTAAAACTAAATGTTTAATAAAGAAAAAGAAATGGCATCTTCAAAAGTAATCTTGTAACGGATTACAAGAATACCCTTCATCCGTATATACATACTTGCATCCGTATTCCGATTGAGTACGAATACAACGAGACAAAAATAATCCAACAATATAATACTAGGATCCGGCTTAAACCAAAGCCCACTAGTATTATCCATCCAATCATGATCCGTGCATAAGTGCATAAATATGATCGAACCCTGCCATAAAACTATACAGCCTCTACAACATTTCGCCCCAACCAGGGAAACCCTCTGTGTGGGACTCTAAAAACTCGTCAATGCTGGCAGTAGGTTTAACTACAAGCACGTCAGTGGCACTAGCAGTACGTAACGACTACCCAGGTATTGAACGAAAGGGAGGCTAATGAGCAAACTCATCCTGAAACCCTACTGAGCCTGACAGTGACAATATCCGTACAGTCCGGTCCGTTCGTCTATGAGTATCGCATGTCAAGTCTAGGTGGGTGGATAAAGTCAGACCCCTAATAACGCGACATTTAGTGTCGGCATGAAACCTATCACCAACTGAGAAACTACCGATCCTAGATCGGTAATTCTCGTCTACCCCGGCCGAGGATTTCTAGTGATGGCCACCTGTGCACATCACGGCATCAACCCCCAATATACCGGGAGAGACGAATCCCCTGACGATCAGCTCACTGCCTCAATGTGGCTAGAGACTGTACCCAACTAAAACCTATTTGCACGACTCTTTTGAGCCGTGGTAGGGTAGTAATCAAAGCACAGTAGGAACACACACGAGACAATTGACGATCTCAGGTCGATAGACTAACCTGTACACATGTCACCAGGGAACTGCTATCTGACAATAGGTATAATACCAACTAGTATGTTTCCGGCGAGTCCGTCCGGTGTACTCATAACCCAATGAGCACCTGTATACATCTTAGGTGAACCAACTAACACCAATGGCTTGTGAGACCGTCCACCGCCCTTCGTCGGGGCCTCAATCCATATACACTAGTCTACTCTTGGAGTAGCGATGCCCAGTCTCGAAACTCCCACGATTAGGGACACTTTAAGGATGTGCTTATAGACCACCCAACTCTCACGTATATGATCGCCATCATACTGCTGGTAGTCAAGCAAGAATCCTATGGGCTCTATCAACATGTAATAGTGATCTGTAATGTCACCTGAAGCATGTACACGATGATAAAGATAAACCAGATAGCATACTATCATCTCGAGTAAGATTGTTTTACTGGTATAGGTCCTCCTTCAATCATTGTAATCACGTGCCTGTGATCCAATAATTGACTTGAGGGCAATATAGCCAACATATGACGCCATCATAATGCTGTTAGTCAAGAAAGAATCCTATGGTCTCTATCAACATGTAATAGTGATCTGTAATACCACATAAAGCATGCATATGATGATAAAGACAAACCAGATAGCATAGTATCATTTTGAGTAAGACTGTTCTATCCGTATAGGTCCTCCCTTAATCATCGCAATCATGTGCCTGTGATTCAATAATTGATTTGAGGGCACTATAGCCAACAATATACAAACTCTCAACATATCTTCAAGAGTCTGGATCGTTCTCTCGGACTGTCCATCTGTCTGAGGATGATTGTCCGTACTAAACTTCAAGCGAGTTCCCAAACTTTCTTGTAGACTCCTCCAAAAATGATATAGGAACCGAGTGTCACGATCGGAAACAAAACTCACTAGTACTCCATGCAATCTCGTGATCTACTGCATGTACATCTCTGCTAAAGCCTCTGTCGACTGACCAACTTGAAATGGTATAAAACGAGCTTCCTTGGTCTGTCGATCGACAATCACCCATACTGCGTTATTGCCCTTTGGACTTCATGGTAAGGCTGTCATGAAATCCATGGTTATGGTTATATGTTCCCACTCCCATTGAGGAATCGGAAGTGGTTGCAACAAACCAGCTACCGTTTGATCTTCAGCCTTGACTTGCTAACACACCAAGCACCTTGACACATAACGAGCAATCTCTCTTTTCATGCCTTCCCACCAAAAATGTTGTTGCAAATGTCTATACATCTTCGTGCCTCCTGGATGTACCGAATATGTGGAACTATGAGCCTACTTCATGACCTCTTCATGAACTTCTCCTTTATGCATACACAAACGACTCTCATAACTCAAAAAACCATCTTCATGAATCAATAAATCCGTTCAAAGTCTTGCCTCTACTTTTCCTCAAAATCACTGCAATCTAGGATTGTGCAACTACGCTGCCTTAATGCATCAATCAACGATGACTGCACTTGCAACTGCCTCAACTGTCCCGAAGAATCTTGTAGTACGATCTCCAACTCGAATCTCTGAAAATCCGCTATAATCTCCTTCTGTAAAGTCAACATCCATATCGCTGGCAACCGACTTAAAACATCCGGCACTACATTAACTTTCCCGGATGGAACTTTAGATCAAGATCATAGTCAGCCATCAGCTCCAACCATCTACGATGTCTCATATTGAGCTTTTTCTATGTAAACACATACTTTAAGCTCTTGTGATCAGTGAACACCTCTATCCTTTCGCCCAATAAATAGTGTCTGTAAATCTTCAGCGCAAAAATAACTGCTGCTAGCTCCAAGTCATGAGTTGGATAGTTCTTTTCATGAGTCATCAATTGTCTCGACGCATAGGCTACAACCTTTCTATACTGTATCAAAACACATCCCAAGCCTTTCCCATATGCGTCGCTGCGAATAACTAATCCTCCAGAACCATTTGGCACTGTTAAGATAGGAGCGGTTATCAATCTTTTTTTCAACGCTTCAAAATCCGACGCACACTACTCAGTCCATATGAATGGTACCTCCTTACGTTTTAGCTCGGTCAATGGTCCTTCTATTCGAGCGAAGTTCTCCACAAATCTTCTATAGTATCCAACAAGTCCAAGGAAACTTCTGAACTCCCCTACATTCTTTAGAATTGGCCAATCGTGAACAACTGCAATCTTTTCGGGGTCAACTGTAATTCCATATCCGGATACAACATGACCCAAGAACTTAACTTTTTCGAACCAAAATTCGCACTCGCTCATCTTAGCATATAATTCTCCTTGTGTAACACTCTAGCACTATTATACGATATTTTATTTGGGGTATTTCAAATCTTGCGACAACTTCTTGTTTATTATTGCTTTTGGGTACGGGTAGTGCATTTGGTAACTGTGGTTAGTATCCGACCCGACCCGCATGTTTGAAACCCATCATGATTCAAGATTACGTCAATATTCGGTAGTTCGGAGGATCCATGCACATCTAGATTGTATACACATATATAATATATTTTGTATCCGCATATCTTTTAATAATACAAATAAAAACCAAATAATATATTTTGATATCTAGCATGGCATGTTATCGTATGCCATATCATATGATTGCATCCATACATCGTGTTCATGTCCTAATTGTTAAAGTAGACTCGTTTAGATCGCTACATATATTTACGTAGATCCGTACTTGGGGGTATGCATTTTTATTAACCGGACATCTCATTATTGTTTAAGCTTTTACGTATATTCTCCATATTTAAAAACTAGATTTTTAGAAGAACCTGGGTAATTTTCGAAGCAATTTGATATTAGCTGTTTAAACCCAAAACATATATATTATAATATTGTCTTAAACTAACATTTTATATATAAAATATATATAATATAATATATAAACTAATTATTCTCTCTCTCACCCTCTCTCTCTCTCTATATATATATATATAATTTAGAAAAACTATTATTTATATATACTTAACCTCTCCTCTCTCTTCTTCTTCTTCTGTCCCGCGAGAACCCTGAGAACCCAAACCCTAACCCTCGCTGACCTCACCTCATGCCCGTCCTCACCTCCTCGCCCTCTCCTCTATCACCACCTCCATCTCATCTCCTCCTTTCTTCTCTCGAAGCACCCTGCACCCCAACACCAACCGTGACACCAACCCAGAAACCCCCAACCTTGCCGGAGACCTCGCCATCACCAGCACCTTCATCCTATCTTCTCCTCCTCACCTCCCTCTCTTCTTCCGACACCCCAGACCACCACCACCTTCTCCTTTTCGACCCCCGAGCACCCTTACACCCCAATCACCAACCCAAGAACCCACTGCCACCTCGCCAACACAGCCACGTCGCCGTCGGCCATCGTCGCCGTCATCTTTCTTCTGTCCTCGCCACCCCAGAACCCAACACAACAGCCACCCACTCTTCTTCATGTTCTTTCTTTCTCTTCTCTGTTTCTTGATTCTTCGATCGGCTCGCCGGAGTTGCGGGTGTCGCCGACGACCCAAACGATCCAGTCACTGTCGTTGTCCGGCCTAGTCACCACATCACGTCACTGCTCATCCACGTCCAGTCCTGCACACATAAGTTTGCATCGCGACGTTATTCGCATCTCGACGTGAGATCCGATCAGGAAAGTTTTAACTTGCAACATGCTATGTTATTATATCGATATCTGTATGAATAAGAATAGTGCATGTGTTTTTATTATTTAGCAAATATTATCGATTTAAAATTTTACGGTATTCGTTCATATCCGTACTGATAATCGTTTATCTAGTTGCATGCCAGAACATCATGATATCATTATGCTAGTACCTCAGTACAACATGTTATCTAGTTTGCATCATACATGATAATAGACGTATAATGGGTATTACAGATAGATACATATGCAACCTGGCATCAGTTGTGTTTACCGTGTTCCGATATTGATTACAATTTCACATTTGTTATCTATTTGGCTAATATGCTGGGTTCCTTAGCATCCTCACTATGGCATCAAGCATGCAATTTAAAATTTTTTAGTGTGCTAAGAAACCCATAACCGAGGATCTAAATAGAGAACTAGGGATAGAAAAAGCAAGTAAACATATTTAGTCTAAGTGAAATGGGAATACAACCTTTGTAGACCGGTCCTTCACTTCAAAAGCTCCGTGTAGTAGTCCCTTCGCTCCAAGTAGTGGTCTCCCGGACTCTTGTCAGGTTCCACTAGGCGAAAGGAACAAGCTTGCTTGAAGAACTTCGAGACCGAAAATGATCTACGTCGAAGAATCTCCAACTCAATCTACCTCTTCACTAATTGAGAATTAGTGAAGCAAACAACCTATACTAAATGGCTAGTCTAGTGTAGATTGATGAAGTAGGAATTTTGCTCACTTTAGAATTATTTTTTCTCACTTTTTCTTCATTTAAAGAAAACCTAGAAAGCTCAAAGAAGATGAAGTTGTTGCGCCACGGCAGCGCCCCGGCCGTCTTACCGAGGCCAAAATGCGGAATCAAAAATTTTCCTTACTCGGAAACCGGCGCTACCGCGGACAATGAAAACCCGGATCGTAACCATTAACCTAATGCTAGCTAATCAAGAGATGGGAAGAAAAGTATACCAAGTGATCCGAGTCCTCCGGTCTTCTCTTCATCGTCCCGATCTCCCGCGGAAAGTCTTGGCTCCACATCGTCGCCTCCTCGCCGGGAAGGCACCACATCGCCTGCGTCTTTTACGGGCTCCCGCCTCAATACCGAGGCAACTCAGGCATGAAGCCGGGAACTCGACATGCTCAAGATATGCTGTAGAAAGTGTAGTGTAGAGGCTATATCTCATTTGGGGTTTGTTGCCATGGTGATGGAGGAATGAAGAATAGAAAAATGGTGCTTGCATTTTTCTAGCATGAAAATGAGATCAAGAATGAAACTCTCAAGATGAAGCTCTCTTCTTCTTTCTCTCTCAAATGTTTTTCAACCATTTTCATCAAGTGAGAAGAATGGTGGAGGAAAAGAATATGAAGCATGAAGGGAGGTGATGGTAGGAGCACAAGCGGTGACCACAACATAAAGACAAGAAAACATCAACCATGCTTCACACTATTAAACCCATACCCTCTCAAATCTCAATTAAAGCACCATTAAGGATGAAAGATGCTAAACATATCATAATGAATATATATGTAAGAAACCCCCTCCACAAAAGTTATTTGCACAGTTGCAAATAACCCCCTCCATCGGAAAAGTCCGGCCGGGAAAGAACAAAGGAAAACCGGCCGGAACGGAATGCAAACTGGCAACTCCAGAAAACTGGTCCCGTAATAAATTACAGGAAAACCCCGATACTGTGCATACACACCCGCATCTGTATTCCGTCCGGATACAAATGCAATGAGACAAAATCTACACTGTACTAAACTAGGACCGGTTTAAGCCAAAGCCGGCTAGTAAAAACCGTTCGATCCAGATCCGTGCAATACCGCACGTATCAGATCGAACCCTGCCATATAACTATACGGCCACTAGTACAAAACTGTCCGATCCTGATCCGTGCAATACCGCACGTATCTGATCGGACCCTGCCATATCTCCATACGGCCTCTACAGCGTTTCGCCCGAAAGCTTGAGTAACTGAAAGTGTGGTGGACTCTAAAGAATCGTCAATACTATGGCTGTGGATTTACCACTAGCACGTCAGAGGTATTAGCCAATACGTGACGGGCCACCAGCTATTGACCAAAAGGGACGTCGATGAGCGAACTCATCCTGACACCCTACTGAGCCTGTCAGTGACAATATCCGTACAGTCCGGTCCGTTCGTCTATGAGCATCGCATGTCGGGCCTAGGGGGTTGGTAAAAGTCAGACCCCCAAAAGCGGCACAAGTCGTGTCGGAGTGTAGCCCAGAACGCCCTGAGATACTACTGGAATACCTACCAGTAAATCTCCTGCCTCGGCCGAGGGCTTTGCGTAATGGCTCTCCTAGACACAGCGCGACCTCACCCCCAATACCGGGAGAGACGAACCCCTGCAGATCCGCTCACTGCCTCCATGTGGCTCGGGACTGTACCCAACTAAAACCTGTTTGCACGACTCCTTTGAGCCGTGGTAGGGTAGTAATCAAAGCACAGTGGGAACTCACACGAGACAAATGACGATCTCAGGTCGATGAACTAACCTGTACACATGTCACCAGGGAACTGCTATCTGACGTCTGGTATAATCCCAACTGGCAGGTTCCCGGCGAGTCCTGTCCGGTGTACTCATAACCCAATGAGCACCTGTATACATCTTAGGTGAACCAACTGACACCAGTGGCTTGTGAGACCGGCCACCGCCCCTCGTCGGGGTCTCGACTGTATACACTAGTCTACTAATGGAGTATCGATGCCCTGTCTCGAAACTCCTACGACTAGGGACCTTTTAAGGATGTGCTTATAGACTACCAGCTCCCACGTATATGATCGCCATCATACTGCCGGCAGTCAAGCAAGAATCCTAGGGGCTCTATCAACGTGTAATAGCGACATGCCAGGTCACCTAAAGCAGTACACGATGATAAAGATAAACCAGATAGCATACTATCATCTCGAGTAAGACTGTCCTACCGGGATAGGTCCTCCCTCAATCATTGCAATCACGTGCCTGTGATCCAATAATTGACTCTGAGGGCACTATCTCCAACAATCTCCCACTTGCACTCAAGGCTAATTATTGCGATGCCGCATACTCACAGCCCGTGTGATACCGAACACCCAACTCCTCTACTAGTCAGTCTCACAAAGCCCGTTTGCGAAACTATTGCGTTCGAGGAATAGCCTCAGTGAGTGGATCCGCTGTGATGTTTCTTTCTATGTCTCTCTATATCTCAAGTTCGCGGAGAAAGCCATCTCCCGAAATGAGCAATACCTGTCTTAGAATGTCTGGATGTCTGATGGGACCTAGCTCATAAATGAACTCCAAATCCAAACTTCTTAGACTGTATCGTCAACTGAACTTAATCAGTATCCTGCGCCATGCCACCCTCAGTATTGCCTTAGACCACCTGTCCAAAATACTGCCCCTCGTCAGAAGGAAAAACTATAACTCTGACAGCCACTCTGCCATCCAGGTCACCTTGGAAGCCTGGAATGATAACCGTCTCCTAAAGGAGGCTGCCGTTATCATATCCCTAGAACATCAACTTATGTTCTAAAACTGCTTCCGACTGTTTCTCCAGGATTGGACAAATATCAACTTATTGCATCTACTGCAAGAACAACATCTGGTGTGGTACTTGACATCTCATGATTGACTCAATTGCCTAAGCAAGTGATCTGCCAATCATGCACATCCTCTCCCCTTTAGTCTGTAAGACACCTTTAGAGAGGGTGACTCCATTACCTGCAGGTACACTACCATGCCAGGAGTCGTCCATTCTAAATACTCTTAGAATGCTGTCTAAGTACCCAGATTTGGAAACCACCCAAATCTAGATCTAAAACCATAGATCTAGTAGCCAGAATGTCTGATATAATATCCAAGTCCTGTGTGGAGAAACCACTGTGTGACGACCAAAGTATAACCGATCGTAGTATAGGAGTTTCCTTTCCTACTCTGTGTATGTCATCCAAATACCAGGATATCACACCCTACTACCTTCTCAGCAGATCCATCCCCTATTCTGATGACGTCAAACCTATGACTGTCACGTCAGAAATAGATGATCTATCTCCGCTACATCTGCTTTAGTCTATAAATAGACATAAGCCTGATGTCCACCAATGCTTCCGCTGCTCCCACTGACTACGACAACCCTCTGCCAGAGTCATATAGACGTGCACTTCTAAAGCTAGTTTAGAATGACGCTATACTCATCCTCCCGCCGGGTCTCATAGTCTGGAACAGCAGCAATGGTAAATCTGGGTAAACAAGAACTTCCCTGTCACCGTCCTTGAGGCTACCGGAGTACCTCTCGGGTGCCTGAAGTTACCCACCGTATCTGCGGAGTGGCCAATGGAATGTCAAACCAGATTGAATCTTTAGGTTCCTTATCAAATCTTCAGTAATCGTTTGCGGTTCTGGAATCACTTCCAGTTCTACCATACTCCCACTACTGTTTTTGAAAAATCCACTTTTAATAAAACTGTGGCGAGTCTAGAACAATATTTCTATTGATCTGCCAGATGGTAGAAAATCAACCCTCGTCATAGCCTGGGTCAACCCACAAACAGCCATTACAGAAACGTGCCTTGAGTTGTCCAGTGTCTGGTTTTAAGCATAAGCCGGACAACTCCCCGTACCTTAACATCGTTAAGATATGAACTGTTCTATATCCAATATAGAACCAGAGGCACAGATTCAATTGAACCAGATTCAAATCATGCAGCTATCTCCAGTGCATGTAAACTAAATGGAAGGAGGCCGATCAGCGTTACTCAACTTAGGAATGCTTCCATTTATGAGTAACCTGAAAGAAAAGCAATTTCTCTCTATCATTACTATCAACTGAACACCATACACAAGTATCTACATCTTCGATCACTTTGAAGAATCCCGATACTTGCTACACCTGGTTCTCTACTCTATTCAAATACCTATAACTCCTCAAAATTCAGACCATGTGTTTCCACGAAACACCTGTCTGAAAACTAGAGAAGTCATAAGTAAACTGAATATAGTACGAGGACCAACCCCTCTGTCCTAATGGACACTGGACAACATACAATACTCTGTATAAGTCCGCTGAGTCTAACAACTCTTTCACCGTGCGTCGTAGGTTGAAAACTGTACTTATGGCTAAGAAGAATTACACCGCTGCTTGATGCTCCCTACCTAACCATCCACTGATATAGGTAAATGTCATCGACATAATATCAAAAGGTATATCTCACTCTATGAAAATAGACGTACAGATATATCAATTTGAAATTGGTGCACAACAGCGGATATTCAAAACCAAATATTTGCCGACCGGCAAACAGCCCAGATGATCTCCTCAAATATCACCGATTACAACGAATCCCGATATAATGAGGATGATCACCCTATTCCCAATAACTTACTCCCACTCAGCATCTGTAAAACCATACAGATGTGAGAATCATACCTGGTAAATACATACCCTGGAGCAAGTGTCTAACTGGGAAATCAGTTTTCCATTAACAGTACACGGTGAAACTGAAACATTGAAATGTTTCGTCGGGGTATCCTGGTATTCCTAGTAATGCCTCTTCCATTATCCAGATTCACAACTGTAACCGTATAATTCTTTTCCACTTCTCCAAATCCCTTTATATGTCTTTAGTCATTACCTTCTGTACACCCCATTAGGCCAAATGGTTTTCTTCCTTCCCTACCGTTCGGCACCAGCCTATGGTTTGGAAGAAGACTATCCAAAAAGCATAAAGGGTGTACTGTCCTAATCTCAGGAACACTCGTAATGCGAGAGAAGGTGAAGATAAAAGACACCTGAATGTTCTTTATTCCTATTTCTCCTGAACCAGAATCCATCCCCGAACTGGAACAAGTTCCTTTCGAGTTCGTATATAACCATACGATGGAGTATCCAATAAACTGTGGATCTTCATAGTGATACGGAGTGTCCTGGAGAAATACAAAGGTGATTTAGGATTGGCGAAGAAATACTTGGTTCGGTCGTGAATAGTAGTCGCAATTTACTTTGCCCTCTTACTAATCCCTTGCTTTGTCTTAACTTAATACCTTCTGCACCATCGTTATGCTAATTGGTTTCCTTCATTCCCTACCGGTCGGCACCAGCCTAAAGTTTGGAAGAAGACTATCCAATTTGCGTAATAGGTGTACTATCTCCTAAACCAAGGAGTACTCGCAATGAGAGAAGGTGAAAAGAAAAGACAACTGAATAATCCTATTCATTTTCTCCAGAACCAGAAACCATCCTCGAAGTGCTTCGAGTTCGTATATAACCATACGATGGTTTTGTCCAATGGAAGTGGACGTTCGCAGTAATGCGGGGTGTCCTGGAGAAAAGGGTAAAAGTAGGAGTGGCAATGAGGTCTGCAACTCTGACAATCCAAAAGCCTGTGTTAAGAAGGTTCGGTCAACTTGGTCACTGAGTCATAGTCTTAGGGTCGGGTCAATGGTCGCTGCCAAAGAGAGAGAGAAAAGAAACACTCAGCGTGCACTCTAACCTAGATCAGAATGGTTACCAATTTATCTAATCAGGAAACCTCCCACTGTACCTCAAATTCTCCTCCAAACCTGAAAGAAGAATTAGTCGGGGTCACCCGAGGAGTAAACCAACTCATCAGTGGGAATCGGGATCCAACTATCATCGCATGATAACGTGACGGAATCCACTCACGTCACCACACTCCAGAAGGTATGCACATGCCTGGCAAGTTTCAGTTCTTTTGAAACTCCCGATGAGATTTTTACCCCTAGGACCCAAGTGACCTTGACGAATAATCAACAAATCAAAAGGTCCTAGTCAAGTTCAACCCGTCATTATCTTGATTGCATTAAACCCACCCGCACAACCCTTGACAAATAATCAACAAAGTCGCACGACTGTCCTAACCAATCCACATATCCTTGCGACAGAAAGCATTACAGAGCTACCGCACACTACGCCTCGGCGAATAGCAACGACAAACGTAGCGCGAATACTATGCAATACTAATCCGAAATGACCGAGGGCTACGAATGGTTTTTGGCGAAAAACCTTTAACGTAATGAACTTGATATCGTTGAAGGAACTGGATAACTTTTATAAAAATATAGTGACGAAAACCTTTGCTAAAGAGGTCACTCCCGGTGAAGGGATCTCGGCTCTTTCCCCATAGAATGAGGTGCAGGATATTCCAACTGAATACCATGATGCAAAGCAAAAGTAATCGGCTATAATGAAGTTAATGCCCTGACGCAAACTTCTGTCCAAGGGGTCACTCCCGGTGAAGGGATCTCGGCCCTTGCCTCGTCGACTGAGGAGCAGGATATTCCAAATGAATACCACTATGCAAAACAAAAGTGAACGTCCTTGCAATAACAGCTTTTTGAAAAATGTTCCAACAATATCAGAATAGGCTTGTTTAGCTTGCATTGATCCGAATCAACGCAGTCCCATCAAATGATCACACCACAAAGAACGAAAATATACTGATGTACGTATATACCATCCGCATTCGCCACTGGGTCCCGTCATCACCCGTTAGGTTACTTAACTAACGACAGAGCGGGGACTGGACTAGCGCGGATGCAAAACATATACAACATCTACTAATATATATACCAATATATTATATTTCGCTCAAGGCGTGATAAGAAATGCAACATCACAGAAATGTACAGCATCACAGAACAATACAGATATCTGGAAGCCCCGGGTTTCACAGAGCCGCTGCTGAAACCCGACGTTCCCCTGGTCGTGTGGATAGCCTGTGCAATGAAATCCTAGACCCCTACGGGCGCGGCAAGTCACCCGCCAAAACCTGAAGCGAGGCAGCCCCCTTCAGCACCGTGAATGGACCACCCAGCACTTCATAGAATCCGGTAACTTGGGCACCCCTCCTGGGTCAACCTGTACCCCCTACGAGTGCGGCGAATAGCCCGCCAATCCTAGAGTGAAGCCCCCTCCGTCTCAATGCCATGAGATGCGGGCCCGTTGCCCTCTAGAACCCGGCTATCCGTGCACCCCTCCGCGGGGTAATCCTAGTACAGAAAGTAAAATATACATACACCGGGTACATCGACCGCAACCAGGTCGTGCCCCAAAAGAATAATACAAACAGGCAGTGACGGCAGTCCACATGTCGGACGCTCGCCCCGCAATATCAAATGTACATAATACAAGTAAACTGTACTAGCATTGCATCCAGGCTATCCCCCACGACCGATCCGCAACATCACAGCATAAACATAGAACATCAACGTGAAAATCACGTTCGCAAATCCGTCTAACCGGGCTATAGCAGTTAGACCGGATTTACCGATCGAGAGACATTCACGGTCGCAGATATAATGTAAATACTGTGAAATAATGTGTTTAAAATATCCGATCGATCAAACAATTAACAAGTGGGCTCCCAACCAATACTGTAGCAGTCACAGAAAACCTGGGCCCAAATTTAATATTCCAAAACCCACAAAATTAGTTCAAAAGCCCACTGTAAAATTTTGACCAAGTGAAGACTCCAGAGTGTGGCGGAACCGCGGCCCAAGGGGGGGTTTGGCCGCAATTCCGCGCTAAAGCAGTCGACTGAAATTGTCGAATTTTTACAGTGGTCTTAGAATTTCCTGAACATTATTTTTCTGCAACCTGAAAAATTTTTAGACACCAAAAAATTCCAACAGAAAACTGATGCAAAGGAAAATGTGGTTTTTGGGATTTTGGTCGATCGGAAATGCAAAACACATTAGAACAAGCTAGGTAAGGTTAATGGCGTGGCTCTGATACCATGTTGCGCCACGGCAGCGCCCCGGCCGTCTTACCGAGGCCAAAATGCGGAATCAAAAATTTTCCTTACTCGGAAACCGGCGCTACCGCGGACAATGAAAACCCGGATCGTAACCATTAACCTAATGCTAGCTAATCAAGAGATGGGAAGAAAAGTATACCAAGTGATCCGAGTCCTCCGGTCTTCTCTTCATCGTCCCGATCTCCCGCGGAAAGTCTTGGCTCCACATCGTCGCCTCCTCGCCGGAAAGGCACCACATCGCCTGCGTCTTTTACGGGCTCCCGCCTCAATACCGAGGCAACTCGGGCATGAAGCCGGCAACTCGACATGCTCAAGATATGCTGTAGAAAGTGTAGTGTAGAGGCTATATCTCATTTGGGGTTTGTTGCCATGGTGATGGAGGAATGAAGAATAGAAAAATGGTGCTTGCATTTTTCTAGCATGAAAATGAGATCAAGAATGAAACTCTCAAGATGAAGCTCTCTTCTTCTTTCTCTCTCAAATGTTTTTCAACCATTTTCATCAAGTGAGAAGAATGGTGGAGGAAAAGAATATGAAGCATGAAGGGAGGTGATGGTAGGAGCACAAGTGGTGACCACAACATAAAGACAAGAAAACATCAACCATGCTTCACACTATTAAACCCATACCCTCTCAAATCTCAATTAAAGCACCATTAAGGATGAAAGATGCTAAACATATCATAATGAATATATATGTAAGAAACCCCCTCCACAAAAGTTATTTGCACAGTTGCAAATAACCCCCTCCATCGGAAAAGTCCGGCCGGGAAAGAACAAAGGAAAACCGGCCGGAACGGAATGCAAACTGGCAACTCCAGAAAACTGGTCCCGTAATAAATTATAGGAAAACCCCGATACTGTGCATACACACCCGCATCTGTATTCCGCCCGGATACAAATGCAATGGACAAAATCTACACTGTACTAAACTAGGACCGGCTTAAGCCAAAGCCGGCTAGTAAAAACCGTTCGATCCTGATCTGTGCAATACCGCACGTATCAGATCGAACCCTGCCATATAACTATACGGCCACTAGTACAAAACTGTCCGATCCTGATCCGTGCAATACCGCACGTATCTGATCGGACCCTGCCATATCTCCATACGGCCTCTACAGCGTTTCGCCCGAAAGCTTGAGTAACTGAAAGTGTGGTGGACTCTAAAGACTCGTCAATACTATGGCTGTGGATTTAACCACTAGCACGTCAGAAGTATTAGCCAATACGTGACGGGCCACCAGCTATTGACCAAAAGGGACGTCGATGAGCGAACTCATCCTGACACCCTACTGAGCCTGTCAGTGACAATATCCGTACAGTCCGGTCCGTTCGTCTATGAGCATCGCATGTCGGGCCTAGGGGGTTGGTAAAAGTCAGACCCCCAAAAGCGGTACAAGTCGTATCGGAGTGTAGCCCAGAACGCCCTGAGATACTACTGGAATACCTACCAGTAAATCTCCTGCATCGGCCGAGGGCTTTGCGTAATGGCTCTCCTGGACACAGCGCGGCCTCACCCCCAATACCGGGAGAGACGAACCCCTGCAGATCCGCTCACTGCCTCCATGTGGCTCGGGACTGTACCCAACTAAAACCTGTTTGCACGACTCCTTTGAGCCGTGGTAGGGTAGTAATCAAAGCACAGTGGGAACTCACACGAGACAAATGACGATCTCAGGTCGATGAACTAACCTGTACACATGTCACCAGGGAACTGCTATCTGACGTCTGGTATAATCCCAACTGGCAGGTTCCCGGCGAGTCCTGTCCGGTGTACTCATAACCCAATGAGCACCTGTATACATCTTAGGTGAACCAACTGACACCAGTGGCTTGTGAGACCGGCCACCGCCCCTCGTCGGGGTCTCGACTGTATACACTAGTCTACTAATGGAGTATCGATGCCCTGTCTCGAAACTCCTACGACTAGGGACCTTTTAAGGATGTGCTTATAGACTACCAGCTCCCACGTATATGATCGCCATCATACTGCCGGTAGTCAAGCAAGAATCCTAGGGGCTCTATCAACGTGTAATAGCGACATGCCAGGTCACCTAAAGCAGTACACGATGATAAAGATAAACCAGATAGCATACTATCATCTCGAGTAAGACTGTCCTACCGGGATAGGTCCTCCCTCAATCATTGCAATCACGTGCCTGTGATCCAATAATTGACTCTGAGGGCACTATCTCCAACAGAAGTCAAGAATAAAAACGCTACCATGGGTGAGAAAAATATCATATATGAACTCATGTAGAGACTTAACCATGGTTAAAGATAATGGTTAGCTTAATAAATATTTAGAGTAAAACAAAATTAGTGGACTAAGTCAATGGTTTCTACAAGCTTTTCAAAGCATCATGAGCCATGAAAAATTCCACCTAATTTTGTTTATCCCTAAATAAATAATTACCCTTAATTATCTAGGTTATGGTATGAGTCTCATACACCCATGTACAATGTATCATCGAGCATAACACAAAGAAATAACACAATAATATATATCACATATATATTAAATGTACAAGTGAGAAAAAGAAATTCTTAAGTGAGCCAATATTAGTTAATGTATATTAATATATCAAATATATAATCATACATTAAATTATCAAATCAACACTTGATTTGATAATCCGGCTATATCACATATAACCGACTAATATCATTTATATCAACTTATCGAATCAAAATTTGATTCGATAACCCGGCTATATCACATATAACCGACCGATATCACATATCGCGAGATAAGAATACGGTATCAAATACACGTAATAATCTCAGTCCTGCACATATCACATATGTGCCCTATTTCGTTTCGCTTGAGCCAGGAAACATCTGTGTAGGACTCTAAAGACTCGTCAATACACCGGCAACAGGTAATGATCATATCAGTTACCCACAAGCCGTCAGCGGTACTAGCTGGACGTAACGGCTACCCGGGTATTGAGCGATCAAAAGATCAACAAGCAAGCCTGTTCATACTCCCGTGAATCCAATAAGTAACATTACCGTACAGTCCGGTCTCTTCGTCTGATATGTCACATATCGAGTCTAGGGGTGGTAAACATCAGACCCCGGTAACTTGATAAGTCTGAAAGGTAACGCTAGCGCCCCGACCAACTTCCGTGGCAAAATGCGGAACAAATTTTTTTCTACGAATCGAAACTTGGCGCTAGAATAAAATTAAAATGGATCTACCATAAACCCAACAAGCAAAAAGAGAAGCTATCTACTATGGAAAGAATTCTCACCAAACGACCCAAGTCCTTCGGTCTTCTTTCCTTGTTATATGCTCCTAGTAGCCACCTTGAACATGCTTGATCTTCTTTTCCTGCTCCATCAGTTCTCCGGGATTGAGCTTGTTCTCCGGTCCTCCTTTGTCGCAGATGATCCACCCGAGGGATATGATTCATGGCTTTAGCTCCACACTATATATCAAGTGGAGCAACTAGAGAACTTGGGTTGCTAAACCAAGTAGTCTAGGATGTAGTGTGACGATCTAAGTGTTTATCTATCTCTTTCTTGCCTCGTCACTTGTTTCTCAACTCATGAGAGGGTAGTGAAGAGGAAGATAATGAAGGTAGAGGAAATTCAAGAGGAGGGAGGAGGGTGAAGCAAAAATGGGAGCTCAAGAATAATGTAGCATACGAGTGAGAGAAAATCAACACAAAGGTTTTGTGTATGAATTCTCATGAATAAACAAGTGTAGCTATTCTTCAATAGTAACCACAAATGAATAAAGAATTCATTTGTGAACTATTGAAGCCATGCCACTCACCATGCCTCCCTCTCCTTAATTTCCACCTCATTTCCATTTATCAATAAATACAAAATCCATGATGAGGTGTCCACCTTCTAGAAGGTAATCTGTAATAAAATACGGATTACAGTCTGCTGTATATACATACCCGCATTCGGATAAAAACACGAATGCCCAAAGAGATAGAATAACACGAAGAATGTAATACTAGAATATACATATCGAAATACATATATGTAAACTATTAAATCAATACCTGATTTAATAATCCGGCTCAAACCCGAGCCGGCTAGTATTACCAACTGTTCGATCGAAAGTCCGAGTATAAAGTAGATCAATCGATCGAGACCCTGCACGTATCCAATACGGTTACTACATCGTTCGCTTGAACCAGGGAAACCCTCTGTGTGGGACTCTAAAGACTCGACGGTACGCCGGCAGTGAGTTACTGGATAAATCCATAACCTCAAGCACATCAGCGGCACTAGCTGTATGTAATGGCTACCCGGGTACCTGTCGAAAAGGATGGTCGACGAGCAAACTCATCCGGATCCCTACTGAGCCTATCTGTGACAATCTCTGTACAGTACGGTCTCTTCGTCTGAGAGTATCGCATACCGGGTCTGGGGGGTAGTAAACGTCAGACCCTAATAACCCGGTAATTCGTGCTGATGTGGCTCAGGACCAATCCGAGAAACTACTGATCAACCTATCAGTAAATCCCAACTGCCTTGGCCAAGGTCTTATGGTCCTGACCAATCGAACACAGTGCGATATCGACTCCCTATACCGGGAGAGACGAATACCCGACAATCGCTCACTGCCTCCATATGGCTCGGGACTGTACCCAACCAAAACCTGTTTGCATGCCTCAGTAGAGCCGTGGTAGGGCAGTGATCAAAGCACAGCGGGAACTCACACGCGGCAAATTCTGATCTCAGGTCTAAAGACTACCCTGTACTCATGTTACCTGAGAACTTCTACCTGACGATAGGTATAATACCATATGGAAGTTCTCGGTGAGTCCGTCCGGTGTACTCACCCCCAGCGAGCACCTTTATACGATCTTAGGTGCGAAAGACCAATGGTTGCGGGACCATACCATCGCCCTTCGTCGGGGTCTGGAAACGTATACACTAGTCTACTCCGGAATATCGATGCCCAGTCTCGATACTCCCACGACTAGGGACCATTTAAGGATGTGCGTACCGACTACCCAGCTCCCATAAGTATGATCGCCATCACAACGCAGGTAGTCTAGCAATGATCCTACGGGCTTTATCAGCATCTATAAAAGATATGTAATAGCAAGTAAAACATACACATGTTGAGATAAAGACAAACCAGATAGCATACTATCATATCATGCAAGACTGTCCTGTACACATATATGTCCAAGCATCCAAATGTATATATATACAATAATGGCCTCTAGGGCATACATATCCAACAATCTCCTACTTGCACTAAGGCCATATATATCGGCATATCGACTACCCAACGTCTGCTCTAGGGCCAATTGTTGGCGTATCGAATACCCAACATCTCAAAAAGTCTCTCGAACTGTGATTGAGGAAGGGCCTTGGTGAATGGATCCGCAGTGTTGTCTTTTGAGTCCACTCTCCGCATCTTGATCTCCTGGCGATCAATGATCTCCCTGATCAGGTGATACCTCCTCAAGATGTGCCTGGATTTCTGATGGGACTGTGGTTCCCTTGCTAAAGCCATAGCTCCATTGTTGTCGCAATACATAAGTATTAGGTTAACAATGGATGGAACCACCTGAAGTTCAGTAATGAACTTCTTAATCCAGACGGCTTCTTTTGCGGCATCGTTTGCACCAATGTATTCAGCCTCCATCGTCGATTCTGCGACGGTGTCTGTTTGGAGCTCTTCCAACAGAACGCCCCTCCGTTGAGGGTAAACACAAAACCCGAGACAGACTTGCTGTCATCTTTATCAATCTGGAAGCTCGAATCGGTTAAAGAATCCACCTGGAGGTCCCCATTACCGAATACCAGGAACAATTCTTTAGTCCTTCTCAGGTACATCAGAATGTTCTTAACAGCTGTCCAGTGGTTCTCACCTGGGTTAGACTGATACCGGCTCACCACGCTAAGCGCGTAAGCGACATCTGGTCGGGTACATAGCATTGCATTCATTATAGATCCTACCGCCGAAGCATAGGGTATAGTGCTCATGCGAACCCTCTTCTTATCAATCTTGGGAGACATCTCTTTAGAGAGGGTGATTCCGTGTAATGCGGGTATGTTACCGCGCTTGGAATCTTCCATACTAAATCTCTTTAGTACGGTCTCTATGTATCTGGACTGCGAAAGTTCTAATAATCTCTTGGATCTATCTATATAGATCTTGATCCCCAGAATATACGAGGCATCACCCAGGTCCTTTACGGAGAACCTTTGTGATAAGAATAGCTTGACCGATTGTAGCATAGGAATATCATTTCCTATCAAAAGAATGCCGTCCACGTACAAGACTAGGAACACAACAGTTCGGCCTACAATCTTCTTATATATACAAGGCTCATCCTCATTCTTGATGAAGTCAAATCCCTTGACTATTTCATCAAAACAGATGTTCCAGCTCTGCGATGCCTACTTTAATCCATAAATGGATTTAAGCAACTTGCACACCTTCTTGCTGCTCCCACTGTCCATGAAACCTTCTGGTAGATCCATATAAACGCATTCTTCTAAACTTCCGTTCAGAAAAGCCGTTTTTACGTCCATCTGCCAGATCTCATAGTCATGGAAGGTAGCAATGGCAAGTAGGATCCGAATGGATTTGAGCATAGCCACTGGAGAAAAGGTTTTGTCATAGTCCACACCTGGTCTTTGACGAAAACCTTTTGCAACAAGTCTAGCCTTATAGGTTTCCACCTCCCCATCTACACTAAATTTCTACTTGTAGATCCATTTGCATCCAACGGGTTTTACCCCAGGTGGAGAAATATCCAAGGTCCACACTTTATTGGTGTACATAGACTCTATTTCGGATCGCATGGCATCTATCCACTTATCAGAGTCCCTATCGATAATGGCCTACCTGAAACTGGTAGGATCATCTTCTTCCAAGATGCAATCCTCTCAATCACCGTCTATGAGAAAACCGTAGTATCTTTCGGGTGGATGAGAAATCCTACCAGATCTGCGGAGTGGCTGAGGTTTGTCTGGGACTTCTGAATCCAGCGGTTCCTCCAAATCTTCAGTTACATTTTGTGGTTCAGAAGTTTCTTCCAGTTCTACCATACTCCCACTATTTTCTTACGCAAGAAACTCCCTTTCCAAGAAGGTAGCGTGGCGAGATACAAACAACTTTTGTTCCTCAGTATGGTAGAACATATATCCTAGTGAATTCTTAGGATATCCCACAAATTTACATAGAACTGATCGTGCCTGAAGTTTGTCCGGTTTCTGTGTTTTCACATATGCCAGACAACCCCACGTCTTAATGAATTTAAGACATGGTCTTTTTCCACTCCATATTCCATATGGAGTCATAGGCACATATTTGGAAGGAACTTGATTTAAAAGGTATGCTGCTGTTTGAAGCGCATGTTCCTAAAATGAAAGAGGTAACTTGGCGTTACTCATCATGGAGTGAATCATATCCAGTAGGGTATAGTTTCTCTGCTCCGATACACCGTTGTGCTGTGGTGTATACGGAGAAGTAAGCTGAGAGAGAATTCCATTCTCTTTTAGGTATTCTAGGAATTCCGTGCTTAAGTACTCCCCTCCTCTATTAAATCGGAGGATCTTGATACTTTTGCCAGTATGGTTCTCTACTTCGTTTCTGAATTCTTTGAATTTCTCAAAAGCTTCAGATTTGTTTTTCATAAGATACACATATCCGAACCTAGAGAGATCGTCAGTGAATGTGATGAAGTATGAGAACCCACCCTTGCATGTATAGACATTGGACCACATACATCACTGTGTATGAGTCCCAAGAGCTCTGCTGCTCTTTCTCCGTGTCCGGTGAACGAAGATTTGGCCATCTTTCCTTTGAGACAAGATTGACAAGTTTCATAAGATGAAAATTCGAACGTATCCAAGAGTCCATCTTTATGCAACTTACTCAGTATTTTCTCTCCGATATGACCAAGTCTACAATGACACAAGTCGGATTCGTTCACATCTGAACTCTTCCCTATACGTGTGTTTTGTATACCGAGAACTGTGTTTTGATTAAGTACATAGATACCATTACACAGTGTACCTTTTGCAACCAATACCTGATTAAGGTAAATGTTCATGATATTTTTATCAAGAACAAACTTATATCCATCTTTATCAAGTAAAGAAACTGATATGATGTTGCAAACCATGGAAGGTACATAGCAGCAGTTGTTCAAAATCATAGTATTGCCATTTGGCAATGCTAGGTGATATTCACCGACGGCAGAAGTATCAACTTGTGCTCCGTTCCCTACTCTGAGGGACATATCACCAGGTCCAACCATCCTACTTTTTCTCAGTCCCCATAATAAATTACAGATGTGAGATCCCGATCCGGTATCGAGTACCCAGGAGGTAGGACTGACCGAAAAACAGTTCCCAATAAAAAGAACACCTGAAGAAGACACAATAGTATGTTTCTTCTTTGATGGGGTCATCAAGGAATTCAAACAAACCTCTTTCCCTTGCTCACACTTATGACTGTTGTCATAAGTGTGAGCAAGGGAAAGAGGAGCCGAACCGACGTTCCCCAGTCCCGAATAAGAATTCGGATCGGTCAAGCGATATATTTTATTATCTTGATTAGAACGTGAAATGGTTGCTACCTGGAGAGAGAGAAAAGAAACACATAGCGTGCGCTCTTGCAAGATTAGATTGGTTATTAGTGTAGGGTTCCTAGGCACTCTAAGGAGGTCTCACAAGGCATCAACCATGCTAATTTGAAATTTTATGGTGCCGAGAAACCCTAGACTACGGATCGTCAACTAGATATTTAGGCGAAACTAGAACTAGTAAACTATTTTACTAAGAGAACGGAAATACAACCTTTGTAGATCCGGTCCTCCATCTCCACGGCTCCGTAATAAAGTCTCCTCGCTGTCCAAGTCGAACCATAACTCTTGCATCGGCTTCATCGGAGGAAAAACGGGCTAGGTCATCGACGACGATGCCGAAGATGATCTACGTCGAGGCATCACTAGATCAAGCTCCACCTTCACCAAGTTAAGAAACTTGTGAAGAAAACACACTCTACTACTTGGCAAGAGGTAGAGGATGAAGAAATAGGAAGTGGGTTCACTTTAGAATTGGATTTCTCACTCTTTTTCATCAATCACCATTGATGAAGTAAGCTTTCTTCAAGTGATGAAGAAGAAGAAGAAGATGAATATATTATGATGAGTTTTTTTTCCAAAAAGGAAATAATAAGAATACTTATCATAATGTAACCATGGTGAAGTGTAGAGAATCAACTAGGGTTAAGTGGAGTGGTTAGGGTTAAGCATGAGACAAAATGGTGACTTAGTCAAAGCTTCATGAAGCTTCAACATGCAAGTCCAAAATGAGCCACTATTTCATTTCTTTATGCTTAATATTTTTCCAAAAAGAATAAATAGATAAATAAATGAGAAAAGGAAATGAAACCCTAACCATTTAAGTAACCATGGTTTAATTCTTTACACAAACCCAAACTAGCATGTATCATCAAACATGATACAATCTTGTGCACAAAAAATATATCATATATACAATGTGCACAAACAAGTGAGAAAATCCGTTTAAAAATGAACCGATACTAGTTAATGCAAAGTAATATATCAAATATATAATTATGCATTAAATCATTAAATCAACACTTGATTTAACGATCCGGTCATATCGCATATAACCGACTAGTATCCAATGTATCGGCTTATCGAATCAATCCTCGATTCGATAACTAGGTTATATCGCATATAACCATTCGATACATTCATCGTGAGAATGGAATACGGTATCATATACTCGCATTATTCTCGGTCCCGCACATATCTCATATGCGCTCCTATTTCGTTTCGCTTGAGCCAGGAAACCTCTGTGTAGGACTCTAAAGACTCGTCAATACGCCGGCAGCAGATGATGATCATATCAAACATCCACAAGCCGCAAGCGGTCTGCTAAACGTAACGGCTACCCGGGTATTGAGCGATCAGAAGATCGACGAGCAAGCCCGCTCACACTCCAGTGAATCCAACCAGTAACACTACCGTACAGTCCGGTCTCGTCGTCTGATATGTCGCATATCTCGCCTAGGGGTGGTAAACGTCAGACCCCAATAGCTCGATAAGTCGTGTCGATATGAGGTCTATAACAGTTCGAGAAACTACTGGTAACACTTACCAGTAAATCTCAGCAACCCTGGCCAGGGATTTCCGGTTATAGCCAATCGAACACAGCGCAACATCAACTCCCTATACCGGGAGAGGCGAATCCCCTCCTATCGCTCATTGCCTCCATGTGATTCGGGACTGTACCCAAAAACCACCGTTTTGCACGCCCTCTTGGACGTGGTAAGATGGAAATCAAAGCACAGTGGGAACCACACAAGACTCTATGACGATCTCGGGTCAACAGACTACTCTGTACCAGTGTCACCAGAGAACTGCCATCTGACGTAAGGTATAATACCATCTGGGAGTTCTCGGCGAGTCCGTCCAGTGTACCCAGTCTCCACTGAGCACCCGTATATCATCTCTGATGTCAAACACCAATGGATATGGGATCATTCATCGCCCATCTGTATGGGTCGAGAAGGTATACGCTAGTCTACTCTGGTATATCGATGCCCCGTCTCGATACACCCACGACTAGGGACCTTGAAGGATGTACTTATAGACTACCATGTCCCCACTAGTATGATCCGCATCATAGTCCAGGTAGTCAAGTACACATCCTAAGGGCTTTACCAACATGTAACAGAGAGACAATCGGTATACACATTAAGGTAAAGAGTAACCAGATAGCATACTATCATGTCGAGCAAGAAAGTCCTCCCTATATATGTCCCAGCATCCACTACAATATACATCTTATGTACAGTAATGGCCTCTAGGGCATACATATAACTAACAATCTCCCACTTGCACTAGGGCCATCTGTAGCAGTGGTTGTAGTATCTCATACTCAACCATCCCTTAAAAGTCCCTCTCTGGGAATAGGCCTTCGTGAGTGGATCCGCCGTGTTGTCCTCTGAGTCTACTCTCCTAACCTCGATCACCCATCTCCATGATCAGGTGATACTGCCTTAGAATATGTCTGGATCTCTGATGGGACCAGCGTTCCTTGGCATAAGCCACATCTCCATTGTCTCACAATGGTAGGAACGTAGTTCATCTCATGAACTATTATACACCCAAACATCCTCTTTGGTAGCATCTTAAGTAGCGATGTATCCAGCCTTAATCGTCTAGTATGCCACGGTATCAAGCTTGGAATTCTTCTAACATACCGTCCCTTTACTGAGGGTAAAGACAATGCCTGTGACTGACACTCAGTCGACTTTATCACCCTGGAACCCTTTCAGTGATTCTCCCCAGGACCAATTGATACCATCTCACTACAGCTAGTGAGTTTCCTAACTTCCAATTAGATCTATCTCATAGATCCAAAATCCAGGATTTAGTAGGTATCACTTTGATCCTATATGGAGAATCTTTGTGATAAGCGGAGATTGACCGAGCGTAGCATAGGAAATTCCTTCCCTATCAAGAGTATGTCATCCATGTACTCTACGAGGATCATCACCATACTCCCTACTACCTTTTTGTATATACAAGGTTCATATACCATTTTCATGATGTCAAACTGTTTGACTAACTCATCAAAACAGATGTTCCAACTCCGCGATGCTTGCTTCATCACATAAAACATCTTGCACACGTTTCCGCTGCTTCCACTGTCTACGAAGCCCTCTGGCTGTGTACTTATAGACTCTCTCTTCCAAAACATCATTTTAGAAGAGCTGTCATGACACCCAACCACCAGGTATCGTAGTCATGGTATGTAGCTGTGGCAAGTAGGATCTGGATGGACTTAAGCATGCTACTGGAAAAAGGTTTCATCATTATCCACACCTGGTCGATGACGAAAACCTTTAACAAGTCTAGCTTTGAAAGTCTCAACTTTTCCATGTACACCAAGTAATCTTCTCAAGATATACTTGCACCTGATGGGGATTTAACCCTTCAGATATAGCAACCAAAGTCCATACTTTGTTGGTGTATAAGGATTCCATCTCAGATCTCTAAGCATCCAGCCATTCTTACAGAGTCTCACTCCAGATGGCCAGCTCGAAACTAGTTGGGTCATCATCTCATGATGCAATTCTCGCTCCCACTGTCATAGAGCAACCGAAGTATCTCTCAGGTGGGTGAGGAACCCTACTAGATCGGCGGAGAGGCTGAGGTTCGTTGGTTTCTATTGAATCCTTCGGTTGTACCAAATCATCTGCTGTAGTTTGCAAAGCTGGAACTTTTCCAGTTCTACATTACAGTCCTTGCCTCGAGTTTGTCCGGATTTTGCTTTTAGACATAGGCCGGACAACCCCAAATCTTAACTAGCTTAAGACATGGGCTCTTCCCTTTCCATATCACATATGAAGTGGTAGGCAACTGATTTGATTGGAACCCTATTCAATAGGTATGCAACTTCATAAGTGCATAACTCCCAAAAGGAAATAGGTAACTCAGTAATACTCATCATAGAGCACACCTTATCATATAGGGTGTGATTGCTCCGCCCCGATATACCATCGTGCTATGGTGTATACGGAGGAGTAATGCTGAGAGAGAATCTCATTCTCCTTTAGAATAGTCCAGGATTTCCGTGCTCAAGTATTCTCCTCCTTGATCACATCAAAGGACATTATACTTTTACCCGTATTTTGGTTCTCTACTTCTAACTTATATTCCATGAATATCTCAAAAGGTTCGGACTTGTGTTTCAACAGGAACATATGTCTGAATCTAAAGAGATCATCAGAGAATGTAATGAAGTACAAAGGACCGGTCTTGGTATGTGTAGACAGGAGACCTACATACATCAACATGTATCATCCCAAGAGTTTACCAACTCTTTCTCTGTTTCCAGTAAACAGAGCTATGGTCATCTTATCTTTGTGACATGACTGGCAAGTTTTCACAAGATGTAAATTCAAACTAATTTAAATAAACATCTAAATGTAACTTCAGCCAGTCAGGTCGCATTGATATGACCTAGTCTACAATACCTCAAGAAGGATTCGTTCATTTCTGAACTCTTCCTCTTTTGCGTGTTCCGTATACTAAGAACTGTAGTTTGATTTAGAACATCAATGCTTTTAGATAACGTGCCTGAACCGATCAACTTTTGATATAGGAAATGTTCAAAACATTATCCAGCAATACAAAATTTTATCATTTCTTTACTTATAAAGAGACTGACATGATTTTGTATATCAGGTTCGGTATCTAATAACATTCGTTCAGAATCAATGTATTGGTAATACAAGGTGACAGTGACCAACAGACTTGGATGCAACACTTGCCCCGTTTTCTGCCTCATGAAACTTATCACCCGTTCTCAGTTCTTTACCTCATGACATATGTAGCCCATGTAACATATTACATATGCGGGATCCTGATCCGGTATCATATACCCAGGACGTAAAGGATACTGAGAAACAGTTCTCTGCAATGAACACACCCGAAGATGATGCATCAACATGCACTCTCTTCGTTTGGGCGGCATAGGAATTCTGGTAATCCCCAATTTCCTGCTCTGTCTTATAACAATTACAAGTTGGAGCGGGACCAACGTCCCCCAGCTCAGTATAACAAGCGGGTTCGGTCAATAATCTGTTTTATTTTCTTGATTAAGGCGTGAAATGGTCGCTACCAGGAGAGAGAGAGAAGAAAACACTCAGCGTGCGCTCTTGCAAGAATAGATTGGTTATTATTTTATCTAATCAGGATGGCTCCCACTGCTTTTTATCAAATCTTCCTTCAAACCCTAAAAGGAAAGACTAGCCGGGATTAATTACACGCTACAAGTTCGCCAATCTTTCAGCCAGGCCAGTGTCGGTACTTTGAGGGAGGTCCCCCATGCTTTCGCACGAACCTTATTAATGTAAACCTCGTTTTCCCAGAGGCGTAACCCCATTGACACCTTTCTAGACACCTACTTGATCGGCTAATTGTAATGTGCAAAACTCTCCCAGGAGTAACAATTACTCACAGCGGGTATCGGGATCCAACTATCTCATAGAAGGTATGCAATCTCATTGCAAATTTCAACACTTGAAATTCCCGATAATTTTGCCCCTAGCGTCCTATGACCTTGACGCAGGCCAACAAACCATAGGCTACTAGTCAACTTCAACCCGTCATTTCCTGATTGAATTAAACCCACCCGCACGACCCTTGACGCAGGCCAACAAAGTCGCATGACTACCCTAATCCAATCTGCATCATATGCATAAGCAGATAAATACTAGTTAGCTACCGCACACTACGCCTTGACGCAGGCCAACAAACGTAGCACGAATACTAACCACCACTTATCTGAAATGACGGAGGGCTACGACAGGTTTTTCTGAAAACCTATTGCATAATGAACTTGATATCGTTGTAGAATCAAATGATTTTAAAATGGAGTGTTTTTGAAGCTTTTCTAGTTTCGCTAAAGGAGTCACTCCCGGTGAAGGGATCGTCGGTCCTTTCCTCGTAGAATGAGGTGCGGGATATATCATATATATCATTGTGCAAAGCAAAAACTCTTAAAAGCAATCAAAAGACAAACCGAGTGTGTAGTATCTGCCAGTTATTGCTAAAGGAGTCACCCCCGGTGAAGGGATCTCGGTCCTTTCCTTATCGAATAAGGTGCAGGATATATCATATATACCGCTGTGCAAAGCAAGAACTGTAGCTACCTGTTTTATTTTGAAATTCGATTCTACAACATCTTAGGTTTCTTTTATTTCATTAATCATATTAATGAAGTCCCATCATTTAAGTACCTAAACATCACACATAAATACGACGTACACTTATGCCATCCGCATTCGCCTCGATGTCCCCTCGTGCACCGTTAGGTTAGGTAACTAACGGCAGAGCGGGGCAGGGCTAGCGCGGGTGTAAAACATAAGTAACGTCTATATAATATATCATATATACTATATACAGTATCTATCACAGAACATCACATGATCACATCACAGATATCACAGCAGAAGAAACATATGAAATATTGGATATACTAGGACGTCCGTGTTTTCAATACGAGCCAGTATAAAACACGGATTCCACGGTCGTGATGAATAGCCAAACCCACACCCCTAGACCCCTACGAGAGCGGCAAGCAACCCTACCAATTCTAGAGTTAGGAGACCCGGACTCGACTCCTCGAGTTGGTCTCCCACTGGACTCCAGAACCCGGTTACTTGTGCTCTCCTCCTTGGGTCTATCCTAGTGCGGAAAAGTAAATAATATATAAAAGGTGACAACTTCCGCTACCTGGAAGTGCCCCAATAAAAGAATATTACATACAAGTTTTTACATGAATGAAAATGAAAAACACTCATCTCACATAAAAACCCTCGGCTATTCAAACACGACGATCCAATATAATATATCCAGCAACACATAACATCACATGTCATCAACGTAAGTAAATATGCGCATCCCAATTGTCGTTGACATATAGCAACGAAACTGGCGATATCACATATTACACTTACGGTCACAGAAAAGAAAGTGTAAAACTACAACAGTTGGAATCCGCAACCTCCATAGACATCGCATGCCTAATCAAATGAATTTCTTAGACATCGCATGCCTAACAATTATAAACCCCGCATTTTAGTCTCATTTATCGAAAACTCTTTTCAATATCAAGTCGGGCAATTCAACAGGATTCCCGACATTTTGATCGAATGCTCCTCGCAAACTTTAGTAGACGGCCGCACCCCCGATACCGTCGACGAAGTGCACCAAGGCGGAACACCGCTGCCGCGAGCACCCAGATGGATGCTTTCGGCGACGGGGTTCTCCTACAGTCACTTGGTCGAGGCTATGGAGTGAAGCTGTCTATTAAGTTTACCCGGCGAGTATCCGCGTACGCTACGTGATTGCGACGGACTTTTGATCACATCAAAATTCCGTGGCAACCGATCAAGTGAGACTAAAGTGCTATGTTTATAACATTCATTCAGTTATCTCATAACTACTTGTGAATTCCAATTATTGTATCACATTCCAGATAATTAGAAAATGGTAAACTTTCCGATCGAACATTCAAACACCCAAGTTTTCCCGATACAGTTCAACACATGAAACAAGTCTAAAAACATTCAGTTCGTGCCACAGTACCAACGGTCCAGCCGTAGAAGGGTCAAGCCAACGCCTCACATGTGGCATGCTGTACTGCCCCAAACCCGAAGATTCAAAGGGCAGTTCAAGACGGTCACATAATCGAGTTAAGGTTTGTTGTCTTCTAGAGGGTCCATCGAGTTACTTGCACTACTTAGAACGTCTTTAAACCACAGAAAAATCCAACACTTGGAAATTTTCCGGCAAGGGAAAAGTTGGGTATTTATATCCAGTCGAACTTTTTAACATATTCAAAAAATTATCCGGAATGTCACAGACAAGATTAGACAATCCGATCGAAACCACGAGTCCCCAATACAACCCTAAAAATTCAACTTTTGAAAAAATATTAAAAATTCCCAGAAAACTCAACATCATAAAATAGGAATTACTGTGCAAAAATAAAATGATGACGTCATATGATGGCCGCGGAACCGCCGCAGAAGCCAGGCTTCTGCCGCGGTTCCGCCGCCGTTTTGACGAATTGGGTGATCGTGTTTCACAGTAATTCTTAGAAAGTCCTGCTGAATTTTCTGCATATTTTTAATGTCGAAAAAGACCAGATTTCAGAAATTGTCCAGAGAGCATTTTAGGGTTTTGGTTTTGGTTCGATCGGACTTCTAATTCCGTCTATGCATCGCCTAAGGCTCTAGCTAGGCTCTGATACCACTGTAGGGTTCCTAGGCACTCTAAGGAGGTCTCACAAGGCATCAACCATGCCAATTTGAAATTTTATGGTGCCGAGAAACCCTAGACTACGGATCGTCAACTAGATATTTAGGCGAAACTAGAACTAGTAAACTACTTTACTAAGAGAACGGAAATACAACCTTTGTAGATCCGGTCCTCCACCTCCACGGCTCCGTAATGAAGTTTCCTCGCTGTCCAAGTCGAACCATAACACTTGCATCGGCTTCATCGGAGGAAAAACGGGCTAGGTCATCGACGACGATGCCGAAGATGATCTACGTCGAGGCATCACTAGATCAAGCTCCAACTTCACCAAGTCAAGAAACTTGTGAAGAAAACACACTCTACTACTTGGCAAGAGGTAGAGGATGAAGAAATAGGAAGTGGGTTCATGATTGAAAGAATTAAAATTAACCGCAATCAGGACGGTGTCGCTTTGCAGCTAGCCGGTTGAGCACGGGTCGGTCCACAGGGAGATGGTGGTATTTTACCTTCTTGTCTTAGACGAGTCAATAAAGAATTTGTATGAGTTTGATTCTAACCTATGTGTTTATTTGCAAGTATAAAGTTGTTAAGAAAAATACGAGATTGTAAGCTAAAGAAATCCGTACTCAAAACCTTTGAGCCGAGTCTTGGCCAATTGAAGCTAGATAATCGGCAACAACGTGGATTAGGGGTTTTAAGCGCGGTATTCGTGGAATCCGTCTTATTTACCCTTGTCCTTCCGTTCTTGTCTCTTGCTTTCGCCTCCGGCCAAACCGAACGCAACCGGTCGCGGTTAGGAATCACCTTTACCTTGTCAGGGTAGGGTGCCTAACGGAGCGCTTGCGTAACGTTTGGGCGGAGTTCAAATGGAAAATAACGGGAAAAGGAAATGAGGAAAGAAGTGTTAACTTACAATGCCGTATTGATTCTTAACAACGACGATAATTACAACATTCACAAAATGAACAACAAAGAGCAAAAGAAAAGAACAAAGAAAAGAAAAGATTACAAGAAAGAAAGTGCAGGAATTTAAGTGCATGAAATAAATTGCAAGTAATAAAAAGCAAGTAATAAAAAGCGAGTAATAAAAAGCGATAAAAAGAACAAGAAACTAGGACTCAAGACAAGCATGTGATCAATAGCCAACCCTTAAACTTGCAAGCTCAATCAAGAGGTTGCAAGATCAAGGGAAGGGTAGAGAACGCATGTGAAATGAAGTGCTAATTCCATAAAAGAATACGACCCTTGAGATCAATAACTAACCCTTAACCATTCAAGCTCAATGAAGAGGTTGAATGATCAAGAGAAAGCAAAAATCTCAAGGGGAAGAAGAAACAAAACAGAATGATACAAAACCCTCATCTTCATTGATTTCCCACTCAAAAAGCTCTCACTACAATTTTCATGGAAAAGGAATGAAGAAGAAGAAGAACTATACAAAAAACTACAAAAGAGTGGACACCAAATTGGACCCTTTGGCTTGGCTCAGATCTGCTGTATTTATAGGAAGGGAAATGAAACCCTAGAGGCAAATTCTGACACTATATGAAGTCCCCAAAATACCCCCAAAAGACGACAAGGTGAGGACCCCACATGGCCGCGGATCCGCGGCCAAGACCCCCCTTTGGCCGCGGATCCGCGGCCGTATTGATCAGTTGGGTCGTGGGGTTTTGGTACTTTTCCTGGTTTGTTGTCCCCTGTTGTCTGGTATACATATTTTCTGAAAATACTTTCACATTTCTTCCAGAATTTCTGTTGAGGAAAGGTGGACTTTTTGTGGATGCTTTTGTCATGATTGCCTCGAGCTCCGCGTAGATTTCTTGGAACTTGTTGTTGCCATTAAGCCTTGTGCATGAAAACGACATTGATTTGACATTTCGTCTCCCTAAACTGGTATCTGGCAACATACGGATGAAGAGCGGAGACCGTGTTTTATCTGTGGTTGGCAGGAACCCGGATTTTGTCGTGTTTTCCATGAATTTCACCATTTTAGAACCGAGAACCTGTATCCTGCAAATATGTAACAAACACGGATTAAAAGCACCTACCTATAAACACTTGAGCGTAAGAATGGGCGGTATAAAATGCAGTATTCTGTTATGAACAAATACCCCCAAACTTAACTTTTGCTCGTCCCGAGCAAAACCAATTATTCACAAAAATAAAATCCTAACCGCACTTTCGCAGGGAACGCGATTGCACTGAGCACGTGCAACAAGCCGTTAAACCCCTAGGTGTCCCTAGTAGGAGGAGTGTTGTCTCCTGAGGGTTTTCAGCAGATTACACCCACAAAATCCCGTCAAGCTAGTGTCATAAGTTAACGTTGATTCTACTCCTACAGTTTAGTATTTTTTTAGAAATTCTATCATCCTAAGTTAGAAATATCCAACCCTTATTTTTCACACCTCCTATCTATTTAACCTTAGGTCCTATACGTTCCAAAAAAGTTTAGAAAGATGTTGGTTCTCCTGAGTTTTCCTTCTAAAGTGCGGCCTCAAATCAGGGATTTTTATCAACTTTACAGAAAACACAAGTCTTATTCTTTATTTCTATCTTTAATTCAAACATCGATTATATACCCCTACGTGTGTGTATATTTGCACCCCTACACTTAAGGATTCAATTCAAGCTATAATACCCTTGCCCTAATACCTAATACTACTTCTTTTCATTAAGGATGGACGGATTTGCCCACACACCTTTCAAGCGACTATTAATGCTTCTTGAGGCACTAACAGCCGATTACTGAATGTGTGAGCTTAAAGCGTAAATAGCAGTTTCCAGGTCTTGACTTTATTCTATTTTTTTCTTTTTCTTTTTTCTTTTTCAAGACCGGATACATTTTTCACATGCTCTTTTGGTGTTTAGCTTTAAATACCGTTTTTTCTTTCATACTAGGTTTTCAGGCAAGAGTATTTCTAGGTATCCTCTACTATCCCAAGTTTCAAGGTGCGTGTAAGTGCAGTTTGTAGGGTATATACTCTCTAAATTTGAACTCAAGAAAAAAAAACTATTTTTCAGACTTATCCTCCAGTAAAGCTTCAATACTTTCCCTTCTTCTTGACTTAACTCAAAAAACTGAACTCAAGATTACCTATTTCTAAAAAAAACTGTAAGGACGTATACTTACCAAAGTTAGACAGAACGAGGGTTATTTTTAGGATTTTCAATTCCTAAGCCTAGAATTTAGTTATTTCTATCATATCGACTAAACTTTCGGAATAAAGATCTAAGTTACCCTATTAGCTAACTTGGCGACAAAGTTTTTATATTTTTTGGAAAATTTTCGATTTTTGTGAGTTTTTAATGTGGTATGCAAATGCAAAATATACAAATGAATGCGAAGGAAGAAAGCTTACCGAGCACACCCCCAAACTTAAACTTGACAGTGCCCTCACTGTCAGGCTATACCAAGAGGGTCAAAATTGTCGGCGCTCCCCCTAAAAACAAATTATATACAAAAAGGAAAACAAAAAATATATACAAAAAAGTTGTCCCCCCCAAACTTAAGTAAAACAGTGTTTCCACTGTTAAGCGCTGAAGTTCAGGATTAGGGGGGAAAGAACAGTATCAAGCTATACAAGGCCTTATACAGGCCAAAAGTGAGCACCAACCATTCAAAGATCTTATCGTGATAAAGCAGTGGCTGGTGAAAGAATGCGGAGAGGTAAGAAATGGAGAATACGCGAGACCGTATGGAGATAGAAGCGGGATACGGTCTCGGTATATCAGAAGAAGAAGAATGGCGGAAGGGAAAAAGAAGTGGAATACGAACTCGAGGGTGCAAATGGAGTGAATAGATTAGCACAATTTGTGATGAGCGATGTGTAAACAGCGATTGTGCTAATCTATTAACCCGTCGAGAGATTGGGTCAAATCCCTCAAGATTCGTAAGAAACCATGGGTACGCCGAACTTTGTAAACCAGACACAGTAAATGAAAGTGAGACGGGTTCTTGCAAGGTCGGAACGATGGAAGGGATGGAGGGAAGTGGTTGAGGAAGGGTATCGGTTAAAGGTTCAGGAGGGTGTACACAGTCAGTGAAAGGAACAGGATGAATTGGAAAATCTGACTCATCAATTAAAACTGGTTCATCCTCAACACTATCCTCAATATTCTCCTCAAAATGTAGCACATCCATGCATTTCTCTTCAAAATCCAGACGCATATGGGGTTCGGGAAAAACATTTAATGACTCGGGATGATGATTTGAAGAGACAAACTCAGCCAAATCTATGGGTTCATCATCCAAAATATTCCCAGCGTCGATATCCTCGATCAAGTGAAAATCAAAATTCTCTGACACCTCAACAAAAGCATGGATATCAATCGATTCAGGTTCTAAAGTGGAGGTGTAAAGGTCAAAAGGTTTAGGATCGGTTTCACTTGGAAGAGACCCTTCACAATCGGGCAAATCAAACACTACGAAATCGCACAACTCATTCATCATTCTATCTTCAATTGATAAATCATGTGGGATAATCGATAGATTTTCAAAACAGGAGTTGTGGGATTCAATTTGGGACGGGTAGGTTTGATTTGGAAGGGGTACATCTCACTCTCTCCACTCAAATTCACAGCATGTCCTGCCGCTTCATCATACATTGAAAAAGTTGGAGCTAGTTGAAAACTAGCTACCGGGTCACTAGGTTGCATGAGGGCGGCCATGGACGCATTCAAATCCATCATCTGTTGGCTTGACGCTACCCTAAAGTCTTCCAACGACTGTTCTAGACTAGACATGGGTTGTGAAGGGGTTTCAGTAAAAGATTCAAAGTTGTTTGGATACTGAAAATTCCCAAATGGCGGTTCAGAAACAATGTCTAGGGAAGGTGAAAAAGTCGGGTAGGACTGGTAGGAATTGAATGGCTGGACAGGAGCAGGATCAACATTTGGATAAGAAGGTGAATGGAATTGTTGATCCCAAGAATTTGAAGTGGTGAAAGGAATGAAAGATCGGCTACGGGATTGTTCAATACGTTCAGCAATAGATATTGGTCTTGGGGCTACAACTGGACTTTCAAAAGGGGTATCAACGCAAGAAGGGGTGAATGTTTGAAACGGTTGATACGAAGTGGATTGCGGGGTCCAGTTGTTCGTCCTAGACGCGTCTATCCGATCTTTCAAAGAAATTTTGGGCATGGAGGGATTGTTCGAAGTTCGACCAAAACAAGAACCGTAAGAAGTTATGTCTGGTTGTGGGTACCAAAGTTCGGCAAGAGTTTTGCGAGGTGGAGTACCCATGATATGAAGAGAGAGAAAGAAAGGTAGAGAAAAGGAGGGGAAAAAGAATGTGATATTTTTTTTTTTTTACAGACAAAAGAATGAAATATACACAAAAAGAATATGGACAAAAATAATCACGACACAAAAATACCACACACCTAATCGTTCTAGGGTTAACCTAGGTCAACTAGACCTGCTCCAGAACTTGATTGTCGAAGTAAAACTGTGTCGAGAAACAGGCTCAAGATACACTGATCACGAGGCCAGGTAAGTGCAGAGATAAGGGGAGGTTTTCCAACGCTTTCGCGAAGTTCCTTAATTAAATAACCCTTTCTCTTTTGGCGGTTTCGCCGTTAACACTTTCCTAGACACCCCGTAAACAATATACCGTTAAGCAAGGTTCTAAACACAGTTAACTTCTCCTAGTGAGCGCGAAGTCCTTAAGGCTTAAAGTCTAGTTTCTTTTAAATTTTGTGCGGGTAAACGTTATGCTCAAGTTCGTGATTTGTGGGCTACGGAAAAGGTGATGAAATCCTTTACCGTATCTTGTGGGGTTCGCTTGCCCTTAAGTCCGTATTAATTGATGCAATGCGCAATTCAATAAAAATTCTATAAAGAATCAAAAAATCGTTTTTTAGTTTAAGCGCGGCGCTGCAACAAATACGGGTTAGTCAATTTTTAGCGTTTGCTAGCGAACTTGCAAAGAATCCTGCAAAGAATAGTATATTGGATGCGTCGGATTTGAGAAGAAGGTGTTAGTAAAATACGTACCGTTAAGTTTTGGGTTAGGAAACCCCCGTTGAATCAAATCCGGTAAGCTTGAAAGGTTCGCTTGCGCGGGTCAAACTACCCGGATCTTTGGCACTGTACTTCGTAATCACCTTTGCCTTGAATGCACACTTTGCTCCCCACAATCGCAGTTTGCAAATACGCAAAAATCTGCACACTTGCCCACAAAAATTATCAAAAAAAACAAAAAGATTTTTTTTTTTATAAATTATATACAAAAAGAATATTAACCCGAATAACAAGAAAGAAAATACGCTACCGTCTCCCCGGCAACGGCGCCATTGATTGAAAGAATTAAAATTAACCGCAATAAGGACGGTGTCGCTTTGCAGCTAGCCGGTTGAGCACGGGTTGGTCCAAAGGGAGATGGTGGTATTTTACCTTCTTGTCTTAGACGATTCAATAAAGAATTTGTATGAGTTTGATTCTAACCTATGTGTTTATTTGCAAGTATAAAGTTGTTACGAAAAATACGAGATTGTAAGCTAAAGAAATCCGTACTCAAAACCTTTGAGCCGAGTCTTGGCCAATTGAAGCTAGACAATCGGCAACAACGTGGATTAGGGGTTTTAAGCGCGGTATTCGTGGAATCCGTCTTATTTACCCTTGTCCTTCCGTTCTTGTCTCTTGCTTTCGCCTCCGGCCAAACCGAACGCAACCGGTCGCGGTTAGGAATCACCTTTACCTTGTCAGGGTAGGGTGCCTAACGGAGCGCTTGCGTAACGTTTGGGCGGAGTTCAAATGGAAAATAACGGGAAAAGGAAATGAGGAAAGAAGTGTTAACTTACAATGCCTTATTGATTCTTAACAACGACGATAATTACAACATTCACAAAATGAACAACAAAGAGCAAAAGAAAAGAACAAAGAAAAGAAAAGATTACAAGAAAGAAAGTGCATGAATTTAAGTGCATGAAATAAATTGCAAGTAATAAAAAGCAAGTAATAAAAAGCGAGTAATAAAAAGCGATAAAAAGAACAAGAAACTAGGACTCAAGAAAAGCTTGTGATCAATAGCCAACCCTTAAACTTGCAAGCTCAATCAAGAGGTTGCAAGATCAAGGGAAGGGTAGAGAACGCATGTGAAATGATGTGCTAATTCCATGAAAGAATACGACCCTTGAGATCAATAACTAACCCTTAACCATTCAAGCTCAATGAAGAGGTTGAATGATCAAGAGAAAGCAAAAATCTCAAGGGGAAGAAGAAACAAAAGAGAATGATACAAAACCCTCATCTTCATTGATTTTCCACTCAAAAAGCTCTCACTACAATTTTCATGGAAAAGGAATGAAGAAGAAGAAGAACTATACAAAAACTACAAAAGAGTGGACACCAAATTGGACCCTTTGGCTTGGCTCAGATCTGCTGTATTTATAGGCAGGGAAATGAAACCCTAGAGGCAAATTCTGACACTATATGAAGTCCCCAAAATACCCCCAAAAGACGACAAGGTGAGGACCCCACATGGCCGCGGATCCGCGGCCAAGACCCCCCTTTGGCCGCGGATCCGCGGCCGTATTGATGAGTTGGGTCATGGGGTTTTGGTACTTTTCCTGGTTTGTTGTCCCCTGTTGTCTGGTATACATATTTTCTGAAAATACTTTCACATTTCTTCCAGAATTTCTGTTGAGGAAAGGTGGACTTTTTGTGGATGCTTTTGTCATGATTGCCTCGAGCTCCGCGTAGATTTCTTGGAACTTGTTGTTGCCATTGAGCCTTGTGCATGAAAACGACATTGATTTGACATTTCGTCTCCTTAAACTGGTATCTGGCAACATACGGATGAAGAGCGGAGACCGTGTTTTATCTGTGGTTGGCAGGAACCCGGATTTTGTCGTGTTTTCCATGAATTTCACCATTTTAGAACCGAAAACCTGTATCCTGCAAATATATAACAAACACGGATTAAAAGCACCTACTTATAAACACTTGAGCGTTAGAATGGGCGGTATAAAATGCAGTATTCTGTTATGAACAGTTCACTTTAGAATTGGATTTCTCACTCTTTTCATCAATCACCATTGATGAAGTAAGCTTTCTTCAAGTGATGAAGAAGAAGAAGACGATGAATATATTATGATGAGTTTTTTTTTCCAAAAAGGAAATAATAAGAATACTTATCATAATGTAACCATGGTGAAGTGTAGAGAATCAACTAGGGTTAAGTGGAGTGGTTAGGATTAAGCATGAGACAAAATAGTGACTTAGTCAAAGCTTCATGAAGCTTCAACATGCAAGTCCAAAATGAGCCACCATTTCATTTCTTTATGCTTAATATTTTTCCAAAAAGAATAAATAGATAAATAAATGAGAAAAGGAAATGAAACCATAACCACTTAAGTAACCATGGTTTAATTCTTTACACAAATCCAAACTAGCATGTATCATCAAACATGATACAATCTTGTGCACAAAAAATATATCATATATACAATGTGCACAAACAAGTGAGAAAATCCGTTTAAAAATGAACCGATACTAGTTAATGCAAAGTAATATATCAAATATATAATTATGCATTAAATCATTAAATCAACACTTGATTTAACGATCCGGTCATATCGCATATAACCGACTAGTATCCAATGTATCGGCTTATCGAATCAATCCTCGATTCGATAACTAGGTTATATCGCATATAACCATTCGATACATTCATCGCGAGAATGGAATACGGTATCATATACTCGCATTATTCTCGGTCCCGCACATATCTCATATGCGCTCCTATTTCGTTTCGCTTGAGCCAGGAAACCTCTGTGTAGGACTCTAAAGACTCGTCAATACGCCGGCAGCAGATGATGATCATATCAAACACCCATAAGCCGCAAGCGGTCTGCTAAACGTAACGGCCACCCGGGTATTGAGCGATCAGAAGATCGACGAGCAAGCCCGCTCACACTCCAGTGAATCCAACCAGTAACACTACCGTACAGTCCAGTCTCGTCGTCTGATATGTCGCATATCTCGCCTAGGGGTGGTAAACGTCAGACCCCAATAGCTCGATAAGTCGTGTCGATATGAGGTCTATAACAGTTCGAGAAACTACTGGTAACACTTACCAGTAAATCTCAGCAACCCTGGCCAGGGATTTCCGGTTATAGCCAATCAAACACAGCGCAACATCAACTCCCTATACCGGGAGAGACGAATCCCCTCCTATCGCTCTGTAGCGTCTTGAAAAGTCGTTTTGGTGTTTTCCTGAAATTCGGCGAAAATTCGGTATTTTTCCGAAAACCGTCTTTTTGTTATTTTGCAGTTTAGGGCTAATTATACCTAAAATGGATAGGTAATTGCTTGTTTTTAGTAGCTAATGAGTTACTTATTAAATTCCGGTCATTTAAAAATTTTTCCCTATTTTTCAATTTTTTAATATTATTTTAAGCCGGTAAGAAAATACATTAAATTAGCGATAAATACAAATTTTTCCGGGCTAATTTTAATCTTTAAAATTATGATAATTAAAATCTAGTTGTAACATAAATTTTTAGTATTTTATTTTGATTTTTAACTAATTTTTATTATAGGAAACAAAATTTATTGAATTTAAGCCTAAACTTGCAATTTTTGACTTGTTGGGGGTCTTTTTGCATAATTTTTTTTTGTGCACTCCCTCTCACTTCTCCCTCACCCTAGGCCGGCCATTTCCAGCAGCACATGGGAAAAAAAATTCCATGCTCTTTGACTTGTGTTGTTGTGTGGAAATGGGGGTTTTTTTTTAAAGGTTTTTGAATTGTTAAATGGGGTATGGTGCTTTGACTTTGGGGGAGTTTGACTAGAAACTTTTTCCCACACCCACTCCCCTCCCCTCCCCCTCATTTCTGTCCAGAAAATCAGCAGCTCCCCCCCTTCATTTTCCTCTCTATTTTGTTCACAAATTCATCTCAAAAACCATCAAAAATCAACAAATCATTTACAATTTCAAAGCAAAACCTTATTCCCTCTCTTCTCAAACCCAAATTGGCTCAAATCTTGGAGAAAGATGGCATCTTGGGAGGCTTTAGAAACTTAGGGTTTGAACTTTTGAGGTATAACTTCTAATCAAATGGTTACATTGTAGTTAAAGTATGCTTATTAGAACTTTGAAAATTGTTTTAGTGTTAATTTTAGTGTTAATTGCATACTAGTTTTTTTAAAGTTTGTGGTTTGAAATTAATTTATGGTTTAGATCACCATTAAGAGATTAATTAAGCTATTTTGTTATCTAGTTATTTTGTTAGCTTAATCTAAATGGTTAAATTGCTAATTGGGCTAAAATCTAGTGTTAATTTAGTGTTAGATTCTAATCTAGTTTTTAAACGTTTATGGTTAGAGTTAAACTAGGGTTTTTAGGAACCATTATTTAGTTAATTAAAGCTAATTAGATATCTAGTTAATTACTAAACTAATCTTTAAGGTTACTTTGCTTAAGTGGCTTCTTATTAGGCTAATCTATGTTAAGCTTGTGTGAAATTTTCATTAAGATTGCTAATTACCAAATTCAAGAAGAGGTTTGTGTATGGAATGTGGGTTTTGTAGCATGGTAAATAAGTTAAAATTTGTGTTTTTTGTGGCTAACTAGTTGTGTGGATTGGATGGTTGTGTTGGACCGTGATAACTTTGTCGCTATTGTCGATGTTTGCACCAAGTTGCTATTCTAGCTTACTAGTTTTTACTAAAATGTTGTGATGAATTAATTGCGATGTCTTGATGACATTTTTAGCGTATCCTATGACATTTAGGATGCGTGTGTGCGGATTTTTGAGTAGTCGGGTTTTAGTTTTGCCGGGCGACCAAATCGGCGATTTTTGGCGGTTTTTGCGATTTTCGCGTATGTTCCGCGCACCTTGTGCACGTTGTACCTAGCTAATGAACATTAGTATTTTCGTTTGGGTTTTGCGTCAGTCTTGATAGGTAACCTTATTTTTGGTATTGATGTAAATTCCAGGTTCGGTCGCGGAGACGTCAGACACGGCACGAAAGGGGAAAGCGGTGATTGGACACAGCTAGCCAGGGATTCCGGTGAGTAGATGTAACATCTACGGGGGACTATCGTTGGATGGCGCAAGCCGCCCGATAGTTTTAGTAACTTAAAAGATTCTTAGTAATGTTAGTAATTAGGGGTGTAATACTTGTATGATTATTTGCTACATTCATACCCTATATTGACATACCTATACGAAACCATTTTATAGGACACCTGCACCATTGCCAGGGTTTTTATATGCAGCACGAGCACTATTCATGCTTACACACACATCCTGGTAATTGCCATGCCACCACACTAGATAACCTTTAAATTTAAACCTTTTACTAATTGATACTTAAACTTGTGCTATTGCCTTTAATTCCTTAAAATGAAACCATAGGATTGCTATTCTTGTGCATGTACTTCATCATATTAATTGTTCATGCCTAATCTATTAATCACACATCGCAACTTGATTATTGATACCATATGCATTCATTATCATTGATATATGCACTTATGAGGATTTCTTGAGATTTTATGATATTTCTGGATTTCGGGGGAAAGCCGCAAAATTTCTAAACTTATTATATTTTTAAAACATGTAAATTGCGGTTTTCTAGTGATGTAAGTGTCGTCCACCATGAGTTTGCTGTGGTTTTTGAGACCCGTTTCGAGGAGTTGGACGAACCGTCTCGGGTACATGGTGGGCCCGGTAGGGTACCCCGGGGCAAGAAGCTCGTGGTGCTGACGATGAGCCTGGCAGGGGACGGATTACCTACCGGTGACTTCATTGGGCACGGCGGATATCCAGAGGATACCGACCGGGGCCGCGAGAGGATGAGATATTGATATTGAGATGGGTCAGCCGGATGGCTGAGGCCAGAGACACTATGACATGGATTTATGAGATTTGAGACAGCTTTTGGGTGTCGTTGCTGGACACCGGTTCTCGTCGATTCTTTGAGTATTATGCTGGCATTCTAAAAGAGTTTCAAAAACAAAAAGAGATAAAATGTTTCTTATATATACCTATTGAGACCTCAGATATTCATGTTGCATACATATTAGTACACTGATGTTGTATACACACCTGCTAGTGCATCCAGTCATACCTGTATTTTAGATGCTAGGATGCTTGTGTGCATGCATACGATAGCCTTTGTAGATGTTATTTATTACTCACGAGTTGGCAACTCACCCCCGTTGTGCCACAGCCTTTTGCAGGTCCGCTCCGTCCGTACAGTAGCGGCGGGCGCATTTGTTCTTTTGCCTCCTTTGCCTGGACTCGAGGTTTTGCTCTTAGGTGGGTTATATCATTATTTTTGTACCACCTTGTATATTCCTTGTATCTAGTGCACTCCATCTACTGTATCTATCAGTATTATTGTATATTGACCTAGAGATGAGACTGTGAGGTTTGTGGACTTTTATGCTGTATTTTGGGGTCGTACTCACTTGAGTCGACATGCTGTTTTTTCTTATGCTTCATTTTGATTATTTCGCATGTTGTTGCTTTATTTTGCGTGGGATTGTGACCGCCTTGTGGCGAAGAGCTAGCTCCCGCTTGGGGATGCCTTATTTGTTGGATTCATATATATTTTTGTTGTACCCATTTTGGGGGCCAGTATTTACAAAGGAGACTCTGCCGAAATTTTCGGAAAAATTGATATTGTTTTCAAAAAGGGTTTTATATGACTTATTGATAAACTTGTTTTCAATTGATTGGGTTCTCTTCACTCTTTTGCTTATTTGGTTTGGTTTTCTGGGCTTTGGCTTACTTATTTTACGGACGTCTTTAGACGTTTCGTAAACTTAAGTGCCAGTCACGTTCCGTACCCTGCGGGTCGTGACAAAGTTGGTATCAGAGCGATAGGTTTTACCTTTTTGAGTATAGGATGACCCTTGGTAGATGGAGTAAGTGACTTAAGCAGGGTAACGTAGCGTGCGTATGTCCGCGGCATACTTGCGATACGGTACTCCGCCTAAGTGACTTTAGGATACTTGCTTGAAATTCTTCTTCAATTCCGTGTATCCTATGATTCTATTGCACTGTTCTTATTATCCGTTTTCCTGTAACAGCCACTATGCCGCCGAAGGCTACGAGGGCACAGAGGGCTGCCGCCAGAGACGAGATTCGAGTTGGCTCGTCCGAGACTAGGACTGAGTAGGGTGGTATGCCTACGCTGCAGGGACAGACCGATCCACCTTCCCCAGGCCGTATGGATAGGCTCGAGACTGGTATGGAGGAGTTGCGACAGATGATGGGGGGCATGCAAGAGCTACGTCAGATGGTAGGATCCCTAGTTGCAGCCAGTCGTACACCGAGGCCGGATGACGTACCTACTACATCACAGACGACCGTGATACCTGCTCCTACTACTACCACCGTGGCCATTCCGGTTTCACTACAGGATTTCATGAGGCTGAGACCTCCAGTATTCACCGGCACCGAGGCAGCGGAGGACCCACAGACGTTCCTTGACAGTTTAGCCAGGATCTGCCGTTCGCTGAGATGTTCGGATGATCGATGGGTAGAGCTTGCGAGTTTCCGACTAGAGGGTCTCGCGCAGACATGGTGGGAGTCAGTCTTGAGAGGTCGAGCTGCAGGTCTGCCGCCTATGACTTGGGTCGAGTTTACAGCGGTCTTTCTAGCCCGTTTCCTTCCAGAGAGCGTTCGTGACGCCAGAGCTCGTAGCTTCGAGGCCTTAGTCAAGACACCTGGGATGACGGTGTCTGAGTATGACATCCAGTTTACACAGTTATCCCGATACGCTCAGTATTTGGTGGATACCGAGGAGAAGATGGTGAAGAGGTTTGTACAGGGACTTGATGCCCAGCTATATCTTGCCATTGGCGCCTAGCACTACGACACTTATTC